>JAIFGZ020000565.1:0-1200000 GCA_019925245.2 Oryza australiensis | reverse complement strand
CCTCCTCCTAACCTCCGTCCGGCTTCTTGAATTTCATCACCAAAGATCACTGTGCCATCGACGGGATTTAGTGAGCCGCCATGAGCATAGAACCAGTTCTTTGATCGTTCCGGCCAGTTTGCTGTGCCTAGAACGATATCCCGTTCTTCTAGGTTGGCTTCCATTTTTCTCATTTCTCCATTGCTTTTTATAGCCGCCGACCCAAGCCTCGTGATGGTATTTCTTTTGGCTGCGTTGGCCTTGTTCTTTTCTATGATAGATTGCGCTTCTTCACTGGTCTTGTGCTCAACAAAAGCATCCCAATGATCTCTAAGCTTTGGGAACTTGTCAAAGTTTTGTGTCTAGCCCTTCAGGATATATTTCTTGTGTAACTGTTTCTTGTAATTCCTGAAGAGCTCTGCCATTTTCTTCAACGTTCATTCCTTGACCCTTGCCTGATCTGAGTCTGGGATGGTGAACGTCTGCAGCATTGTCGTCCAGAGCATCTCTTTCTCGAGTGGAGATAGCTCTGCTCCTCTCCTCCTTTGGTAGACTGCCTTCAGTTGGCAACGCTTACGGGCACGTGATCCCTCACCACCCATCCGCTGTGCGCCACAAACTTCCTTGTGGCGTCCTCTGGGGCAATTGGTCGACCGTCAGGTGCCACCTCCGTTATGACATGTCGACCCTCTATTTTCTTGCTGAGGCCGCGTGGCCTCTTCTGTCCAGCAGAGGCGGAGGCGGAGGCGCAGCCCTCATTCCCATCCTCGTTCCTCTGCTCGTCTCCCCCCTCGTTCCCCTCCTCGTTGATGTACTGATCTGGATCTTCGTGTCCCTCCTCGTTGTACAACTCTGTTCCTCGTGCGATCTCATCAAGGAGAAACTATTCCTCGTCACGATCCGCCATTTGATTGTTATGGGTTGAGGACTTAATCAAAGAATTCTGAAAAAATTATTTGGTTAATACATGTATCAATTATTCAGGAATATCATGTATGTCTACGGAAAAAAACATAGTCAAAAAAGAAGATGGAAAAAACAGATGAAATCCGACAGACACCAGATCCAATTGTGCACATCCACAATGGTGATATTTTTCAGAAGTCACTTCCTGGATTACATCCACACCGAACGACCGAACGACCAAACGAACGACCGAACGACCGACCATCGTTTAATCTATCGTTCATGTCTCCGTTCGGTCGTTCGTTCGTTCACCCTAAACCCTAAATGCAGTTCCCTAAATCCAACCCTAATCCTAACCTATCGTTCGTTCACGTCCATTCGTTCGGACCCTTAACCCTAACCCAAACCCAAATCCTAAACTATCGTCCGTTCGTCCTAACGTTCATTGACGTCCGTGAGTACGATCATCTGGAGGAGAGGAGAGAAAGAGAGGAGAATGATGTGAGGGAGATAAGGTGGAGAGGAGAGGAAGTGGAGAGGAGAGGGGAGAGAGAGGACGTTGCATGCCTATGTATGTTGTAACGACCGAACGAACGACCGACCGAACGAACGAACGACCGAACAAACGACCGAACGAACGAATGAACGAACAGACGACCGACCGACCGACCAAACGAATGAGTGTTCGTTCGTGTGTCCGTCCGTTCGTCCACGTCCGTACGTTCGTCTGTCCGTCCGTCCGTCCGTTCACATCCGTTTGTTGATTTTATCGTTCTCGTTCGTTGAAAAATACAAACTTCACAAGTCACATACACATTCAAATTTAAATATATTCATGCATTTAAATTTAAATACACATTCAAAATTCTAAATTCACAATATTCATGCATTAAAATTTAAATAAGCAGTCCATTTACATATAAAGTCCATACAAATTTACACATACACATCGAAATCATATTCACAAATTTACACATACACATTGAAATCATATTCAAATCCTCCTCATTCATTCACATTCACAAAATTCATTCACATTCATATTCATTATACATATGGCACGGCACGGCTAGCGGCGGCGGGCAGCGACGGCCACGGCGGCGGTGGTGGCATGGAGGGAGGCGACGGCGGCGACAAGGATGCGGCGGCCAGGCCGACGGTGGAGTGGAGGAGGCAAGGTTTAAGGGTTTAGGGGGCGACCGGCCGGCGTGGGGATCGGGAGGGCGGCAAGGGGTGGCGGCGGCGGCGGCGGCGGAGACGACAATGGTGGCGATGGCGATGGCATCGACGGTGGCGGCTAACCCTAGCGCGCATCACAGAGAAAAAAGGGGGTGGCGGCGGCTAACCTGCGGCAGCGGCGGCGACGGCGACGAAGACCTTGGTGCGGCGGTCCTCCGGCGATGACTACGGCGACGAAGACGGCGGAGACGGCATGCTGCAGCGACGTCCTTGTGCTCGGCGACGTCAACGAAGAAGACGATGCAGTTGTGCGAAAATGGCTAAGTGTTTGGATCCCAGTGAAGCCCTTGCTATATATAGGTACGACATCTATTGTCCCGGTTGAAGCCATCAACCGGGACTAGCGATGATATAGTCCCGGTTGGTTGCTTCAACCGGGACAACATATCATTACCTTTTGTCCCGGTTGAAGCCACTAGCCGGGACTAGAGATGGCGGGCAGCCACGTGTCCCAGGTAGGTGGGCATCTCTAGTCCCGGTTGAAGCCACCAACCAGGACTAGAGATGTTTTCCCGCCCACTGAAATTCACCTCTAGTCCGGTGGTTTTAAAAACCGGACTAATTATTACAAAGGCCCAATTATATTGTGTTATATTCATAATTATATTGTGTTATATTCATATATTGTGTTATATGTTCATATATTCATATATAATTAACATATATTCATATAATTAACATAAAATATTATAAATTAAAATAATAACATATAATTAACATTTGTCATATTCCAAACTATTTAAAATTTAAATAATAATATATATTTAACATATGGCCTATTTGAAAAAAATTTAAATTGAAATAATAACATATAATTAACATTTGTCGTATTTAAAACTATTTTAAACCATAAACCCTAAACCCTAAACCTTAAAACTAAACCCTTTTACCATTAACCCTTAACCTAAACCCTAAACCCTCTTTTAAACCCTAAACCCTAAACCCTAAACCTCGTGCGGCCTGCGTGATTGGCATGTAGAAGGACTGCGACACGAGCTGGAACGTCAATGCCTTCTCCTCTGATCTAACATCGTCTCTCATGCTCTTGGAGGCTGCTCCATTCTCATCGCTGTAATAGAGCATTGGCAATCTCTTCTCAACATATGTTCATATATTCAACATAATCATGACTTGTTGAAGAGACCAAGATCGGTGAAGAAGGTAGGAAGAAGACGTCGGGGCCTCTCCACGGATCATCGGGAGCGCTTGGATGCGGATATGGACGAGACGACTAAGATAAGCTATTTCATTGATCCCGACTCATTGGAGTGTGAGATTGCTTCACGTCTCTCAAAATAATGGAGCCCAGCCAAAAACATAGGTAAATACAATTTTGTCTTGCATCATGCATATGATTAACCATGCTCATCGCTGAGAAAATTTTATAGCAATAGCTTCTTTTGGCTGCAAGACTATCTTTGTTTATCTGTTTATCTGTTATTGATCTAACCTTTTTTCATGAACTAGCTGGTGGCCTTATTGCACTAGCCTTTGGCCTGATAGTTACCTGCTTGAGGAGGAAGCTCTCTTCTCCAGTATCTCCTTCCTGAGCTTTCATTCCCAACCATTCTGCTCTATTGTCATGCAAAGCAACGTTTTACAAGGTATGATTCTTTTCATTCTACTCGGATCAATGCAAGAATGATGCTCTCTTTACAACGTTTTACAAGGTATGATGCAAGAATATATGTTGAGAAGAGATTGCCACTGCTCTATTACAGTGATGAGAACGGAGCAGCCTCCAAGAGCATGAGAGACGATGTTAGATCAAAGGAGAAGGCATTGACATTCCAGCTCGTGTCGCAGTCCTTCTACATGCCAATCACGCAGCCGCACGAGGTTTAGGGTTTAAAATAGGGTTTAGGGTTTAGGTTAAGGGTTAATGGTAAAAGGGTTTAGGTTTAAGGTTTAGGTTTAGGTTTAGGGTTTAGGTTTATGGTTTAAAATAGTTTTAAATACAACAAATGTTAATTATATGTTATTATTTCAATTTAATTTTTTTAAATAGGTCATATGTTAAATATATATTATTATTTAAATTTTAAATAGTTTGGAATATGGCAAATGTTAATTATATGTTATTATTTTAATTTATAGTATTTTATGTTAATTATATGAACATATGTTAATTACATATGAATATATGAACATATGTTAATTATAATTATATATGAATATAACATAATATAATTGGGCATCAGTAATAATTAGTCTCGTTTTTAAAACCAACCGGACTAGATATGAATTTCAGGCGGGAAACATCTCCTCATGTTTGCATACAAATCTAGAGATGAAAATGTATAGAAAACAACCGTAAATGCGAAGTGCTAAGATTGTAGATAGCACATAACATGTAGATAGCAAAATGTATAGAAAACAACCGCAAATCTATAAGAGGAAGAAGTTGCTAACCTTATAGATAGCAAATATTTGTGTATTATCACCAAAGAAGTTGCTAACCTTGGCAGCACCGGACCTCTAGCTGAGAAAATTTTGAAGATGTACAAGTGTGGCTGGCTCGGGATGGAGGAGGAAGGAGTATATAAAGAAAATCTCTAGTCCCGGTTGGTAACACCATACGGGGCTAGAGATGCCATCTCTAGTCCCGAGGCAACGGTTTAAAAATTTCAACGGCTCTCTAGGACCTTTAGTCCCGGTTCGTTTCAAGAACTAGGACTAGAGGTGACGGTTCAAATGTTGTCAGCGCGTGTCAGAGCACTGGAGACCTTTAGTCCCGGTTGGTAACACCAACCGGAACTAGAGATGCTACCTCTAGTCCCGGTTGGTGTTACCAACCGGGACTAAAGGTCCCCGCGCCCGACACGCGCCGACAACATTTGAACCGGACTAGAAGTGATCTTTAGTCCCGGTTTGTGACATGAACCGGGACTACTGTTCCTAGAGGGCCGTTGAATTTTTAAACCGGAACTAGAGATCATCTCTAGTCCCGGGTGCAACTCAAACCGGGACTACTGTGCTTTTTGCCACTTCAACCAATGATGGTTTCTCCAGTAGTGATCGGACCTCCTTAATTTAGCACAATTTTAACTTTGAACCCTTTTTATAAACTTCTTTGTTTCACTTTGGCTATATTTTTCCACATCATATCAAGCTTAGTCTTAGCGTGTCAAATAATCTGCTTCTGATTACTCACTCCTCTTGTCGACACCACTGTTCTGACGTCCTCAACATACATGGAAAATGACCGTAGTATGTTGAGGAAAATGGATCCAAAGTGAACAAAAAAGAAAAATGTGTCCATAATAAAACTTTGGTAAGAGAACGATGTCGAAACTAAAATTCAAATCTTGTTGTTATTGATCCCTTCAAAAATAAATCTTAGAATTTCTACCTCTCACTGTTTGTACATGTGAGATGATGGTACCACTGCTGGATAAACCACTATTGTCTCGGTTCGTAACCCCCTTCACCCCCCCTTCTAATCCCGGTTCTCGAATCGAAACTACGAAAGCGGGACTAAAGATGTCGATCTTTAGTCCCAGGTGAAATAACCGAAACTAAAGATGGCGGCGCCACGTGGTTGGCTCCGTCATCTTTAGTCCCGGTTGGTGTTATCAACCAGAACTAAAAGGTTTTTTATTTTTTTATTTTCTCCTATTACTAGCTTGCTACTTGTTTACATATATATATATATATATAAATATATATTTATACATATATATGCAATAAATACATAACACACTTATATGTAACACACATAACATACTTGTATATGCAACAACATCAAAATTATTTCGAATACACAAAATGCAAACAACAAAATCGTCCACAAATTTGTTCACACATATATACAAATCGTCCACACATAAAAAAATCTTCCACATATATAAAACAAAATGCAACAACAACAAAATCTCTCGCTCACCGCCGAATTCCTTCCATCCACCGGCTCCCGCTCGCCGCCGCTGGTGAGGACATGGCACCCCGCCGAGGAAATGGCATCCCGGTGCTGCAATCTCCTCCCCCGCCATCGTCATCTCCTTCCCCTGCCGTCGCGAGAGCTGAGGGGAGAGGGAGAGAGAGGGAGAGGGTGAGGGAGAAGGAGAAGGAGAGGGAGAGGGAGAGGGAGAGAGAGAGGGAGCTGAGAGGAGAGGGAGAGAGATCTGGAAAAAATAGCAAAGTGTTGGATCGGTGGAGAAGACGATGTGTGTTGGGGATATATATACCCCTGGATCTTTAGTCCTAGTTGGTGACACCAACCGGGACTAAAGATAATTTCTCGCTATTTTCAATTAATCTTTAGTCCCGGTTGGTGGCACCAACCAGGACTAAAGATAATTTTTCGCTATTTTCAATTCATCTTTAGTCCCGGTTGGTGGCATCAACCAGGACTGAAGATAATTTTCCACTATTTTCAATTCATCTTTAGTCCCGGTTGTAGCCACCAACTGGGACTTAACGAAATTTCCTGCTATTTTTCCAAATTTATTTGGTCCCACTAGGGTTAACAATTAATTAATCTTAAATAGGGCCAAATTAATTAGATTAAATATGGGTTTAAAACAATAATAATAATTAATGTATTAAAAATTAATCAAATATAGGTAATCCTAGACAGAACACTTTTGCCCCTCTCTATTTTCCTTTTTATCTGCTGTGGACCAAGACATGAAAATGTTGACTTTTTCTTTTTATTTTTTTTATATTTTTTCTTGACTTAGGAGCACATGAGAGGCAACCACAGGAAAATTTAAGCCTAAACAAAGACGTGGCCGGTGGGAAATTCGAAACCACGCCGAATTGAAAAAACTTTCGGGCTCGAAAAGGCAACCTTCGAGCCTTTTTGGGAAAATAAAATCGCCGAACGTGGCGGGCGACGAATGAACACACCCGAATTTTTTTGTGATCAATTTTTATGTATGGAACGTCTCGATCGAAGTTTGTATGCCAAAGTTATGGCCGTTTTAAAACCGACTTCGAATTAGAGGACGAAACGGGAACAATACGCGTAAAACTTGTTACACGCACATAAACTGAACACGACGACCAGGGTTTGAATGTTCTTATCAATATTGTAGATCCCTCCGATTTGTATATTATCACCAAACAATTTCGTAAAAAAATTTGTATGTTGTGAATCATTAGTTAAATTAAAGCTTCCTTCTATTTTTAATCACCCACCCCCACACAAGACCACCCCTTTGAAATTACAAATCCTCTCAAATTATGTAGTAAAATTTGTATATTTTTATTAGGTTCAGCTTAAAAAATAAACACCTTCACTTTAATCCCATTTTATGTTACAAACCAGGTCTAAAGATGATCGTCGGCCTGACAGATTCTGATAAGAATCCAACCGGGACTAAAGATCATCTTTAGTCCCGGTTTATAACACCAACCGAGATTAAAGATCCTACAGAGCTGGTGTTTTTTTAAATCAGGATTAGGAAACAGTCTCGATTCCTATTAAAACCGGGATAATTGTGGATTTTGGCAGATCAACCAAAAATTATTTCTCCAGTAGTGTACGTGGATACCATTGGGACCATGAGTGTGTAATGAGAGCCTTGTAGCTCGAGAGCTCCATCGCATAGTACTGTAATTTGAACCAATGATAAGCTTTCGAGACTTAACTTCGTTTTGATGACCATTACGTACGTATCACTGCAGATCACGTAATACATATTGATTGATTTTAAGTATATTGTTCCGCTGTCAAGATCCGTTCTCATTTTTCCTCTCTCTCTGCATATATATACACACAATACTGGAGAAAGAATCTTTGGTTGAAGTTTCAAAATCCACAATAGTTCCGGTTTGAATAGTACCCGGGACTAAAAAATATCTTTAGTCTCAGTTTAAAAAGTTAACGGCTCTCTAGGACCTTTAGTCCCGGTTTATGACACCAACCGAGACTAAAGATGCTATTTTTTATCCTGGTTGGTGTTACCAACCGGGACTAAAGATTGTTTTGATTTTTAGTGTCGGTTGATAATACCAATCAGGACTAAAGATGGGGTTCCTTTTTAAACTCCTTCTTCCTCCTCCAGCCCGAGCCAGCTTCACTTGTCTTAAAAATTTTGCTTAGCTAGAGGGGAGGTGCTGCCAAATTTTTTTGTGATTTTGTTTTGGTGATAATACACAAATCTTTGCTATCTATAAGGTAAGCAACTTCTTCCTCTTATGATCTATGCTTAGCACTTCGCTTTTTATGGTTGTTTTCTATATATTTTTATCTTTAGATTTTTATGCAAACATGAAGAGAGAAAAAATTTGTTTGGGACTAATTATTTTACTAAGCACATTACATTGTGTTGAGAAAAAAGTTAGAAAAAATACAGAGGAAGAAAAGTATGCTTAGCACGTTATATTTTTAGGAATTTAGTACGTATAATTTTATCTCGTAAAATATTTATGAAAAATCATGAGAGAGAATCTTTTGGACAAAAAGTTATAAAATAAATGGCAAAGGAAAAAATATAGAAAATTTGATAGTAGGTTAGAAAAGTAAGGTAATTTTGTTTGAGCTCATGTAGTAGTAGTACTTGTGCATCTCTGTCATA
Organism: Oryza australiensis; assembly: GCA_019925245.2. NCBI lineage: Eukaryota > Viridiplantae > Streptophyta > Magnoliopsida > Poales > Poaceae > Oryza > Oryza australiensis. The sequence continues at coordinate 1,191,352 of JAIFGZ020000565.1, read as the reverse complement.
ATTGTAGCTATGCAGGAGGACATGTTGATATACTTTCCATTATTGTCTGATTATATATATACTTATTGTAATAATATTTAAATGGTTTGAATTTCGTGGATTTTTTCTTACAATTTTTGTGCATTCCATGTAGATGGATCGGCAATGGATGTACAACGTGGATCGACGGTCGACAGAGTTTATTCAAGGCGTGCATTATTTTTTGAGTGTGGCCGATGCCAACAAGCATAAGGGTTTCATACGTTGTCCATGCAAAAAGTGCAAAAACGAGGAGTATTCGACATCAAGAATTATTCATGCCCACTTGTTTCACGGATTCATGCCTCACTACAATTGCTGGAAATCGCACGGAGAGGTGGGGATTGCAATGGAAGAAGATGAAGAAGACGATGACAACATTTCGGAATGTGGTCAATACGGTGGGTTTGAAGAGAATACAGCAAACTAGGCGGGCGGGGATGCTGAAGAAAACGACGGGTCTGATGACCTTGGTCAGATGCTGCGCGACGTACAGGGGGACTACGAAGGTAAAAAGAAGGTGCAGAAATTGGAGCGTATGTTGACGGACCACAAAACGTCCTTGTACCCAGGCTGTGAATAGGGGCACAAAAAGTTGGGTACCACGCTGGAATTCTTGCAATGGAAGGCCAAAAATGGTGTCAGTGACAAAGCATTTGGCGAGTTACTAAAAATCATGAAGAACATTCTTCCAGAGGAAAACGAATTGCCAAAATCAACGTAGGAGGCTAAGAAGTTAGTCTGCCCTCTAGGACTGGAGGTACAGAAGATACACGCATGTCCTAATGATTGTATCCTCTACCGCAGTGAGGAGTACGAGAACCTAGAAGCATGTTCGGTTTGTAAAGCACTTCGATACAAGATCAGACGACATGATCCAGGCGAAGTTGACGGACGACCTTTGAAGAAAAAGGTTTCTGCTAAGGTGATGTGGTATTTTCCTATAATACCACGGTTGAAGCGTCTGTTCAGGAACAAGGAGGATGCAAGGATGATGCATTGGCACGCGGAAGAACGCCTACAAGACGGCATGCTGAGACATCCCGTCGATGGGTCACAGTGGCGAAACATCGACATAACATTTAAAGACTTCAGCGAGGATGTAAGAAACCTAAGGTTCGGCTTAAGCACGGACAGCGTGAATCCTTTTGGAGAGATGAGCAACGGGCATAGCACTTGGCCTGTAACGATGTGTATCTACAACCTTCTGCCTTGGCTATGCATGAAGCGGAAGTACATTCAGATGCCGGTTATTATTCAAGGCCCGAAGCAACCTGATAACGATATCGATGTGTACCTTAGACCGCTGATCGAAGATCTAAAACTGCTTTGGAAGAAAGAAGGTGTTCCCATGTGGGATGAGGATAAACAGGAGTAGTTTAACCTACGAGGGTTGCTGTTTGTTACCATCAATGATTGGCCTACACTTGGCAACCTATCCAGACAGTCAAACAAGGGATACAACGGTTGCACCCACTGTATGGATGAGACTGAGTGTATGTACCTGAAACACTGTAAGAAGGTAGTGTACATGGGCCATTGTCGCTTTCTTGTTGCAAGCCACCCTATCCGGAGAAGGGGCAAACATTTTGATCAAAAGGTAGACCATCGTACTAAGCCAAAGCATCACAACGGAAAGGCCGTGTTTTCCATGGTGAAAGACCTCAAAATAGTATTTGAAAAGGGACCCGGCAACCAACCTATAGCAAGTGAAGGTGGTCACGTGGCGATGTGGAAGAAGAAGTCAATTTTTTGGGAGTTACCCTACTAGGAAGTCTTGGACGTCCGCCACGCAATCGACGTGATGCACCTCACCAAGAACCTATGCGTAAACCTGCTGGGCTTCCTAGGTGTATACGGAAAATCAAAAGATACATTTGAGGCACGTAACGATCTGAAACATATGGCTCAACGCGACGGCCTTCACCCGCAACCAAAGGAGAAAGGAGCCCAATACCTAAGTCCAGCCAGCTACACTCTGAGTAAGGCAGATAAGGAAATAATGTTTGAATACCTAGAGAGCATCAAGGTACCATCTGGATACTCCTCGAATATAAAGGGAATAATAAGCACGAAGGATAAGAAGTACACAAATCTAAAGTCCCATGACTGCCACGTGCTGATGACACAGCTGCTTCCTGTTATAATTCGGGGTATCCTTCCCGATAATGTCTGGGCAACAATAACAAAGCTATGTGCTTTCCTGAACGCAATTTCACAGAAGATCATTGATCCAGACAGACTAGAAGACTTTCAAAATGATGTGGTCCAATGTCTTGTCAGCTTTGAGATGATCTTTCCGCTTTCCTTCTTCAATATCATGACGCATCTCCTATGTCACCTTGTCAAAGAGATCCGTATCCTCGGTCTGGTATTCCTACACAACATGTTCCCTTTCGAGAGGTATATGGGCGTTCTAAAGAAGTATGTCCGTAACCGTTCTCGTCCGGAGGCCAGCATCGCCAAGGGATATGGAACAGAGGAGGTGATTGAGTTTTGCGTCGACTTTATTGAAGACCTTCGTCCCATCGGGGTGCCTGAATCAAACCATGAAGGTAGACTACGAGGGAAGGGAACTCTTGGAAGGAAGACAATAATGAACATAGACAATGACTTGTACAGAAAAGCACATTGGACCGTGTTGCAACAATCTTCCTTGGTAGCTCCTTACATCGAGGAGCACTTGGTGATTGTTCGCTTGGAAAACATCGGTAAGACGGATGCCTGGATTACTCGTCATCACATCGATGCTTTCCTTGCTTGGCTTCAACAATGTCTCATGGGCAACGCGAGCAATGACCAACAACTAGCCTTCTTGGCGAGGGGACCATCTTGCTCGATCACCACATTCCAGGCATATGAAATCAATGGGTACACATTTTACACACGGGCCCAAGACTTAAAGAGCACGAATCAGAATAGCGCTGTCCGCATCGATGCCGTGGGATACGATGGTACGGCTAGCACATATTACGGTAGCATTGATGACATATGGGAGCTGGACTATGGACCTCTGAAGGTCCCTCTGTTTCAGTGCCAGTGGGTTAGGCTTAGTTGATACGACCATGCCAGCGTCGGCGATCTCGCTGAGCTTTCCCACCTCTTCACCGACCTCTCCGGCTACATCTCCGACCACCGTGCATGGACAGATCACTGGTCCAACCACCATACATGAAGATCCGACCACTACACGTGAAGAACCGATCACCGGTTATAAAGGTCCGATCACTCGCAATCGAGCAAAGAAGCTACAACAAGAGGTGCACGTGCTACTTTGTGAAACTCATTTTATTAATGAGAATTATATACTACCTAAGTCGTGTACTTTGCTATTGCTCAGGTTCACTAAGGAGGATGATAGTTACAAGCCAAGAGTGGACTACAGAGAAGAATTACGCTCGAACCAGTCCAGTCCAGCAGAAGCATCTGAAAGAATTAGTCATAACTTTTGATCCACAAAAGATATGAAGGCCCATGAGGACTTGTTGGAAAGTTTGTTGAGTCTAGTTTCCAATGCATCTAGTGCCGACCAGTTTGCAGTTACCATCATTACGGCCGACCAGTTTTAGTGAAGACTGGTCGACTGGTCAACCGTCTGCATGAAGCTCAAGTTCCTGTGCAAAACTGTACCAATCTATAAGGTTTCATGGTGCATGCTATACATGGTGTGAAAGCTTATCCAGTTAGCTTTCAAACACATCTAGCCGCACGTCATTTGAAGTTTCCTAGAAGGAGTTATTGTCAAAACACTGAAGACTGCGCAGAAGTCAAACAGCCACGCGGAATCAGCACTAGAGCCATTTCGAGGAGGTCCTTTCACACTAGCGACGAGTTTATTTTAGCTTCATGTTTTCACCTATCCTGGAGGGTTGTTCCATCTATAAATACTCCCCCATACCTCAGATGTAAACAACTTTTGATGATTTAAGATTAATCGAAGTGACTTCGCAGCCGAGCTGCTGAGTGTTCTTACTCACCCTTGTTCTTCCTTATCCCTCTTGGACTTGTGGGGAGATCTCTCAGAGATCCACTAATTCGTGCTCTACGGGTTCCAGTACGGCTGCCCCGTCTTGTGTGGATTAGCTCCGGTTGTGATTCTGCGGTCATTCGGAGATCGAGTCGAAGTCTTCACGGTTCCGGTGCCTCTCTCCCTGTCGCTTGGTCGTATCCATCCTTGGCAGGTGTAAAGCTAGTTATCCGCTGCTCTTCAGCAAGTTATCATATTTCCGCTGTTACTTAGTATAGTAATCTAGTTCATAGACCTACTGCCGTGAAGATCGGGCCAACCTTAGTACTGATCTCGGGTCGGTACCTATCACGTGGTATCAGAGCTTTCTGTTGTCACGGTTGGTCTTATCGCCATCCACATATTTATCCTTGTTGATCTATTACATATATTTGTTTTGTCCTACAGTCCAAAGCCACAAAAATTACCTATCACCCTTTGGCGGTACTGTTTCCTTGTGTTCTTGTGTTCTTCAAGTTGCTAGTCACCGTTTATATATATATATATGTCGCGTTGATCCATCTATCCGCATCCCTGTTAGTGTTATATAAAAAAAAGAAAAAATAAGAAAGAATAGAGTCAAAAAAAAGAGGAAGTCAAGAGAATCTGAAGGGGATCGTGTTGCGGTTAGTTGTTGAAATTTCAGTTTATATATTCAGATTGGTGGTGTCCTTGATAGCAGTAACTCACATCTATAGAACACATCAAACCACTTGGTTTACAGACCGTAGCTCTCCTTGTTAGCCACCTATAGCTCCACCAAAACCGAAACCTGGACAGTCGATTCGTAATCCTTACGACCTCTCTACCACCTCCGTTGAAGCTGCCACACCAGCACCATCACGGTCCTTGAGATCAGGAAAGAACTTGGGTAAGTAAGAGGTGAGATTGAGTGTATCCACAAATATTTTTATTTCCATTCCACTTTCTTGTTGCCCCTAACATGGCAGGATCCGATTGCAGTGTTCGTGGTGGGCACCGTGGTGATAGGGATCCCCCTGTCTCCCGGGTTGAGATGCAACGCATGGCTGAATCGATCATGGTGGCCATGGGAAGGATGCTTGATGAGCGGATTCCCGCAGCAGGTGGACGAGGGCCGCACCGTCCTCAAGAAGAAAACCAATTGGAAGAATCTAGTGATGAGAATTCTGGTTTCGGCCATGGATTCGATCGCTTCGGTGAAGAACGTGGAGGACGTGGTGGTGGACACCGTGCTGATAATCAGCATGGTGGCCGTCGTACTGATGGTCGCCGAGTGCGATTTGAAGATGAAGAGTTTGCAGATCAAGATCATGAAGAAGGATATGACGATGATGAAAATCTTTTTGCACATGGTAGAAGATTTGGCCGGCATCATCATCACCGGCGTGCTGATTTTGAAGATAGGGGATGTCATCATGGTCGCTGTCATTATGACGACCCGGATAACATTGCTCGAGTCAAGCTGAATGTTCCAAGGTTTAATCGAAAGGAGAACGCAGATGAGTTCCTTGAATGGGCTAAGCAATGTGATCAGATTTTTAGAGTCCATAATCTCTCCGATCAGCGCCACGTTAATCTTGCTTCAGTTGAATTCTCTGGATATGCTCTAACTTGGTGGAATCAAGTTCAGGAGCATCAACTTGAGTTGGGACTCGGGTACATTAATACCTGGGAAGAGATGAAGCAGGTGATGAGACGAAGATTTGTTCCTTCAAGTTATCCACGTGATCTTCGAAATAGGCTACAGGTGCTGAAACAAGGGAAGAGATCAGTTGATGTGTATTTTAAAGACATGGAGTTGCTGTTAGTGCGGGCTGGAATCAGAGAAGATGCAAAGTCCAAGAAGGCAAGATTTTTAGCTGGTCTTAATGAAGAGATTTCAGATTTCGTTGAGATGTTTCCCTACCGTACCTTGCAAGATCTTGTCGATCAGGCCAAGCGTACAGAAAGGAAAATTCAGCAGGAGTCTCGTGGAAAATCTTATGGCAGTCATTCTCTTGCTGCTCCATGGCACAAACAGCAGTCCAGTACTTCTTTTGGTGGGGGAAGATCTCAAGGTGCTGCAGCTAAGTCCTTCCCATCAAATGGTACATCAAAGAAGGAGGTTTCTAGTGCATCATCTCCTACAAATCAGCAGCGACCTGCTGCCAGTTCAGCAGCCCCGAGCGTTGCTTCGGGTGCTGCATCATCTACTCGTAGCAGGGAGATTGTGTGCCACAGGTGCCACGGTCGTGGGCACATTGCTGCCCAATGTCCGAGCAGACGGACCATGTTGCTGAATGAAAAAGGAGAATGGGAATCTGAAAGTGATCCAGAAGATGAAGGTCCAAAGTTTGATGCAGAAATAGAAGAAGAGAATGTGATTGAACCTGATGAAGGAGAGCATAACTGCTTTATTTCCCTTCGTGTGCTTAGTGTCACTGCTGAGAAGGAAGATAGTGGACAGCGATACAATCTTTTTCATACTAGAGGCATGATCAAAGATAAGTTATGTCGCATCATTGTTGACAATGGCAGTTGCAATAATATTGCAAGCCAATAATTGGTGGACAGATTGGGATTGAAATCAAGGCGACATCCTAGCCCATACAAGATGCAATGGCTCAATGATTGCGGTGCACTGCGTGTCAATCATATTGTGACTGTACCTTTCTCTGTTGGTAAATATAATGATCATGTGGAGTGTGACGTGGTGCCTATGCAAGCGTGCCAGCTGCTGCTAGGTAGACCATGGTTATATGATCGTGATGTTCAGATTTTTGGAAAAGCCAACAAGCTGTCTTTCGTGTACAAAGGAGAGCGAATTTCTTTGCTTCCTTTGACACCGGAGGAAATTTTAAAAGATGATCTCAAGAAGAAACAGCGAGAGAGCGAGAACCACTTAAAAGTGACCCACAAAAATAGTGAGGGAGAGTTTCCACAGCCAAATAAAACCTCACAGCTGCAGAGAACCCAGAAACCGGGAAAAGAGGGGTTAGTCATGATGGCTAGGAAAGGGGATCTAAAAGAATTGAGTGAACCCAATGCCATGTTCTTTGTACTGCTGTACAGGGACACTCTTCTTTCTTCTAACGACTTACCCTCTACCTTGCCTAGTGCTGTTTTTGTTGTATTGCAGGAATATGAAGATGTGTTTCCGGAGGAAGTACCACCAGGGCTACCACCAAAGAGAGGAATCGAGCATCAAATTGATCTTGTTCCTGGTGCCTCACTTCCTAACCGTGCTCCCTACCGCACCAACCCCGAAGAAACAAAAGAAATTCAACATCAAGTTCAAGAGCTCATCAACAAAGGTTATGTAAGGGAAAGTCTCTCTCCATGTGCTGTTCCTGTTCTTTTAGTCCCTAAGAAAGATGGGTCATGGAGAATGTGTGTGGATTGTCGTGCTATCAACAACATCACTATTAGATATAGGCATCCCATACCGAGACTTGATGATATGCTTGATGAACTTAGTGGTGCTATTATTTTCACCAAAATTGATCTAAGGAGTGGTTACCACCAAATTCGAATGAGAGAAGGAGATGAGTGGAAAACAGCTTTCAAAAGAAAATTTGGGCTTTATGAATGGTTGGTAATGCCTTTTGGATTGATAAATGCTCCTAGTACATTCATGAGATTGATGAATCATGTGCTTAGAGCCTTCATTGGAAAGTTTGTTGTGGTTTACTTTGATGACATCTTAATTTATAGCAAATCATTTGGAGAACATGTTGAACATGTAAAATGTGTGCTTGATGTCTTGCGGAAAGAATGCTTGTATGCTAACCTTGCCAAGTGCACCTTTTGCACCGACAAGGTAGTCTTTCTTGGCTTTGTTGTTTCAGGTCAAGGTGTGGAGGTAGATGAAGAGAAGGTCAAAGCCATTCGGGAATGGAAGCCTCCACAAAACGTGAGCCAAGTGCGCAGTTTTCTTGGTCTTGCTGGTTTCTATCGCAAGTTCGTGAAAGATTTCAGCACCATTGCTGCTCCAATCAATGAGCTGACCAAGAAGGACGTTCCCTTTCAATGGGTCGATGCACAAAACAAGGCATTTGATGAGCTGAAAATGAAGTTAACTACAGCCCCGCTCCTTGCACTTCCAGATTTCGTTAAGACTTTTGAGATTGAATGTGATGCAAGTGGTGTAGGGATTGGAGGCGTGCTTATGCAGGAAGGAAGACCAATTGCATACTTCAGTGAAAAGCTAAGTGGTCCTGTTCTGAACTACTTTGTTTATGATAAAGAATTGTATGCCCTTGTGAGGAGTCTAGAGACTTGGCAACACTATCTCTTCCCTAAAGAATTTGTGATCCATTCAGACCATGAATCTTTGAAGCATCTAAAAGGCCAACTAAAACTGAATAGAAGGCATGCAAAATGGAGTGAGTTCATTGAATCTTTTCCTTACATCGTGAAGTATAAGAAAGGGAAAGATAATGTTGTTGCCGATGCTTTGTCTAGGCGTCATGCTTTGCTGTCACAACTTGATTCTAAAATACTTGGGCTAGAGAGTATTAAAAATTTGTATGCAACTGATCCATCTTTTGCTGAACCATTTTCTAAATGTTGTGATGGTAAAGGCTGGGAGAAGTACCATTTGCATGATGGATTCTTATTTTGAGCTAACAAACTGTGCATTCCAGATTGCTCTGTTCGAATTTTACTTGTGCAGGAAGCTCATGCAGGTGGGCTTATGGGCCATTTTGGAGCCAAGAAGACAGAGCAAGTGTTGGCCGACCACTTCTTTTGGCCAAAGATGAGAAGAGATGTAGAGAGACATGTTCTTCGCTGCGAATCATGCCACAAAGCTAAGTCTCGTTTGAACCCTCATGGACTTTACACTCCTCTTCCTATTCCTAGTATTTCCTGGGAAGATATATCTATGAATTTTGTTCTTGGGTTACCACGCACTAAGCGGGGAAAGGATTCGATTTTTGTTGTGGTTGATCGATTTAGCAAAATGGCGCATTTTATTCCATGCCACAAAAGTGACGATGCCTCGTATATTGCTGATTTATTTTTCAAAGTAGTGCGCTTGCATGGGGTGCCACGTACTATTGTTTCTGATCGAGATACAAAATTTTTGAGCTATTTCTAGAAAACTTTGTGGGGAAAACTCGGGACACGATTGTTGTTTTCCACGACATGTCATCCGCAAACGGATGGACAAACTGAAGTTGTGAATCGAACACTATCAATGTTACTGCGAGCTGTTCTCAAAAGGAATTTAAAACTTTGGGAAGAAAGTTTGCCACATGTTGAGTTTGCATACAATAGGGCGGTGCATTCGACTACTAAATTTTGCCCATTTGAAATCGTATATGGGTTCAAAACCACTGCTCCCATAGATCTTTTGCCTTTACCTGTGCAGGAACGGATGAACTTCGATGCAAGCAAGCGAGCTGAATTTGTCAAGAATCTTCACGACCGAGCTCGAACCAACATTGAGAAGATGACCAAGACATATGAGAAGCGTGCCAACAAGGGTCGAAAAAGATGTTATTTGAAGCAGGAGACCTCGTTTGGATGCATCTATGCAAGGATAGATTTCCTGAACGATGCAAGAGCAAGTTGCAGCCCCGAGCTGATGGTCCCTTCAAAGTGCTTCGCAAGATCAATGACAATGCTTATGAAATTGATCTACCAAGTACTTATGGTGTGAGTACAAGTTTCAATGTGTCCGACCTCTCTCCATTCTTTGGATTGGAAGAGTCGAGGACGACTCTTTTTGAAGGGGGGAGGATGATACGACCATGCCAGCGTCGGCGATCTCGCCGAGCTTTCCACCTCTTCACTGACCTCTCCGGCTACATCTCCGACCACCGTGCATGGACAGATCACTGGTCCAACCACCATACATGAAGATCCGACCACTACACGTGAAGAACCGATCACCGGTTATAAAGGTCCGATCACTCGCAATCGAGCAAAGAAGCTACAACAAGAGGTGCACGTGCTACTTTGTGAAACTCATTTTATTAATGAGAATTATATACTACCTAAGTCGTGTACTTTGCTATTGCTCAGGTTCACTAAGGAGGATGATAGTTACAAGCCAAGAGTGGACTACAGAGAAGAATTACGCTCGAACCAGTCCAGTCCAGCAGAAGCATCTGAAAGAATCAGTCATAACTTTTGATCCACAAAAGATATGAAGGCCCATGAGGACTTGTTGGAAATCTTGTTGAGTCTAGTTTCCAATGCATCTAGTGCTGACCAGTTTGGAGTTACCATCATTACGGCCGACCAGTTTTAGTGAAAACTGGTCGATTGTCTGCATGAAGCTCAAGTTCCTGTGCAAAACTGTACCAATCTATACGGTTTCGTGGTGCATGCTATACATGGTATGAAAGCCTATCCAGTTAGCTTTCAAACGCATCCAGCCACACATCATTTGAAGTTTCCTAGAAGGAGTTATTGTCAAAACACTGAAGACTGCGCAGAAGTCAAACAGCCACGCAGAATCAGCACTAGAGCCTTTTCGAGGAGGTCCTTTCACACTAGCGACGAGTTTATTTTAGCTTCGTGTTTTCACCTATCCTGGAGGGTTGTTCCATCTATAAATACTCCCCCATACCTCAGATGTAAACAACTTTTGATGATTTAAGATTAATCCAAGTGAGTTCGCAGCCGAGCTGCTAAGTGTTCTTACTCACCCTTGTTCTTCCTTGTCCCTCTTGGACTTGTGGGAAGATCTCTCAGAGATCCACTAATTCATGCTCTATGGGTTCCAGTACGGCTGCCCCGTCTTATGTGGATTAGCTCCGATTGTGGTTCTGCGATCGTTCGGAGATCGATTCGAAGTCTTCGCGGTTCTGGTGCCTCTCTCCCCGTCGCTTGGTCGCATCCAACCTTGGCAGGTATAAAGCTAGTTATCCGCTGCTCTTCAGCAAGTTATCATATTTCCGCTGTTACTTAGTATAGTAATCTAGTTCATAGACCTACTGCCGTGAAGATCGGGCCAACCTTAGTACCGATCTCGGGTTGGTACCTATCATCAGTGGTGGAGGCATAACCATTGATGCAGGTGGGATGACAATGGTCGACCTGAACAAGGTTGGATACTCAGACGAACCCTTCGTCCTTGCCAATGATGTACGTCAAGTTTTCTATGTCAAGGACATGTCTAGCAAAGCAAAGAAGGGGAAAGGATCCGACGAGCCAAAGCGTCACGTGGTTCTCCCAGGCTAAAGAAAAATTATGGGAGTCAAGGATAGAACTGACGATGATTACGATCAGTTTGACGGGCAACCTCCGTTCGTGGTGGCGGTTGACCCGAGCATCGTTCTATCAAATGAGGACACCCCTTACTCACGCAACGATCATAACGAAGGAACAATTGTGCGGAGAAAGTACGTGAGGACAAACGTCACTTAACTAAATTTATGTATGGGTGATGTAAATTAAATTGAATTATTGAATATTATTGTTATTATTTGAATTTATTGTAAATTATTGTAAATTTGTCATATTTAAATTATTATATATTATTATTTAAATTTAAAATAGTTTTGAATATGATTATTATAATTTAAAATAATTTATAGTAGGGCTGTTGAAATATTTAATCTCGGTTTTTAACACAAACCGGGATTAGCGGGAACAACCATCTATCAAAATGAGACGGGAACCGCCGAGGCATTGAGACGGGAGAGGCAAGCCATCGATCAAAATGAAATTTGGGCGATTTGGTGAGGTCCAGTTGCTTTGCTACTTCTAGTAGTAGGGTGTGTGTAGTGTAGCTGCTGCTGGGTCACCAGCTGTTAACGGCTAAATTTGGTAACCAAATCCCTAAGTCCTAGTTGAAGTTGAAGCATAATCGGATCGGCTGATTTGATAGAGAAACAGAGGCCGGGTCGGCTGAGATGCGATCGGCTGCGAAGCCAGTCGGCTAAGGTTGAATCGGACGAGAACAGCCGATAGCTGATTCCATGTCCAGAGAAGTCGAAGCCGTTTCTGATGCAGATATTTGGAGATAAAATAGAAGATTCGGTTTTTAAATTGCGCATTGAGAGATATTGCCACCTAGGGATAAAGTCCTATAACGGCAAATGTATGAAAATTAGAGATTTGTTTAGGGATAACTCTATTGTAAAGGCGGCAAAGGATTGCTTCCCGCGCTTTTGTGGTATAGATATAGTAGTTAGTTTTAACCGTGTGTAGCACGATCTTTGATGTACTTGGGTATAAATAGGACCGGAGACCCCTGTAAACAAATAATTCTCACACAATCAATACAACCTTCGGCACATCGCCTCCTTTTTCTTCAGACGAACAACTGATCCGGCTTCGGGCTGCATCGTTTCGATCCCCAAGTTAAGGTAAATGTTTGTCATTTGTGGTGCATCTCGTCGAATTTAGTGCTTCCATCGTTATGACACTCTAAATTCGACAATTTATGCTGCGCTAGTTATCATATATCGCGTTGTTAATGCCAAAAATTGGTAAGCCCCGGAGTCTCCATCGGCTAAGTGTTCATATCGGCTCGAAGCAGAATCGGCTGAGAGTTTTGTGTCAGCCAATGGAGGATCACTATCTCCAGCAGTCAGATTCTTTTTAGATTCGGTTTGAGAAGATCTTATCTAGAAGAAACCGAGTCCAGGGAGGATATGACTTGTATCTATTAATTAGGAAGAGATTGTTAGTTTCCTATTTTATCTTTAGGAAAGTCTGTTCGGTGTCCGATAAGAACTTTATCTATTTTCTTTTATCTTTAGAAAAGTTTGGATTGTAATCTGTTAGGATCTTTGTCACCCTACGGGTATAAATATGTAAGCCCAGGGTTCATGTAACATATCTCTCGATCAATACAACTCGGCGCATTGCCACCTTTCGTTTATCTGTTCTACTGTGTCATCCGGCGGAACTTGGCACCTGACGCGGGGCTGCATCGGCTTCGATCTCCGGCGAAGGGGTAAGTCCAAGGTCCCGCCGGCTCAGGCAATCGTATTGGCTACGTTGGTGTCGTCCAAGGCTGCATCAGTACATTCGACCTCTTGGATTGCTTCGATTCGGTTAATATCTTTGCCTGATTACTTATTATATGTCTCTATTGAATCTAATTTTAGTATCTCGATTTGGCTCTATCGGCTGTCTCTCGTTTTAGGTTTATGTCGATACCGGCTAAATCGTTATATTAGATTAGATTAGCTTAGGCATCTACCACCCTGAAAATCAGCCAAGGGCTTGATTGTCTAGATATTGCTTTTCTTTTCATACTTAGTGCTGCATCAGGTTGATCTACTAAGTCGTGATTAGAACCATAATCTCTAGCCTGCCCATTGACTGCCACTAGGGGTTTCATCGGGGTTTCAGCCGATGAGCTACTTGGATATCACATCGGCTTGCTAGGAATATACACAAATTGGATATAGTCGATTGCAGCAGAGGCTTCATTGAATATTTAACCATTTGGATTTAATGACATTGGACTTCCACCCGATATATGTTTTAACCTTTAAATCAGTATTTATTATATCATATGATTGTTTTGTGTCATATTACATTGCTATATCATCATGTTATCATCGTCGATCGTCTTTATATAAATATTCGCTCAGCATATAGCCAATGGATTCAAACCCTAACTCCATCGGTTGGCATCGGCATTGGCTAGAATTGCACCATCGGCTTATCAGCCGATCAGTTAGTTTTTGCGTATCGGTCTTGTTGGCACTTTTTTTGGCGAAGGCACGAACATGATCAATTCACCTAAAGATTCGCGGTGTTTCTTGGTACGGAGTCGCCAACCACTTCAATCTAGCAAAAACTAGAACAAAGTGGGTTTTGTAGATCAAATTGGCTAGCGGAACCGATTTAGATGGATAGATTGATAACTACTCGTCTCGTGAGCAAATGGAAGGTTTTCGGGACAAACCTACAAAGGGATATCGCACTCTCGCAGCGGCGGCGGACGGTTTACGGCGCAAACTGACAAAGATGGACTAAACTAGGGCAAAGTAGAAAAATATGGCTGAAAAGTAAAGAAAACGATTCAAATAGATTGATTTATGTTTTGTGATTGTTACAATTGAATCGGCCTTGGCCCTTATATAGGGGTTGGTCTTGCCCTCTCCAGGCCTTCTCCACGTCCAATTCGGGATAGACATGTTTGGAAACCCGAGACATACCATATGGAGGAAGGAAACCTGAGTACCGACGAAGTCGTCTAGGTTTCGGACTCTGCCAGTCACACCGGCCACATGCCTCCAGTCTGACCGGCCCCATTGCCCGGTCTCACCGGCCTATACACGGCGGTCAGACCGGCCTCTCCGAAGGAAACCGACAGATTTCCAAATATTGGCAATCTTCCCTATTTTGATTCCTAGGTACCAATTTTGGGTGTAAACACATGCCCCTGCCTTTTATGATGAACATCGTGAATCTGAAAGCATGGAACATTTTTATAACTTACGACGATAACTTAATTACCAACCACAACACCCCCTAAGCATGTTGCCAAATACTCGGGAAGTACTGCTTCAAATATTTACCGTTGATAGCCCGCTGAAATCGTTCTCCTTGAAGCGTCTCCAAGAAATACACATTGCCTCGAACGATTCCGCATATCCGATAAGGTCCCTCCCAACTCGGCGACCACTTACCAAATTCTTTAGATCGGGAACCTAAAGGCAAAATAGTCTTCCATACTAGATCTTCTACTTGGAACGTCTTTGCCTTCACCCTTTTGTTGTATGCTTTGGCCACTCTCTTCTTTTCCTTTTCTATTTCTTCCAAAGCCTTCAAACGTTTGTCGACCACTTCATCAAGGTTATCACCCATCAAGAACTTGTAGTCTTCAGCTGACAAATCGTCTTGCTTTATATATCGAAGAGAGCCAAGATTTACCTCAACTGGTAAAACGACATCTTGTCCATAAACCAGCTCAAAAGGGGTCACCTTGGTAGCACCATGCTTGGATATCCTGCGCGCCCATAAAGCTTCAGAAAGCACCTCATTCCACCTTCTCGGATGTTCCTCGATCTTTTTCCTGATCAGTTTCAACAATGTCTTATTACTAGACTCGACTTGTCCATTAGCCTGAGCGTAGTAAGGAGACAAACTCAACAGTTTAATACCATAAGATTCGGCAATAAAACCTAACAGATCATGAAAAATTAGGTTCATCACTGTTTGATACGTTGCGCTGACATTCTTTAACCCGAATGTCATGACTACCCACTCAAACAGCCCGACAAATCCTGGACATCTAAAGGTTGTCTTATACATATCCTCTTCTGCCATGAAGATCTGGTTGTAGCCGGCATTGCCATCTAAAAAGCTAATCACTCTATGACCTGAAGCATCATTTATTAGCATATCGGCTATAGGCAGAGTGGCTTTATTTAAATCTCTAAAATCTATACAGACTCTAATTTTGCCACTCCCCTTCTTTTCTACCGGTACTATGTTAGACACCCACTCCGCATATCGGCACGGCCTAATAAACCCCGCTTTCAACAATTGGTCTATTTCTTCTTTGACACGATCATATATAAGTGGGTTAAAGCGACGAGGAGGTTGTTTATAAGGCCTAAATCCTGACTTTATCGGAAGCCGATGTTCAACCAGATCACGGCTAAGTCTAGGCATTTCATGGTATTCCCATGCAAAGCAATCACTATATTCTCTAAGCAGCTCGATCATCTTAACTTTATGATCGGCTCTCATGTTTTTATTTATGAAGGTCGGTCTAGGTATGCTCCCATCTCCTATGTCTATTTCTTCTAATGAGTCGGCTGATGTGAACCCTTGACCGAGCTTCTCTACCTCGTCAAAATCTTCTATAGTCTCTCCAATATCGTTCTTTGTTGACCGATATTTTTGAACCCTCTTTTGTAACCATTCCAGATTGGCTGTTTTATTCATCATATAAAGTAATATCACCCGGCCGTGCTAAACTAGCCGGCTTTACAGAAATGGGTATAAAGCCTTCTTTGGAAACACTAATAAAATCAAAACTAGAAAGATCTAGCCCTGATAAGCACTGCATGTCTCCATGTTTCCATCCCACAGAAACATCGGCCATGGCAACCTCAGCCGATGTATCCGCCTGAACTACTTCAACCTCATCACCATCCCACTGTACTAGGCACTGATGTAAAGTAGAGGGAACGCAGCAGTTGGCATGAATCCAACAATGCCCCAAGATGACACTATAGTTACCTTGTACATCGACGATGAAGAAGGCGGTAGGCAACGTCTTGTTCCCCACCATAAGCTCCATGGACAGGATTCCCTTCGCCTTCGTTGACTTGCCGTTGAAGCCGTTGAGAAGCATGTTGGTCTTCTTCAGCTCCGCTTCTTCGCGACCCAACTTCTCGAAGAGAGAGTAAGGCATCAGGTTCACCGCCGCGCCTCCATCCACTAGCATCCTCAAGACCGGCTTCCCATCAATGTGGCCCTTCAAATAGAGAGGCCTCATGTGACGGTTGGACTCGTCGGGCTTCTCAAAAACCGCATCCTTTGGACCTAGTGACATTTGAGCGACCTCGGCCTCGTCCATGGCGCAAAACTCCATGAGAAACATGCAAACCATGTTAATATCCATGCTTTCGCTGGACGATGCCTTCACAGCCGATTGTTCATCTTTTTCCTTTTGAACAACTACCAGCTTCTCAACATTTGATGAGTTACACATCCTCTCCTTCGCAAGCGATGGTCGCAATTCATCGAACTCCTTGTCTCTCCTCTCTTGGGATTCCTTCTCCTTTAATTCAGAAGCACGAAGACACTACAACCTCCTCTTCTGGGTAGCCGTCAAATCCTCAGGCATCCACCTAGGATTCGGCTCTGTTCCAGGAGGCAAATAATATCCCCTATTACCTTTAGCCGAGGAGGGAATCGCCCTTTGACTCTTCCTACCGTAACGACGCCGAGACGCCCCGGTGGCCGGTTAGACCGTACAGTATCTTTGGTCGACCGGCGACTGTGCTCGGTCGACCGAACGAGTATCGGACCGCCGACGGTGCCGTCGACCGCTCACGAACCGTGATCGATCGCCAAAAGGTTCGGTCGGACCGGCTACTAAGCTGCGGTCAGACCGACCAGAAGGCTCGGTCTGATCGGCTACTGATACGCGGTCAGACCGGCCAAGACGTCCGGTCTGACTGTCCTCCCGTGCGGCATCCTTCGGGGCTTCGGTTCGGGGGCCAAATATCAACTTAGCCTCCTTGCCAGATGGTATCGGCACATCATATGACCCTATCTTGATAGTGATCGCCTCTGAAGCCCTCTCCTCGGGTTTGGCACGCTTGTGTGCCCTCTTCCCATTATCAAACCGATCCTTTGTGGGGAACCGGCTTCCACTAGAAGTAGACGCATGCCCTCGTGGCTATCTCCTCTCCCTTCTCCATCCTTGGTGATCCTGCATCGGAGGCATGTTGTACATAGGCGGGGGTGCCCCCCAAGGCATAAAGTAAGGGAATGGATAACCTGGAGGCGGCATCGGGCACGATCCCCATGGCATGACTTGAGGACAATGGGGGAACGGCGGCTCCAAAACCTTTGACGAAGGACCAAATCGCTCCTTCCTCTATGGCTGATTGAACCTGCCGACGAAAGACATTACACTCATTAGTCGAATGCGAATAAGAATCGTGCCATTTACAATAAGAACGATGCTTCAATTCTTCTAATGAGGGTATAATGTGGCCTTTGGGTAACTTAATTTGTTTCTCCTGCAAGAGATAGTAAAAAATCCTATCACACTTGGCCACATCGAAACTGTACTTAACCTCACTTTGTCGATCCTTGCGAGGAGTCGGCGTCAAGTTAGAACAAACAAAGGGTTTGTTCTTGTTTGTCCAAGACCACTCAGCAATATACATGTCATGATCTCCTTCATCAGAATCAGAATCACTATCAGGACAGTCAACCATGCTAACATCAGGTTTCTTATCACTGGGCCTAACAAACTTTTTAGCATCTCTGACTCGGCTTTCCTGAGCCAGAGCCTTCTGCATTACTTGGCTAACATCATGTTGGCCATCTAACCTCTCTTTAATGGGAGCGAGCAACCCACCGAAAGCAAGGTCAGCCAAATCTCTCTCAGTTATACTCAAGCTAAAACATCGGTTTCTAACATCTCTAAATCTTTTAATGTAATCTGTAACAAATTCATTATACTTTTGCCTAACCGATGTCAAGTCACAAAGTCTAAGCTTAGTCTCGCCAGTATAAAAATAATCATGAAATTTCTGTTCTAACTGAGCCCAAGTATGAATAGAGTTAGCCGGTAAAGATGTAAACCAAGTAAAAGCAGTACCGGATAGAGATAAAGAAAATAGGCACAATTTGAAAGCATCCAAAGTGCTAGCCTCCCCACATTGCGCTAAGAATTGGCCGATATGCTCCCATGTGGTCCTATTATCATCTCCACTGAATTTGGTGAATTCAGGCACTCTATAACCACGAGGATATGGGATGTTATCGAAATAGTCAGGATACGGCTTTCGGTAAACCTTAGCACGATTCCTGGGCTCAATTCCGAACGACTCTCTAATGATGTTCCTAATTTGGTCCTCCATATTTTCAGGCCTAGGTGGGTCGGGCAAGACCGGCGGCCTGAAAGGTGGCTGTTGCGGCGCAATATTGTCATATTGGCCATCTCTTGTGTCGCGCGGATATCCCCTATTAGGATCATTATATTGGTTGTGGACTTGCGGGGGAATCGGTGCATGAACAGTAGCCACAGGGGAGTCGTGTGCGCGAACGTGGTATAGAACCGAGTTGCCCTTGATGGGATCTACTTCCTGCACTGGCACCAGAGTGCCGGTCTGATCGGCCATGGGCCTGATCTGACATGCTATATAAGGCGCGGTATGACCGGCCATATAGCCGCCGGTCAGACCGGTGTAGTATGGGTGCGGGCCGGCATGACGGTCGGTCTGATCGATGTATGGCGAGCCAGTCAGACCGACGTAAGGCGACTCGGTCAGACCGGCAATAGGGCCGGTCATACCGCCGTATTGTGTTCCGGTCAGACCGGCCGTCAGGCCGGTCAGACCGAGATACGATGGGTCGGTCAGACCAGCCATAGGGACGGTCAGACCGACATGGTGAGGGCCGATCAGACCAGCCGTAGGGCTAGTCAGACCGGCAAAGGCGATAGAACTATTTTCGCCGGGGCCTTGGGCAATCGCCCCGTCGGTTTTGCTGAATATATGGTTCATAGGGGGCTGGTTCCCACCTGCAATCGAGGTAGGCGGTGAATCGGTCGCGGGAAGACCGGATTTGCCGCTCATGCGCGCCTTAAACATCCTATTAAAGCAAGCCTCCATAGTGGATTCAATCTTATTGTTTATGGCGGTGGTGACGGACTCATCCACCGTACTAGCAACAAATTTCTGAATAGGAATAGAGATGTTATCAGCGCTTACCTTGCCGCGAGCTACCTTGAGCGGGCCCCCGGGCTTGATGATGACGCCTTGTCACGTTTTGGTGCAAGATTGATCTAGCACCTCTTGAGTGATCGCTCGAATGTGCTCCTACATGATTTGGCGAGCCTCCCCATCCAAGTCGTCCAACGAGATGTGGACAACGTTGGATGGCTCCACGTCTTGCGCCGCTTGCTTGGACATGGTCGCGCCGAATCCGAGTTGGCGTCGTGTCTTCCCCAGCGGAGTCGCCAAAAATTGTGTTGGCACTTTTTTTGGTGAAGGCACGAACACGATCGATTCACCTAAAGATTTGCGGTGGTTCTTGGTACGGAGTCGCCAACCATTTCAATCTAGAAAAAACTAGAACAAAGTGGGTTTTGTAGATCAAATCAGCTAGCAGAACCGATTTAGATGGATAGATTGATAACTACTCGTCTCGTGAGCAAACGGAAGGTTTTCGGTACAAACCTACAAAGGGATACCACACTCTCGTAGTGGCGGCGGACGGTTTATGGCGCAAACCGACAAAGATGGACTAAACTAGTGCAAAGTAGAAAAATATGGCTGAAAAGTAAAGAAAACGATTCAAATAGATTGATTGTATGTTGTGTGATTGTAACAATTGAACCGGCCCTGGCCCTTATATAGGGGTTGGTCTTGCCCTCCACAGGCCCTTCTCCACGTCCAATTCGGGATAGACATGTTTGGAAACTCGAGACATACCGTATGGAGGAAGAAAACCTGAGTACTGACGAAGTCGTCTAGGTTTCGGACTCTGCCGGTCAGACCGGCCACATGGCTCCAGTCTGACCAGCCCCACTTCCCAGTCTGACCAGCCTATACACGATGATCAAACCGGCCTCTCCGAAGGAAACCGGTGGAGTTTCAAATATTGGCAATCTTCCCTATTTTGATTCCTAGGTGCCAATTTTGGGTGTAAACAGGTCTATCGGCCGATGTGATTTATGTTCTACTGTTTTGCATAACTTGTCAGTGGCAGAATCAAACTGACTGGCACGCCCGCGCTTCATCGATTCTAGGACCTGCACTCGAGCTAAGCATATCTCCCAGGCTGGCGTGTTGATTTTTCTCGTCAACACATTTTTGGCACGCCCAATGGGACCGTGTTTTGGATAACACATGTTTTTACATGGCTCGGCGGACCCATAATTACCACAATGTCTGATGAAGAAGTCAAGGCTAAGGAAGAACAATCTCTCAAGCTAACAAATAAAGATAGGGAACAGTCTACTGAGCCAATGGATGACGAGACACTTCAAGAGATGGTTAATAACGTCATTAATCGTGCTATGTTCGATCAATTTGGAGTTTTGATGAGTGCTTTGTATGGTTTGATCGAGGAAACAGTTCCCAGGGTAATTGCCTTAAGAAGTCAGCATGGGGGGCAGATTGGTGAGCAATCTCAACACTATCGGCAACAACAAAATTGGCTCGGGGAGCAAGTTGATCGATATCTGTATGCAGAGCCACATCAGCAATATCGACCAGAGGAAATTCAAAGATGTACGTCCAAAGAGGATTGGGCCGATATAATTGCAAAGGTAATGGAGGAGCAGTTTGGAATTAAACGTAAAAATCAAATTTCTGTGTATCGGCTGCCATATCCTGAGTGGTTCGATGGGGTTCCACTTCCAAGCCGATACAAGGTTCCAGATTTCTCCATGTTTTCAGGCAAGATGGTATATCCACAATGGAACATATCAGCCGATTCTTAGCTCAATGTGGGGAAGCATCGGCTGAAGAAGCTCTGAAAGTTAGACTTTTTCCATTGTCTTTGACTGGATCGGCTTTCACATGGTTTTCATCATTGCCACCAAACTCTATCAGAAGTTGGGCCGATCTTGAAAAGCAGTTTCACATGTACTTCTTTGCTTGGGTTAGTGAGTTGAGGCTTGCAGATTTGATATCAGTTAAACAGCAAGAAGGGGAATTGGCTAAAGAATACATTCAAAGGTTTCGTAATATCCACAGCCAATGTTATAGTTCGAGCCTAAGTGATGAGCAGATAGCAAATCTTGCATTCCAAGGGTTGTCGGCAGCTAACCGAGGTAGGTTTTTCATCCATGAGTTCGACAGCCTGGCTCAGCTATTACAAAAGGTATCGACTTATGAGAGCCGGTGTCAAGAAAAATAAAAGAATCAGTTTTGGGGCGATCAAGACAAGGACAATTTTGAAGCATGACTTCTCATACTCCAAAACTGGGGGGCATGTGTTAACGCCAAAAATTGGTAAGCCCCGGAGTCTCCATCGGCTAAGTGTTCATATCGGCTCGAAGCAGAATCGGCTGAGAGTTTTGCGTCAGCCGATGGAGGATCACTATCTCCAGCAGTCGGATTTTTGTTAGATTCGGTTTGAGAAGATCTTATCTAGAAGAAACCGAGTCCAGGGAGGATACGGCTTGTATCTATTAATTAGGAAGAGATTGTTAGTTTCCTCTTTTATCTTTAGGAAAGTCTGTTTGGTGTATGATAAGGACTTTATCTATTTTCTTTTATCTTTAGGAAAGTTTGGATTGTAATCTGTTAAGATCTTTGTCACCCTACGGGTATAAATATGTAAGCCCAGGGTTCATGTAACATATCTCTCGATCAATACAACTCGGTGCATCACCACCTTTCGTTTATCTGTTCTACTTTGTCATCTGGCGGAACTTGGCACCTGACGCGGGGCTGCATCGGCTTCGATCTCCGGCGAAGGGGTAAGTCCAAGGTCTCGCCGGCTCAGGCAATCGTATTGGCTACGTTGGTGTCGTCCAAGGCTGCATCAGTACATTCGACCTCTTGGATTGCTTCGATTTGGTTAATATATTTGCCTGATTACTTATCATATGTCTCTGTTGAATCTAATTTTAGTATCTCGATTTGGCTCTATCGGTTGTCTCTCATTTTAGGGTTTCTGCCGATACCGGCTAAATCGTTATATTAGATTAGATTAGCTTAGGCATCTATCACCCTGAAAATCAGCCAAGGGTTTGATTCTCTAGATATTGCTTTTCTTTTCATACTTAGTGCTGCATCAGTTTGATCTACTAAGTCGTGATTAGAACCGTAATCTCTAGCCCGCCTGTTGACTGCCACTAGGGGTTTCATCGGGGTTTCAGCCGATGAGCTATTTGGATATTGCATCGGCTTGCAAGGAATATACACAAGTTGGATATAGCCGATTGCAGCAGAGGCTTCATTGAATATTTAACCATTTGGATTTAATGACATCGGACTTCCAACCGATGTATGTTTTAACCTTTAAATCAATATTTATTATATCATATGATTGCTTTGTGTCATATTACATTGCTATATCATCATGTTATCATCGGTCGATCACCTTTATATAAATATTCGCTCAGTGTACAGCCAATGGATTCAAACCCTAACTCCATCGGCTGGCATCGGCATCGGCTGAAATTGCACCATCGGCTTATCAGCCGATCTGTTAGTTTTTGGGTATCGGTCTATCGGCCGATGTAATTTATGTTCTGTTGTTTTGCATAACTTGTCAGTGGCAGGATCAAACTGACTGGCACGCCCGCGCTTCATCGATTCTAGGACCTGCACTGGAGCTAAGCAGATCTCCCAGGCCGACGTGTTGATTTTTCTCGTCAACACGCATATAATCTAGAACAATGTTTAGATTTATCTCGACATCGGCTCGTTTCTGTCAAGGATCAGCAGCCAATAGAGCTAGATCTAAGGGTTGGCCTAAATTATATACGATATCCACCGTCTCGAGGTATTTACATCAGCTACAGTAGATTAGATCGTTCTTTTTATACTTAATGCTGCATCATTATTGAACTATTAAGTCGTTTTTAGAGCTTCATGATCTATTGGGCTAGATGTATATTGCTTAGAGACAGTGCCGGGGTTTTAGCCGGCCTTATCTTTTTTAATGTTCTTTTGATATATTTGTTATTAGGATTATTAAAACCGCCTCTTATATTAAGATCCTGCTCTAGTTAAATGCCCTAAGCCAGAATCAATTTGTCAGCTACAGCCGACAGCCGACTGATCTAGCTTTAGCGCATTTAGCTCAGATCAATATCTTTTCATAAGATAAATCGGAGTATTAGCCGATTCACAGTTGGACTTATGACATCGGCTAAGACTGTTAAAGCATATATTTATTATTCCGTTGTATATTTGGATTAAATGGCTAATACTGTCTTGGTGTAGCTGATCTATTCTAGCCACTTGGTTTAAATACACTTCGGAATAGCATATATATGTAAATTGACTCTTGGAGCCGATCCAGTAGGATCTAACTTAATACTTAACACCTATATCTCTATTTTTTTTGTTGGTTAACAGATCAAACCAACTGGCACGCCTTGTACAGCATAGGTAGCCGAGAAGGACCTGCACTGGAGTTAAGCAGATGTCCCAGGCTAGCGCGTGAGAGAAATTTCTCATCAACACGCTTCTTGGCACGCCCAGTGAGACTTTCTTTGTCAACTCGGCTAGGACGCATCGACGCAGCTGACAAGATGGTCGATTCCAAGAGCCCCAGCATTTCTCAGGACAACATCGTGCCTGTGAAGATGGAGCAATTATCGGCTGAACAGCAAGCCGATTACAAAAGGATGGTAGAAGAGCTCCAGGCCAACTACCTACAGTCTTTCACCCAGACAAGGTCCGGGGCCGTACATCAAAAGTACAAGTTCAGCATGGACGGGCTCAAGGCATCCTCCTCCAGTGGATCAAAGGGCAAACAGAATACGGAGGAGCCGATTCGGGAACAAGATGATTCGGGCCTGCATACTTTGCAAGACCGAATTGATTCGGCCGTCCACCACGCGCTGGTCAACCAGAGTAGCGTCCTTGTCAACACCCTTAACACCATGATTGCTACTGTGGTCGACGCCAAGATAGCCGACCAACTACAGCGGGGGCCGACTTACTTCACGGATGGCTAGTTTCCTGGTTACAGGTTGCTGATCACCCAGAATCAGCCAATTCCATCACCAGCACAACCAGGGCCGCCAGGTGGGGTCCTCAACCAGCCGAATCCATCTGGATCGACTGCGAGACCAGTGATCCCCATGCTGAACCGACAACAGCCATTGCCCCAGGATCAGATCGCCAACATGTTCAATGACAATCGGCAGTTGGAGCCGGTTGCCCAGATTGGCCTGGACAAACAGTACAACGCCGATGGCCGACAACTGTTCCCGGGTCCACCAACGCCACCACCGGCAAATCGGCCGTCTCCCGCTAATCATCCACGCCACTACAGTATCAAGGAGGCCGTCAAGATCATCACTACAGCCCCGAGACGCCACCATCATCAGACGGCAAGCGCCGCGCCATATGATCCATATGAGCCGATACAGCAGGACAAAGGAATTGGGCCGATCTGATTGCGGACGTCATGCGCGATCAATTCGGCCTCAAACCAAAAGACTCAGGGCACATGTATCGTATCCTTATCCGGAGCATTTTGAGCGAATTCCATTCCCCAACCGGTACAAAATCCCAGACTTCTCGAAGTTCTCAGGGCAAGACAATGTGTCAACCTACGAGCATGTCAGCCGATTATTAGCGTAGTGCGGCGAAGCATCGGCTACAGATGCCTTGAGAGTCCGGTTGTTCCCATTGTCTCTTTCGGGATCGGCTTTCACCTTTCTCTTCATTGCCTTACAACTCAATTCAGAGCAGGGCCGATCTCGGAAAACAATTTCATAGCTACTTCTACTCTGGCAACCATGAAATGAAGCTGTCGAACCTCACCAGTATCAGGCAGAAGCACAACGAGTCGGTTCAAGAATACATTCAACGCTTCAGAGAGATGAGGAGCCGATGCTACAGCCTGGTACTGTCGGACGGCCAGCTAGCCGATTTGCCCTTCCTCGGCCTGATCGCACCGATCCGTGAACGCTTCTTCGCTCAGGACTTCGACAGCCTGGCGCATCTGGCGCAGAAGGTGACGGCCCATGAACAAAGATTTCAGGACACCAGGAAGGCCGTCAAAAACATAACTCAAGTTATCGTTGAGTCAGACTCCGATTCCAACGACGATGACGCAGAGGTGGCGGCGGCCGAATGGGCCAAGAACAAAAAGGCCATCGTTTGCCAGTGGCTACTGAAGACGGCCAAAGAGGAAAAATATGACTTCAACATCACCAAGGCCGATAGGATCTTTGACTTATTACTCAAAGAGAAACATATTCAGCTTCCCGAGAACCATGTGATCCCATCGGCCGATGAGTTGAAGAAGAAGAAATATTGCAAGTGGCACAACTCCACATCTCATGCCACTAACGATTGTAAAGTCTTCAGACAGTAGATCCAGTCGGCAATAGAAGCCAGGAAACTCAAGTTCGCCAATTCCAATCGGCGATGAAGGTAGATGGCAACCCCTTCCCAATCAATATGGTTCAAACCGGCCCTAGGCAAGCTGATCGGCAGCGCAGAATGATGTACAGCTTAGCCGAAACACTGAAAGGGGTCCGTGCAAAGGATGAGCCGACTGGAAGCCAAGCCACGCCAATCAACATGGTGTGCCCCGTTGCCCGATCGGCTGATCGACGGCTGATCAACGCGAACAGCCGATGCCACCTCCAACAGCAATCTTGGCGGGAAGAGGCTCGGTTTGAAAGGTTTTATCGGCAAGAGCCAGAAACGTGAGGCTGCCGGTACGACGGGAATCATAGCGGTGCCGATCCCCATTGGCATTGTGAATTTTTAGGCACTGCTGGGAAACCGGGATGAGACTGTCGACGCTAGAAAATTGCACGACTTGCAGCGAGTACCCCGAGGACGAACACAGAAGCCGGCCGATCACCAGTCCAACTCGGTTCGTCCCAAGGCCCGTTCAGCTCAACCGGCACCGACGGTCCATTCACGATCGGCTAGGCCCGATCCATCAAGACTTCTTTGACGAAAACGGGAACGACGACTACTACGACGAAGAAGAGGCCGACGATGAAGAATCGGCCAACCCCCAATGGTGCCCCTCTGACCTCTTCACCAAAACACAGAAATGAAGAATTCAAAGGCTAAAGCGTGAAGGAAGGATAGAAGAAGTTCGGAAAATGATTGAAGAACAACGCCGTTGGCTGGGTAAAATCAAAAGACGATGGATCCCCAAAGAGAAAACCGCCACAGACGATGAGGAGCAAGCCAAGGAGAGTTCAGCTGATCAAGCCAGGAGGGTATCCAAAGGGAAAGGCAAAGTTTCTGCATCGGTCAACATAGTATTCATATTGCCAGCCGAATTCGGTGCCCCTGAAGCCGATGCAGACACTATCGAAGACGACTTGGCGAAACTAGCACTCTCCCCAGACCAAGCTATTTTTGATAAACCCGAGGAGAACAAAAATCGGCACCTGAAGCCGTTGTACATTAAAGGATTCGTCAACGGCAAGCCGATGTCCAAGATGCTAGTTTATGGGGGAGCCGCAGTCAACCTAATGCCCTACGCAACATTCATAAAACTAGGCAAAGGAGCCGAAGACCTGATCAAGACCAATATAGTGCTCAAGGACTTTGGTGGCAACCCGTCAGAAACCAAGGGCATCCTGAACGTGGAACTGACCGTCAGCAACAAGACTGTGCGCACAACATTTTTTGTCATCAACGGGAAGGGGTCTTACAGCCTGCTGCTCGAGAGGGATTGGATACATGCCAACTGTTGCGTCCCTTCCACTATGCATCAGTGTCTACTTCAATGGGACGACGACAAGGTGGAGATTGTGCCAGCTGACAGGTCAGTAAGCGTCGCCAATGCCGATTTGCCGCTTTGGGAAATCGATGGCATTGATTGTTTGTTCGAGAAAATCTGGCAAGCCGATTTTCTAAAAGTGTCCGATTCTGCAATACAGCTGATTGGAGACGACGGGCCGCAGCTGCTGCTCTGAACAAGACGTCGTCGAGGGCTCGAACGTCTACAGCACGGACACCGCGGACAAAGACGATGGCAAACTAGGGCAGGGTTTTACGTCGGCTGACGAATTATAGGAAATAGACATAGGCTCTGGAGACAGGCCTAGGCTGACGTATATTAGCAGAAATTTATCTTCTCATTGTAGATCCCAGCTGATTGACTTGTTAAAAGAATATAAAGATTGTTTTGCTTGGAAGTACTTCGAGATGCCTGGCCTTAGCCAATTCATAGTTGTTCATCAGCTGCCAATCAAGGCGGGCTATCGGCCATTCAAACAACCCCCCAGGAGGTTCAAAGCCGATATGTATGACGCGATCAAAGCCAAAATAACTCGGCTATACAATGCTGGATTCATTCAGCCGTGCCAATACATCGAGTGGGTCTCAAACATTGTCCCAGTATTAAAAAAGAACGACAAACTCAGGTATGCATCGATTTCAGAGACTTGAATAAGGCTACCCCAAAGATGAATACCCAATGCCTATAGCCGATTTGCTCGTAAACGCTGCATCAGGCCATAAAATCATCAGCTTTATAGATGGCAACACAGGCTACAATCAAATCTTCATGGCCGAAGAGGACATTCACAAAACTGCCTTTCGATGTCCTAGGGCAATCGGCTTGTATGAATGGGTCGTTATGACGTTTGGGCTAAAAAATGCTAGGGCAACATATCAACGGGCCATGAACTACATCTTCCATGACATGATCGGCTCTCTTGTGGAGGTCTACATCGACGATGTCGTTGTCAAGTCCAGGGAGATAGAGGACCATATAGCCGATCTGAGGCAGGTTTTGGAGCGGACAAGAAAATATGGCCTGAAGATGAATCCGTTGAAGTGTGCGTTCGGCGTATCGGCCGGGCAATTTCTAGGGTTTCTTGTTCATGAAAGAGGAATTGAGGTTACACCAAGGAGCATAAATGCTATCAAGACGATCCAACCTCCGAAGGACAAGAAACAACTCTAGTCCTTGATTGGCAAAATCAACTTCATCAGGCGGTTCATAGCCAATCTTTCAGAGAAGATGGAGCTGTTCACACCGATGTTTTGGCTCAAAGCCGATCAAGCATTCACATGGGGGGCAGAGCAGCAGAAGGCTTTAGACAATATCAAGAATTATTTAAGCTCGCCTCCAGTTCTAATTTCTCCACAAAAGGGAATACCGTTCAAGCTTTACTTGTCAGCCGATGACAAGTCAATCGGCTCAGTCTTAATCCAAGAGGTTGAAAGCAAAGAAAAAACTATCTTCTATCTCAGCCGATGGTTGTAGGACGCAGAGACAAGGAATTTACTAGTGGAGAAGCTACGCCTATGCCTATATTTTCATGTACAAAGTTAAGACATTATCTACTATCCAACGAGTGCACAATAATCTGTAAAGCCGATGTAGTTAAGTACATGCTATCGTCTCCAATATTGAAAGGAAGAATTGGGAAGTGAATTTTTGTTCTAACAGAGTTTGATTTGAGGTATCAGGCACTCAGGGCAGTCAAAGGACAAGCTATAGCCGATTTTGTCGTGGAGCACAGGAATGACTCAATCGGCTCAGTAGAAATCATGCCTTGGACATTGACATTTGATGGCTCAGTTTGCACCAATGGTTGCGGCATCGGCTTGTCATTATTTCGCCTAGGGGGGGCAAGTTTTGAATTTGCTTTCGCTATTAACGCGCATGCTACAAACAACCAAGCCGAATACGAAGCCATACTTAAAGGATTGCATCTACTCAAGGAAGTTAAAGCCGACATCATCGAAATAATGGGAGATTCACTGTTGGTCATCAGCCAGTTGTCAGGAGAGTACGATTGCAAAAACGACGCACTGATGATTTACTATCAACAATGTCGGGAATTGATGAAAGGTTTTCGGCTAGTCACATTGAAGCATATCCCTAGAGAACAAAATATTGAGGCCAATGATTTAGCTCAAGAGGCATCCGGCTACAGGCCGATGATAAAAGATATTGAAATCAAAGTTGCTACCATTACAGCCGATGATTGGAGGTTTGAAGTCTACAACTATCTCAAGAACCCCTCTCAATCGGCAACAAGGAAACTGCGATACAAGGCACTAAGATATGTTTTGCTCGATGAAGATCTGTATTATCAGACGATAGATGGTGTGCTGCTTAAGTGTTTGGGAAACGATCAAGCCAAAGTGGCTGTTGGAGAGGTGCATGAAGGGATTTGCGGCACGCATCAATCGGCTCATAAGATGAAGTGGCTACTTCGGCGAGCAGGATATTTCTGGCCGACAATGCTGGAGGACTGTTTCAAGTATTACAAGGGTTGCCAGGATTGTCAGAAATTTGGCGCCATACAACGAGCACCAACATCGGCTATTAATCCAATCATCAAGCCTTGGCCGTTCAGAGGATGAGGCATTGACATGATCGGCTAGATCAATCAACCCTCAAGCAAAGGGCGTAAGTTTATTCTGGTGGCAATAGACTATTTTACAAAATGGGTGGAAGCAGTTCCCTTAAAAAGGTTGACTCTAAAAACGCAATCGAGTTTATTAAAGAACATATTATCTACCGATTTGGCGTCCCACAAACAATTACAACGAGGGATCTATATTCATATCAGAAGAATTTGTTCAGTTTGCCGATGGCATCGGGATCAAGCTACTTAATTCTTCGCCGTACTACGCACAGGCCAACGGGCAAGCTGAAGCTTCAAATAAAAGTTTTATTAAATTGATTAAAAGAAAGATCTCTGAGTATCCCAAGCAATGGCACAGCCAATTAGCCGAATCACTATGGGCATATCGGATGGCATGCCATGGATCAATTCAAGTCCCTCCATACAAGCTAGTCTACGGATATGAGGCAGTGCTACCATGGAAAAGCGTCATCGGCTCAAGGCGCATTCAACTACAGGATCAACTCACAGCCGATGATTATAATCACTTGATGGTGGACGAATCAGAATACTTAGTTTTGTCCAGGATGAGGGCCTTGGAAAAGTTACAAGGGATAAAGAACGAGTAGCCAGACATTATAATAAAAAAGTTGTGCCTAAATCTTTTGAAAAGGGCGAACTCATTTGGAAATTGATAGTGCCGATTGGATCCAGAGATAATAAATTCGGCAAGTGGTCGCCAAATTAGGAAGGGCCTTTCAAGATCCACAGATGCGTCTCTAAAGGAGCTTATATGCTAGAAGGTCTAGATGGAGAAGTGTTTGAAAGGGCTCTTAATGGAAAATACTTGAAAAATACTACCCAAGCGTATGGATCAACTCATGATTCTACTGTTTGTTTAGCCGATTTGTGCTAGCCGATGCGCTGTTTCAATCGGCATTGCTTTTAGGCCATTTTTATGGCACGTTTTTCCCCTTATTTCTATAATCGGCGTTATTGGCCGATGCGACTACAACGAAGTGAAATTTGCATTGAGTTCATTATTTTGTCGACATCGAAGACATTAACAAAATTAGGGAGGTTATACACATACATAAGATTCAGACCGATTACAGAAAGCCAATTACAGAAGACCGATCACATAAGTCAGACATTTTTTGAGCTTGGTTATCAGCAGCCATCGTAATCGGTGGTCAATATAAAAGTTTCGGGATCGACATGGCATCAGGTAGACCACAGGATCTAAGCCGATTTTTAGAAGGCAAAACACGGACCTAAGGAACTTTTGAGCAGTTGGGATCGGCAGCCGTATGCAAGTGTTGGGGACGATAGCCGCGATGCGATTTCGGAATCGGCAAACATGATCTAACACACAAGGCTGAAATCCCTAAGTTTCGATATAAGTGGTTTTGGAGTCGATGGTTAAATTAAAGATTATACATAAGGCCGAAGCCAATTTCATTCACAAACACCATTTCAGAAGTTAACAAGTTATATTAAGTGTTCAAAGAGCCGATGCCGATTACAAAAGTTGGTAAATATTCACAGAAGACCGAAGCCGATTATAAAAGCTTCAAGTGGTCGATTACAAAGAGCTAAAGCTGATTACGGGATAATCGGTTTAAGTTTATCTGTTACATCGGCTATTGAGCCCAAAATGTGTCTATGGTCGATATTGCCACGGCCTTTATCGCATTGACTTCGTCGACGACGGCTTGATCTTCAGCATCGGAGCCGGGGAGCACTTTAGCCGATTTGTGGAGTTCTTTCAAATACTTGATCGTGGCTGTCAACTTGCCCTTTTGATCTTCGGTAGTTTTGGGCAAGTCGGCCAGGGCTTTCTTGCTTCATCAAGTTGGCCTCTTTCTCCTTCAGATTAGCAATCCGGACTTGGAAGGTGCTTGGGCCAGCTTCCAGTTCATTCAATTTTGCTTTTTCGGCCTCCACAGTCTTGACCGTGTCTCGGATCTTGGCGGTTATGTCGGCTTGGGCAAGCCTTTCAACCATACGCTGCATGGCACGTCCAAGCCTTGACCGGTGTATATCAATGCAGACTGCGGCCGAGATCTTGGCAGCTAGGTCATTTGGGAGTTGGCCCTCGATCTCGAAGAATCGGCTCCTGGCCGATCCACATTCCTCCATGAGCCTATCGATGTTGATGTCCAGCCCACGGCGTATATCTTCGAGCCTTTCCTTGAGCTCGTCGGTTGGGGCCTCGCTAGGACTGGCTACCTCTCCCTCATCTTCACCAAGGAACTCCTTGATGTCGAAGGAAAGCAGATCGGCCAGAGACTGCTGCAAAAGGAATAGCGAGATTAGATCAAATGGCCGATTGCTCAAGATATTGCAAGAAAAAGGGCAAGAGTGAACTTACCTTCACCGCGGGCACTGGGTCGGCTTCTACTTCGGCTTTGGCTGGCTCTAGGGTGTCTCCAACTCCTTGGTCACCCACGACTGACGGTGTGCATTCGCTCGACGCTTGGGGGGCAGCCGATGGAGATCGAGGAGGCTGCAAAAGGAAGACAAGTATTAGCAGTTAAGTCGGCTGAAATTTGTGGGCTGAGGTGCAAGCCAAAGAAGGTAATTACTGACGGAGCGCAACACGGAGTGCGGCCAGCCAATTTATTAACCTGGAATAGGCACGGTCGGCTGAGTGCAGAGTGATATCATGTTAGGGCAAAGCTCAACAAGGTTAAGACTTATTAGCCGTTTCTTCGTGGGAGGAGTTGGAACCGGCGAATTATTGGCTGGAGGGTTGACAGATTGATGACTTGAACTGCCAGACTCGGCTGCTGCCCCGACGGCCGCTAACATCTCTTCATCGGCCACAGCTTCCTCAAGGTACTGCTCGACGCTCGGATCTACTCAAGGGAGGTTATCGGCAGGCGCGATCGGCTGTTTCTTCTTCTTGGGGGCAAGGGCGGCCGATGGCTTTGCGAGGGCGCAACTCTTTTCTTGCGGGTTATCGGCTCGCGCGTCGCCTATGCAGCAAGGACGCCAATTTCAGCGCGTCCCAGCCGATCGCCGACGGGGCAAGGCCACTTTCGTCCGACAGAACGCCTGGGCGGTACTCGATGGGAATCTCGGAGTTACTCACCGTTGGCCGTTCTGTTTTGGTTTCCTACGAACAAAAGAAAACAAGTGTTAGCCGACTAAGTTAGCCAATGATGCAAGAATAAGAATGATTTGGAGTTCAAAACTCACCGAAGGGATTTCTTCGGGAACCAGTGAGTCGACATAGTAGGAGGACCGGTGATAGAAGATGTGCTATTTGATCTCGGGCCACCAGCGGCTGTAGGCTGCGCTCTTCTTGTACGCCAGCACCATCTCGCCAATACTGCCGAGGAAGGGACCGGCTATGTTCAGCAGCCGATGCATGATGAGGGCCTGGTCCACAAACCCCCTGGTCTCGATCTTATTGGCCTAATAACAGCCAATGGGCAGTTGCCCAAACCCAAACTGCCTGGCAGCCGACACGGGGTAATAGAACTCATAACTCTTGGCCACTGATCATCCCTGATGAATCCCGGTCAGCAGGATGCAAGGGGTGAGAGCAGCAGTGAATAGTTCTATGCACTTGGGGTTGTCGGCTGAGTTGATCTCCTCCAAGTTGAAGTCGATCAGCAGCTCAAACAATGCCCTGTCCCGGTAGAAGTACCAAATCCGATTGTCGTGGGAGAGCCTGTCGTACAGGGAGATGAACCATTCGGCTAGCAGATCGGCCGATTACCTCGAACCCGCATGCGTGGCTGCTGCTTCTCCATAACTTATGCATCTGGTGGTGGTGATCTCATTGCTGTCATCGTCTTCGATCGACTCCAAGCAGGGGAAACGGGCTTCGGTTATGGGTAGCCGACCGACTATCTTCTGGGTCATCAACACGAGCCAGATTTGAAGAAACCACCAGGGGCCGCCAGTGTTGACGGAAGCATTGGCGGCTATCTTCGCGATGGCCTGATGAAGAGTCCGGTACATATAGCCGAGAAGATATTTGCCCAGAGCAAGCTTCTTTCCTTCGGCTAGGGATTCGGCTACAACCTGCCAGTTGGCAGTTGGCTCACAGCTTGAGCCGCAGAACACGAACTTTTCCAGCCACATCATAAGGAATGCGGCATGTTCCCTATGGCCGACTGATCCGTCTTTCATGTTCTAGGTGATGTAGCCATTCCATTCACCAATGGCTTTTGTTTAGAACTGATGTTGGCCCTTTCTCCTCAGGTCTCCAGGATTAGCTGATGTCAAAATGTCTAGCCCGGTTGTCATAACTACATCGGCTAAGGTTATGGTCATGGGGCCTTCCTGAAACATAAAGGCATTGAGGGTGTCGTTTCAAAAGTAAGTCGTGGCCGACATGAGAGGCTCATCTTTTTCCATATTGGCCGTGGACAGAGCTAAGCATTGGGCTATCCCTGACTCCTCCCACTGGGCTTGTTTAGCCGATTGCACTCTTTTGTACCACTCGATCCAGGAGTTATCCGTGGTCGGCCATGATTTAAAAGTACCAGCCCAGTGGTTTAAGGATGGTTTTCTCGTGTTGTAAGGCATTCTATCGGTTTTGGTTATAATGATGTCAGTTGGATCAGTACTGCCGATAGGGCCGAGGAAATATCTTTTTTTCTTGGGTGAGACTGGGAATTGCTATCTGATGTGACAGGTGCTACAGTCAAAAGAAGGGGAGGAAATCACGAATCAAGAACCCTAGAATGCAAATCAAAAAGGGAAAGCAGAAGGAAAGGGATCTTGAGCCGATTGAGACATACATCGGGAACTCGGTGGCAGCGGTGGCCGACGCGGTGGCGGTGGAGGAAGCCATCAAGATCGCCGGAGTGGACTCGAGATTTTGGCCGCCGAAATCACCGAGATTCACCAAGCGCGTCGGTGAGTTGCCGGAGAGGAGAGAGAAAAAAGGATTTGGTTGCGGAGCGCTCGAGATGTGCGGAGTGAAGGCGTGGCCGTTTCAGTGGAGGGGAAGGACTATTTAATGGATATTTTGGGCAGCCGAAACGGTTTAGGTCAGAAAAGAGCGGGAATTCGAAAGGGCGACAAATCCGTAACATTTCGTATCACGGACTTGGGGGGCATGTGTTAATGGCTAAATTTGGTAACCAAATCCCTAAGTCCTAGTTGAAGTTGAAGAAGAATCGGATTGGCTAGTTTGACGGAGAAATAGAAGCCGGGTCGGCTGAGATGCGATCGGTTGCGAAGCCAGTCGGCTAAGGTTGAATCGGACGAGAACAGCCGATAGCCGATTCCAAGTTCATAGAAATCGAAGCCGTTTCTGATGCAGATATTTGGAGATACAATGGAAGATTCGGATTCAAAATTGCGCATTAAGAGATATTTCCATCTAGGGATAAAGTCCTATAACGGCGAATGTATGTAAATTAGAGATTTGTTTAGGGATAACTCTATTGTAAAGGTGGCAAAGGATTGCTTCCCGCGCTTTTGTCGTATGGATATAGAAGTTAGTTGTAACCGTGTGTAGCGCGATCTTTGCTGTACTTGGGTATAAATAGGACCCGAGACCCCTGTAAACAAATAATTCTCACACAATCAATACAACCTTTAGCGCATCGCCTCCTTTTTCTTCAGACGAACAACTGATCTGGCTTCGGGCTGCATCGTTTCGATCCCCAAGTTAAAGTAAATGTTTGTCATTATTGGTGCATCTCGTCGAATTTAGTGCTTCCATCGTTATGACACTCTAAATTTGATGATTTATGCTGTGCTAGTTATCATATATCGCAAAGAATCTAGAATAATGTTTAGGTCTATCTCGACATCGGCTCGTTTCTGTCAAGGATAAGTAGCCGATAGAGCTAGATCTAAGGGTTGGCCTAAATTATATGCGATACCCACCGTCTCGAGGTATTTACATCAGCTACAGTAGATCAGATCGTTCTTTTTATACTTAATGCTGCATCATTATTGAGCTATTAAGTCATTTTTAGAGCTTTTATGATCTGTTCGGGTAGATGTATGTTGCTTAGGGACAGTGCTGGGGTTTCAGCCGGCCTTATCTATTCTAATGTTCTTTTGATATATTTGTTATTAGGATTATTAAAACCGTCTCTTATATTAAGATCTTGCTCTAGTTAAATGCCCTAAGCCAGAATCAGTTTGTCAGCTACTGCCGACAATCGACTAATCTAGGTTTAGCGCATTTAGCTCAGATCAATATCTTTTCATAAGATAAATCGGAGTATTAGCCGATTCACAGTTGGACTTATGACATCGGCTAAGATTGTTAAAGCATATATTTACTATTCCGTTGTATATTTGGATTAAATGGCTAATACTTTCTTGGTGTAGCCGATCTATTCTAGCCACTTGGTTTAAATACACTTCGGAATAGCATATATATGTAAATTGACTCCTACGGCCGATCTAGTAGGATCTAACTTAATACTTAACGCCTATATCTCTATTTTTCTTGTTGGTTAACA
The DNA here is from genome assembly GCA_019925245.2 of Oryza australiensis. Taxonomy (NCBI): domain Eukaryota; kingdom Viridiplantae; phylum Streptophyta; class Magnoliopsida; order Poales; family Poaceae; genus Oryza; species Oryza australiensis. Next base: position 1,155,270 of record JAIFGZ020000565.1, on the reverse strand, counting down.
GATCAAACCAACTGGCACACCTTGTACAGCATAGGTAGCCGAGAAGGACCTGCACTAGAGTTGTGTAATAGAGAGCACAACCAAATCTTTGGCATTAAATGAAGTGGATCTCTAATCATTCGCACCTATGCCAATGGTCTATGCGCTTTGCAGCAAGGAAATGAAATTTGAGCGATTTGCTGAGGAGAGGAGATCTATTTGCAATTTGCAGATGGGGAAGAAAACATTGCGGAGCAGCAGTTTTATATACAAGAGGAGTACTACTGCTGGTCCCTGCACCAAACACCATAGGCAGCCATAATATTCGAGTATGTCACTGTTTCATTTTTTATGGGTCCATAAGTCAATGTGTGTGTAATGACACTCATAATGATATAAAGAATACACTACTGGAGAAACCATTTTCAAACATTAATTATATGTTATTATATAATTTTAATACTCCATAATACAAATGTTAACTATATGTTATTATTTGAATTTATAATATTTTTCAAATAGGCCATATGTTAATTATATATTTTTATTTAAATTTAAAATAGTTTTGAATATGATTATTATAATTTAAAATCATGTTGAAATATTTAATCCTGGTTTTTAATAAAAACCGGACTAAAGATAAATTTGGATGGGTGGAAAAACATCTTTAGTCCTGGATGATGGCTTAAACCGGGACTAAAGATTCCGACCTACTCGGGCCACGTGGCTGCCCCGCCATCTTTAGTCCCGTTGTAGCCACCAACCGGGACTAAAGACATATCTTTTGTCCCGGTTGAAACCACCAACGGGACTAAATGATCTTTGTCCCGGTTGGTGGCTTCAACTGGGACAAAAGAGCCGGTATCTATATAGCGGGGCCTCACGGGATCCGAACACCGTTTTCTTCGTCGTCTTCGTCGTCGTCGCCCTTCAAGCCCTAGGACGCCGCTGCCGAACCGTCGTCTTCATCGCCATGGGCTGAAAGCCGGAAGCCGTCGCGTCACCGTCTCCCGTCGCCGACGCCACAGGTTAGCCGACGCCGCCCTCTTTTGATCCCCTCATATGTGATGTGATCAGGTTTCGGGTTTAGGGTTTTCGGGCCGAGGCGGCATCGTCGCCGCCGTCATCGCCCCTTCATGCCTCCCGCACGCCGCTGCACCTTGCAGCCCCCACGCCGCCACCACCATCGCTTCCTCCCCCACACGCCGACGTTGCCGCTGCTGCCTCCCCCACACGCCGACGACGCCACCGCTTCCTGCCCCACACGTTGACGCCGCCCTCTGCCTCCCCGGCCCACCGCCGCTACCCTTTTCCCTCTGCCTCCCCTCTGTGCCACAGCCGATTAATTTGATGAAATTAATGGATTAATTTGATGAAATATTTGATGAAATTTGAATGTGTATGTGTATGTGTATGAAATTTGAATATATGTATGTGTATGTTAGAATGAATTAAATTTATATGTGAATGGATTTTGTATATGTTTGTAAATTTATTTGTGTGAATTTTGTATATATGCGTAAATGTATGAAGACTTTTTATTTATATGTGAACAGACTTTTTATATGTGAACAGACTTTTTATTTAAATTTGAATGCATGAAGATTGTGAATTTTGAATTTTGAATGTGTATTTAAATTTGAATGCATGAATAGATTAAAATTTGAATGTGAATGTGACTTGTGAATTTTGTATTTTCGAACGAACGAGAACGATAAAACAAACGAACGAACGTGGACGAACGAACGAACGGATGAACGAATGAGCGAACGAGTTTCGTTCGGTCGGTGGTCGGTCGTTCGTTCGTTGTCGGTCGGTCATTCGTTGTTCGGTCGGTTGGTCGGTCGTTCGGTCGTTACAACGTACATAGGCATACAACGTTCTCTCTTTCCCTCCTCTCCTCTCCACTTCCTCTCCTCTCCAACTTATCTCCCTCATGTCATCCTCCTCTCTTTCTCTCCTCTCCTCCAGACGATCGTACCCACGGACGTGAACGAACGATATAACGAACGGACGTGAACGAACAAACGATAGTTTCGTTCGTTCGGTCGCTTTACGGTTTATGGTTTAGGATTTGGGGTTTAGGATTAGGGTTAGGGTTTAGAGTCCGAACGAACGGACGTCAACGAATAATAGAACGGACATGAACAAACGATAGAACGAACGATAGAACGAACGATCGTTCAGTCGTTCGTTCGTTCGGTTGTTCGGTCGATCGTTCGTTCGTTTGTTCGATCGGTCGGTCATTCGTTCGGTCGTTACAACGTACATAGGCATGCAACTTTCTCTCTTTTCCTCCTCTCCTCTCCACTTCCTCTCCTCTCCACCTTATCTCTCTCACATGATCCTCCTCTCTTTCTCTCCTCTCCTCCAGACGATCGTTCCCACGGACGTGAACGAACGATAGAATGAACAGATGTGAACGAACGAACGATAGTTTCGTTCGTTCGGTCGCTTTATGGTTTATGGTTTAGGATTAGGGTTAGGGTTTATGGCCGGATTTCATCTTTTTTTCCATCTTCTTTCTTTTGTCTATGTTTTTTTACGTAGACATACATGATTTCATTGAATAATTGATACATGTCGAACCTCGGTTTCGGCAATAGAAAATTAGGGGTGCAGTCAAGATCACCAAGCACGATGGGTTACATGGAAAATAAGGATTAGACAGATTCAGGCCCTCTCGTGAGGTAATACCCTACTCCTGTTTCGGGGATTCGATCTGCCGAGTGTTTATTGATCTCAAGATCTGTTGTTCCTAGAGTCGTAAGCTTTTGCTTATGAATCTAAAGCTGATAAAGCTGATATCCCTCAAGGAACGCCCCTTACCCCCTTATATAGTCTTGGGAGGCAGGCTTACAAGTCGGAAACCCTATCTTACTCTAAGTCAGTTTTCTCAATCTTACCAAACCGTGACTATGAGCCGTTGCCTTATCTATTCGGCAACGTAACACCCAAGTCATAGCCGGTTTACATAAATAGAAGGTGCAACCTATCCCTATCTCTAGTCGTATAAGCTTGCCATGTGGATACCCGATTGGCATAATCTCCACAGTAGCCCCCGAGTCCTTTGCAGTCGACGAGATAACTTAGCCTCGAACCAAGATAGTACACAGCCAAACAACTCTTTGGCCGAGTGCTTCTGGCGCCGAGTGATTCCATCACCTCTGCCGGAATCTCCCGAGTGGCTCCAAAGACTGTGAAGGGCTGGAAAATATCCAAAAAATTCTCAGAAAATAAATATCTAGGTGTATCTCCTGATGCACCTAATTAGGTGTAGCCCCCGACTATGTGGTTAGTCAAAAACAGACTATACATATAGTCAAGAACCATAAAAAATTATTCCCATATAAGTGCTTAGGTCAAGCTAAAGCAATCATAAAAAATCTCAGCACTCGGCAAGCTCGTGCTTATCTGAGTAGATTTTCCCGAGTTATCTCAGAACAAATATTTTAATCATCCCTCATGGGTAAACAAGTTTTTCAGTCATCGAAAAATATGACCAAAATATTAAATAGCTCTTGCTATAATATTGGCCTTTAATCTAAAAAGATCTTCACCAAAGTGAAAAAACAGCATTGATATAATCATTTAATCAAATGCTTAAAAACCAAACAGTCCCTGTCATCAAGGCAGCCATAAAAAGCTTCACTGTTTGTCACCTTTCAAATTGCATCGTGCCAACTTCTCACAAAGTTGTGCAAACCACGGTATGAAAGGATTTCCAAAGCTACAGGGCACTCAGATACTCGCATATTGCCAAAGCAAATCTGCTTAAGTTCATCCACTTAAGTCCCTAAGGACACGCGTCAAGCCACACCTTAGCTTGGCCGCAAGTCTCTCATGGGCTCGGCCCAATCACGAGAAAACCTAGCGCAACCCTCAAATCTCTTACAAAGCCTTGAGGTCATCCCTGCCACTTCGTCTTCCCAGAAAAATTCCTCATTCGCAACACTGTTCATCAACTTGCAGCAGAGAACCCTAAGCACTTGCGCGCACTCAATCCACCGATCCAGAAGCTCATGCTTCGTCGCCAGCTAGCCTCCGCATCCACCTTCTCAGACTCCCATCTCAAATCCCCATCTCCCTAGCCAGATCTAATCCCCCACAAACCACACTCATGGCGAGTGAGAAAAAAATCCCTTTCGAGCAGTGGGCTACCTCGGATGTCAGGGAGTCCACCCTCAAGGAGATGGTGAAGCACGGAGTGCTTCCTCCTAAGGAGATCATGGGCTGGTGCCCGGCGGCCGGTGAGGAGTTACCCACTCCAAACACCGGTGAGCTTGTTGTTTTCACTTCTTTCTTTTACTGCGGCTTCAGCCTTCCCACCTCCGTGTTCTTTAGGGGGCTTCTTGACTACTATGGCCTTCGGCTTTACCATTTGAACCCCAACTCTATGCTTCACATTGCTCTCTTCATCCATGTATGTGAAGCTTTCCTTGGCATCCTCCCCCACTTTCAACTCTTTCGACGCATGTTTTACCTTAAGCCACATCCAAATAAGGACCAGCCCTGCGTCGTTGGTGGTGCGGGCTTCCAACTCCGTGGATCCCTCCGCAAGGAGTATTTTTCTCTCCCTTTGAAATCTTCTAACAAGGGTTGGCATGCGAGTTGGTTCTATATCTCCAATCTTGAACCTAGCCTACCAAACTTCGTCGCCTTCCCCGTGCCGGCCTACCCGGAGTATCGTGCCGAAGCCCAAGACTAGGATGAAGCCAACAAATTGCTAGTGAAGATCTTGGAGATGAAGCGAAAAGGTCTTCGGGGCGAGCAAATCACTCGACACTTCATCAGGAGCTGACTGGCACAGATCAAGGAATGATCCAAGCCGCCTTTGAGTACGAGGGCGAGAGGGACCCCAATCGGGAAGACCGCGACTCCTCGGCTTCGAAATTTTGAAGATTCGCATGTAGAAGGTCTTCTCGACCGGGATTGTAGTCGAACGCAGCCTCATGCTGCCAGTCTTCCCATTCAGTATGTATCGACCTCCTCCTCCGGTAAGTTGACTTAACTCCTTCATTGCCTTTCAATCTTGATGTCACACTTCTCAGTGTTGTAAGAATATTTCTTGCAGGATAATGCCTCCATCATTTCGAGGCCATATAAAATTCCTCATGACGATGCGCCGACTCGGCCTGCCAAAAAGCCAGCCGGTGGCGTGAAGATCCAGAGTGACCCAGCCGGGAAGAGGGCAGCTGTAACATCCCGAAAATCGAGGAATTTAAAACCGGAATCAAAAATCGAACTTACAAAAATCTTTTGATGTTGCTTCTTGATTGAGTTTTCGCTTCTTATTTGCCACTTGGTTGCATAAATTTATATGCGAGTGATTCATTTCGATGTCTGTGAAAAACCAAAAGATTTGAAATTCCCTGGGAGAAAATTTTCGGAGTTTAGAATCGGAATTTTAATATAAAATAGGAAAAGTGTTATGGATTTATAAAAATATATAATTGGGAGCGAAACAATATTTAGGTGATCGAGTAATATTAATTAGTGAGCAAAATGAGTAATAAAATATTTTAGGATATCTATATGAAATTTAGAAATTAATTTGAATCGAAATCGCATTTTCTCGAATTGAGGAAAAGAATTAAATTAGATATGTAAAATATATTTGTAAAATAATAAAAGTGGGTGGAAAGGTTGGACATATATTTTACAACTTATTTTTAGGTGTGTTATATTTTATTTTGAATTTTGGAGGTGAAAGAAAATAGAAAGGAGAAATTGGGAATTTAATTCGGGAAAAATAAAATTCGGCACTGTTCATGCGTAGGCAGGTGTTCGACAACGTCCCCGCGCCCGTGCGCATGCACACCACGCGTCGCCGCGCCGTACCAGGGCCCCGCGCACGCGCGTCCTCACCGTGCCGCGTTTTGCCGCCCGTACCACGCCGTGCCGTCGCTCGCGTCAGCCATGTCGCCGCGCCCGGCCATGCCGCCTTCGCGTCCGCACGCATGCTTTCGCCGTACGTCGCGCGTCGCCACGGTCGTCGCCCGCGTCACCCCGTACGTCGCACAGCAGCGTCCGTATACCGTCGCTCGCGTCACCACGCCCCCGCACAGCACCCGCCATACCGCGCCCATCCCGGCCCCGGCTTCGCCTGCGCACCCCGCGCCTCGGCCCCGCTCGCTCGCGCCGCGCGTCGCCCGCCTGCGCCAACTCCATCGCCGTCCGCGCGACCACACCGACGTGGATGGCTATAAATAGGAGTCCTCGACCGAAATTCCAAATACAAAATTTGTTCCTAATCCTCTTACCTAGCTTCTCCCCGAATTGCCCCAAATTCTATCTACCCTAGCTCGAGAATTCCACGAAACACCGAAGAACCCTAAACCCGGCCGCCCGGAGCGAGAAGCCAAAATTCATTCTCCTTGGCCGATTTCGTAGCAAATTGAAGGTACGTTGACAATATATGAACCCTAAGCATCATTTTCCCTAGCTTGGTCAAGCCGATTTCTCGCTGGAGCACGTCGGCGACGAGCGCTGCCGAGCTCTCTGTTCGGCCGCCGCCGCGCGCACACGTCGCTAGACCAATGTCGTGCTTCTCCGGCCAAACGCTTGCCATGGATAGCTTCCCCGCACATTGTAGTTGCTCCCAAGCCCCTTGGTTAGGTCGTGTCGTTGCCGGAATAACACGGCGACGAGCGTCGCCGCCGCCACGGCCACCTCACCGTCGCCGGCCCGTTCCGCCGCCTCTCGGCCCGGCCGAGCCGTGAAACAAAGCCCCCGTAGTCCCTGGATGGTGTAGGACCCTTTGCCCCTTGAGCCGGCCCTCCCTCGCCGCCGTTCGCCTTTGCCCTTCCATCGGTCGCCGGCGCTAACAGAGAAGAGCAGAGGGAGGAGGAAGCGGGGAGGGAAAGGAAGAAAATAAATGAAAGAGGTAAATAAGATGAAAAATGGGCAATAGCCCAGTGGAGAGAGTGGGCTAGGCTGAGAGTGAGGTTGCAGGTTCGACCCCTAGCTTTGGCAATTTTTTTAATTTCTATTTAATCTTTCTATGAGGATTTAAAAGCAAGGGTAAGCCTAGTAAAATCATAATAAAATTTTATTTACCCTTTTAAATTCCTAAGCCCTATTTACCATGAATTTTGCATCTTTATAAAGTGATTATTATATATTCTTTTCCAAAATTTCTTTTGCAAAAAATATACACATATAGTCAAACTTCTTAACATATTCCCTTTCCAAAGAAAATTTCTATCTTTTGTGGAATCCATTATTCACCTAAATATTATTTTATATATATATATATAGCCATCGCATTATTCATTTATTTATCTCGGAACCCATCTAACTTAGTTGTCGCCAAAAACACTATTCTTGATGCATAGATTATTTAGTATAATACTTAGCCTCGAGATTATTTTGGAATCGATTATCGTAAACCCTAGGGCGTCTCGACCCGAGAAATAATTCAATGAAATTAAAAGATAACCACTTTCTTTTATTAATTGAATCATCAACTCTAGTATTTCTCAAACTTTAAGCATATTAAAATAAATGTCGCACCCTTCTTAACAAAATCGAATTCATTACAAAACTTCGAATTCTTATAACCCTTTCGCTCTAGCCCGGATATCGTCGAAACTCGAGCCTAGGTTCGTATAGAGTCATAGCCTAGTGTTAGGAGCCGCTATTGCGATTTACTTGGTTTTCTTTTGGATCTTACTGGATTCTATTCGAATTCTAATCGAATTCAAATTTGATTTCTCGCACGTACGATTAGCGTCCGAGGAAGGCGTTGAGTACACAGAAGACCCCAACCAACAAGTGTGCGAGCAAGGCAAGTCAACACATCCCTTTGGACATATTGATCCTACTTTGTGAAATGATGTTGTTTTCAACTACAAATTGCATGCTATACACAAATGAGTACCTATTCTTGATATATCCCGCCTTGATATTGAATACCCTTAGAAATATTCTTTGTAACCTTCGATGTGATACAACCGGAGGTTATCTTCGATAAAATGCTTAGCCACGCTTATACTAGATTCTTGCATACTCATGATTTTACAAATAAGCCTTGTGCTTGGGCAACTATCTTGGGAAGATGGTTGAGGCACGGCAAGTGGAGACATGAGCGCCACGTTGCCTTGATCATGTTGGAAATGGCTTTGATGAAAAATGAAAATACAAACCAATGTTTTTAGACTGGGCGGATGGATGGATTTGGGTGGATTCCGGGAAAAGGCTAGTACCGTCCCCGGTCGGTTAAGGACCGAGCCATGAGACTACAACTTAGAACGAGCCGATACAACCGTACTTCTCGAATGGGTATAGACCTAGCTGATTAAATATCCGAGCGGAGGCGTATCCTTGCATAGTAGGTTCAGGTGTTGGCGTTGAGGTAAGGGCTTGCCGGTGGGGGTGCACCACGGTGGGTGCCGGACGATAGTTAAGGGCCTTCCGGGGGTGTACCGCTGGTTGGTACTGGCGAGAGATCGGGCATGCGATCAACATGAAGAAATGAAGACATGAAGAAAAGGACATGAAGATGGAAAGTTCAAGGATAGAGCAATTCTTTCTCTTACCCCGGGAACGCCAGAACTCCTCTCACTGCAAGGAAATGACGGCTAGAGTGCATGAGCGCTCAAGTTCATGGAGCGGGTACTGCCAAAGTGAGGTTATCGAAAGGCTTTGCCGTGACCGTCCCATATAGAGGGATGTAAGCTCATTCAATGAGTAGTTGCGGAGTACGGGTAAAGTGTACATCCACGCAGTGTGAGTTAATCAATCTATTCGAATAGCCGTGCTCGCGGTTAATGAGCGACGTGACAAGTGTTTCCCGTGGCTAGACTCACAAATTTTAAGATGATGGGTGGGATTGCATAATGATTTTATGTGCTGGGGAAACCAACTTCTCTATCTGAGAGAAAGGAGAAAGACACCCCAGAAAACCATGACGGATCGGAGGCGGAAGCTATCCTTGGGATCACAAGGGATGGTGGACGAACCGTCGCCGACTTAATATACTATGGACCTAAAACTTGACCTGGCTAGATGTTAGGTTTGTGAAATGATTTGTGAAAATTGGCTTTGCGCAAATAAACCATAGCCATCCTTTGAATGACCCTATCATGTGCATCATTCCGTGTTGGCTTGTTGAGTACGTTGGGTACTCACCCTTGCTATACGCACAAACCTCCAGATGAAGGAGATGAGGAAGACCCGTACACATACTACTAGGAGGAATGAAGACAATGGAGCGCAACAGGTCTTAGTCCCCAGTCGTTGCCTGTGGCAATCGGCATGCTGCTGCCTTCCGTCTGCTATCTTATCTAATTTCTGTTTTCGGATGTATCCGGACCGGTAGGTCCTATATGTATTGGATATTGCCTTCGGGCCTATTATTGTAATAATTTCGTTGTAAGACTATTCGTGCACTTTGCACCTGGTAATTCAGAACTGTATTCGTGGGTACCAAACTACTCGATCCAGGGATAAGGTACTATGAACACGAATGATTCCCGTCCTCAAAAACGGGGGTCTACAGAGCTGGTATCAGAGCAGTGCGACTGTAGGATAAGACCAACTGGCGCCCTACCCCTTTATAGCTGGTTAAAGGGAATTATCCCTACATAGGATTATTTTGGAAATACAAACTATTTTCACAAAACAAACATATTTCTCTCTCTCAGCCCAATTTCTCTACAAACATTTGATTTTACTTTCTCTAAACCCAAACTATCTTCAAAAATAGATATAGGACTGTGACCCTGTTAAAGCTTGAGAGATTGTTTATTCCACCCGCTAACGCAATAAGAGTGCACAAGAACAAGGTCCCAACCAGAGCTTAACTGTTCTTCTGATTTCTTTCTCTCTCTGACAATAGATGGGAAAGAACAAGGGCAGGAAATCAAGATCTCAGCAATCTCATGGATCAACACAGAGCGACCCTATGGACCTTCCACCCTCTTTCCCTATGAATCCGACCTTAGCCCAGATAATAGCTAGCCAGACACAATTGATGATCATGATGGTGCAGCAAATGCAACGACACCTTCAAGTTTTGGGTTCGTGTCTAGAGCAACGTCGGTACGTTCCAACTCAAGCCCTGATGACTCCTGCGAATATACTGTCAAGCCCACAAAGAGCGTAACGCCAAACCCACCATTAGGAGGGAAGGAAACACTTGGCCCCGTTACGGCTTCATGGAACAAGGATATGGATTAAGGAACAGTGCAGGGGGAAAACACACCGGAACCCAGATCGAGGGGGAGATACAGTGCGGAAGGAAGGACAAGGAATTCAATCCAACGACCGGCCAAGGGCTCAGTTCACCATCCAACTCCAGGAAGAGGAAGTCACCAAAATGGACCACAGGTGGTACTGGCAGGATGATCATCACGAGCACAGTGTGTACCCCGAAGATGCTGGAGATTCCCGACGTCTAAAGAGGAATGTGCACGCTTCAACTGTGGAGAGTTAGGACACTATGCCAATGACGCCCTAGGACAACTACCGCACCGTTTCGCACTCCAACACCTATCCCGGCTGCCCCTAGGAAAAGGAATGTGACTTGCTTCAACGTGAGGAATTTGGACACTATGCCAACCAATGCCCCAAGTCACACAAGATCCCTCCTCTTACGTGCCAATACAACGCCATAGGAGGCAACCCGGATCGGGCGCGGCCCAAACAACTAGACAAAAGTCGCATCAACTCTGGGTCTTGCTTTGGATGGAATTAAGACAGCAACGACCATGCCCCTACCCTTGTGTATGAAGACCCTAGATCGATATTAGTGTTGTTGTGTTGTGTTGTATGGACTACACATGTCCAATGTATCCCCGATGTAACATCTACGAACTAATATGAAGCTCCATGTTATGTCTTAAATGAGTTTATTCCACCATGCTTGTTGTGTGCAAAAGATCATCTGAAACAACTTAACGTAAACAAAAAGAAAGAAACGGGATCGATTAGAATCGTGACCTTAGTAGGCTAATCCCTTACCCCATCTATACTTTTCAGATGGCGCACCGTCGTAGAGCCTCAGCAGCTACTGAGAACCCGTCGGAACCTAACCCTACCACCCTAGCAGAGGTCATGGCTTCACAAACCCAATTGCTTCAAGCCATTGCCAACAACCAAGGACAACACGGAGGATCAAGCTTAGGTGAGTTTATGAGAGCCAAGCCACCCACCTTCGCTATGGCGGAAGAACCTATGGATGCTTGAAGATTGGCCGAGAGTAATAGAGAAGAAGTTGACCCTCGTCCGAGTACAAGAAGCCGACAGGGGTCGTTTTCGCCACTAATCAGCTGGAAGGTCCCGCAAGTGACTGGTGGGACACCTACAAAGAGACTCGGGCTGAAGATGCCGGAGAACCGACATGGGAAGAATTCACGGCTGCTTTCCGTGAAAATTTCGTACCAGCCGCGGTTATGAGGATGAAGAAAAATGAGTTCCGTAGGCTGCGCCAAGGAAACACCACGTACAAGAGTATCTTAACAAGTTCACGCAGCTTGCCCGTTACGCCACAAGCGATCGCGGATGAAGAGGAAAAGATGGACAAGTTTATTGAAGGACTGAACGAGGAGTTAAGAGGACCGATGATCGGTCAGGACCACGCTAGCTTTCAGAGCCTCATCAACAAGGTCGTAAGGCTCGAGCATGATCAAAGGACGGTTGAAAACAACCGGAAGAGAAGACTTGCTCTAGCCCGCCCGATTCAAGGAACGCCCCAGCGACCCAAAGGAGCAACACCAACAGTTGGAAGCCAGCCGTCACAATGACCAATCGCCCCGTTGCACCCGGCAACGCCAACAGCCACCGCCACCCCTTTTCGCTCCCGGCACCTACCTTGGCGACCCCGGACTTAAGAACGTGAACCGCTTCAACGTGGGGAATATGGACATTTCGCCAATCACGCCCTAAGCCACGTAACACCCCCGTCCATACCGGAGCCAACGCCATTGCTGTAAGAGGGACCCCTGCCCCGGTACCTGGACGTAGACTGTTCGGGACACCCCAACCGAAGGAGGCCACCACAGGAATCCGCCATGGCCAAGTGAACCATGCACATGCTGAAGAGGCCCAGGAGGACCAGATCGTGCTAATGGGTACGTTCTCCATCCATTCTGCACTAAGTTAAAGTTTCGTTTGGTTTCAAAACCTCGCATTCTTTCATGACGTTAGAAACAAGCACAGCACATAACCTATGTCAGGTAAACCCTAGGAAACCCATAAAAGTGCAATCAACAGGAAGAGATATAGCTGTACTCCATACCGGCACCAATATAGGCCTTATCCTAAAAAGCCAAGCTTGAACTTATTGTTAGGGGGGTAGAGTGACATAACTCCGGACTCTCAGATTGGACACTATGTTAGAACTTGGCAGAACCGAACCTTCCCTAGATAACCTCGTGTCGCCCACCAAAATCACACGACTGCAATCTTACCAGGATCACCACCCGTCTGCAGCTAAAGGTTCCAACAGTTTAGAACAGCAAGTCTATTATACAACTTAAGGAAAATTAGAGACCTACTGAATCCTGCATGCTTGAAGGATTCCCAAGGATTAAGAGCTGACAACATCATGTTATCCGAAACAAAGAATCGAAGTGGACCACCCTTAGAAACTCGGTGATGGATTCTGCGTCACCGGAGCAGCCAATCTATTCGTCGTCCGTTAAGAAGGAGTCCCATGGATCCATCCCATATGTTTATGCCAACCGACTCCCGATCGCGACCCGACCCAAATCTCGGGGACGAGATTTATTGTTAAGGGGGTAGGTTTGTAACATCCTGAAAATCGAGGAATTTAAAACTGGGAATCAAAAATCAGAACTTACAAAAATCTTTTGACTCTTGCTTCTTGATTGAGTTTTCGCTTCTTATTTGCCAGCTTGGTTGCATAAATTTATATGCGAGTGATTCATTTCGATGTCTGTGAAAAACCAAAAGATTTGAAATTCCGCTGGGAGAAAATTTTCGGAGTTTAGAATCGGAATTTTAATATAAAATAGGAAAAGTGTTATGGATTTATAAAAATATATAATTGGGAGCGAAACAATATTTAGGTGACTGAGTAATATTAATTAGTGAGCAAAATGAGTAATAAAATATTTTAGGATATCTATATGAAATTTAGAAATTAATTTGAATCGAAATCGCATTTTCTCGAATTGAGGAAAAGAATTAAATTAGATATGTAAAATATATTTGTAAAATAATAAAAGTGGGTGGAAAGGTTGGACATATATTTTACAACTTATTTTTAGGTGTGTTATATTTTATTTTGAATTTTGGAGGTGAAAGAAAATAGAAAGGAGAAATTGGGAATTTAATTCGGGAAAAATAAAATTCGGCCTTGTTCATGCGTAGGCGGTGTTCGACAACGTCCCGCGCCCGTGCGCATGCACACCACGCGTCGCCGCGCCGTACCAGGGCCCCGCGCACGCGCGTCCTCACCGTGCCGCGTTTTGCCGCCCGTACCACGCCGTGCCGTCGCTCGCGTCAGCCATGTCGCCGCGCCCGGCCATGCCGCCTTCGCGTCCGCGCGCATGCTTTCGCCATACGTCGCGCGTCGCCACGGTCGTCGCCCGCGTCACCCCGTACGTCGCCGCAGCAGCGTCCGTATACCGTCGCTCGCGTCACCACGCCCCCGCACAGCACCCGCCATACTGCGCCCATCCCGGCCCGGCCGCTGCGCACCCGCGCCTCGGCCCGCTCGCTCGCGCCGCGTCGTGCCCGCCTGCGCCAACTCCATCGCCGTCCGCGCGACCACACCGACGTGGATGGCTATAAATAGGAGTCCTCGACCGAAATTCCAAATACAAAATTTGTTCCTAATCCTCTTACCTAGCTTCTCCCCGAATTGCCCCAAATTCTATCTACCCTAGCTCGAGAATTCCACGAAACACCGAAGAACCCTAAACCCGGCCACCCGGAGCGAGAAGCCAAAATTCATTCTCCTTGGCCGATTTCGTAGCAAATTGAAGGTACGTTGACAATATATGAACCCTAAGCATCATTTTCCCTAGCTTGGTCAAGCCGATTTCTCGCGAGCACGTCGGCGGCGAGCGCCGAGCTCTGTTCGGCCGCCGCCGCGGCACACGTCGCTAGACCAATGTCGTGCTTCTCCGGCCAAACGCTTGTCATGGATAGCTTCCCCGCACATTGTAGTTGCTCCCAAGCCCCTTGGTTAGGTCGTGTCGTTGCCGGAATAACACGGCGACGAGCGTCGCCGCCGCCACGGCCACCTCACCGTCGCCGGCCCGTTCCGCCGCCTCTCGGCCCGGCCGAGCCGTGAAACAAAGCCCCGTAGTCCCTGGATGGTGTAGGACCCTTTGCCCCTTGAGCCGGCCCTCCCTCGCCGCCGTTCGCCTTTGCCCTTCCATCGGTCGTCGGCGCTAACAGAGAAGAGCAGAGGGAGGAGGAAGCAGGGGAGGGAAAGGAAGAAAATAAATGAAAGAGGTAAATAAGATGAAAAATGGGCAATAGCCTAGTGGAGAGAGTGGGCTAGGCTGAGAGTGAGGTTGCAGGTTCGACCCCTAGCTTTGGCAATTTTTTTTTAATTTCTATTTAATCTTTCTATGAGGATTTAAAAGCAAGGGTAAGCCTAGTAAAATCATAATAAAATTTTATTTACCCTTTTAAATTCCTAAGCCCTATTTACCATGAATTTTGCATCTTTATAAAGTGATTATTATATATTCTTTTCCAAAATTTCTTTTGCAAAAAAATATACACATATAGTCAAACTTCTTAACATATTCCCTTTCCAAAGAAAATTTCTATCTTTTGTGAAATCCATTATTCACCTAAATATTATTTTATATATATATATAGCCATCGCATTATTCATTTATTTATCTCGGAACCCATCTAACTTAGTTGTCGCCAAAAACACTATTCTTGATGCATAGATTATTTAGTATAATACTTAGCCTCGAGATTATTTTGGAATCGATTATCGTAAACCCTAGGGCTTCTCGACCCGAGAAATAATTCAATGAAATTAAAAGATAACCACTTTATTTTATTAATTGAATCATCAACTCTAGTATTTCTCAAACTTTAAGCATATTAAAATAAATGTCGCACCCTTCTTAACAAAATCGAATTCATTACAAAACTTCGAATTCTTATAACCCTTTCGCTCTAGCCGGATATCGTCGAAACTCGAGCCTAGGTTCGTATAGAGTCATAGCCTAGTGTTAGGAGCCGCTATTGCGATTTACTTGGTTTTCTTTTGGATCTTACTGGATTCTATTCGAATTCTAATCGAATTCAAATTTGATTTCTCGCACGTACGATTAGCGTCCGAGGAAGGCGTTGAGTACACGAAGACCCCAACCAACAAGTGTGCGAGCAAGGCAAGTCAACACATCCCTTTGGACATATTGATCCTACTTTGTGAAATGATGTTGTTTTCAACTACAAATTGCATGCTATACACAAATGAGTACCTATTCTTGATATATCCTGCCTTGATATTGAATACCCTTAGAAATATTCTTTGTAACCTTCGATGTGATACAACCGGAGGTTATCTTCTAAAATGCTTAGCCACACTTATACTAGATTCTTGCATACTCATGATTTTACAAATAAGCCTTGTGCTTGGGCAACTATCTTGGGAAGATGGTTGAGGCACGGCAAGTGGAGACATGAGCGCCACGTTGCCTTGATCATGTTGGAAATGGCTTTGATGAAAAATGAAAATACAAACCAATGTTTTTAGACTGGGGCGGATGGATGGATTTGGGTGGATTCCGGAAAAGGCTAGTACCGTCCCTGGTCAGTTAAGGACCGAGCCATGAGACTACAACTTAGAACGAGCCAGTACAACCGTACTTCTCGAATGGGTATAGACCTAGCTGATTAAATATCCGAGCGGAGGCAGTATCCTTGCATAGTAGGTTCAGGTGTTGGCGTTGAGGTAAGGGCTTGCCGGTGGGGGTGCACCACTGGTGGGTGCCTGGACGATAGTTAAGGGCCTTCCGGCAGGGGGTGTACCGCTGGTTGGTACCTGGGCAGAGATCGGGCATGCGATCAACATGAAGAAATGAAGACATGAAGAAAAGGACATGAAGATGGAAAGTTCAAGGATAGAGCAATTCTTTCTCTTACCCGGGAACGCCAGAACTCCTCTCACTGCTAGGAAATGATGGCTAGAGTGCATGAGGGCTTAAGTTCATGGAGCGGGTACTGCCAAAGTGAGGTTATCGAAAGGCTTTGCCGTGACCGTCCCATATAGAGGGATGTAAGCTCATTCAATGAGTAGTTGCGGAGTACGGGTAAAGTGTACATCCACTGCAGTGTGAGTTAATCAATCTATTCGAATAGCCGTGCTCGCGGTTAATGAGCGACGTGACAAGTGTTTCCCGTGGCTAGACTCATAAATTTTAAGATGATGGGTGGGATTGCATAATGATTTTATGTGCTGGGGAAACCAACTTCTCTATCTGAGAGAAAGGAGAAAGACACCCCCAGAAAACCATGACGGATCGGAGGCGGGAAGCTATCCTTGGGATCACAAGGGATGGTGGACAGAACCGTCGCCGACTTAATATACTATGGACCTAAAACTTGACCTGGCTAGATGTTAGGTTTGTGAAATGATTTGTGAAAATTGGCTTTGCGCAAATAAACCATAGCCATCCTTTGAATGACCCTATCATGTGCATCATTCCGTGTTGGCTTGTTGAGTACGTTGGGTACTCACCCTTGCTATACGCACAAACCTCCAGATGAAGGAGATGAGGAAGACCCGTACACATACTACTAGGAGGAATGAAGACAATGGAGCGCAACAGGTCTTAGTCCCCAGTCGTTGCCTGTGGCAATCGGCATGCTGCTGCCTTCCGTCTGCTATCTTATCTAATTTCTGTTTTCGGATGTATCCGGACTGGTAGGTCCTATATGTATTGGATATTGCCTTCGGGCCTATTATTGTAATAATTTCGTTGTAAGACTATTCGTGCACTTTGCACCTGGTAATTCAGAACTGTATTCGTGGGTACCAAACTACTCGATCCAGGGATAAGGTACTATGAACACGAATGATTCCCGTCCTCAAAAACGGGGGTCTACAGCAGCCCCGAGTGAAGATATCAGCAAGCGGGCGAGCAAGAAGAGGCTAGTCATTGATGACACGGACGACGACGTCCCAGCCCCTCCAGCCGAAGCAACCCCTCCAAGGCCGTCACCGAAAGCGGCGCCTAAAATCCACCGATCGTCCAGGTACGCCTTACGATCAGAATCAAACTCTTTGTTGAAAAATTTCTTCGTCTTCATCCCGATTGCTCCTGTCTTTCTCTTTGCAGGAGGCCACAAGATATAGACCCTGGGCGAGTAAGGGGCCAACGCCACGCAACAACCGAGGCATCCAAGCTGCGGAACCAAAACCCCGGAGTCCTCTCCGAGCGAGAGCGCTCCGGTAGAAGGCCCTCACCTCCCAGCGAAGATGCCCCAAGGACAGAGCCCCCAACCGCCGGTCAGGTACCCGAGGCGTAAAAGCAGCCGGCTGCGGTAGAGCCCCGGTCGCTACTCAAAGGGCCCCGACTGAAGACCAGTCGGGCAAGAGCCAAGAAAAGAAGAGCAGCCGGGGAGTGCCGATTAAGGATTCGGCCACCAAAGCTGGTAAGTCTTGACTCAATATTTCATTTTTAATCTTCAGTTTAATTCTTCTATATCCTCATCTGCTCCTCCTGATCCATTCAGCCACAGTAGAGGAGATTCCCAGGTTGCAGTCTTCTGAAACCTGGGTTCCTCCTATCAAGATCGAGTGGCGGGATTCGGAAGGCCAGAGACAAGGCATCATCTTGAACAAACAAGTGGAAAGCGAAGAAAGAGATGCGCTTGTAAGCAGCCTGAATGAAGCGACTCGGCTGTTAAAAGTATGTCCTGATCCTTTTCTGTTGTAGCATCATCATCCTTTTTCAGTCGGCCAACTTCAGATCTTGTGCGCAGAGGGAGTACTTCCGATCAATGGCCAAGTCCGATGCACTCAAGAAGTTGGTCCCGCATCTAAACTCTCTGGAGAACATCCAGCAAGAACTGAAGACCACTCGAGAGGAAGCTGCATCGAGGGAGGCGGCCCTAAGGAAAGAAATAGCCGAACTCCGAGAGGAGAACCTCGACCTCCGGGGCTCAGTCGGGAGTAAGCTTATCCCTCTTAGTCTCTTTATGCCTTCAATTGTATTCTATGCTGATCTTGGTTGTTGATGACCTTCTTGTTGTAGAAAATTCCTCGGAGGTCCACTCGCTCCAGGTCCAGCTGGAAGCAGTCAACATCAGCAAGGCTAAGCTGGAGACCGAGTTTGAAGGTGAGTTTTTCTCAAAACTGCGTTCTTTGTGTTGCTTCATCTTTGAATGCTTTGTATGATCATATGTCTTTGGCAGCTTACAAGATCAAGACCCGAGCTCAATACGATGTTTTGATTGAGAGGGTCAAACAAGCCGGAAAGGTCAGGGAAGATGTTGCTAACGCGGCGACGCCGATCCTGTTATCCTTGTTCCATCATGGAGTCGGGACCAGCTCATTGGACCAAGTTGAGATCTTTGACAAGCTCCGGAGGGCTCCCGATCAGTACTTGGCCAATGTCTCTGAGGCAACTACCATGGGAGCGGGCCTTGCCCTTGCACAGACCAAGTCACTCTACCCCCGGGTAGATGTCAATTCAGTTGGGGAAGGCTTCGCCGACGACACTTCAGACGAGCAGGCCCTGGACTTGATCAGTGATGCGCAGGAGTCGGCCAAGAAGATTGCCATTGATGTAGTAAACAACTTTCGGCTTTGATTGTCTTGTGAAGATTGTATGCAACTTTCTGATGTAGACTTGTAAATATTCAGCTTATTTATGTTAATGCCTTGATCCAAGCTTTTATGTAAAATTTCTTAAGTAATTTTCGTCCGACTGTCACCAAGCCTAAGCTTGATTAGGTCATCGAAAAATTCTCAGTCCTTATACACTGAACTCAAATCAAGGAACATGAAACAATGATGAACCGAATACGCATAAGTTGCTGAAGAAAACTATGCTTTATTGACATATGTACAGCCCCCGACTGCTAACTCAAGAAGTCATCTTGCTTGAGGTTGGCAGTCAAAAAAAACATGAATCTTAAGTCAATTTAAGCATAGAATCGTCAAAGATGTTCGATGTTCCAGAAGTTCTCCACCATGGATCCGTCTTCACGTTTTAGTCGATATGCTCCTGGCCGAGTCACCTCAGCAATGATGTATGGTCCTTCCCATAGTGGAGATAGCTTGTGACGGTCCTTGGTGGTCTAAATCTTGCGTAGAACCAAATCACCAACAATGAATGCTCGTGCTCTAACGTTGCGACTGTGGTATCATCTGAGTCCTTGAAGATACCTTGCCGACTGGATCAAGGCTGCTTCGCGGGCCTCTTCCAGTCGGGTGAGGTCATCCAGTCGGTCTTGATCGTAGCGTTTGTCGTTGAAGCTGCGGACCCGGAGAGATTCCTACTCCATCTCGTTTGGCAGCATGGCTTCTGCGCCGTAGACCAAAAAGAAAGGAGTTTGGCCTGTAGCCCGACTGGGCATAGTCCGCAGAGACCATAGAACCGAGGGGAGCTCTTGAACCCACTTGCCGGCATAAGGACTTAGGCGATCAAACACTCGGGCCTTGATGCCTTGAAGGACCATGCCGTTGGCGCGCTCGACCTGTCCATTGCTTTTGGGGTGCGCGACCGATGCATAGCAGATTTTTATGCCGAAATCTTCACAGAATTCCTTGAAAATGCCTCCAGTGAATTGAGTCCCATTGTCGGTTATTATTCTATTTGGGACGCCGAACCGGTGTACGATGTTGAGGATGAAGTCTCGTGCCTTGTCAGCGGTGATCGTAGCGACCGGCTTAGCTTCGATCCACTTGGAGAATTTGTCAATTGCGACGAATAGGTGCGTGAATCCTCCTGGAGCCTTCTTGAAGGGACCAACCATGTCTAAGCCCCATACTGCAAATGGCCAAGATAGTGGAATTGTTTGTAGTTCTTGGGCTGGGACATGACTTTGCCGAGCGAAGAACTGGCAACCTTCACATGTGCGGACCACCTTGTCAGCGTCGGAGACCGCTGTTAGCTAGAAGAAACCTTGTCTATAGGCTTTGCCCACCAGGGTGTGTGTTGCCGCGTGACTTCCGCATATGCCCGAGTGGATATCTTGGAGTAGTTGCTGTCCTTCCTCAGGTGTGATGCATCTCATCAAGACTCCAGAAGGGCTTCTCTTGTATAAATCAGAGCCCACCATGACATAAGCCTGACAACAGCGTCGGACGTGTTCTGCCTCATCCCGGTCTTCCGGCAGCTCTTGCTGAGTTAAGAATTTGATGAGCGGCGTCCTCCAGTCGGCGTCAATCATGGCGACTTCGTTTGCAGCTTGCTCGTTGGGAGTTGGTTTGGCTGCAACAGTTGGTTCATAGAGATGCTCTACGAAAACGTTTGTCAGAGTGGCTTCTCGCTTGGACCCGAACTGTGCCAACTCGTTGGCTGCCTCGTTATTATGTCTTAGGACATGGGATAGCTCCAGTCCATCAAACCTGTCTTCAAGTTTGCGAACTTCTTGTCGGTAGGCCTCCATGGTGTCGTTTAGACAGGACCAATCCTTCATAACTTGGTTGACAACCAGCTGGGAATCACCTTTTACAACGAGCCGACGTATCCCGAGTGAAACTGCAAGCCGCAGTCCATGTAGTAGGGCTTCATACTCGGTGACGTTGTGCGGGGCGGAGAAGTAAAGGTGGAGTGCATATCTTAGTCTTTCCCCAGTCGGGGAGATCAGCACGACTCCTGCTCCCAAGCCGGTGATCCTCTTGGATCCGTCGAAGTGCATGGTCCAGTATTGAAGGTCTTCTCGAGGTACGTCTTCCTGCTGTTCGGTCCACTCGGCCAAGAAATCGGCCAGGGCTTGTGATTTCACAGAAGTCCTTGCCTTAAAAGTTAAGTCCAGCGGCATCAGTTCTAGGGCCCACTTCGCGATGCGCCCAGTCGCCTCCCGGTTGTGGATGACATCGTCGAGTGGAAAGGAAGTGACGACGGTGACCGAGTGACCCTGAAAAGAGTGCGCCAATTTCCTCGTGGTTATCAGAACACTGTATAGCAATTTTTGTACCTAAGGGTAGCGAATTTTGACTCCTGCCAGCACTTCACTAACAAAGTAGATGGGCCTTTGAATCTTCTGGACCCGTCCTTCTTCTTCGCGCTCAACCACGAGAACCGTACTGACCACTTGGTGAGTGGCTGAGACGTACAGCAGCAGGGGCTCCTGAGGCTGAGGTGATGCTAGGACGGGCGGCGTCATGAGAAATTCTTTAAAATCTTCAAAGGCCTTGTGGGCTTCCGTGGTCCATTGGAAGTCGTCCATTTTCTTCAGCAACCTGAAGAAGGGCATGCCTCGTTCGCCGAGTAGAGAGATGAATCGTCTTAGCGCCGCCATGCAGCTAGTGAGCTTCTGGACGTCCTTCTGGTTACTCGGGGGCTTCATGTTCAGGATAGCGTTGATTTTTTCTGGATTGGCTTTAATGCCGCGATGTGACACCATGAAGCCGAGCAGTTTGCCTGAAGGTATGCCGAACGTGCACTTTTTTGGGTTCAACTTCATTCGAAGGCCCGGATGTTTGCGAAGGTTTCTTCTAAGTCGGCGATCAAGTCTTCCTTCTGCTTGGTCTTGATGACAACGTCGTCGATGTAAGCTTCCACATTTTTCCCAATTTGCGTTTGAAAACATCTTTGGATCATGCGTTGGTATGTGGCCCTGGCGTTCTTTAGGCCGAAAGGCATTGTGATGTAGCAGTAAGCTCCAAACGGCGTGATGAATGAAGTTTTCAGGCAGTCGGATTCCTTCAAGCTGATTTGATGGTAGCCCGAGTAGCAATCCAAGAAGCTTAAAAGCTGGCAGCCGGCTGTTGAGTCCATGACTTGGTCGATGCGAGGCAGCCCGAACGGATCTTTAGGGCAGGCTTTGTTGAGGTCGGTATAGTCAACACACATGCGCCATTGCCTCGTCTTCTTCCGGACCAGAACTGGGTTAGCCAACCAGTTGGGGTGCAAAACTTCCTTGATAAAACCGACGGCTAAGAGCTTTGTAAGTTCTTCCTTGATGGCATCTTTTCGATCCTGAGCGAACCTGCATAATCGTTGTTTGATTGGTTTTGCGTCATCTTTGACGTGCAAAGAGTGCTCGATCACCTCCCTAGGAATTCCAGGCATATCAGATGGTTGGCAAGCAAAAACATCTTTATTATTTTGGAGGAAGGTGACGAGCGCGCTTTCCTATTTAGGATCTAGTTCAGCGCCGATTACAGCAGTTTTTGAAGGATCTGATGGATCAAGGGAGATCTTCTTCGTTTTGGCGTCGACTTGTCCCGACTTGGCTATCTTCTTTGCGGGGATTTCACCCTCTGTAGAAGTCGATGCAGCCAATCAGATTTCTTGCTAGCCACGTGATCTCTCGCGAGATTGGGCCATGTTGCAGCTCTCCTTGTCGCAGGTGAAGGCTTGCTTGACGTCGCTGCGAAGTGTGGTGACGCCGTTTGGACCCGGCATCTTCATGCAGAGGTAGGTGTAGTGGGGTATCGCCATGAATTTGGCGAGTGCAGGCCTTCCGATGATTGCGTGGTAGGCCGTCTCAAAGTCGGCCACCTCGAAGGTGATGTTCTCCGTTCGGAAGTTTTCGCGAACTCCGAAGGTGACTAGAAGGGCGATGTGCTCGAGTGGTGTGGATGACAGCCCCGGGATCACTCCATGGAAGGGGGCTGAGCTTGCCTTCAGTTCAGCTCTCGGGATTTGCATCTTGTCCAATGTCTTGGTGAACAGGATGTTGAGGGCGCTGCCCCCGTCGATGAGGACGCACTTGAGCTTGATGTTGCGGACCACCGGGTCTAACACCAGTGGATAGCGCCCCGGGTGGACCACTCGGTCAGGGTGATCCGAGCGGTCGAACGTGATGGCCACTTCTGACCATCGTAGGTATTGCGGAACTTCGGGTTGTGCCGCGTTGACCTCGCAGTCGGTGAGCTTCTGTTTCCTCTTGGATTCATAGGCTTGCGGCCCCCCGAAGATGTGATTTAGGTCACCCATGGGGTCTTGAAACGGCTCTGCGTCTCCAGCCGGGTTGTTCTTCTTGGTGCCCGATGGACCGGCTTCATCAGTCAGCTTCTTGTTGAGCTATGCCGCATATTGCTCAGTGAACTGTTTGTAAATAAAGCAGTCCTTGGCCGTGTGCTTGTGGTTGGGATGATGCGTGCACTGAGCGTTCATGATGGCATCATAGGCCGCGACTCGGGGGCGGCGTTGGGAGTTGGACGTCACAGCGACTAGGTCTTCGGGTCGGTGCTTGCGGTCCTTCTGGCTCTGGTTGCTGTTGCCATTATCCTTCTTAGGATGCCGGCTTCCTCCTGATTGCTTGTCGTCCTTCCTGTCGGGTCGGCCTTGGTGCGCCGCTTTGATCGCGTCGCTTGACTTGGCGTAAGAGTTCGCCGTTTCAAACATTTGCTTCACCGTCTTTGGTGGTTTGCGCCCAAATTTTCCGATCAACAGTTCATCACAGACTCCCTTCTGGAAGGCAGCGATGATAATGTCGTCGGTGATATTGGGGATCTTGTTGCGTTTTTTGGAGAAGCGCCGGATGTAGTCCTTCAAAGGCTCATCCGGCTTTTGGACGACGTTGTAGAGATTGAAGTGGGTTCCAGGCCTCTCGAAGGTGCCCTAGAAGTTGGCGATGAAGTGGTCCCTTAACTCACTCCACGAGCCGATCGAGCCTCTTGGCAAGCTCGTGAGCCAGTTCCTGGCTGAGTTAGCAAGGGCCACAGGTAGGTAATTGGCCATGGCCTTGTTGTCACCTCCTGCTGCTCGGATGGCGAGACTATACACGGTTAGCCATGACTCAGGGTTCGTCTTCCCGTCGTACTTCTCGATTTCAATCGGTTTGAATCCGTTCGGCCAATTCACTCGGCGAAGTTCCCGAGTGAAAGCTGGTACTCCATCGTCATTACTGTCGGGCGATCCCCGTCGATCTTCCCGGGAGCATTGATCCCGTTCTTGATAGCGACGATTGAGGACTTCTCGCAGATCACTCGGCGGGGTCCTCGGCATGCTGCTTCGGTAATCGGAGCTATTGTTGCAGCTGGCCCGGTGGTGGACGGGTGGACGTCCATGTCGCTTCTCGTGGGAGTCGGCCGTTTGCTTCTGATGCTTGCGCGTGGTCTCGTGGCATGGGTCTCTTGACTTAGTCGTCGTCCGGTCTAGCTCGGGCCTCCGGTAATCCTTTGACCTCAGCGATGGGAGCCGACTTCTATCGGGCGTTTCTGCCACGGACTCAGACGGTCTTCGGGCTGAGGAGGAGGGAAGACCATTGGCCGTAGCCGCGACGATGGCCTTGATCTTGTCCAAGATTGGCGTTACGTCGGGAGGGCGCGGTCTTGATCACGGTATCCAGGAGCATGAGGGCGGCGACAGTGTTCTGCTGCGGCGTCTAAAAGACGTTGGTATTGCGGACTCGTGTTTGGAGTATGGCCTCTTGAGCAGATCGTCCCGCTGCCCTCAGGTCCTGCTTTCTTCTGTCGGCTTCCTCCTTGCGCTTCTTTTCTTCTTCCGCCAGCTTGCGCTCTTGCTCAAGCCTGGCTCGTTCTTCTTCCACGAGCCTACGGGCCATGGCTGAGTCGGTCTCGGCCACCTCAGCCATGAGGACGTCGAGGCACTTCGGCTTGTAGTCCTTGTCACAGTCGGAGTCATTAGCTTCGTTCAAGGGAATGCCGTAGAGGTCGTCGAAGCCTAAAGAGCTGAGATATTCGTCGAGCTCTGATGATGAGCATGACCCGAACGGTTGGAGGATGACCGCAACTTCCCTCGAGCCTAGGTTGCTCGGATCTGGATCGTTCTAGTCCAAGTCATAGCTTGATGATGTGGATTCCTCCGAGTGGGTCGACCTCGACTCGGGGGAGAGAAGCTTGCAGTAGATCTCAGCGGCATTTGGTAGTCCAAACGGCGCCGAGAGGATTTCTCCCGAGTAGATTGATTCTGACGGGGAGGGGAGAAGACAGCTGTAAATCTCAGCGGCGTTCGGTAGCTCGAACAACGCCGAGTGAATTCCTTCGTCGGGGTGGATGGACTGCATCTTGGAGCTCAAGATTTTATCGCAGATTTTGGCACTGTTCGGCAGCCCGAACGGTGCCGAGTGGGTTTCCCCTCCCGACTGGTCCAAATCCGAGTCGAAGGGGGAGAACTTGTTGAAGTCATTGGCGACGAAGTCGCCGATGCCTGAAGAAGATCCCATCGCGCTTGCCGGCGAGTTTGTCGAAGAAGTCTTGACGCGCGGGCCCCTACCTGCCGCGCCAACTATCGAAACTCGGTTTCGGCAATAGAAAATTGGGGGTGCAGTCAAGATCGCCAAGCACGATGGGTTAGGTGGAACACAAGGATTAGACAGGTTCAGGCCCTCTCGTGAGGTAATACCCTACTCCTGTTTTGGGGATTCGATCCGCCGAGTGTTTATTGATCTCAAGATCTGTTGTTCCTAGAGTCGAAAGCTCTTGCTTATGAATCTAAAGCTGTTAAACCTGATATCCCTCAAGAGATGCCCCATACCCCCCTTATATAGTCTTGGGAGGCAGGCTTACAAGTCGAAAACCCTATCTTACTCTAAGTCGGTTTCCTCAGTCTTACCAAACCGTGACTATGAGCCGTTGCCTTATCTATTCGGCAACGTAACACCCAAGTCATAGCCGGTTTACATAAATAGCAGGCGCAACCTATCCCTATCTCCAGTCGTATAAGCTTGCCATGTGGATACCCGATTGGCATAATCTCCACAATACATGTATTAACCGAATAATTTTTTCTTTGTCAGAATTCTTTGATTGAGTCCTCAACCCACAACAATCAAATGGCGGATCGTGACGAGGAACAGTTTCTCATTGACGAGATCACGTGGGGTAGCACAGAGTTTTACACTAAGGAGGGGACCGAGGATCCAGGTCAATACCTCAACGAGGAGGAGAACGAGGGGGGGATGAGGAGGGGAACGAGGAAGTGAATGAGGGATCCGCCTCCATTGGACAGAAGAGGCCACGCGGGCAACACGGTGTCTCCAAGCGCATCGAGGGTCGACACGTCATAACAGAAGTAGCACCAAACGGTCGACCAAGTGCCCCAGCAGGCGCCGCAAGGAAGTTTGTGGCACACAGCGGATGGGTGGTGAGGGATCATGTGCCCATAAGCGTTGCGAACTGGAGGCGATCAAGAAAAGGAGGAGATGAGCAGAGTTATCTCCCGGACAAAGAGAAAGAAATGTTGTGGACCACAATGCTGCAAACGTTCACCATCCCAGACTGACAACAAACAAGGGTCAAGGAATGGACGTTAAAGAAGATGACAGAGCTCTTCAGGAACTATAAGAAAGAGTTACACAAGAAATACATCCTGAAGGGCTAGAACCCAGACTTTGACAAGTTCCCAAAGCTCAGAGATCATTGGAAGGCCTTTGTTGAACACAAGATTGGGGAAGAAGCGCGAGCGATCATTGAAAAGAACAAGGCCAACGCAGCCAAGAAAAAATATCATCACAGGCTTGGGTCAGGCGGCTATTAGAAAGCAATGCAGAAATGGGAGAAAATGGAAGCCGACCTTGAAACGCGAGATATCGTTCCAGGCACAGCCAACTGGCCGGAACGATCAAAGCATTGTTTCTGCGCTCACAGCGGCTCACTTAATCCCGTAGATGGCGCAGTTATCTTTGCGAAGAAATCCAATAAGCCGGCCGAAGATTAGAGGAGGCGGTGGAGGCCACTTCGTCGGGCTCGTTCAGGCCCGACAGAGAGAAGGACGAGCTAACGCTCTCCCTCCAAAACCCAGAGCATCCGGGACGTACGCGAGGAAAATGCGTCGTTCCCTAGAAATATGGGTTTCAAGCTGACATCGAGACATACAGGAGCCGCATGAGGACCAAGCGAGAGCACGATGCGAGGTTCACTGAAATGGAGATGCGGATCTTGCAGATTGATCAAATTGTGGACGAATGGCTGAACCAGAGGTTGGCAGAGGAGCGAAGCCATTGGGTTAGCCAACAGCCAGATCCACAACAACCGCTCAACTCCAGCAGCAGCGCAGTAGCTGCGCTTCAACTGGAAATGAAGGCGAGTTGGCCCCACAAGTTGAATCGTTTCCGCTATGCCCCGTTGATGACATCATGCAGCGGACACCATGTGAGCTGCACATTCCGCTAAAGAACATAACAATAAAGGTATGTTCGTACTTTTATGTTGTATATTTCCTTGAATAACTTGACAATCAATGTTCATTACTAACTAATAAGCAATCTTCTCGAACAGATCGCGTCAGACATGGCCATTCCAGTAGACCAAGATAGCACCTACCACTGTCGGCCCGTTCCACCTGCGTACTCGAAAGTGAAAATTGAACAGGTGGAACGCGGCGATGAAGATCTCGAGCTGGATATCCCTGGACGAGACGGGGAGACGACGCTAGGAGAAACAACTCATGGAATATTTTTTTGGAGGAAGCCCTTCATAATATTCCCCGGACGAACAACGTCTCCTATCGTTCCACCACCGTCGCCTCGACGTGGGCCATCTCCTCCGCCTCCTCTGCCTCCTGCGTCGCCTCCACGAGCACTGACTCCTAAACAGTCGTCTCCAACTCCACCGCCTTCTCACCCTCCTCCGTCACCACAACGAGCACCGACTCCTAAATGGTCATCATCAAAGAGCATGCCATCAATATCTAGCGGTCTCCCAAGAAGAAAGATTCAAAGAATTGAGAAGACTCCGCCACCTGCACAGAAGCTTTCATATGAGAAGACTGATGAGGAGCTGCGCGAAGCCGTCCAAGCTGAAGTCAGGGCCCACTTCAAAAAGAAGTCTCCTGAGAAGCCTCCTAAAATCCCCCAGGAGATCAAGGACTTCTTTAAGAAGACGTACCTAACACCACAGCCTAAACCGCAACCTAAACCGCAGTCTGACTATGACAGGACTATTCGAAAGGCTACTGGAAAGGTTAAGAAAACGGGCAAAGATGTACCCCAGCTCGGCATGCAGCCTCAGAAAACACTGGAATTCAGCACAATTTATGGAATCTGCTAGAATTTCAATGGATCAATTACACGGCCGTGCTCCCCTGGCGAAGGCTACGCTGAAATACAAATTCAAACTTGGAAAGCCCCTCGTCAAGCCGGATCAAGTGCAAAAGCTTCCTACACAGATGTACCGCTTCCACAAGTGGTACATGCAAGAATCCAGCAGAGGTACATAGATGGTCTCGGAAAAATACTTACTCGACTATTTCTTCGATGGAGGTGAGGACTTTTTTATCCGCTTCGAAGACATCTTCGACCTATACTAGCTGGACGCCCTCGACGTCTCTCTTATAGCCACGTGGGTTTTGTAAGTATCGTTCAGTTATATTTATTTCATTCCTTAGCTCCTTGTATTTAGCTGACTAAATTTTTTTTAACCATTGTAGAATGGCGATTCAATATTGCAACAAGCAACGATGTACCAAACATGGATTCATGGACCCATGAAAAATAACACCGCGATGGTTGACCAATATCCGAAGCAAACAGAGGATAACATATATAATGTGCTAGTGCAACAGCACTACAAGACGTTTATCCTTCTGCCCTACAACACAGCGTGAGTTTTTTCTACCTTCCGTACCAATTTCAGTTCCATGCATACATAAAGTTTCATATGTGTCATCTAACGCAATGTGCAGTTTTCACTGGGCTATGTTCGTAATTGACATGGATCACTCGTGTATCCATGTCTTTGACTCAATGGATAAACCAGAGTCCATGTACGCAAAGACATTTGAACTGTTAAACAGGTAATGTCATCTTACTTGCTATTGCATATATACGGTTCTCGGATAATTACTAGCTAACTTTCAACTGCATGTAGGGCATGGGCACTGCTCCGGGTGAATGTTCGCGGGAATTGGAAAGAAAAGCTCTATGTGAGGATGAACTTTCCAGTGAGTAACATGCTCCAAAGTTATATTCAATCATTAATTTGTTCTAAAATATGAAATATATATTCAATCTGTTGTCGTTTCTCTTTTAGTGTGCAAAACAGGCGCAGGGGAACAACTTACGGCTACTACGTCTGCGACTACATTAACCGCTTTGTTACCGAAGTCAAAAGCGTAGACGAAATAGATGTACATATAACAGTCATTGATACATTACGTCTCGATTTCTTATTCATTTCATATATTTATTTCTCGTTTATTTGAATTAATGACAGCTTATGAAAGTAAGAGACAACCTCCCCCACGTGATTTTCATACAGGCTGCTCAAGAAAAATTGATGGGATTTATAAACGAGCAGATCATTGATCCCACAGGAGAGTTCTACTTTTGTTGCAGTAACTTTACCACTGGATCCACAAGATAGATTAGAGATAATTTTTTTGTAAGATAGGAAACATTTCCTCCTATTGTATGCGTGTACATATTTTGTTAATATATATTTTCTTTCTTAAGTTCATTTATATGTGTGTAAATTATATATTTATACATATATATGCATGTTGCATATATATATAAATATATACGTGTAAAATATGTATGCACAATATAATATATGTGTGTAAAAGGCAACAAGCTAGCATCTAGCAAGAAAAAATTAAAAAATATTAAAAAATCTTTAGTCCTAGTTGGTATTAGCAATCGAGACTAAAGATGTATTTTTATTCCCGGATTCATAGTTCTGATTTGACAACCAGAACTACAGGAGATTGTCAATCGGGACAATAATGAGGTTCTCCACCAGTGATACCAAGTCAATGCCAATACAAATTAGTTTCCAAAATCCTGCTATCAATTCGTTATTGGCTCAATTATTGTAGAAATGTCGATGGTATTCCTCCAAACTATTTCGTTACGACACTTAACCCTTAAACTATTTTTCAACTTATTTTATATCTCAAGCTATTAATATGATTTACCTTACTCCTTAACTGTATTAAAAAGTAAATTAAAGTAGCAATAAAACTCACATTTTAGTGTGCATTTCAATTTAGAAAGAGCTGGCATGGCCCAGCTTAATTATTAGCTTACACTAATTAAGCTTGATCTGCCCATGTATGGCTGTATATATATAAGTGCAGATGCATGCACCTTGATCTGCCCATGTATGGCTGTATATATATAAGTGCAGATGCATGCACCAACAGTCTTCAGAACTTATAAACGCACTTAGTTTTTCTCAGTCATAGGACTAGATACAAAGTCGTGTCCTCAACGATTATAATAACTTTGTTAATTAAAGCACTCTCTTTCTTAAAAAAATAAATAAATTTGTGCAAATAATAGGGTATCACTATCACTACTCCTCGGGATCACAACAGACAAATTATAAAGGGAGCAAGAAGGCCCCTCTCATAAATTAGTATAGCCATCGTCGTCGTGTACTCCCACAGTTAATCGCCCGTGACACGTGTATAATATAGTACTGTTTGCTTAATAAAATATATAATTTTTAGTATATATTAATTAGCTGTAATATGATAATATGATTATTTTTATACTTTTTTTTAATAGATGATACCGTTTGTCAATGGGCTATATCCGAAGACAGCTAGTATCTGAAGACTGTAAGGGACGGTTGGAAGTAGGGTATACGCGAATCATAACAACAAGACACGGGACAAGGATTTATACTGGTTCAGGCCCTCCAAAACGAGTAATAACCCTAATCCAGTTTATATGAATATATGAAAGAATACCACACGGATTACAATAGAAGAATAAGATGGCGAAACTAATGTACCAATTAGGATCTGTCGAGAATGACCCAATAAAATCTACTCGGTGAATATGGCTCTGGTTTTCTCCGGATTGTCTCTTGATGTGGTTTTGGCTATGACTTGTAACTCGATACCTCTCCCTCAACAGGAGGCCTTATATTTATATCGTTGATCACTTTTTTCTTTAAGTAGAACTTGAAGAACTAGAGCTGGATACAGTCTAAGGATACCTTGTTTTCCCTAAATAGGACTCTGACATATTCTATTCGAGAAGACAATTTCCTTCTAGATTTTCTATATTTCTTTAACTAAAGGACACCTTTTCGTATATCTTTAGGTATATGATATTGTTGTATTTTATGAACCCAAGTATAGAAGGAATGTCTTATCCTTGACACTAACAGTAGCCCCAACTACAATGCAAATGAACAAGATAATGTTCTCGACCAAAGACCTTAGAACTATAGTTGTCAAACTCGTCTAACCGTTGTCGGATGACTTTAGGTATAGAGTATGCGACTAAGTTCTCCACCCAACCTCGACCGAGAACACTTCCATGAGTTGAATTTGGATTGAAGTCAAATCTTAAACTACCACAAATAAATCTGTGAAAATTACGCTAATGATTTCTCTTTCTTTCTCAAAATTTGAAGTGTCGTAGTGACATATAAATCCCACTTATGAGGTACATTTGGGTTTCGTTTGTCCAAATAGTATTTTCACTTTCCTCTTGCACACCCAACATCTCGTCTTAGCTTTCGCAAAACCCTAAACTACAAGCTCCATCAATCTCCATCATCAACCTCATGAATCTCACCGAGTCCATCATTGACAAGAAGGTGATGACGAAGTTGCAACAGAAGGGTGCTTACCAAGCACGTTGGTGCTAGATCGATCGGAAGGAGGTATAGATCCATTGACCAACCAAGGGCAGATAATCACTACCGCATCATTCGTTCAATGTAGTTTTTTCCCCTTCCTTTTGAGTTCCTTTCTCTTCTTCTTGATTTCTACGATATCCATCGTCTTCATCTGAACCCCAACTCCATTGCTTTCTTAAACATCTTCACTCATCTATGCGAGGCATACATTGGGGTACAACCCTTTCTATATTTGTTTAGATACTTTTATGAGCTTAGATGGATGGAGACGTCTAGAATCTCTAGATGTTGTGGTCTCCGCCTTTGGGATGGGATGAAACAGGAATACATCCCTTTCAACTGCCCATCCTCAAGAAGGGAGTGGAGAAAGAAATGGTTTTATCTCCATGTCAACGACACCCACTCCTTGTCTTGCTGTCCCTGAAGAAAAACCAACACTCTCGAAGTCGTGGACCTCCAAACCTTCTCTGACCCCTACCCTAAAATGCTTCGTAGAGAATATCCATGATCTCCAAGAACGTGGTCTGAGTGGATACGAAGTTGTTCAAGACTTCGTCCGTCATTGGATCTAGCCCCTTCAAGCCTGTGCTCACCCCGCATACGAGTACAAGGGCTAACAGGACGTGACACGGCTGTCACACCGAGGTATACAACTTGTAGTCTTTCGAGATAAACTCAAAGGCCTAAACTGTTCCTAGCTAATAATCTTGTGAACTTATCCTTGTCGCAATCCTCAATGCGGTGACCGTGATAGAGCACATAGCGTAGGTGGTGATCGATCCGCCGCCTGCTACAGCCAATGTCCCCAAACAGAGCGGGTTGCAATTGTGAAATCGTATCTTTTCCCATAGGAACAGTAATTCAAATTCTTATCGTCATGGCCTCTCACGGATGTCATTGATCCTCTGGTCGACCACTATTGATGGTCACTATCACCTATAAGTGGAACAAACTTGGCACATCAACGTAACGATAGGGGTTATTAACTAATCTTTTCCACGAGTGTTGGTGATTTAATATATGCAGATAACTTATGTATAAAAATGAAGGGAAAGTGCGCTTTCGTGGTGAAGAACATAACTCCAACCAATCGGAAATCGCCACGACAGCTTCCCGCGGATCGAAGGGCCCACAAGTCAGATAAAACCGATTTAGATTGGCAGCAAACACCTAGGAACCGCCATAGGAGCCCACCTGGAAGTGACTGAAGAAAGGCGGTTGTGAGAGGGGCTAACCAGGGTTCGGCTGAACCAGTTTGACCACCCCTCACCTCCAACTTCCACGTGGCAGCTCCTCATTGGATCCCAATGACGGTTAGGTGGTTATGATGGTTACTAACCGCCATCCAACCACCTTACCAAGCTATAAAAGGGGATCACTTCATTCACTTCAACACAACTCCAAGAAGATTAAAGCTTCACTCCAAAAGCTTAGTGAATAGGTTAGGGAGTAAGAGGAAGCTGCGAAAGGAGTGCCCCAAATGTCGGAGTTTTCTCCGAGGGGTAGTTCGGAGGAGTGCCGGGAGTCCCGACACCGACCTCTGGCCTTGTACCTCGACGAATACTTTCTTCAATAAAGTAAGTGTTCGTGATTTACTATGGTTGTTATACTTTTACTTTGAGTAATTTACTTTATCGCATTTACTTACGGGATCATCATCCATTAATTGGGTGCTCTAGTACTAAGACCCCTGATGAAGACGGGTGTTCTTGCACAAGGCTAGAGTAGTATTCAATAGTTTAGATGTGGTGTCTAGGCTAGAGTTTATCTTTGTTTGCCTCGTACTCCACAGGTAAGAGGTAGGTGGCAGGTGGTGACAGCACTGTCCGTCCTTTGTATTCCTCCATGTTCGGGTACGGCGTAGAGCTGTAGGTCGGAATCACTTGGCAGACCGAGTGTAAGCCGACGCCCAAAGTAAGTAAAGAAAGTAAAGTAAATTACCAGCTTCTTAGAGCCACAACCATAGAAATCCTCTCTACTTAGCCTACCTAATCTTGGATGTCCTTGGATGATCCTAACTCTTTGATAATCCTCACCGTTCCTTGGATTCGATATCCCTTGGAATACTCCCCGGGTGAAGTGCTACAACGGTATTCCGTGCGCTTGTGGATTTTATCTTTGGTTGTAAGAAATACCGATAAGCATTTCTGGCGCCGTTGCCGAGGAACGATTGCTGATTTATCCTAGAGCCTAGGCCATCCTCGTATCTTTTTATTTTTCTTTTCCTTAGATCATGGAGCAATCTATTCAAAGCCTATCCGCTCCAAAGGGCGAGTTCTTTGAGCCACCATCTTCTTCTGAGCCAATTCTTTCATCTGGCTTTGAACTCCACCCTAGCTTTATAGCCATGGTTCGAGAGGAATCCTTCTTTGGGTGCAATCATGAAAACCCACACTATCATCTCTAAGAGTTTGAACTATTGTGTTCATGGCTGATGATTCCTGGCATGACACAAAGAACTTTGAAGTGAAAGTTGTTTCCCTTTTGGCTTACTGAAAGGGCGAAGCAATGGTACACTCTTACCATATAGAAAGTAAACGGTGAGTGGGAAGAACTCAGAAACAGGTTCTATCTCGCTTTCTTCCCACTAACCCGTATCTCATCTCTACGAGTAGAAGTTCTCAGCTTTCGTCAGACTGAGAAGGAGACTATAGGTGCAGCCTAGGCCAGGTTCTTAACTCTGATCCAACCAAGCCCCAACTTTCTTTACCCGACCATGTGTTGTTCCTGAAGGCCCGTAGATGTCGCCTAGAGGGGGGATGAATAGGCAATCCTGAAATTTTCTTGAGAATACAGTGTTTAAAACACACAGGCACCGAAACTTCCGGTACTTGAACCTATTCAAGAAAAATAGAACTATAAACCGTCATCGAATCTTTTATCCTTTTTGCAATTGATGTTTGAGGGTTTTCCTTTCTCAAAACCTGCACAACTAAGCATCTAGGGACTAATTCTCCTGCACACATCTCAATTAAATGCATTAGTCCCTTAACCAAATTGTTATTAACCTCCAAACCCACTTAGGGGCTAGATGCACTTTCAATCTCCCCTTTTTGATGGCTGATGACAACTTGGTTAAAGCTTACAAAAGATTGGAATAATAGAATATTTGAGTGAAAAGGGTTAGTTAGAGATCCCCCTAAATGTATGCATAGAATGAAATAAGATTGAATCTCATATGCATATATTGAATGAAGAGTGTAGGGAAAATCTAACCAACTCATCTCACTCCGTGGGATGCAACAAGGGTGAAATGACACAATTTAAAAGCATATGACATGGCAAGAACACAAGAAAATTGAAAATAACATTTCACCACTCACAAACACACAAAGCGATCATGCATATAAACCTGATTAATAGAATAACATCTAGCAGTCATTATATCCCAGCACACATAAGGTTCACATGTCCAAAAGATAGCGAAAGGAGAAAACAACCTAGAGGATAATTGCACGGCCGAAAGTTTCGGTGATTAGGTCTGGAACATCCGGTCGGTTGACAGGAAGCAAAAGCAGGCATAAAGGACGCTGGATGGCTGGACCCCCCTACACTCAATCTTCTCCCCCTTTGGCATCAAGACACCAAAAAGGAAGAAGAGAGGAGGAAATTCACTTGGAGTCGTCGGAGTTGACGACGATCTCAGTGTCTCCACTGTGAACGTCATCATCTCCACCACTAGCTGAGGAGTCCTCAGCGACGTCGGTTTTGCTACCAGGGGCAGCAGCAGCTAGAGAAGCCACAGCCGGAGTGTCCTCCTCCTCAGAGTGCGAGGACACCTTCACGAAGACGTGAGGGACAGAGGCCGAGGTTCCCTCACCAGTAGTAACATCACGAGCGGCCTAAAATGCCGTGAATGGGTCCTCAAAGACCACCTCGTCAAAATCATCAGAGACCACATGACCGACCTTCCTTAGAAGCATCTTTTGACACCGCTCTATCTTCTTGACCTTGGAGGCAGTCTTGGCACAGAGACAGAAGATAGAACGAAGTGCCTTCTTTATGGGCGAGCTAGAGCTCGAGCCGAAGGCCGTGGAGGAGCAGAGGGAGGGCCGACACCTGAAGCTGAACCAGAAGGACCTGAAGGAGGCATCCTTGGTGCAGACGGCACATGAGGGTGGAACGGCTTGTGCGAGGCATTGCAGATGTAGAAGTATCAGGTCACATCATTGATCACCTTCATGATGTAGGGAGCATACACACACCCCCGCTTGGGATCGCAGGCGTTGTTGTATATCTTAAACCAAATAAGCTTTGACACGCTGAACGGCGGCTGATTGTACCGCATGCAACTCAGAAGATGCACATGACGTGTAGGAAGAGCAGTCGCATCCCTGGACTTTAGGAGTAAGGTCCACCTGAAGAAGGAGACAAACACAAATGCTTGACATAGTGAACCAAAACAATAGAGGAAAGGAAACGGATGCTCCAAACCTGAAGATGGAGTACAAGAGCTTGTACTGAGGAAGAAGCCCCTTGGTTGTCCCGAGACAGTCGCGAGGAGCATCTGGCGTGTAAAGGAACTTGG
The DNA here is from genome assembly GCA_019925245.2 of Oryza australiensis. Classification (NCBI taxonomy): domain Eukaryota; kingdom Viridiplantae; phylum Streptophyta; class Magnoliopsida; order Poales; family Poaceae; genus Oryza; species Oryza australiensis. Next base: position 1,119,133 of record JAIFGZ020000565.1, on the reverse strand, counting down.
TGCACACCATAGAGATTGGCTCCTCTGAGTGGATGTTGGGGCGGTTCAGATCAACCAAATCAAGCCCCAAGATTTCAGTGAACTGAGGCAAGGAAACCTTGTATGGACGCCCCTCGGTTCGCCACTTCATGAAGGGGACTCCATTCTTGGTGGATCCAAAGAACATAGTGGCATAGAACTGGCCAATCACCTCCGTGTTCCAGGAGTAATCAAGGCAGAGGATCTCCTTGATGTTCTTGGCTTCGCACACCTGCATCAGGTCGTTGAAGTGTGCATTGTACTTGGACACAGGATAACCCCAGTCCAGCCACTTCATCTCCACCACAGGATTGGTCCGGATAAGAAAGATGGAGTTGTACCAATCGAGCTGGAACAAGGTCCGGAACCTGGGATCCTTGGACTCTCGAGGGACAGAGTCGAGATCCACAAGACGATCACGAGCACACCGGGCTATCTGCTTGAGATAGTTGATCTCTGGCGCCCAGTGTGGTGTGAGACATTGTAATCATGCCCTTGAGCCTTGTGCAGGGCAATGGGGTTCCCCCAGGATCCCGGCTCGCCTGGCTAAGGACGGGTGGCATTGGAGCGTCGAGCAGGACAGAGAGGTGGACGAGTGGCCTGAGAACCGCCAGCTGCCTCGGTTCCGGCATCTCGAATGGTCTAGGGCCAGTTCCGAGTAGCACGGGAGGGCCTGGGAGGAGAGCGATCACCACGACTGCCCTCGAACACCACCTTCTCCTTGCCAAGACATCCCCGAGGGTAACGAAAGGGGGGACTATTATCATTCTCATCCCTTGAGACATCCTGGCTGTCTTTTTGGCGCTTTTCACGAGGCATAGTATCACTGCAATAAGGAACAAGCAAGGATAAGGGAATTGCAGTGTCAAAAAGACTTGAAGGAAAGAGGGGTGGCGAACTGCACAGGGACCAGAAGTTCTGGTCCATGAACACTGAAACTTCCGATGTGCATGGTAGCCACACAGCCCCCGGCCAAAAATCATGTGCATTGCCTCAAAATGCATAGATCATCCATCTATAAGGTAGTTTCTAACCAAATGGAATTCTCCCTAGGTCCAAGAATTTAGAGATCGGGGCAAAAAAAGGTGAAACTAGGGAGAGAGATCGAAAGAAGTACCTCGGGCGTACGAAAGTTGAAAACAATCGCGGGGAGTCGATTCTCGACCAAAATCAACCGGAAAGCGATCGAGAACAAAGAGAAAACACGGTGGAAACACCAGATTGCCGGGAGAGTGGAGAGAGAGGAGAGAGTTGGCGGCGAAGGAAAAGAGTGAATTAGGGTTTGGCCACCGGCTCACCCCTGGGATTTAACACCCTGACTACCGGAACTTCTGGTCGGCCCTGACCAGAACTTTCAGTCGCGTCCAAAATTGAGACAGAGAGAAATTATCAGAAGTTCTAGGCTGGGGTCCGGATCTTTCGACAAGAAGCTGAAAGGAACGAGCCTAAGGATGGATGGACATGTAAACAATTGCGATGCACATGACCAGCACACAAGTAATCAGTACATAACAATGGTTACAATGCATCACAAGAAGGATCAAAAACCAAGTTTTTGCAATCAACACAAGCACACAACATTTTTTGCAAATGTTTTGGAAAAGGTTTTTGGGCAAGATGGAAATGTTTGAACCTTATTTTTTAATCAAAATCAGCTTCTACACAAGAAGCGATCTCAAGATACAAAGGTTCAATTTTAATTTATACTCAATTTGATTCATGCTTGGCTATTGATTAGCCAACCAATCCTCAACAAATGTTGCTAGAATCCAAGATATTGAGCTCACTCCTAAGCTCGCAAAACCTCTTCTCATCCAAGGGTTTGGTGAAAATATCGGCTAGTTGACTCTCGGTTCTCACATGGGATAGGACAATGTCACCCTTTGCCTCATGATATCTCAAGAAATGATGACAAATGTTGATGTGTTTGGTTCTTGAGTGTTGGACGGGATTGTTGGCTAGTTTTATGGCACTCTCATTGTCATATAGGAGAGGAATCTTGGAAAAGTTGTAGCCAAAGTCTTGTAGGGTTTGTTTCATCCAAAGGAGTTGAGCACAACAAGATCCGGCGGTTATATATTCGACTTTGGCGATGGATAGGGCAATAGAATTTTGCTTCTTGGAGGACCAAGAAACAAGTGATCGTCCAAGGAATTGACAAGTGCCGGTACTGCTCTTGCGATCAACCTTACACCCGACATAATCCGAATCGGAATAGCCAACAAGCTCAAAGGCACAACCCATAGGATACCACAAGCCAAGGTTAGGAGTGTGCACCAAATATCAAAGGGTTCTCTTAACGGCAATCAAATGACATTATTTGGGTGCCGCTTGAAAGACAGCACATATGCACACACTAAGCATGATATCGGGCCTAGATACACAAAGATAAAGCATGGATCCAATCATGGAGCGATATACCTTTTGATCCACACTTTTGCCATTTTCGTCGACATCCAAATGACCATTGGTAGGTATCGGCGTCTTGATGGGCTTGGCATCCTCCATCCCAAACTTCTTGAGTATGTCTTTCGAATACTTTGTTTGGGAGATGAAGGTTCCTTCCTTGAGTTGCTTGACTTGAAGCCCGAGGAAGAACGTGAGCTCATCCATCATTGACATCTCGAATCTCTTGGTCATTATCCTACTAAAATCTTCACTAAATAAGACATTAGTTGAGCCAAATATTATGTCATCGACATAAATTTGGCACACAAACAAATTATTCTTGTATTTCTTAGTGAAGAGAGTAGTTTCGGCTTTGACTATCTCAAAGCCATTTTTGAGGAGAAAATCTCGAAGGCATTCGTACCATGTTCTAGGGCTTGCTTGAGCCCGTAGAGAGCCTTGTGAAGCTTGAACACATGATTTGGATATTTGGGATCTTCAAAGCCGAGCGATTGCTCAACAAACACCAATTTGGAGATTGGTCCATTCAAGAAAGCACTCTCATTTGATACAATCGGAAATCATGGTTAGCAGCATAGACTGAAAGAATGCGAATGGCCTCAAGACGAGCAACCGGTGCAATGGTTTCACCAGAGTTGAGGCCCTCGACTTGAGTGAACCCTTGTGCCACTATCCGGGCTTTGTTGCGAGTGACTACTCCATTCTCATCTTGCTTGTTGCGAAAGATCCACTTGGTGCCGATCACATTTTGGTTAGGTCTCTCCACCAACGACCACACTTGATTGCGAGTGAAGTTGTTCAACTCTTCTTGCATGGCATCATCCAATCTGGATCATCAAGTGCATCCTCCACCGTAATTGGTTCCAAAGAAGAGATAAACGAGTAATTCTCACACAAACTAGCAACGCGAGACCAAGTGGTTACCCCTTTTGAATATCTCCAAGAATGTTATCGACGGGGTGATCTCGTTGAACAGTGTGTTGTATCCTTGGATGGTGCACTGAGGGGACTACAGCCTGATCAGGTAGATCTTTAGTGCCCTTGGTGTCGAGCCCATCCACTAGTGCCGGAGGCATGCCTTCATTTTCATCAATCTGGAGGTTCCGGTCTGTTGGACCATGAACTTTCGATCGTCCTAGTGCCCGGAGGTTTCGACTCCTGGGTCTCGGAGCATCAGTACGGAGGCTCTGGGCTGTGGGCACCGGAACTTCCGGGACATCATCATCTTGACTTGGTGAAGAGCTATTGGCTGTCGACAATGGAGGTTGATCACCATTCACTTGATCATCCTGCGTCTAGACTGGTTGTATGTCGCCAATAGCCTTCGTCACAATTGTCTTGTTTGGAACCACATCATCTACAACATACACCACAATTTGCTCTCCTTGAGAGCCGTTAGATTCATCAAATGTCACATCCCTAGTGATCTCAACAATACTAGAGGTCTTATTGAAAATCCGATAGGCATGCACATTTGATTCATAACCGAGTAAGAAACCCTCATCCACCTTAGGTGCAAACTTAGAAGAATGAGGTCTCTTACTCAAAATAAAGCACTTGCTCCCAAAGACATGAAAATAGAAGATGTTTTACCACTCAAGAGTTCATAGGATGTCTTCTTCAAAATCTTGTGGAGGTAGAGACGGTTGATGGCATGGCATGCGGTGCTCACGGCCTCTGCCCAAAAGACATCGAAGATCTTGTACTCATCAAGCATCGTCCTTGCCGCTTCAAGGAGTGTGCGGTTTTTCCTTTTGACGATGCCATTTTGAGGTGGATCATATGAGGCGAAGAACTTGTGTTTGATGCCTTCTTCATCGTGGAATTCCTCCACTTGTGTATTCTTGAATTCTCCTCCATTATCGCTTCGCACTCACTTGATGGAGAGATAATATTAATTTTGGGCTTGTCTAGCAAACTGCTTGAAGACTTCTTGAGCTTCACTTTTGTCATGGAGAAAGAATACCCAAGTGAAACAGGAATAATCATCAACAATCACAAAACCGTACTTGTTACCTCCTATGCTTAGATAAGTGTTAACGACCAAATTTGGTAACCTAACACCCTGGTTTGAAGCAGAGATTGAAGCAAAACTGGAGAAGATGCGCGATCTGAGAAGAGACGAAAGCAGAATCGGCGTCGGCTGAGAGCGAATCGGACTAGGACAGCCGATAGCTGATTCTGAGTTAGGGTGAAGTGGGACCAATCCCAATGAAAGACGTAGAGATAAGGAGTTGGACTCGGTTCCCAATTTGCGTGTTAAAAGATATTACCATCTATGGATAGAGTCCTGTAACGGCAATTGTATCTGTAAATTAGGAATTTGTTTAGATTTCCTATTGTAATGCGGCATGGGACCATGTCCTTGGATATTGTCGTATCATGTATAGTATATTAGATAGAAACCGTGTCTTGCACGGGTAGTTTTATTCTTGGGTATAAATAGGGCCTGAGATCTCTGTACAAAACACATAACACACAATCAATACAACTTTCGGCGCATCGCCTCCTATTTTCTTCAGACGAACACTTGACCCGGCTTCGAGCTGCATCGTTTCGATCCCCGATTAAGGTAAATGTTTGTCGTTAGTGGTGTATCTCGTCGAATTTAGTGCTTCCATCGCTATGATACTCTAGATTCAATGATTTATGCTGTGCTAGTTATCATATATCACATATAATCTAGAACAATGTCTAGATCTATCTTGACATCGGCCTGTTTCTGTCAAGAACCAGCAGCCGATAGAGCTAGATCTAGGGGTTGGCCAAGATTATATGCGATATCCACCGTCTCGATGGGTTTACATCAGCTATAATAGATCTGATTGTTCTTTTTATACTGGATGCTGCATCAATTTGACCTATTAAGTCGTTCTTAGAGCTCTTATGATCTATTCGGCTAGATGTATACGCTTAGAGACAGTGTTAGAGTTTCAGCCGGCCTTATCAGTTTTAATATTCTTTTGGTATGTTTACTATTAGATTTATTAAAGCCGTCTCTGATATTAACATCTTGCTCTGGTTAAATACCCTAAGTCAGAATCAGCCTGTCCGCTACAGCCCACAGCCGACTGATCTAGCTTTAGCACATTTAGCCTAGATCAATATCTTTTTATAAGATGTATCGGAGTACTAGCCGATTAACAGTTAGTCTTACGGTATCGGCTAGACTGTTAATGCGTGTATTTATTATCCCTTTGTATATTTGGATTAAGTGGTTAATACTGTCTCGGCGTAGCCGATCTATCCTAGTCACTTAGTTTAAATACACTTTGGGATAACATATATATGTAAATTGACTCCCTCAGCCGATCCAACAGGATCTAACTTAACCCTTAATGCATACATCTTTGTTTTTCATGTTGGTTAACAGATCAAACCAACTGGCACGCCCTGTATTTCACAGGCAGCTGAGAAGGACCTGCACTGAAGCTAAGCAGATCTCCCAGGCCAGCGCGTGAGAGAAAATTCTCATCAACACGCTTCTTGGCACGCCCAGTGGGACTATCTCTATCAAGTCGGCTAGGACGCATCGAAGCAGCTGACAAGATGGTCGACATCAAGAGCTCCAGCGTTTCTCAGGAAAACATTGTGCCTGTGAAGATGGAACAACTGTCGGCTGAACAACAAGCCGACTACAAAAGGATGGTAGAAAAGCTCCAAGCCAATTACCTACAGTTGTTCACCCAGACGAGGTCTAGGGCTATGCACCGGAAGTATAAATTCAGCATGGATGAATTCAAGGCGTCCTCCTCCCGCGGATCAAAGGACAAACAGAAGGCAGAAGAGCCAACTCAAGAGCAAGATGTTTCGGGTTTGCATACTCTGCAAGACCGAATTGATTCGGCCGTGCACCATGCACTGGTCAACCAAAGTGGCGTCCTTGTCAATACCCTTAACAACATGATTGCCACTATGGTCGATTCCAAGATAGCCGACCAACTGTAGCGGGGGCCGACGTACTTCACGGATGGCCAATTTCCTAGTTACAGGACATTGGCCACCCAAGATCGGCCGATCCCACAACCAACACAGCCAGGGCCGTCATAAGGGATCCTCAACCAGCCAAATCCATCTAGATCGGCTTCGAGATCGGTGGTCACCGTGCTGAACCGACAACAACCATTCCCCCAGGACCAGATCGCCAACATGTTCAACAACAATCGACAATTGGAGCCGGTTGCCCAGATCGGCCTAGGAGGACAGAACAACACCGGTGGCCGACAGCTGTTCCCGGATCCACGAACGCCACCATCGACGAGCCGGCCGCCTCCCGCTGGCCATCCACACCAGTACCAGTACCAGGGAGGCCATCAAGATTGGCACTACAAACCCCAGACACCGCCACCTCTGTATCGGCAAGCACCCGCACCATATGATCAATATGAGCCGATATAGCAGGACAACCGGACGTGGGCCGATTTGATTGCGGTCGTCATGTGCGATCAATTCGGCCTCAAGCCAAAACACTCGGGAAACATGTATCGGTACCCCTATCTGGAGCACTTCGAGCGGGTTCCACTGCCTAATTGGTACAAAGTCCCAGACTTCTCGAAATTCTTAGGGCAGGACAACATGTCAACCTACAAGCATGTCAGCCGATTCTTGGCGCAGTGCGGCGAAGCATCGGCTACAGATGCCTTGAGGGTTCGATTGTTCCCCTTGTCTCTTTCGGGATCGGCCTTCACCTGGTTCTCTTCCTTGCCCTACAACTCGATTCAGAGTTGGGCGGATCTCGAAAAGCAATTCCATAGCTACTTCTACACCGGCAACCATGAAATGAAGTTGTCGGACCTCACCAGCATCAAGCAGAAGCACAACGAGTCAGTGCAGGACTACATTCAACGGTTCAGAGAAATGAGGAACCGATGCTACAGCCTGGTGCTGTCGGACGCCCAGCTAGCCGATTGGCCTTCCACGGCCTGATCGCGCCGATCTGCGAGCGCTTCTCTGCTCAAGACTTCGACAGCCTTGCGCATCTTGCGCAAAAGGTGATGGCCCACGAGCAGAGGTTTCAAGATACCAGGAAGGCCGTCAAGAACGTTACTCAAGTCATCGTCGAATCAGCCTCCAATTCCAGCGACGATGAGGCAGAGGTCGTGGCAGCCGAATGGGCCAAGAATAAAAAGGCCATCGTCTGTCAATGGCTACTGAAGATGGCTAAAAAGGAGAAATATGATTTCGACATCACCAAAGCCGATAGGATCTTCGATTTGTTACTTAAGGAGAAGCAGATCCAGCTTCCCGAGAACCATGTGATCCCATCGGCTGACGAGTTGAAAAAGAAAAAGTACTGTAAGTGGCACAACTCTACATCCCATGCCACTAATGATTGTAAAGTCTTCAGGCAGCAGATCCAGTCGGCAATAGAAGCCGGGAAGCTCAAGTTTGCTGATTCCACTCGGTCGATGAAGGTAGACGGCAACCCCTTCCCGGTCAACACAGTTCAAGCCGGCCCCAAGCAAGCTGATCGGCAACATAGAATGACGTACAGCTTAGCCGATACATTAAAAAAGGTCCAGGCAGAGGGCAAGCTGACTGGAGATTAAGCCGTGCCAACCAACATGGTGCGTCCCGTTGTCCGATCGGCTAACCGACGACCGATTAACACAGACAACCGACGTCGCTTATGACAGCAATCTTGGCAGGAAGAAGATGCTCGGTTTGAAGGATTTCGTCGACAGGGGCCAGAGACGCGAAGCCGCCAGTACGATGGGGATCACTGTGGTGCCGATCCTCATTGGCATTGTGAATTTTTAAGTCACTGCTAGGAAACTAGGATAAGCTGCCGATGCTAGACAATTACCCGGCCTGCAACGATTACAGCGAGGACGAACACAGGGGCCCGCCAATCACCAACCCAACTCAGTTCATCCCGGGGGCCATACAGCTCAACCAACACCGGCAGTCCGTCCATGATCGGCTAGGGCCGGTCCATAAAGACTTCTTCGATGAAGAGGACAAGAACAATGACTACCGCGACGAAGAAGAAGCCAATAATGAAGAGTCGGCCAATCCCCAATGGTGCCCTTCTGACCTCTTCACCAAAACGCAGAAATGAAGAATTCAAAGGCTGAAGCGCGAAAGAAGGGAAGAAGAAGTTCGACAGATGATCCAAGAACAACGCTGTCGGCTAGGCAAAAGCAAAAAGCAATGGAGGCCCAAAAAGAGAACTACGCCAGCCGATGAGGAATAAGCCAGAGAGAGCTCAGCCGATCAAGCCAGGAGGGCAGCCAAGGTGAAAGGAAAAGTTTCTGCATCGGCCAATTTGGTATTCATATTGCCAGCCGAATTCAACGCCCCTGAGCCCGATGCAGAAAACATCGAAGATGCCTTGGCCAAACTAGCACTGTCCCCGGATCAAGCAATCTTCGACAAACCAGAGGGGACCGAAAATCGACATATCAAGCCGCTGTACATAAAAGGCTTCGTCAACGGCAAGCCGATGTCAAAGATGCTAGTAGATGGGGGAGCTACAGTAAACCTGATGCCCTATGCAACATTTCGAAAATTGGGTAAGGGAGCCGAAGACCTGATCAAGACTAACATGGTACTCAAGGACTTCAGCGGCAACCCATCAGAGACCAAGGGCGTGTTAAATGTTGAGTTGACCATCGGTAACAAGACCGTGCCCACAACCTTTTTTGTCATCGACGAGAAGGGGTCTTACAGCCTGCTGCCTGCTTCAATGGGATGACAACAAGATAGAGATTGTACCAGCCGACAGGTCAGTAGCGTCGCCAATGCCAATTTACCACTCTGGGAAATCGATGGCATTGATTGTTTGTACGGGAAAATCTGGCAAGCTGATTTTCTAAAAGTGTCCGATTCGGCCATACAGCCGATTGGAGATGACGAGCCGTAGCTGCTGCTTTGGGCAAGACGTCATGGAGGGCTCAAGCGTCTACGGCATGGACACCGCGGATGAAGACGATGGCAAGCTCAGACAAGGTTTTACGTCGGCCGATGAATTAGAGGAAATAGACATAGGCTCTGGAGACAGGACTAGGCCGATATATATTAGCAAAAATTTATCTTCTCATTGTAGATCCCAACTTATTAATTTGTTAAAGGAATATAAAGATTGTTTTGCCTGGGAGTACTTCGAGATGCCTGGTCTTAGCCAATCTATCGTTGTTCATCAACTGCCAATCAAGGTAGCTATCGGCCGTTCAAACAGCCTCCCAGGAGGTTCAAAGCCGATATGTATGATGTGATCAAAGCCTAAATAACTCGGCTATATGATGCTGGATTTATTCGGCCTTGCCGATACGTGAGTGGCTCTCAAACATTGTCCCAGTATTGAAAAAGAATGGTAAACTTAGGGTGTGCATCGATTTCAGAGACCTAAATAATGCTACCCCTAAAGATGAATACCCGATGTCTATAGCCGATTTGCTCGTGGATGCTACTTCAGGCCACAAGATCATAGTTTTATGGATGGCAATGCAGGTTACAATCAAATCTTTATGGCCGAGGAAGACATCCACAAAACTGCTTTTCGATGTCCTAGAGCAATCGGCTTATATGAATGGGTTGTTATGACATTTGCACTGAAAAATGCTGGGGCAACATATCAACGGGCCATGAATTATATCTTCCACGCCATGATCGGCTCTCTGGTGGAGATCTACATTGACGATGTTGTTGTCAAATCCAGGGAGGTAGAGAACCACATAGCCGATCTGAAGCAAGTTTTGGAGCGGACAAGAAAATATGGCCTGAAAATAAATCTGTTGAAGTGCGCGTTTGGCGTGTCGGCTGGGCAGTTTCTGGGGTTTCTTGTTCATGAAAGAGGAATTGAGGTCACACCAAGGAGCATCAACGCTATCAAGACGATACAGCCTCCGAAGGATAAGAAGCAACTTCAATCATTGATCGGCAAAATCAACTTCATCAGGCGATTCATAGCCAATCTTTCAGAGAAGATGGGGTCGTTCACACCACTGCTTCGACTGAAAGCCGATCAAGCATTCACATGGGGGGCAGAGCAGCAGAAGGCCTTGGACAACATCAAGGATTACTTAAGCTCGCCTCCAGTTTTAATGTCTCCACAAAAAGGGATTCCGTTTAAGCTGTACCTATCAGCCGACGACAAGTCAATCGGCTCAGTCCTAATCCAGGAGATTGAGGACAAGGAAAATGCTATCTTCTATCTAAGCCGATGGCTGTTGGACGCAGAAACAGGATATTTACCAGTGGAGAAGCTATGTCTGTGCCTATATTTTTTATGTACAAAGTTAAGGCATTATCTGCTATCCAATGAGTGCACAATAATTTGTAAAGCCGATGTAGTCAAATACATGCTATCAGCTCCAGTGCTAAAAGGGCAAATTGGAAAATGGATTTTTGCCTTGAAAGAGTTTGATCTAAGGTATCAAGCACCCAGGGCAGTTAAAGGACAAGCCATAGCCGATTTTATCATGGAACACAGAGACGACTCAATCGGCTCTGTTGAAATTATGCCTTGGACATTGACATTTGATGGCTCGGTGTGCACCAATGGCTACGGTATCAGATTAGTCATTATTTCGCCTAGGGGGCAAGCTTTGAATTTGTTTTTCTATCAACCCCCATGCTACAAACAACCAATACGAGTACGAGGCCGTGCTCAAAGGGTTACATCTGCTCAAAGAAGTCAAAGTCGATGCCATCAAAATAATGGGAGATTCACTATTGGTCATCAGCCAGTTGTCAGGAGAATATGAATGCAAAAATGATGCGCTAATGGTCTACTATCAACAATGCCAAGAATTGATGGATGATTTTCGGCTAGTTACTCTAAAACATATCCCTAGGGAGCAGAATATAGAAGCCAATGATTTAGCTCAAGGGGCATCGGGCTACAAGCCGATGATGAGAAACATTGAAGTGGAAGTTGCTGCCATCACAGCCGATGATTGGAGGTTTGAAGTCTACAGCTATCTACAGAATCCTTCTCAATCGGCCTCGAGGAAATTGCGATACAAAGCGTTAAGGTATGTTTTGCTCGACGAAGATCTTTATTATCGGACGATCGATGGAGTGCTGCTAAAATGCCTTGGAGCCGATCAAGCCAAAGTAGCTATGGGAGAAGTTCATGAAGGGATTTGCGGCACACATCAATTGGCTCATAAGATGAAGTGTCTACTTCGAAGAGCAGGGTATTTCTGGCCGACGATGCTGGAGGACTGTTTCAAATATTATAAAGGTTGCCAGGATTGTCAGAAATTCGGCGCCATACGAAGAGCACCAGCATCGGCTATGAACTCGATCATAAAGCCTTGGCCATTCAGAGGATGGGGCATTGACATGATCGGCCAGATCAATCCACCCTCAAGCAAAGGGCATAAATTCATTCTGGTTGCAACAGACTATTTTACAAAGTGGGTGGAGGCAATTCCTTTGAAGAAAGTCGACTCCCAGGACGCAATCGAGTTTGTAAAAGAGCATATCATCTAACGATTTGGCGTCCCACAAACAATTACAATAGACCAGGGATCTATCTTCATATCAGATGAGTTTGTTCAGTTTGCCGACGGCATGGGGATCAAATTACTTAACTCTTCACCGTACTACACACAGGCCAACGGGTAAGCAGAGGCTTCAAACAAAAGTCTGATCAAGCTGATTAAAAGGAAGATTTCTGAGTACCTAAAGCAATGGCATAGCCGATTAGCCGAATCACTTTGGGCATATCGGATGGCATGCCACGGATCTATCCAAGTCCCTCCATACAAGTTGGTCTATGGGCACGAAGCAGTACTGCCATGGGAAAATGTCATCGGCTCAAGACGGATTCAACTGCAAGATTAACTCACAGCCGATGATTACTATCACTTGATGGTGGATGAATCAGAAGACCTCATTTTATCACGGATGAGGGCCTTGGAAAAAGTTACAAGGGATAAGGAATGAGTAGCCCGCCATTATAACATGAAAGTTGTACCTAAGTCTTTTGAAGAGGGCGAGCTCGTTTGGAAATTAATATTGCCGATCGGATCGAGAGATAATAAATTCGGCAAGTGGTCACCAAATTGGGAAGGGCCTTTCAAGATCCACAAATGCGTCTCTAAAGGAGCTTACATGTTAGAAGGTTTGGATGGATAAGTATTTGGAAGGGCTCTAAATGGCAAATATTTGAAAAAAATACTACCCAAGCGTTTGGATCAACTCATGATTTGGCTCTGTTTGTTTCAGCCGATTCGTGTTAGCCGATGTCTTGTTTTGAGCAAGCATCGCCTTTAGGTCATTTTACAGCCAAGTTTTTCCCTAGTTTCCTATAATCGGCTGATGGTGGCCGACAGGAACGATAACGAAGCGCAATTGTGTTAAGTTCATAATTTTCTCGACATCGAAGACATCAACAAAATTAGGGGGGCATATATACACAACAATCACGATCAAGAAGGCAGCCATTAGACATCAGCAAAATTTTCAAGTTTTCAATGCATTTTGAAGCTTTTAGAATCGGCAACCGGGATGTTATACATACACAAGACCTAAGTCGATTACGAAAGGTGGTGAACTATGCCGATTACACAAAATTTCTTTAGTTCGAACCTAAGTCTATTACATCGGATCGGCGCTTTAAGCTCATTACACAAAATCTCTCCAGTTTTGAGCAAGTCTATTACAAGGCCAAGAATGCATCTATGGACGAAATGGCTGTAGTTTGGATTGCCTTTATCTCGTCGACTACCGCTTGATCTTCGGCATTGGAGCCGGGGATTACTTTAGCCGATCTATGTAGTTCTTTCAGATGCTTGATAATGGCCGTCAGTTTGCTTGTTTGGTCTTCAGTAGCCTTTGGCAAATCGGCTAGCGCCTGTTCCTCGGCTGCAATGTTGGCTTGGCATTGTTCCAGCCGCCGCATCAAATCGGCTTCTTTGGCCTTCAAGCTAGCAATCCAGGCCTGAGAAGTGGTTGGGTCAGCCTTCAGTTCATTCAACTTTGCTTTTTCGGCCTCCACGTTCTTGATAGCGTCCTTGATCTTCGCGGTTATGTTGGCTTGGGCAAGCCTTTCGATCATGCGTTGCATTGCGTGCCCAAGCCTTGGCCGATGCAGATCGATGCAGACAACAGCAAAGACCTTGGCGGCTAGATCTTCAGGGAGTTGGCCTTCAATCTCAAAGAATCGAGACTTGGCCAACCCACATTCTTCCATCAGCCTGTCTGTGTCGATGTCCACCGACGGCGTATGTCTTGAAGTCTCTCTTTGAGATCGTCGGCTGGGGTTTTGTCTGGACTGTGGCTTCCTGTAACATCCTGAAAATCGAAGAACCGAAATCGGAACGTAAAAATCGGAACTTTCAAAAACTTTCGTTGGTTGCTTCTTCTCGGGTTTGTTGTTTCTTATTTGCCAGCTCAGTTGCATAAATTTTGACGTGATCAATTCCCCTTTTCGGTGTTTTTGGATGATTCGGAGTTGTCAAAACGGAGGTGCGAAAGCCGCATCGGGGTTTTAAAAAGGAAATCGAGAAAGGCGCGGATTTATGAAAACGCGTTCGGGAAATCTAAAATAAAATTTTTGGTTGGGAAAAGATAAATTAAGACACAAAATATATAATAAAATTCTTGGGAATCGTATTCAAATCCGGGAAGTTTTGGGAAAATAACGGGGAATATTGAATTTTGAAAAGAGGAATGTTTAATAAATAAAAACATATATAAATATATTGTGAGAAGATAAAAGTGGGGGAAAGTTGAAAATATTGTGTTAAAAATTATTTTTGGAATTAGAGGAATTTATTTTGGAATTTTTAGAAGGAAGGAAATAGAAAATCGGGAAAATTAAAAACTAGCACTGCTTCATCGGTCACAACCCGTTCGACGCCGTCCGGCCCGGCCTCACGCCCGCCGCGCGCGCCCGCCGTACCGCGCCGCACCGCGTGCGCCCGCGTCGCGTGAGCGCGCACGCGCCGCGCCCGGCCCGGATCGCCCGCGCTGCGCCCGGCCCCGCCCGCGCGAGCGCCGTTGCCGCCACGCGCCCGCCGTCGTCATACGGCCCCGCGCCCGCGCTCGCTATCCGTCGCCGCCACACCCCGGCCCCGTCCGCGACTTCACCACGTGCCGCCGCCGCGCCCGGCCCCGTGCGCGCCCGCCCTCCGCGCGCCGACCCGGCCACCCGCGCGCGCGTGCGCGCCGCCGCACCGTCGCCGCGCCGGTCCCCCACCCCGTTTCCCTCCGTGCCTCGCCCGGTTGCACCTATAAAGAGGGGGCAAACCCCTTTTCTCCCCACATCGCCGCCCCTAGCGTCCCTCTCTCTCTCCGGTCCCTTTCCCTCTCCCGAGCGCCGCCACCGCCGCAAATCGCCGCGAGCCGCCTAGCGCCCCTAACCGCCGTGCGCCGAGCTCCGCCACCCTCCCTTGCCGTCGCCATCACCGGTAAGCCGAGCCGCCACCCCCTCCTCTTGCGTTTGCGCGCCGCCGGCCGTAACAGAGAAGGCAGAGGGAGAGGTGTTCGGTCGAACACCTTGGGGGCCGATGAATAGTGCGCTGGGGAAAGAGAAAAAGAAAAGAAACGAGAAAAGAAAAGGAAAAGAAAAAAAAATAGGGAAAAATTTGGGAAAAATTTTGGAAAATTTGGAAAATATTTTGGGACGACTTGAGTAAAATTTTGGGCAAAAATAAATTATTTTCTCGACATGTTTTCTCGGTGCAAAGTTTGAAAAATCGGAATCGGACGTTTTCCGGATTCCGTTTCGCGTCGTTTTAAATCCGGACTACGATTAATTCTTTCTCGCCATTTAAATAGGCTTCTCTTTTGTGCTCAAACCCTCAAACCTCGAGCACGAATTTTCTCCGCTGATATCTTCAAATTTAATTTCCCAAATTATTACGATCGCCGTATTTGCGAAAACCCTAGGTCATCAACTCGATTCCAAAACACGGATTTTCCTAGCGACCCTTGTTCTAACTCGAGTAGAATTTTTGGCAAAACTTTTGGAGTTGTTTTCATGGCTTTTATGGTTCTTTTCGATCTCTCGGTATTTTATTGAATTCTAATTGAATTCAATTGATCTTTCGCACGTACGGGTAGCACTGAAGAAACCGGCATCGACCCCGCTGAAGATACCACCCCTCAAGTGTGCGAGCAAGGCAAGTCATCGCACTCTTTGAACATATTGATCCTACTTTGTGAAATGATGTTAATTTCAAATTACAAATTGCATGCCTTACACAAACAATACCTATGCTTGATATACCCCGCTTTGATATTGATCACCATTAGAATTTATTCTTTGTAACCTCCGATGTGATATGACCGGAGAATAACTTCGGTACAAATGCTTAGCCCTGCTTACACTAGATCCCTGCATACTCATGATTTTCGCAAGAAAACTTTGTGCTCGGGCAACTACCTTAGGGGAGGTAGCTGAATTACGGCCTGTGGAGACATGAGCGCCACATGGCCCTGAGAATGTTGAACTAGGCTTGTTGAAAATTGAAAATGTTATACAAATGTTTTAGACTGGGGCGGCTGGATGATTTGGGTGGATTCCGGAAAAGGCAAGTGCCGACCCTGGTCAATTAAGGACCGAGCCATGAGATAGCCGGGAAACGAGCCAGTACAACCGTACTTCTCGAATGGGTATAGACCTAGCTGACTAGATAGCCGAGCGGAGGCAGTATCCTTGCATAGATGGTTCTCTATGATGTTGTTACGGGATGAGAATGAGGCTGTGGCCTTTGTTATGAATGGTGGAATTAAACCGATGTTAATTAAACTTAAAGATTGAGAAAGTTTCCCTTACCTCGGGTGCGCCGAACTCCTCTCACCGCTAGAAAAGGACGGCTAGAGTGCATGAGGGCTTAAGTTCATGGAGCGGGTACTGCCAAAGCAAGGTTATCGAAAGGCTTTGCCGTGACCGTCTCATGTGTTGAGATGTAGGCTCATTTGTTGGGCTGTCGCGGAGTACGGGTAAAGTGTACATCCACTGCAGTGTGAGTGAATCAATCTATTCGAATAGCCGTGCTCGCGGATATTGACCATCGTGACAAGACTTTCGCTTGGCTAGATTTTAAACTTAAAACTGCTGGGATGGGTTTGCATGATGATTTCATTCGCTGGTGGATCAACTTCTCGAGATGCGAGAAGGGGTAGATTCCCCAGAAAATCATGACGAATCGGAGGCGGGAAGCCATCCTTGGAATCACGATGGATGGTAGACGAACCGTCACCGGACTAATGAACTATGAACTAAAACTTGATTTGGTTAGTTGATAGGCTTGTGAAAAGGATTGTGAAAATTGGCTTTATGCAAAAGAACTCCACCATCCTCTGAATAACCCTATCATATGCATCAATTCCGTGTTGGCTTGCCGAGTACGGTTGGTACTCACCCTTGCTATACGCACAAACCTTCATGACGGAAATGAAGAGCCGGAAGACCCGTATGCGTACTACCGGGAGGGTGAAGGAACCGACGGCGCATACTAGATCTTAGCTCCGGCCGTTGCACTGGCAAATGACAAGCCGCGCCTCTTTTCCGCCGCCGTATCTAAATTCTGTTTTTGTGTTGTATGCGGACCATAAGGTCCTGTGGGTTGAACATTGCCTTCGGGCCTATTGATGTAATAATGATGATGTAAGACTATTCGTGCATGTGCACCTGATTATCCAGTACTGTATTCGTGGGTACCAACTACTCGATCCAGGGAAATGGTACTATGAACATGAAAGATTCCCGTCTCAAAAACGGGGGTCCACAGAGCTGGTATCAGAGCCATGCGACCGTAGGCTAAGACCAAATGGCGCCCTACCCCTAACTAGTTGGCTAAAGGGAAATATCCCTACATAGGATCAGTTTTAAACTATTATTTCCGAAAATGCAAATATACCTTTTCTACATCTGTATTTCCTTTTACCAAATGATTATAATAGTTCTCTCCCTCTAACCCTAAGTTGTCTACAAAAGCAGATGTCGAACCACGACGGAACCTGGGAGGTCACTATCCCACGAGACGAGGGGTTTGTGGCACAGCTTCAGTCCCTGCTGTGGTGTTTGAGGTACCCGGAACCACCCACCTGTCACACCAAAAGGCATGGCTCCGAAGTATATCCAGCCTGGGAGGCAGCCGTATCCATAGAAGCCCGCATGGGAAGTGAAACATCTTTCTGCTTCCACACCCGCTACCACCGGGACTTAGCAGAAGCAGCCATTCAAGATGCGGCCCGCGAAGCATTTCTTCGCCTTAATGCGATACATCGTGTCGAACTCACGGTGACAGAGTTCGTGCATCATCCTTACCGCGAAGAGGGCAACCCAGTCTGCACTGTGGAGGCCACCCCCTGCTGCTACGACCCGATGGTCACGCGTCTATCATGTTGGGCGGAGACGGCAGACGACTGTTACGAGGAGGCCTTGCTTGAGATCAACGACCAGCAGTCACGCCTCAATGATCTGGTCGAGAGCCACCAAGGCTGTGGGGACCAGATAAACATGCTGCAAACTCAGCTGCAAGCCAATGGTGCCCAATATGAACAACTCTCGGACCGCTACATGGCCCGTGGGGAAGCCCTGGTAGAGCTGGAGGAGCAGCTCAGGAAGAGCAAGCAGCAAGTCGACCAGCTGGAGGAGCAGCTGCGCACTCGCCCTGTCTACGCTGCAAGTACTTCCACCGAGCTTGTACCAACACCTCCTGCTCCTGTGCCCGACCACTATTACCTTATGACTCCAGCATGCTTGGATACTTTTCAAGCCATGATGGAGCAAGCTTTTATGTTGAGCACAGAGCCTGCGCCGTACCTGGTAGACCCGCTGCTGCCACGTCCATGGGACCCACCTCGAGCTCCGTAGCAGTGCCATCCGAGCCTGGATCAGGAGAGGAGAACCCCATCCAGATCCACACCGACTCGGAATCTGAGGTGGAACCCATGGAGGTCAAATGGGAGTCCAGCGACACCGACTCAATGGAGGAGGAAGCTCCCACTCGTCGCCTGACTCACACTGGAGGCCCCCTCACTCGCCAGACCGCTCGCAAGAGTACGCGGCCACCGAGTCGGAAGATTCGGCATGACTCGAGGCCACCACCTCCGAGCCATGGGGACTCCGGTTTGCTTCAGCGCGGACCACCCACTTCTGCGCATGGCTCTTGCGGATGGTTGTACGACTAGGCGGGAGGACCTCCCCAGCTTGATCTCGTTCTGGACGGCTCGGCAGCACGAACCACACTCTATTCCCCCTTAATTGGTTGATGCAGTTAGACGATGTAGTTGTTGTTGCTATCATGGCATGAAGGACTGTGTATGTACAGTCCGTGTACCCCTCTTATGTAATATGATGGACCTGAGGATTGGTTTGTGTCTTAATTCGTGAGCTTATCATTATTTCACCCTGCTTGTTGATTGAAGATCATTTAAAAGAACTTGAAGAAAAATCCCCTAGGAACCATGACCTAAACTGGTCCGATCTCTTAATTCATCTATCTTCTTCAGATGGCACATCGCCGCAGAGCCGCAGCAACCAACGAGAACCCGCCGGAACCCAACCCCTCCACTCTGGCGGAGGTTATGGCTTTGCAGACCCAGCTACTCCAAGCAATTGCTAACAACCAGGGAAGTCGAGGAGGATCAAGTCTAGGAGAGTTCATGAGAGCTAAGCCACCAACCTTCTCCGCGGCCGAAGAACCCATGGATGCTGAAGACTGGCTGAGGGTGATCGAGAAAAAGCTAACTCTCGTCAGAGTCCGAGAAGCTGATAGAGTTGTCTTCGCTACTAACCAGCTGGAGGGTCCCGCAAGTGACTGGTGGGACACCTACAAGGAAACGCGAGCTGAAGACGCCGGAGAACCGACATGGGAAGAATTCACGGCTGCGTTCCGTGAGAATTTCGTGCCAGCAGCAGTTATGAGGATGAAGAAAAACGAGTTCCGCAGGCTACGTCAAGGAAACACCTCAGTACAAGAGTATCTGAACAAGTTTACCCAGCTTGCCCGTTACGCCACAAGTGACCTGACAGACGAGGAAGAGAAGATGGATAAATTCATTGAGGGACTAAATGACGAACTGAGAGGACCAATGATCGGGCAGGACCACACCAGTTTCCAAAGCCTCATCAACAAGGTCGTTCGGCTTGAACACGACCAAAAGATGGTAGAAAATAACCGCAAAAGGAGGCTCGCTATGGCTCGCCCATTTCAGGGAGCGCCACAACGCCCCAAGGGAGCCACCCCGTCTGGATGGAAGCCAAACGTTCCGGCAGCCGGTCGTTCCCCCGCTTCCGACCATGTCAGCAGGCCAGCTACACCTCAGCTTCGTACACCCACACCAACCCTAGCCGCTCCAGGAAGAAGGAATGTGAGCTGCTTCAATTGTGGAGAATTCGGGCACTACTCCAATAGCTGCCCAAAACCACGCAACACCCCTGTGCGCACCGGCGCCAATGCAACGCCCGTCCGAGGAACCCCCACCCCTGCGGCAGGACGAGGTCTGTTCAGGACCCCGCTACCCAACGAGGCTGCCACCGGGTTTCGACGTGGCCAGGTGAATCATGTGCGGGCTGAAGAAGCTCAGGAGGACCAGAGCGTATTGATGGGTATGTTCTCTATCAACTCTACACCAGTTAAAGTTTTATTCGATTCTGGAGCTTCGCATTCATTCATATCTTCCCAAGTAAGCAAACAACACCACCTACACCAAGTAGCACTTAAGAAGCCTATGTTGGTACACTCACCTGGGGGAGACATAACCGTACCCCATGCTTGCATCAATGTGCCCATACGGATTAGGGACGTGGTGTTTCTCTCAAACCTTATGGTGCTATCACCCCAAACCATTGATGTCATACTCGGAATGGATTGGTTGACCAAGAATAATGGAATTATAGACTGCAGTCGAAGGGAAATCACGGTATCCACCCCATGGGGATCACCGATGAGCATAACGATGGATCAAAATCCGAAGCTATGCGAACAAGCTGCGGGAGTGTTCACCATGCTACCTCTAGGCGGAATGCCAGTAGTACAAGAATACCCGGACGTGTTTCCCGAGGAATTGCCCGGAATGCCCCCGGATCGCGACCTAGAGTTTATCGTTGACCTAATGCCTGGCACTGCCCCCATATCCAAGAGGCCTTATCGAATGCCGGCCAACGAGTTAGAGGAACTCAAGAAGCAAATAAGAGAACTACAAGAGAAGGGATTCGTACGCCCCAGTTCTTCTCCCTGGGGAGCCCCAGTACTCTTCGTCAAGAAGAAGGATGGGAGTATGAGGATGTGTGTGGACTACCGATCGTTGAACGAAGTGACTATCAAAAACAAGTACCCACTACCTCGAATCGATGACCTATTCGACCAACTTAAAGGTGCGCAGGTGTTCTCAAAAATTGATCTACGGTCAGGATATCATCAGTTGAAGATTAGAGCTGGAGATATTCCTAAGACGGCGTTCTCTACACGTTACGGCTTATACGAGTTCACAGTGATGTCCTTTGGATTGACCAATGCCCCGGCATATTTTATGAACCTGATGAACAAGGTATTCATGGAATACCTGGACAAATTCGTAGTGGTATTCATCGATGATATACTTATCTACTCCAAAAACGATGAGGAACACGCGGAGCATCTACGGCTGGTACTAGAAAAACTACGAGAGCACCAGCTGTATGCAAAGTTCAGCAAATGCGAGTTCTGGCTCAAGGAAGTCGCTTTTCTTGGCCACGTGGTTTCAGCCGGAGGAGTAGCAGTAGACCCCGCCAAGGTCGAAGCTGTCATGGAATGGAAGGCATCCAAGTCGGTGACGGAAGTTCAGAGTTTCTTGGGCTTGGCCGGTTATTACCGACGGTTTATCGAAGGGTTCTCCACTGTAGCCCGACCTATGACTCAAATTCTGAAGAAGGAAAAGAAGTTTGAATGGAACGAGAAGTGTCAAAAGGCTTTCGACCAACTAAAAGAAAAGTTAACCACTGCCCCAATCTTAACCTTACCTGACAACCAGAAGGATTTCGTGATGTACTGTGATGCATCTCGGCAAGGACTAGGGGGAGTGTTAATGCAGGATGGGAAGGTCGTAGCGTATGCCTCGCGACGATTTACGACCCCACGAGGAGAATTATCCCACACACGACTGGAATTAGCCGCGGTTGTTCACGCATTGAAAATCTGGAGACACTATCGATCGGGAACCACCGTGATGTGTATACCGATCACAAGAGCTTAAAATATTTCTTTACTCAGCTGATCTCAACCTACGACGAGGCGATGGTTGGAATTGATCAAGGATTACGATCTAGGAATCCATTACCATCCCGGCAAGGCAAATGTAGTGGCCGATGCGCCGAGCCGCAAAGCCCAATGCAACCACATGGGATTGGGAGGTATGGCCAGCGAGCTCCAAGAAGAAATGGCTCGACTTAATCTGCACCTGATTCCTCACGGAGAAGTACACTCACTGGACATCCAACCCCTTCTGAGGACTCAAATAGAAGAAGCCCAAAAAGGGAATGAGGAAACCCAGGAAATCAAGGAACGCGTGGCTGCTGGACGTGCTAAGGAGTTTTCAATAGATGACAAGGGAATCCTGTGGTACAGGAAAAGAATCTGCGTGCCTGAACGAGGTGGTTTGAGAGGATTGATCTTAAAAGAAGCCCACGAATCGGCATATTCGTTACATCCCGGAAGCACGAAAATGTACCAGGATTTGACAGGAGAATACTGGTGGCCCAATATGAAGAGAGATGTAGCCGAATACGTAGCCGTGTGCGATGTGTGCCAAAGGGTGAAAGGTGAGCATCAACGACCAGCAAGCTTGCTGCAGCCGCTCAATATTCCTGAATGGAAATGGGACGAGATAGGCATGGATTTCATAGTAGGACTACCCAAAACTACGACTGCTAACGATTCCATTTGGGTAATAGTGGATCGGCTCACCAAGACTGCCAGATTTATTCCCGTAAAAACTAACTACAACAGTGCCAAGCTAGCGGAACTATACATGAGTAGGATTGTATGTCTTCACGGTGTACCAAAGAGGATTATATCGGATCGTGGTACCCAATTCACGTCCCATTTTTGGAGCAAAGTTCACGAGGCACTCGGCAGTCACCTCGCCTTCAGTACCGCTTACCACCCACAGACTGACGGACAGACTGAGAGGACGAATCAAGTGCTAGAAGACATGCTAAGAGCCTGTGCGTTGGATTTCACCAAGGATTGGGAGAAATGTTTGCCGTACGCCGAGTTCTCCTACAACAATAGCTATCAAGCCAGTCTGAAGATGTCGCCAAATGAAGCTCTATTTGGTCGCCGATGCCGAACCCCATTAATGTGGTCAGAAACCGATGAACGAACCATATTCGGGCCTGACATAATCAAAGAGGCCGAGGAAAAAGTTCGCCGGATTCGGGACCGATTACAAACAGCTCAGTCACGACAAAAGAGCTACGCGGACACCCGCCGAAGAGAATTGGAGTTTAAAGAAGGTGACTACGTGTATCTAAAGGTCTCACCACTACGGGGAACTCAGAGGTTCAAAGTCAAAGGGAAACTCGCACCAAGATACGTGGGCCCATTCTTGATAAGCGCTAGGAGAGGAGAAGTGGCTTACCAATTGGAACCGCCCGAGAACCTCTCCGATGTCCACCCGTATTTCACGTATCGCAGCTGAAGAAATGTTTGAGAGTACCGAAGAGCAAGCTCCTTTAGAAACCATCCATGTTCACAGCGATCTTACTTACCCAACATCCAATCAAGATACTAGATGAGGCGGAAAAGAAGACACGGACCAAGTCATGGCGCATGTACAAGGTACAATGGAGCAATCACACGGAAGAAGAGGCTACCCGGGAGAGCGAAGAGTTCCCGAGACGAATGCCCACACCTACTCAAGCCGGTAAGAAATCTCGGGACGAGATTTATTGTTAGGGGGTAGGTTTGTAACATCCGAAAATCGAAGAACCGAAATCGGAACGTAAAAATCGGAACTTTCAAAAACTTTCGTTGGTTGCTTCTTCTCGGGTTTGTTGTTTCTTATTTGCCACTCAGTTGCATAAATTTTGACGTGATCAATTCCCCTTTTCGGTGTTTTTGGATGATTCGGAGTTGTCAAAACGAAGGTGCGAAAGCCGCATCAGGGTTTTAAAAAGGGAAATCGAGAAAGGCGCGGATTTATGAAAACACGTTCTGGGAAATCTAAAATAAAATTTTTGGTTGGGAAAAGATAAATTAAGACACAAAATATATAATAAAATTCTCGGGAATCGTATTCGAAATCCGGGGAAGTTTTGGGAAAAATAACGGGGAGAATATTGAATTTTGAAAAGAGGAATGTTTAATAAATAAAAACATATATAAATATATATAAATATATTGTGAGAAGATAAAAGTGGGGGAAAGTTGAAAATATTGTGTTAAAAATTATTTTTGGAATTAGAGGAATTTATTTTGGAATTTTTAGAAGGAAGGAAATAGAAAATCGGGAAAATTAAAAACTAGCACTGTTCATCGGTCACAACCCATTCGACGCCGTCCCGGTCCCGGCCTCGCGCCCGCCGCGCGTCGCCCGTCGTACCACGCCGCACCCGCGTTATGGTGGATGAATCAGAAGACCTCATTTTATCACGGATGAGGGCCTTGGAAAAAGTTACAAGGGATAAGGAATGAGTAGCCCGCCATTATAACATGAAAGTTGTACCTAAGTCTTTTGAAGAGGGCGAGCTCGTTTGGAAATTAATATTGCCGATCGGATCGAGAGATAATAAATTCGGCAAGTGGTCACCAAATTGAGAAGGGCCTTTCAAGATCCACAAATGCGTCTCTAAAGGAGCATACATGTTAGAAGGTTTGGATGGATAAGTATTTGGAAGGGCTCTAAATGGCAAATATTTGAAAAAAATACTACCCAAGCGTTTGGATCAACTCATGATTTGGCTCTGTTTGTTTCAGCCGATTCGTGTTAGCCGATGTCTTGTTTTGAGCAAGCATCGCCTTTAGGTCATTTTACAGCCAAGTTTTTCCCTAGTTTCCTATAATCGGCTGATGGTGGCCGACAGGAACGATAACGAAGCGCAATTGTGTTAAGTTCATAATTTTCTCGACATCGAAGACATCAACAAAATTAGGGGGGCATATATATACAACAATCACGATCAAGAAGGCAGACATCAGACATCAGCAAAATTTTCAAGTTTTCAATGCATTTTGAAGCTTTTAGAATCGGCAACCGGGATGTTATACATACACAAGACCTAAGTCGATTACAGAAAGGTGGTGAACTACGCCGATTACACAAAATTTCTTTAGTTCTGAACCTAAGTCTATTACATCGGATCGGCAGCTTAAGCTCATTATACAAAATCTCTCCAGTTTTGAGCAAGTCTATTACAAGGCCAAGAATGCATCTATGGACGAAATGGCTGTAGTTTGGATTGCCTTTATCTCGTCGACAACCGCTTGATCTTCGGCATTGGAGCCGGGGATTACTTTAGCCGATCTATGTAGTTCTTTCAGATGCTTGATAATGGCCGTCAGTTCGCTTGTTTGGTCTTCAGTAGCCTTTGGCAAATCGGCTAGCGCCTGTTCCTCGGCTGCAATGTTGGCTTGGCATTGTTCCAGCCGCCGCATCAAATCGGCTTCTTTGGCCTTCAAGCTAGCAATCCAGGCCTGAGAAGTGGTTGGGTCAGCCTTCAGTTCATTCAACTTTGCTTTTTCGGCCTCCACGTTCTTGACAGCGTTGATCTTCGCGGTTATGTTGGCTTGGGCAAGCCTTTCGATCATGCATTGCATTGCGTGCCCAAGCCTTGGCCGATGCAGATCGATGCAAACAAAGAAAGACCTTGGCGGCTAGATCTTCGGGGAGTTGGCCTTCAATCTCAAAGAATCGAGACTTGGCCAACCCACATTCTTCCATCGCCGTTCGTGTCGATGTCCAACCGACGGCGTATGTCTTGAAGTCTCTCTTTGAGATCGTCTGGGGATTTGTCGGATCGGTGGGCTTCCCGTAACATCCTGAAAATCGGAGAACCGAAATCGGAACGTAAAAATCGGAACTTTCAAAAACTTTCGTTGGTTGCTTCTTCTCGGGTTTGTTGTTTCTTATTTGCCACTCGTTGCATAAATTTTGACGTGATCAATTCCCCTTTTCGGTGTTTTTGGATGATTCGGAGTTGTCAAAACGGAGGTGCGAAAGCTGCATCGGGTTTTAAAAAGGGAAATCGAGAAAGGCGCGGATTTATGAAAACGCGTTCTGGAAATCTAAAATAAAATTTTTGGTTGGGAAAAGATAAATTAAGACACAAAATATATAATAAAATTCTCGGAATCGTATTCGAAATCCGGGAAGTTTTGGGAAAAATAACGGGGAGAATATTGAATTTTGAAAAGAGGAATGTTTAATAAATAAAAACATATATAAATATATATAAATATATTGTGAGAAGATAAAAGTGGGGAAAGTTGAAAATATTGTGTTAAAAATTATTTTTGGAATTAGAGGAATTTATTTTGGAATTTTTAGAAGGAAGGAAATAGAAAATCGGGAAAATTAAAAACTAGCACTGTTCATCGGTCACAACCCGTTCGACGCCGTCCCGGCCCCGGCCTCACGCCCGCCGCGCGCCCGCCGCACCGCGCCGCACCCGCGTGCGCCCGCGTCGCGTGAGCGCGTACGCGCCCGCGCCCGGCCCGGATCGCCCGCGCGCGCGCCCGCCCCGCCCGCGCGAGCGCCGTTGCCGCCACGCGCCCGCCCGTCGTACCGGCCCCGCGCCCGCGCTCGCCACCCATCGCCGCCACACCCCGGCCCCGTCCGCGACTTCACCACGTGCCGCCGCCCCGCGCCCGGCCCCGTGCGCGCCGCACTCCGCGCGCCCGACCCGGCCACCCGCGCGCGCGTGCGCGCCGCACCGCCGCCGCGCGCGGTCCCCCACCCCGTTTCCTCCGTGCCTCGCCCGGTTGCGCCTATAAAGAGGGGGCAAACCCCTTTTCTCCCCCACATCGCCGCCCCTAGCATCCCTCTCTCTCACCGGTCCCTTTCCCTCTCCCGAGCGCCGCCACCGCCGCAAATCGCCGCGAGCCGCCTAGCGCCCTAGCCGCCGTGCGCCGGAGCTCCGCCACCCTCCCCGAGCCGTCGCCATCACCGGTAAGCCGAGCCGCCACCCCCTCCTCTTGTGTTTGCGCCGGCCGCCGGCCGTAACAGAGAAGGCGAGAGGGAGAGGTGTTGGTCGAACACCTTGGGGGCCGATGAATAGTGCGCTGGGAAAAGAGAAAAAGAAAAAGAAACGGAAAAGAAAAAGAAAAAAAGAAAAAAAGGGAAAAATTTGGGAAAAATTTTGGAAAATTTGGAAAATATTTTGGGATGACTTGAGTAAAATTTTGGGAAAAAATAAATTATTTTCTCGCATGTTTTCTCGGTGCAAAGTTTGAAAAATCGGAATCGGACGTTTTCCGGATTCCGTTTCGCGTCGTTTTTAAATCCGGACTCCGATTAATTCTTTCTCGCCATTTAAATAGGCTTCTTTTGTGCTCAAACCCTCAAACCTCGAGCACGAATTTTCTCCGCTGATATCTTCAAATTTAATTTCCCAAATTATTACGATCGCCGTCTTTGCGAAAACCCTAGGTCATCAACTCGATTCCAAAACACGGATTTTCCTAGCGACCCTTGTTCTAACTCGAGTAGAATTTTTGGCAAAACTTTTGGAGTTGTTTTCATGGCTTTTATGGTTCTTTTCGATCTCTCGGTATTTTATTGAATTCTAATTGAATTCAATTGATCTTTCGCACGTACGGGTAGCACCTGAAGAAACCGGCATCGACCCCGCTGAAGATACCACCCCTCAAGTGTGCGACCAAGGCAAGTCATCGCACTCTTTGAACATATTGATCCTACTTTGTGAAATGATGTTAATTTCAAATTACAAATTGCATGCCTTACACAAACAATACCTATGCTTGATATACCCCGCTTTGATATTGATCACCATTAGAATTTATTCTTTGTAACCTTCGATGTGATATGACCGGAGAATAACTTCGGTACAAATGCTTAGCCCCGCTTACACTAGATCCCTGCATACTCATGATTTTCGCAAGAAAACTTTGTGCTCGGGCAACTACCTTAGGGAGGTAGCTGAATTACGACTGTGGAGACATGAGCGCCACATGGCCCGAGAATGTTGAACTAGGCTTGTTGAAAATTGAAAATGTTATACAAATGTTTTAGACTGGGCGGCTGGATGATTTGGGTGGATTCCGGAAAAGGCAAGTGCCGACCCTGGTCAATTAAGGACCGAGCCATGAGATAGCCGGAAACGAGCCAGACAACCGTATTTCTCGAATGGGTATAGACCTAGCTGACTAGATAGCCGAGCGGAGGCGTATCCTTGCATAGATGGTTCTCTATGATGTGGTTACGGGATGAGAATGAGGCTGCGGCCTTTGTTATGAATGGTGGAATTAAACTGATGTTAATTAAACTTAAAGATTGAGAAAGTTTCCCTTACCCGGGTGCGCGAACTCCTCTCACCGCTAGAAAAGGACGGCTAGAGTGCATGAGGGCTTAAGTTCATGGAGCGGGTACGCCAAAGCAAGGTTATCGAAAGGCTTTGCCGTGACCGTCTCATGTGTTGAGACGTAGGCTCATTTGTTGGGCTGTCGCGGAGTACGGGTAAAGTGTACATCCACTGCAGTGTGAGTGAATCAATCTATTCGAATAGCCGTGCTCGCGGATATTGAGCATCGTGACAAGACTTTCGCTTGGCTAGATTTTAAACTTAAAACTGCTGGGATGGGTTTGCATGATGATTTCATTCGCTGGTGGATCAACTTCTCGAGATGCGAGAAGGGGTAGATTCCCCAGAAAATCATGACGAATCGGAGGCGGGAAGCCATCCTTGGAATCACGATGGATGGTAGACAGAACCGTCACCGGACTAATGAACTATGAACTAAAACTTGATTTGGTTAGTTGATAGGCTTGTGAAAAGGATTGTGAAAATTGGCTTTATGCAAAAGAACTCCAGCCATCCTCTGAATAACCCTATCATATGCATCAATTCCGTGTTGGCTTGCTGAGTACGGTTGGTACTCACCCTTGCTATACGCACAAACCTTCAGCTGACGGAAATGAAGAGCCGGAAGACCCGTATGCGTACTACCAGGAGGGTGAAGGAACTGACGACGCATACTAGATCTTAGCTCCGGTCGTTGCCTGTGGCAAATGACAAGCCGCTGCCTCTTTTCCGCTGCCGTATCTAAATTCTGTTTTTGTGTTGTATGCGGACCATAAGGTCCTGTGGGTTGAACATTGCCTTCGGGCCTATTGATGTAATAATGATGATGTAAGACTATTCGTGCATGTGCACCTGATTATCCAGTACTGTATTCGTGGGTACCAACTACTCGATCCAGGGAAATGGTACTATGAACACGAAAGATTCCCGTCTCAAAAACGGGGGTCCACACTTCCTCCTCTTCATCACCAAGAAATTCATTGATGTCAAAGGAGAGCAGGTCGGTCAAGGGCTGCACAGAGGGAACAATAGGGCTAAGCTGTGATTAAAATGGCCGATTGTTCAAGGTATTATGAGAAGAAAGATAGGGATCAACTTACTCTTGCTACAGGCATTGGGTCGGCTTCTTTCTCAGCTTCGGTCGGGTTGACGGGAGTGGTGTCTTCTTCAGTAGGGCTACCGACTGGAGTTGCTGCACCAGCTCGTTCGTCGGCCGGCTCTGTGATGTCCCCAGCCTCTTGGCCACCTACAGCCGACGCCGTGTGTTCGCTCGACACCTGGGGGGCAGCTGACTGGGGGGCGACCGATGGAGATGGAGAAGGCTGCAGGAAAAGACAAGTGTTAGGTGTCAAGTCAGCTAGGGTCAGGAAGTTAAAAGGTGAGCTGAGGGAGATGGTTACTGTTGAGGCGCGGCGCGGAGGATGGCCGGCCAGCTTTTTGACCTGTGCAAGATACATTCGGTTGAGTACAGGATGGTGTTATGTTAAAAAACTGAATATAACAAGACAAAGAATTACCGGTTGTTTCTTTGCAGGAGGGCTTGGAGCTGGTGGGCCGTCGGCTAGAGGATTGAGCAAGTTGTGGCTCGAATTGCTTGATTCGGCAGCTGCTCCGATAGCCGCTGACATCTTTTCATATGCAACCTCCTCGTTCAGGACTTGGTCGACGCTGGGATCCACTGACGGGAGGTTGTCGGCTGGCGCGATCGGCTGCTTCTTCTTTGGTTTCTTCGCAGGTGCAGCCGATAGTTTCGTGCTTGGAGCAGCTCTTTTTTTTTGAGCTAGTGGCTGGCACGTCTGTCCATGCAGCAAAGTCTTTAGTTTGGGTGCGTCCTAGCCAATGGCCGATGGAGCCAACCCGCACCCGTTTGGCAGAACGCCTGGCGGTATTCGATGGGGATGCCTGAGATGCTCACCGTCGGCCGTTCAGTTTCAGTCACCTGCAAGAAAATAAAAGAGAAAGTTTTTTTGAGTGTTAGCGGATTAAATCGACTGATGATTTAAAAGGAAAAGTAATTTGAAGTGCAAGACTTACTGAGGAGATTTCATCTGGTAGCAGTAGAGTGATGTAGTGGGAAGACCGCTCGTGAAAGATATGGTGTTTGATCTCGACCCACCAACGGTCATAAGTTGTGCTTTTCTTGTAGACTAATACCATATCATCGATACTACCAAGGGGATGACCGGCAAAGTTCATCAACTTGCTCATGATTGGGGCCTGGTCCACTATTCCCCTTGTCTCAATCTTATCAGCATAGTAACAGCCGATGGGCAGTTGCCCAAGTCCGAGTTGCCTGGCAGCCGACACACGGTAATGAAATTCATAACTCTGGGTCACTGATTGGCCCTGGAGGATCCTAGTTGGCAGGATGCAAGGACTGATGGCAGTTGTGAACAAATCTCTGCACTTGGGGTAGTCGTCCGAATTGATCTCTTCCAGGTTAAATTCGATAGGGAGCTCGAAGAGTGGCCTATCCATATAGAAATACCAGATGCGGTTGTTGTTTGCAAATCCGTCATAGAGGGATACGAACTACTCGGCTAGCAGTTCGGCCGAATGCTTTGACTCGGCGTGCATGGCTGCGGCTTCTCCATAACTCTAACACCTGGTGGTGGTTATCTCATTTCCCTCATCGTCTTCGATCGTCTCTAAACGCGGGAAACATGCTTCAGTCAAAGGTGGCCGACCATCTATTTTTGAGTCATCAAGACTAGCCGGATCTGAAGGAACCACCAGGGACCCCCGGTGTTGACAGAAGCATTGGCGGCTATTTTAGCAACTGCTTGATGGAGGGTTTGATATATGTAGCCGAGGAGGTACTTGCTCAAAGGGATTTTTCTTTTCTCCACCAAGGCCTCGGCTACGATCTGCTAGTTGGCAGTCAGCCCACAGCTCGAGCCACAGAACAGGAATTTCTCTAACCACATCATGAGAAATGCGGCATGTTCCCTAGGGCCGACTGGTCCTTCCTTCATGTTCATGGCCACATAGCCGCTCCATCCTCCTATGGCCTTTGTTTTGAATTGATGTTGGTCTTTCCTAGACAGTCCTTCAGGGTTAGCCGATGACACAATATCTAGCCCAGTGGTCATGACTACGTCAGCCAGGGTGACTGTCATTGGGCCCTGTTGAAACATCAAGGCATTGAAGGTATCTTCCAGAAGTAGGTTGCAACCGACATCAGTGGTTCATCTTTTTGCATATTGGCTTTTGACAGAGCTAGACACTGAGCTATTCCTACCTCTTCCTAGTGGGTTTGCTTGGCCGATTGCACCCTCTCATACCATTTAGGTCAGGATTTATCCATGGATGGCCAAGAGTTAAAAGTTCCAGACCAGTGGCTCAGAGAAAGTTTCTTCATGTTGTAAGGCATCCTATCGGTTTCGGCTATTATTATCTCATGGGGTCCTTGTTGCCGATAGGCCCTAAAAAGTATCTATTGTTCTGGACAAGGCTAGGAATAGCTATTTGATGGGACAAGTGCTACCATCGGAAAGAAGAACAGATTCATAAATCAAAAACCCTAGAATGTAGATCAATAAGTTTAGACAAAAAAGAAAGGGTTTTGAGCCAATTAGGGCGTACCTCGGGGAACTCAACAGGTGTGGTGGCCGATGCGACAGCAGTGGTGGAGAAAGAAGCCATTGCGTGAGCGGAGATCGCCAGGGAAAGGAACCGCCGGTGCGGGTCTTAAGAGCCGTACGGGTCGCCGGAGAACTCGAAGGTTGCTGAGGTGGCTGTTTGTTTGTGATGGCGTGACACGTGTGGTGGCCGCAGAGGCAATATTTAAAGAGTTTTGCAAACGGGCGAAACAGAGTCGTGCTAGGATTGCGCCTTGGATTTGAATCGCCTAAAATCCGCAACATTGCATATCGCGGACTTGGGGGCATGTGTTAACGACCAAATTTGGTTACCTAACTCCCGGGTTTGAAGCAGAGATTGAAGCGGAATTGGAGAAGATGCGCGATATGAGAAGACACGGAAGCAGAATTGGCTAAGTCCGAATCGGCTACGGAGCCAGTCGGCTGAGAGCGAATCGGACTAGGACAGCCGATAGCCGATTCTGAATTAGGGTGTAGTGGGACCAATCTCGATGGAAGACATAGAGATAAGGAGTTGGATTCGGTTCCCAATTTGCGCGTTAAAAGATATTGCCATCTATAGATAGAGTCTTGTAACGACAATTGTATCTGTAAATTAAGAATTTGTTTAGATTTCCTATTGTAATGCGGCATGGGACCATGTCCCGGGATATTGTCGTATCATGTATAGTAGATTAGATAGAAACCGTGTCTTGCACGGGTAGTTTTATTCTTGGGTATAAATAGGGCCCGAGATCTCTGTATAAAACACATAACACACAATCAATACAACTTTTGGCGCATCGCCTCTTATTTTCTTCAGACGAACACTTGATCCGGCTTCGGGCTGCAACGTTTCGATCCCTGATTAAGGTAAATGTTTGTCGTTAGTGGTGTATCTCGTCGAATTTAGTGCTTCCATCACTATGATACTCTAGATTCAATGATTTATCATATATCACATATAATCTAGAACAATGTCTAGATCTATCTTGACATCGGCCTGTTTCTGTCAAGAACCAGCAGCCGATAGAGCTAGATCTAGGGGTTGGCCCAAATTATATCCGATATCCACCGTCTCAATGGGTTTACATCAGCTATAATAGATCTGATTGTTCTTTTTATACTTGATGTTGCATTCATTTGACCTATTAAGTCGTTCTTAGAGCTCTTATGATCTATTCGGCTAGATGTATACGCTTAGAGACAGTGCCGGAGTTTCAACCGGCCTTATCAGTTTTAATATTCTTTTGGTATGTTTACTATTAGATTTAGTAAAGCTGTCTCTTATATTAAGATCTTGCTCTGGTTAAATGCCCTAAGCAAGAATCAGCCTGTCCGCTACAGCCGACAGCCACTGATCTAGGTTTAGTGCATTTAGCCTAGATCAATATCTTTTTATAAGATGTATCGGAGTACTAGCCGATTAACAGTTAGTCTTACGGTATCGGCTAGACTGTTAATGCATATATTTATTATCCCTTTGTATATTTGGATTAAGTGGTTAATATTGTCTCGGCGTAGCCGATCTATCCTAGTCACTTAGTTTAAATACACTTTGGGATAACATATATATCTAAATTGACTCCCTCAGCCGATCCAGCAGGATCTAACTTAACCCTGCATACATCTTTGTTTTTCTTGTTGGTTAACAGATCAAACGAACTGGCACGCCCTGTATTTCACTGGCAGCCGAGAAGGACCTGCACTGGAGCTAAGCAGATCTCCCAAGCCAACGCTGAGAGAAAATTCTCATCAACAATAAGCCACGAGGCCAAAAAGATCCATGTGAAGAAGCTCGAGTGATCTTGAGGTGGTCATGATGTTCTTGATAGGATGTGAATTTCCAACTTGCTTCTCGGCTTGACAAGCGCTACACACACGATCTTTCTCAAAGGTCACATTAGTAAAACCGAGGATGTGTTCCCCTTTTAGGAGAGTTGACAAATTCCTCATTCCTACATGGGCTAGCCTTCGATGCCATGGCCAACCCATGGAGGATTTAGCCATTAAGCAAGCTTCGGGGTTTACGCTATCTATGTCGAAGTCGACAAGATAGAGATCACCCTTCAACTTTCCCTTAAAGGCCAAGGATGAGTCATCTATCCTAAAAACGGTCACATCCTCATCGGTGAACAAGCAATTGTAACCCATTTTGCATAATTGTGAAACAGAAAGAAGATTATAGCTCAATGACTTGACAAGGAGGACAATGGAGATTGATTGATAATTTGAGATATCAATTTTACCTAACTCAATTACCGTTTCTTTACCGTCATCTCCAAAGATGATATTCTCATGATTTTCTCCCTCCTCTTCAAGACTTGTAAACATACTCCTCTCCCCCGTCATATGGTTGGTGCATCCGCTGTCCACCACCCAACTTGATCCACCGGAGGAGTATGCCTACAAAAGAGAGTCACGCTAGTGTTTTAGGTACCCAAACTTGTCGAAGTTTGAGTCCTTGAATGTTAGCCACTAGTGCCTTGGGCACCCACACACAAGAACAATACTCATCGTTGTGACCTCCATTGAAATGAGCAACTACCTTACAATTGTGGTTCTTGCTGATCACAAATGAATCATAGAATATACCTTCTGGCCAGAACTTCCTGGCCCTAGGCCAAGAACTTCCTGGCCCTGGGCCCAGAACTTCTTGCTAGCTCCTTGGGTCTGGTAGAGGTCCAAAACATCCAGTCGGTCCGACCGGAACTTCCGGGAATTTCTCTCTGTCCGAGAGATCTCCTTGCCCGGAACTTCTGGTCAACTGGTCCAAAACTTCTAGAGCTCTGACCAGCCAAGGGATAGCTCACCTTGCTTGCTTGTGAGGCACCTCCTTCTTTGACAAACTTCAAGCATGGCTTTCCGTTCACAATTACCCTTCTTGAGGGCTTGCTTTCTTTGGAGAATCCAAGACCATGCCCATCTTTGTTGACATGGGTGGCTATGGATTTGTAGAGGGCGTCTTTTGAGTGATAATTCCTAAAACACCCATATTTCACCAAGGTGCCCAACCTCTCATTTTCCTTCTTGAGTGCTGCTATAGCTTCAAGGTTAGTTGCATAAGAATCCAAATCATAGCTATAGCACCTAGCACAACCGTTGCTAGTGGAGGCATTGGATGACTTAGCGGCTTCATTGGAGGGAGAGGTGCTATTCCAAAGGGTATCAAATTGCACTTCAAGCGCTTTGTGACTTTGGTCCAATGTCACAAGCTTCTCTTGAAGTGAGTCATTGATGTCCTTTAAGCTAGCCATTGATCCATTGACCGACGAGAGCTCATCGGTCAATTTCTCAATCCTCTCTCGCTCCTTAGCCAAATCCTCCTCTAGGGTAAGGTTTCTTTTGTTTTCAAAAATGAGTAAGTCCTCTTTCCTTTCGAGGGATTTCTCCTTGTAGTCCAATGTGTTCATTAGCTTAGCCAAATGTTGGATTGCCGGTTTGCTAAAGTTTTTGATCACATCATCCAATTCATCCTAACTTCCCTCATCACTCTCAAGATCATCATCAATATAGAGCTTGGATGAGGGTATTACCTTACGGCCTTGGGCCATGAAGCAAGAAGGGTTGGTGTAGTCCTCGTTGTTGTCACTCAAATTGGAGAAGAGGCGCTCTTCGGTGGGTGATGAAGACTTGATGGCAATGGCGACAACTCCTCCATCACCTTCTTCCTTCTTCTCGGGATCCGCCTCATCGCCGGAATACCACACCTCTCCAATGTGAGCTCGCCCAACCTTCTTCTTGATCATCTTTGGCTTGGCTTCATTGTTCTTTGGGCACTCGGCGATGAAATGACCATATTCACCACATTGGAAGCAAGCTTTCTTGGATTGATGGGCTTTTCCTTTGTCTTCACTTCTTTTTGTTCTTTCCAAATCCTCCTTGGCGAAGGTATTGCTTGAACTTCCTCACCATGAGGGCCATATCTTCATCATCACTCTCATCTTCACATGAAGCTTGATCACTTGAGGCCTTCAAAGAAACTTTCTTGTTCTTGATCATTGTCACATTCTTGGCCATTTGCTTGACCTCCTTTGCTTCTTCTTCTAGCATCTCGTGAGCAACAATTCTTCCAAGAATGTCACTTGGTGTGAGCCTTTTGAAATCCTTCCTCTCACGGATGAGAATAACCAAGGTAGGGTTCCTTGGTCCAAAGGCTCGAAGAAGTCTCTTGACCACAATGTGATCCGTCATGTCTTCACTTCTAAGGCCTCAGATCTTGCTGACCAAGAGCATCATGAGATCGTACATCTCTTGAGGAGTCTCATTGTCTTCCATCACAAATCTTTCGAGCATTCCTTCCAAAAGCTCAATCTTCGACTCTCTCACTCCGGGGGTGCCTTCATGAGCCACTTGCAATGTGTCCCAAATCTCCTTGGCCTCCTCAAGCCCATCAACCTTGTTGAATTCCTCCGAGCTCAAGGCGGAGAGAATGACATTGGTGGCTTGAGTGTTGCGGTGGATGCTTAGCTCTTGCTCCGGAGTGAGGTCCATATCCTCCGTAGGCACATCGATATCTATGCAAACAATCCTCCAAATGCTAGGATGCAAAGAGATTAGATGCAACTTCATATTGTGCTTCGAACCGGCATAGTGTGTACCATCAAAGTGAGGTGCATGCCCAAAAGGCACGAAGATGAAGTTGTTAGAGGGAATGTTAAGCTTGCTGTAATCAAAAGGTATAGAAGCTCCCCCTGTCTCATTGATTGGAGATTTTCCTCCATTTGCATCGTCTCCATGTTGATTATCCACTCCCGACATCTTGGATCGACTCCAAGTGGTTAAGCCTATAAAGAACCTGGCTCTGATACAAATTGAAGGCCCGTAGACGTTGCCTAGAGGGGGGTGAATAGGTAATCCTAAAATTTTCTTGAGAATGCAGCGATTAAAACACACAGGCACCAGAACTTCCGATACTTGAACCTCAGAACTTCCGGTCAGCACAAGCTATCCGGAACTTCCGGAGTTTTTGTCCGGAACTTTCGGTGTTCTGTGACTTAAAAGGATCTGAACTCAAATTTAAGCTCTTTCTACACAAGTTTATAGCTAGCAACAAGAATATACATGCAGCTAATATAGGAAAATAGTAGGAAGTAAGGAGATAGCACACAAGACACAAGGATTTTTACCAGAAGTTTGGATTCAAAGAATCCTACTCTCCGTTGAGGAACTCTGTGGTGCTGGGTCTCAATTAACCCCTTGCCTCACCAAGCAAATCCCTAGGAAGAAGTTTGCGGCCTTCAATTCCAATGTTCCTAGGTTCTTGCCTAGAGATCAAATGACCACCAAGATCCAAATTCGATCCTCTAGCGTGAACCACAAACGTGAATTTGCTCTACCTAAACAACCTCCTAAAGATCAGCTTGGTTTGATACGATCCATACCTCGTTTCCTTGCGGAGAAGAGGTGATCCTTCACAAACTTTCCTGGGCCAATCCACAATTCTCCAGAAGCTGGCGGGAGACACCTAACCATCTAGGAGATTGCTCTCCAAGAGTAATAGACACCACTCCAAAGCGTTGCAAGAATCACCAAGTGCTCAAGTCATCTAGCTCTCTCACTCTCACAATCCCTTCAATCACTCAAGTCTCTCACAAATTTGGTTATGTGGCTCAAGAATTGAGTTGGAATGGGCTAGAACACTATGGGAGAGTCTAGGAGACTGAAATATGAAAGTTGGATGGCCAAAAGTGACCTGGGGACAAAGTGGGATATATATAAGTACAAGATTGCGTCACCTAGCCATTACTCACAAACTCAGCTAGAATACTGTCCGAAAGTTCTGGTCTGGGATTACCGGAAGTTTCAGCCAACACTTGGTACACAGGTTAGGGTTGTGAGGTGATGAAGTCCAAAAGTTCTGGCTTGGAACCCTGGAACTTCCGATCGGCTTCCTCTGCCGTGGAACGAGTGATTTTCCAAAAATCGCTCCAAAAAAATCTCACTCAAGGATATTCTGACTAAGAGCACCTAGATCATCTCATGACATGAGTTTCACCTCTCTTAATAGTACGGTTTTTTCTAAAACTCAAGATTCAAGAAAAATAGAACTATAAACCGTCGTTGAATCTTTTCTCCTTTTTGCAATTGATGTTTGAGGGTTCTTCTTTCTCAAAACCTACACAACTAAGTATCTAGGGACTAATTGTTAGTGATATGCCCTAGAGGCAACATGGAGATGTTGGATATCACGTCAATATTTATGTATTTATGAATAAAGTGTTATTCAGTTCCATGAAATAGACATCTTGTATTGATCAATAAGTACGTGACTTATTTATGAGACTCGATATGTATGAATCTATTTCTAAACGATCCCTGATCATATGTCATATTGTTGGAACAAATATGATTCTAAGATCGGCATGTTTATTGATTGATGATGATGTCTCATAGATCATGGGTATGGAGATACCAAATCAATAAACATGGACACATGTGTTGGAGAACATATTGTTGGATAGACCCACCATGAGACACTACAGGAATTAATGTGCCATTAGTTGGTCTCAGGTAGTGTTGGTACAAAGTCCTAAGACCTGAGATCACCATGGATTCCAACATGTGTAGTAGCCTACTTTGGGACTACCAAACGCTATTCCGTAACTGGGTAGTTATAAAGGTAGTTTTCGGGTTTGCTATGAAACATGGAGTGGGATGTGAGTGATCAAGATGGAATTTGCCCCTCCTTTGGAGAGATATCTCTGGGCCCCTCGAGGTAATGGATTATGGAAATGCATGGCCATGTGAAGTTGATTGAGGAGTCAATCAACAGACAGATAATCCAATACGGTTCGAGTGAATGGTTAAGCTATTGAAGGGATGGCACACATCTTGCCTATAGCTTAACTGGTATCGTGAGGCAAAAGGATTTGTGTACACATTACAGGTTCGAGCCAATATTATTCTTGTATACTATGGTGTCAATATGTGCTGCTAGGCGCCGCCGTTGACGGGTCGGTGAGTTGGACTCGAGCCGACGATCGGCTAAGTTAGACTATAGCCGAAACCGAGTATACCTGAACCTACAGGGTCGCACGCTTAAGGGGATAGAATAGATACTCGAGTTGGACTCGGATACGGCTCGATCGGATAGGGATCCGA
This sequence comes from Oryza australiensis, assembly GCA_019925245.2. Classification (NCBI taxonomy): domain Eukaryota; kingdom Viridiplantae; phylum Streptophyta; class Magnoliopsida; order Poales; family Poaceae; genus Oryza; species Oryza australiensis. The sequence continues at coordinate 1,080,592 of JAIFGZ020000565.1, read as the reverse complement.
TCGGATAGAGTCCTATGGGCTTACGACGTATGGGCGGCCAACTCTATCAGATTTGGATAGGATCCGATTCAAAATAGAGTCCTGATCGGCCACGAGTCCCAGTCGGCCAACTCTATATAGGGGTGAGGGGTGGAGAGCTGAGTAGTACATCAAGTCAATTGATTGCGCCGAAATCAATCTGATCACACGCGGCTTTAGAAGTCGTCGAGATCAATCTCCACGGAAACGCTCCCCACCTTCGAGCCTAGCCTTGCATCGCGTGCTAGCACACGGGTGTTCGGCGTTCTGTCCGCAGACGTGTGGATACCGGTAGAGGCGCTGCTACGTTGCGCGCTGTTGATCGGCTTCGAATCGGCTGCGGTCGAGCGCATCAGAGCGAGGCGCGAGAACACAGTCGGACGACACGGATCGGCTACGGCATCTGCGAATCGGCTGTCCCCGGGTATCGGCTGTTGGCTTGCGAGAATCGGCTATACTGTTCTGGATCGGATAGCCCTGATTGGTTGTTTCCGCTGCACACTCCAATCGGTAACGATCTATCGGCCCTTACTTGCAAGTGTTCCTGGTTTGCACGGTTAAAAGTTTTTGTTTTCGGCTAGCGTAGCCTCCGCGTAACCCTTCACTAATTCTCCTGCACACCTCTCAATTAAACGCATTAGTGCCTTAACCAAATTGTTATTAACCACCAAAACCCACTTAGGGGGGCTAGATGCACTTTCAGTTGTAACACTTCTGGTCAGGTCTTGGCAAAGAGTCTGCCCTATATCTTGACACCGCATCCGGTGGTTCATTCTCACATAAGACTCCGACGGAAGGAAGGGAAATCCTAAGTCATATCTTAGAGAACACCTCCTTCGTCGAAGATTATTGTGAATCACTACCGACGGTAGTCTAGGCAAGCGATGAGGACAATTGATCAACCGACCCCGATTCTTTACCTTCCACATCTCAAGGTTCAGCTGTAGAATCCCCACCCGGACCGGGAACACCGAAGGATGAAGCAATTTAGTCTTTGGAGTATCCCTTCAATTTCAAGGACGATCTTTTCCAAGATTATGTAAATACCTCAAAATTCTTCTGCAAAAAGAGACCACCAGTTCCAGTTCCTCCTCCTGTGCCTCTCGAGGATAAATTCCTTAGAGAGACCGTGAAGGGGTTAATGCCCATTATGAGTCATGAGTGGTTGAAAGAGTGTGAATTGTCGTCCGAAGCAATTCGGATTAGTTCACTTTCATCAACTATTCATTGCAACATAAGGGGAACTCTGGTTACGGTCCTTTATGATCGCATCGTCGGGGCAAATATCATTTCTGATTCCTTAGCGTTCGCACTTCTAGGTGATGAACCTTTGACCCCGACCCATAAAACATTCAAGACTCATCACGGAGATATCCTAGAAAGTTACGGGATTTTGCAGAACGTGACCGTGAGTCACAAAATCTTGAGGCAATCCTAGACTTTCATGTGTTCAAAGTTTTAGACTTCGACATTCTGGTCGGGCATCCGCTTGAAAAGCTATTCTTGGATGCACCAACACTAGGAGTCCTCCATATCAAACTCGGGAGGGATTCGTTTTCAATTCCTATCTCTAGAGCTATGAACTCCATAGCTGAGGCCTCTCTCGAGTATGAGCCTATCGAGGAAATCTTGGAGGTTTCTCCCTCTGAATCCCCAGAGTCTGTCCTTGAGAATGAAGCTCTCTTCTTCACTCGAGAAACAAACGATTCTAGAGAGACAATCGAGCTTCCCAAGTCAGAACCTCAATCACGACCTCCGATAGAGCTCAAACCTCTACCTTCTGGCTTCGATATGCTTTTCTTCATGGAGATACAGAATCGCCTGTCATTATAAATGACAAGCTTTCTGACGATAAAACTTCCAAACTTATCTCCATCTTAGAAAAGCATCGATATGTTCTAGGCTACTCACTCAAAGACCTCAAGGGAATTAGTCCCACTCTCTATACCCATCGCATCCCTACTGATCCAACTCTCACACCTTCTAGGGAACCTCAAAGGAGGTTAAACAATGCGATGAGAGAAGTGGTGAAAAAAGAGGTCTTGAAACTCTTTCATGTCGGGATAATTTATCCCGTTCACTATAGTGAGTGGGTTAGCCCATTTTAGGTAATGCCAAAGAAGGGAGGTATGACGGTCATTTCCAATTCTCAAAATGAATTAATTCTGCAACGTACTTTCACGGGATGGAGAATGTGCATAGATTATCAGAATCTTAACAACGTAATAAAGAAAGATCACTTTTTGCTTCCTTTCATCGATGAGATGTTGGAACGGTTAGCGAATCACTCTTTCTTTTGTTCCCTTGATGGTTACGGTCCTTTATGATCGCATCGTCGGAGCAAATATCATTTCTGATTCCTTAGCGTTCGCACTTCTAGCGCTACGGCATCTGCGAATCGGCTGATTGGCGAATCGGCTGTCGGCTTGCGAGAATCGGCTATACTGTCTCAGATCGGATAGCCCTGATTGGCTGTTTCCGCTGCACACTCCAATCGGTAACGATCTATCGGCCCTTACTTGCAAGTGTTCCTGGTTTGCGCGGTTAAAAGTTTTTGTTTTCGGCTAGCGTAGCCTCCGCGTAACCCTTCAGTGGTATCAGAGCTAATCTTGCTTAGTTCGGGTTTTAGATTGGATCCGGAACAAATTTTGCGCACGGGTTGATTAGATCAATCTGTTTTACGGGATCTGTTGAGGAGAGTTAATGGTAATTGCGTTCCTTGATAGTGTATCAGAACGGCGTAATGTGATTACGTCGAAGCAATTTCCATATAACTCGGTTTGAGTCGGCTTTGAGATAGCGTTCCTTGATAGTGTATCGGAACGGTATAATGTGATTATGCCGAAGCTATCTCGTAGTCCGATCTTGTTTGCTGCCTCGCGCCTACGCAAACCATCTCCCTTGATAGTGTATCGGGACGACATAATATGATTATGCCGACATGGTTTCCGTAATATGATTATCCCTTGATAGTGTAGCGGGACCGCCGTGTGCGTACCCCTTATAGGTCGTCTCGGTGCCGTATCTCTGCGATAGGTAGAAAACGTTTCTATGCCTAACTTGTTTTTGCAGAGAATGCTTTGAGATGGTATGGCCCTATTGTATGTATGAGATGCATGTGATGCATGTAATATTCTTTCATATGTGCAATCCCTGTAATATTCTTTCATACGTGCAATGCTTGTAATATTCTTTCACGACCTGCGAGTCGATGTAATCTTCAATTAGAGCTTCTATAGTAGTAGCTTAGTTTGAAGAAATCAAGCATTCGGCACTTGGAAGAACGGTGATGAAGATGGAGATCCTCTACACCGGCATGGAGATGGAGATCACCATGTGAAGGGGGCCATACTATTTCATGCTATTCTACTTGCTTTTGTATGTGATATGTTTGTTTGATAGGATAGCATCCCGCGCAAAATTAAGTAGTAATGATGCCCTTCCAAATGTTGCACCCGTCACCGTTATGCTTGTCAATGGTGGGTCTGCACAAAGCAGAGTGTCATTCTCTATCATAACACGAGGGGTATATGTCGACATATACATGCAGGAGCATTTGGTTTACTTAACAAGGCTATCAAAACAGTTTTGGGCCTTGGGGCATAGGTTGGCGCCGGGGCATGGAGATGCCACACCAACAACAAGAGTCACATAGAGATGTGATTAGCAAGGAGTTGCTTATCGATGTTACTAATTTTCTAGCAGTGATGCCAAAGCTCACTAGAAAATTAACAAACATATGGATCGTGACCCAATACGTAACCTAGAGGGAAGGTGGAAAATACGTAATGGGAGTCTTATGTTAAATTGTTTAACAAAAGACATAGCATAAACATTGTGCTAAACTTTGCTTTTTCTTTGTAGAATAAATGGCGGCTAATACTACACCCAAGCTTTTAATTTACGATCTATTCTCGAAAAGGAAAAATTAAATGGAACAAACTTTATGGATTGGTATCGCAACTTGAGAATTGTTCTCAAGCAAGAGCGTTAGGAGTATGTTCTTGAAGTACCTTATCCGGAGGATTTGCCAAATAATGCCACCGCAACCGCACGGAGAGCTTACGAGAAGCACACTAATGATGCCCTAGACATAAGTCGTCTCATGCTTGCTACAATGTCCCCCGAGCTTCGAAGCAATATGAGAGCACGATGCTCACACTATTATTCGGGATCCGTGGCATGTTTGAGAACCAAGCTCGGGCCGAGAGGTTCAACACCTCAAAGTCCTTGTTTGCATGCAGGCTTGTTGAGGGGAATCCCGTTAGTCCGCATGTGATAAAAATGATTGGCTACATTGAGAGTCCGGAAAAATAGGTTTTCCCCTTAGCCAAGAGTTGGCTACGATGTGATTCTCCGGTCGCTCCCTCCGAGCTGCGAGCCATTCATATTAAATTATCACATGAACAATATGGATAGAACCTTGGCTGAATTGCATGGGATGCTAAAGACAATGAGGAGAGTATCCAGAAAACGGTCATCATGTGATGATGATGCGAAGGCTAAGCGCAAACCACTGTCAAGAAACTTTGCACCAAGAGGAAGTTAACTCCCGATGAGATCGCGAGTGCCTCTAATGCAAAGAAGGGCAAGAAGGGGTCGGCGGCATCGATGCCATTTGCTTCTATTGCAAGGAGACATGCCACTTGGAAGAGGAACTGCAAGAAGTACATGGAGGATCTCAAAAAGAAGCAAAGTACGACTTCGCTTCAGGTATTAATGTTATAGACATTAATCTTGCTACTTCACCTACGACTCTTGGGTATTTGATACCGGATCGTAGCTCATATTTGCAAGTCGTTACGGGAATGAGAAGAAGTAGAGGATTAAGAAGGGGCGAGGTGAACTCGCGCGTCGGCAATGGAGCAAGCGTTGCTACGTTGCTTGTCGGCACGTACCACTTCATCTCGCTTTCGGGATTAGTTTTGGAATTAAATAATTGTTATTGTATTCCAACACTATGTCAAAACGTTATTTCCGCTTCATGTTTGCAAGCGGAAGGATATGATTTTAGATCAATGAACAATGGTTGTTCAATATATCTCGAGATATGTTCTATTTTATGCTCCATTGGTGAATGGATTATACTTTTGAATCTTGAAGCGTCTCCCATCTATAACATTAATACGTAAAGGCAACTCTCTAATGATATAAACCCCACGTTTATCCGGCATTGTCGCTTAGGCCATATAAATAAGAAACGCATGGAGAAGCTCCATAAGGATGGATTGCTTCACTCTTTTGATTTTGAATCATTTGAGACATGTGAGTCTTGTTTACTTGGTAAGATGACAAAGGCACCTTTCACGAGACACGTGAAAGAGCAAGTGACTTGTTGGCACTCATACATACCGATGTATGTGGACCAATGAGCTCAACGGCCGACGTGGTTATCGCACTTCATTACCTTTACCAATGACTTTAGTAGATATGGTTATATCTACTTAATGAGGCATAAGTCCGAATCCTTTGAAAAGTTCAAAGAATTCCGAATGAAGAACAAAATCATTTAGGGAAAACAATCAAGTTTCTATGATCGATCGTGGAGGAGAATACTTGAGCCAAGAGTTTGGTAATCATCTCGAAAGATTGTGGAATTGTTCCACGCTTGACTCCGCCAGAACTCCACAATGGAATGGGGTGTCCGAACGAAGAAATCGCACCTTGTTGGACATGGTGCGGTCGATGATGAGCCAAAGTGATCTTCCGTTATCCTTCGGGGATATGCTCTTGAAACAACTGCGCTCACACTAAATAGAGTTCCATCTAAGTCGGTTGAAAAGACACCATATGAGATATGGACAGGGCAACCCCTAGTTTGTCTTTTCTCAAAATTTGGGGATGCGAAGCTTATGTAAAACGTTTGACAAGCTCACACCCAAATCGACAAGTGCTTCTTTGTGGGATATCCTAAGGAAACCAAGGGATATTACTTTTATAATCGGGAACAAGGAAAAGTGTTTGTCGCCCGACACGGTGTCTTCTTGGAGAAAGAGTTTCTTTCAAGAAGGGTTAGTGGGAGCAGGGTGCATCTTGAAGAAGTTCAAGAAACACTACAAAATGTTTCAGCGACCACGTAACCACAACAGAGGAGCAAAGTGTTGTGCCACCGGTTGTAGATACACCACCCCACGGAGGTCGAAAGATCACGTCGTGCGCCCGACAGTACACAGTGCGGAACAACGTGATATATTGTTGTTGGACAACGATGAACCTAAGACCTATGAGGAAGCGATGGTGGGACCCGATTCCAACAAGTGGCTTGGAGCCATGAAATCCGAAATAGAATCCATGTACGACAATCAAGTTTGGAACTTGGTTGATCCACTGATGGTGTCAAAACCATTGAGTGTAAATGGGTTTTTAAGAAAAGGCCGATATGGATGGAAATGTTCACATCTATAAGGCGCGATTGGTGGCGAAAGGTTTTAAACAGATTCAAGGAGTTGATTATGATGAAACCTTCTCGCCCATCGCAATGCTTAAATCTATTCGGATTATCCTAGCGATTGCTGCATATTTCGATTATGAGATATGGCAGATGGATGTCAAAACGGCTTTCCGAATGGAAACCTAAGCGAGGATGTATACATGATACAACCTCGGGGTTTTGTCGATCCGAATCGCTGGAAAGATATGCAAGCTACGAAATCCATTTATGGATTGAAGCAAGCATCTCGGAGTTGGAATATTCGTTTTGATGAAGTAATCAAAGGGTTTGGTTTCATCAAAAACGAAGAAGAGGCCTGTGTTTACAAAAAGGTCAGTGGGAGCGCAATTGTATTTCTAATCTTATATGTGGATGACATATTGTTGATTGGAAATGATATCCCTATGCTAGAATCCGTCAAGTCTTCATTGAAAAATAGTTTTTCCATGAAAGACTTAGGGAGGCAGCATACATATTAGCATTCGGATCTATAGAGATAGATCCAAGAGGCTAATTGGATTAAGCCAAAGTACATACATTGATAAGGTGTTGAAAAGGTTCAACATGCATGATTCCAAGAAAGGTTTCTTGCCCATGTCACATGGCATTAATCTTAGCAAGAATCGGTCCCTCGACACATGATGAGCGGAATAAGATGGGTATGGTTCCATATGCTTGGCAATTGGATCCATCATGTATGCCATGCTTTGTACACGCCGATGTCTCATAAGCTTTGAGTGCTACGAGCGATACTCGCGATCCAGTGAAGGTCACTGGACTACAGTAAAGAATATCCTTAAGTACTTGAGAAGAACTAAGGATATGTTCCTAGTCTATGGAGGTGAAGAAGAGCTCGTTGTAAGTGGTTACACCGATGCTAGCTTCCAAACAGACAAGGATGATTATAGATCACAATCGGGTTCGTGTTTTGCCTAAACGGAGGCGCGTCGGAAGAGTTCCAAGCGGATACCGTTGCGATTCTACAACGGAGGCCGAGTACATTGCTGCTTTGGAAGCCGCAAAGGGGCTGTTTGGATCAAGAAATTCGTTTCGAGCTTGGTATGATGACTAGTGCGACGGTCCAATGTCTCTCTATTGTGATAATAGTGTAGCCATTGCGCAAGCCAAGGAGCCAAGGTCACATCGAAGTCCAAACACATACTTCGGCGATATCATCTCATCCACGAGATAGTGGATAGAGGTGATGTCAAGATATGCAAAGTGCACACGGATCTCAACATAGCCAATCCGCCGACAAAACCTCTCCCTCGGCCGAAGCATGAGGCGCACACAAGAGCAATGGGTATTAGATACTTACATGATTGACTCTAGTGCAAGTGGGAGATTGTTAGTGATATGCCCTAGAGGCAACATGGAGATGTTGGATATCACGTCAATGTTTATGTATTTATGAATAAAGTGTTATTCAGTTCCATGAAATAGACATCTTGTATTGATCAATAAGTACGTGACTTATTTATGAGACTCGATATGTATGAATCTATTTCTAAACGATCCTGATCATATGTCATATTGTTGGAACAAATATGATTCTAAGATCGGCATGTTTATTGATTGATGATGATGTCTCATAGATCATGGATATGGAGATACCAAATCAATAAACATGGACACATGTGTTGGAGAACATATTGTTGGATAGACCCACCATGAGACACTACAGGAATTAATGTGCCATTAGTTGGTCTAAGGTAGTGTTGGTACAAAGTCCTAAGACCGAGATCACCATGGATTCCAACATGTGTAGTAGCCTACTTTGGGACTACCAAACGCTATTCCGTAATCGGGTAGTTATAAAGGTAGTTTTCGGGTTTGCTATGAAACATGGAGTGGGATGTGAGTGATCAAGATGGAATTTGCCCCTCCTTTGGAGAGATATCTTCGGGCCCTCGAGGTAATGGATTATGGAAATGCATGGCCATGTGAAGTTGATTGAGGAGTCAATCAATGACGATAATCCAATACGGTTCGAGTGAATGGTTAAGCTATTGAAGGGATGGCACACATCTTGCCTATAGCTTAACCGGTATCGTGAGGCAAAAGGATTTGTGTACACATTACAGGTTCGAGCCAATATTATTCTTGTATACTATGGTGTCAATATGTGCTGCTAGGAGCTGCTGTTGACGGGTCGGCTGAGTTGGACTCGAGCCGACGATCGGCTAAGTTAGACTATAGCCGAAACCGAGTATACCTGAACCTACAGGGTCGCACGCTTAAGGGGATAGAATAGATACTCGAGTTGGACTCGGATACGGCTCGATCGGATAGGGATCCGATCGGATAGAGTCGTATGGGCTTACGACGTATGGGCGGCCAACTCTATCGATTTGGATAGGATCCGATTCAAAATAGAGTCCCGATCGGCCACGAGTCCCGCGGCCAACTCTATATATAGGGGTGAGGGGTGGAGAGCTGAGTAGTACATCAAGTCAATTGATTGCGCCGAAATCAATCTGATCACACGCGGCTTTAGAAGTCGTCGAGATCAATCTCCACGGAAACCCTCCCCACCTTCGAGCCTAGCCTTGCATCGCGTGCTAGCACACGGGTGTTCGGCGTTCTGTCCCCGGACGTGTGGATACCGGTAGAGGCGCTGCTACGTTGCGCGCTATTGATCGGCTTCGAATCGGCTGCGGTCGAGCGCACCGGAGCAAGGCGCGAGAACACAGTCGGATGACACGGATCGGCTACGGCATCTGCGAATCGGCTGATTGGCGAATCGGCTGTCCCCGGGTATCGGCTGTCGGCTTGCGAGAATCAGCTATACTGTTTCGGATCGGATAGCCCTGATTGGCTGTTTCCGCTGCACACTCCAATCGGTAACGATCTATCGGCCCTTACTTGCAAGTGTTCCTGGTTTGCGCGGTTAAAAGTTTTTGTTTTCGGCTAGCATAGCCTCCGCGTAACCCTTCACTACTTCTCCTGCACACATCTCAATTAAACGCATTAGTGCCATAACCAAATTGTTATTAACCACCAAAACCCACTTAGGGGGCTAGATGCACTTTCAGTTGTAACACTTCTGGTCAGGTCTTGGCAAAGAGTCTGCCCTATATCTTGACACCGCATCCGGTGGTTCATTCTCATATAAGACTCCGACGGAAGGAAGGGAAATCCTAAGTCATATCTTAGAGAACACCTCCTTCGTCGAAGATTATTGTGAATCACTACCGGCGGTAGTCTAGGCAAGCGATGAGGACAATTGATCAGCTGACCACGATTCTTTACCTTCCACATCTCAAGGTTCAGCTGTAGAATCCCCACCCGGACCGGGAACACCGAAGGATGAAGCAATTTAGTCTTTGGAGTATCCCTTCAATTTCAAGGACGATCTTTTCCAAGATTATGTAAATACCTCAAAATTCTTCTGCAAAAAGAGACCACCAGTTCCAGTTCCTCCTCCTGTGCCTCTCGAGGATAAATTCCTTAGAGAGACCGTGAAGGGGTTAATGCCCATTATGAGTCATGAGTGGTTGAAAGAGTGTGAATTGTCGTCCGAAGCAATTCGGATTAGTTCACTTTCATCAACTATTCATTGCAACATAAGGGGAACTCTGGTTACGGTCCTTTATGATCGCATCGTCGCGGCAAATATCATTTCTGATTCCTTAGCGTTCGCACTTCTAGGTGATGAACCTTTGACCCCGACCCATAAAACATTCAAGACTCATCACGGAGATATCCTAGAAAGTTACGGGATTTTGCAGAACGTGACCGTGAGTCACAAAAATCTTGAGGCAATCCTAGACTTTCATGTGTTCAAAGTTTTAGACTTCGACATTCTGGTCGGGCATCCGCTTGAAAAGCTATTCTTGGATGCACCAACACTAGGAGTCCTCCATATCAAACTCGGGAGGGATTCGTTTTCAATTCCTATCTCTAGAGCTATGAACTCCATAGCTGAGGCCTCTCTCGAGTATGAGCCTATCGAGGAAATCTTGGAGGTTTCTCCCTCTGAATCCCCAGAGTCTGTCCTTGAGAATGAAGCTCTCTTCTTCACTCGAGAAACAAACGATTCTAGAGAGACAATCGAGCTTCCCATGTCAGAACCTCAATCACGACCTCCGATAGAGCTCAAACCTCTACCTTCTGGCTTCGATATGCTTTTCTTCATGGAGATACAGAATCGCCTGTCATTATAAATGACAAGCTTTCTGACGATAAAACTTCCAAACTTATCTCCATCTTAGAAAAGCATCGATATGTTCTAGGCTACTCACTCAAAGACCTCAAGGGAATTAGTCCCACTCTCTATACCCATCGCATCCCTACTGATCCAACTCTCACACCTTCTAGGGAACCTCAAAGGAGGTTAAACAATGCGATGAGAGAAGTGGTGAAAAAAGAGGTCTTGAAACTCTTTCATGTCGGGATAATTTATCCCGTTCACTATAGTGAGTGGGTTAGCCCAGTTTAGGTAGTGCCAAAGAAGGGAGGTATGACGGTCATTTCCAATTCTCAAAATGAATTAATTCTGCAACGTACTTTCACGGGATGGAGAATGTGCATAGATTATCAGAATCTTAACAACGCAATAAAGAAAGATCACTTTTCGCTTCCTTTCATCGATGAGATGTTGGAACGGTTAGCGAATCACTCTTTCTTTTGTTCCCTTGATCGGTATTTTGGCTATCATCAAATTCCCATCCATCCTGACGACCAAAGTAGGACCACTTTCACATGCCCTTACGGAACGAATGCTTATCGTGGGATATCATTCGGGTTGTGTAACGCACCCGCATCGTTCCAAAGGTGCATGATGTCTATCTTCTCATACATGATCGAGAAGGAAGTTTTCATGGATGATTTTTTTGTCCATGAAAAAACTTTTGATCATTGTCTCGAGAACTTAGATAAGGTCTTACAAAGGTGTAGGGAGAAGGACATGGTACTTAATTGGGAGAAGTGTCATTTCATGGTCCATGAGGCATAGTCCTTGGGCATCTTCTGTCCGAAAGTGGGATAGAGGTGGACCGAAAGTGGGATAGAGGTGGATAAAGCTAAAATCGATGTTATCCAAAAACTTCCACCTCCTATCAATGTCAAGGGAATCTGAAGCTTCTTAGGTCATGCGGGCTTCTACCGACGGTTCATTAAAGATTTCTCTCAAATCGCTTGACCCCTCACAAACCTCTTAGCTAAAGATGTTCCCTTTGACTTCGATGGTGAGTATTTGTGCTCCTTTAATATCCTTAAAGAAACACTCATCTCAGCTCCTATCATTCAACCTCCCAACTGGTCGCTGCCATCTGAAATAATGTGCGATGCAAGCGACTTTGCTGTAGGAGCAATCCTTGGTCAAACTAAGGACAAGAAACTTAGTGCCATAGCCTATGCTAGCAAAATTCTAACATGAGCTTAACTTAATTATGCTACCACTGAAAAAGAGCTTCTTGTTGTTGTTTTTGCTATCGATAAGTTTTGATCTTACTTAGTTGGAGCTAAGGTAATAATTTACACTGATCATGCTGCTTTGAAATACCTGCTTACTAAGAAAGATACTAAACCTAGGCTAATTAGATGGATTCTTCTACTCCAATAATTTGACATTGAAATCAAAGATAAAAAGGGAGTAGAGAATTCAGTAGCAGACCACGTGTCTCGTGTGCATTTTGTGCAGGACCTACCCATCAATGAATGCCTACAAGATGAGCATGAAAGTTTCTTTCTTGAATTTGAGGAGCCTTGCTCTCTTAAGGTATCTTTAGAACCTGTCACATTTTATGCCACGAGCGCATAAAACCACCTTAAGACCCTCACTAAAGAAATGTTTAGAAGGTTGGTTGTAGATGCATTTGTTTACTATAAACATTGTAAATTTTGTGGTTGCTCTTTTGGCACTAACCTTACAGCTACAATTTCAACGGTAAATCAGCAACTGATGGTGAAGCTGGGAACTACATCGCCAATGATGGTTGCATTGTAAGGACTACCCATGGTCAAGCTTTTGACCATAAACTAAGCAGTGCTAGGAGGTAGCCCGGATTTTTATTTCCCTTCATAAATAAAAAGCAAGAACATGTTTTAGGGATAAGTTTTTCCTTGGGTATTTTTGGTCACTAACCATTTCAGGTTACGATTAAAGATAATGATGGTCATGCTATACCCAAGAAAATGGGAGCTACATCAATTGTAGTACGTTGGTGTTTCTGGTGATGGAACAAGTTTTGAAGAAGGCTCGACATCACACACATGACTTTTGATGTCCCGCGACACAAAAATCCAAGTGTGGGGGAGGATCGGTATGTATCTCTTAACAAATTCCATTCATGCCAAAATTCCACCATGGTTTAGAGATGATGTTAGTTCTTGTATCTTGCCTTGCTAAAAAGATAATCAAAAAAAAGTTGGAAATGTCCTGCTTTTGACATTAAACAAAGCCCTTGCTGGGAGGTATCCGAAGTTCACCATTCATATACTCAAACTTATCTTCACGTGAATATAACTTGATCATATGTTTCCTTTATCTATTCTTGCATGCTCTGGTTTGAATGAATATGCAAAATCCATTCATTGGCTTTTTAAATTAAGCATGGTGCTTAGGTTAAAGTCTTCTTTAATCAAACTAGACATAGTGTCCAGTTTGCTTAATGAACCTTAGAGTTAATGCTTGTTTAGATCCTGGATGTATACATATGGACTTTTAGTTGATTCAAACTGGAGATAATTCTAGGCATTGGATATTTGACAAAGATGCATAACATACGAGAGAGGCACAAAACCCTCTGGAGTTTATGTTGAGTCAATTCTAGTTTACCTTGTTTGAGTATAAGAAAGTTGGTGAAAATAAAATTTAAAATAAAAAATAAAAAATATGATAATAAAACAAGGTAAGAAAGGTAAGAATTCCTTTTTCTCTTGCTCCTTTTGTTTGGCCCATGGGTGATGTAGCCTTCACGCACAAAGTCCCCATGTGGATTCAAGGTTTACAGGTAAGTTTCATTTTAATTGAATAAAATAAAGTTCTCTAGTTATTTACACCGGTAATATTATTTCTTGTCTCCACTTGTGTCGTGTTCAATAAAGCTAAAAATAAGTGTGAGGGTGTCCCTCATTTCAACACGTGCAATCCCTCAGACCACTTCCACATCGTTGCACATTCTAGCACGACGATGACACAAGAAAACTCAGCAAGACCTTATATGGTCTCGCACGTCGTCATGCTCTCCCGTTGCACAGGTTTGCAACCCTTATTTTTGCATCTCGCATTTTAATAAATCTTGCTAGCACCATAAGCATGAGCCTAAAAAGAAAAAAATCTTGGAAGCATGACACATGTTGGTTGTCTTACATACACTTTATTCCATGACTTTCACTCATACTATGTGAAATCAAATACTTAGGGAAAGCATGTTATTCGAGTTATTGATTTATGAGAGATAGTCCGGTAATGAGCAACTTTGTTTCATGCTTCATAAAAATGCTTCAGAATTTTATTTTGAAAAACTCAAAAACCATGACTTTAACTACTCGATGATGTTTTATTCCCACCAGAGCTATATGTCGATATTCATGATTAAACCTTATACATATGCTACTTGCCATCATTTTGAGTTTGGTCAAATATTTTAGACCCTTGGTAGAATCTTTTTATGTTCTCATTGATCAAAGTCTTGTGCATATCCACCATATAAAAATTTGCTCTCCCTCTGCCTTAGAGGTTTAGCCAAAAATAATATCCATATTCACCATTCCCAAAAATATGCAGATTTCTACTCCGGAGATTTGCTTCCACAAAATAAAGACTCCAATTATTATTGATCCTCCTACCCATCCCAAATGAGACATGAGCTATAGGAATATATACAAAATAAAAGATTCATGATGCTCATGAAAAAAGAAGAAACAAATCTTCTTGAGCAGAATGATAAAAGAAGAGAGAAAAAAAGAAGAAAAAGAGTATGTATTCATAGCCATGTTCTCTAAAATAAAGTAGGAGGAGGATCATACAAACAAAGGAGTCACCAACACAATTATTTTCTTTTTTCCAATTTTCCACCCACATATTCCTATCCATATAAATATGCACAAGCTTGATCTTGATTACATGACTAGTTCTCTTCTCGGATCTTTTATTTGACTTTACAAAATATTTGATGCAAGTATGTCACATAATTTTTCCCTACCATGAGCTCCACATAAGCTTTAGAAGTAGGAGAATTTTCGGCGAGCATTGCCCTGGTGAGGAATCAAACACCTCGAGTGATATGAGAGAATCATCAGAGGAATAAAGTCATGTTTTTAATTTTTTTAAAAAACTTATCAAAACCACAAGTTATTTAGTGCAGAAGAATCATAGTAGCTCATATCTAGACTGTTCCATTTTTCAATACTTAGTATTTCATTGTAGACACATACAGATTCACAGTTATGAGTAGGTCTAGGAATAACTTGTATGTTTGCATCATACCGATTATGTATCATCCACCTTAATATCTCGACCTTTACTCGAGGACAAGCAAAGACTAAGTGTGGAGGAGTTTGTTGATGGTCACTGTCAACGGGTAGGTCAACAGTTCTCCGAGGACGGCGCCCAAGGAGGTGAGTGAGTGGTCGGGAATGCGCCTCCTCTTAGGACCTGGTGGTCGACACGAGTCACTAAGACGAGCCAACGAACAAGAGACACGAGATTTATACTGGTTCAGCCCTCCCAAAGGATAATAGGCCTATGTCCAGTGTTCTTTGTTGGGGTGGATGATGAAAAAGATTTACAGGGGAGAGTTCTTGGGGCTTAAAGCAAGCTGGCCAAGAACAATTGAAGAACTGAGAATGAGCCAAACTCGGATTGTGGATCCCCCCCAGCCCGTCCTGCCCTCCCTTTTATAGCCCAAGGGGGGCAGTTACAAGGAACTTGGTGGCTAAGAAAGCTAAGACTAAAGATCTAAAAAGGTTAGTACAAACAACATCTGAAAAAGGTACATGGAGATGCTCTCTAGGCCCTGCACGCTGTGATTGTCTCGTGCCTTATCCTGTCTTGGGACCCCTCTTCTGCAGATACCACCTGTACTGTGCTGTCGAGTGATGTCATTCCATGCCAGGTTGTCCCCTCCTTGCCACCTTGCAAGCCAAGTTTGGTTCCGAGGAGACCGAAAGTCGGGTCGAGGAGTCGAGGTCGAGAAAGGAGTGTCGAGGTCGGACTGAGGGAGGTCGGGGCGACCAACCCGAGGAGAGGTCGGGCTCCCGACCTTATCCCAAAGACATCGCAATCTGACTCCAGCTTGACTTCAACTCTAGTCCGAGTGCTACCCCGGGGTGACACCCCCCACAATCACTATCACCTAAAATCCAACCGTCAATCTTGCATAAGTGAAACAAACTTGGCACATCAACATAGCGGTAGGGGTTATTAACTAACCTTTTCCACGAGCGTTGGTGATTTAATATATCTAGGTAACTTATGTATCGAAATGAAGGGAAAGTGCGCTTTCGTGGTGAAGAACATAACTCCAACCAATCGGTGATCGCCACGACAGCTTCCACAGATCGGAGGTGTGGAGATTATGGCAATCGGGTATCTACATGGCAAGTCTATCCGACTGGAGGTAGGGATAGGTTGTGCCTACTATATCTGTAAACCAAATATGACTTGGGTGTTACGTTGCCGATTGAGATAAGGCAACGGCCCATAGTCATGGTTTGGTAAGATTGAGGAAACCGACTTAGAGTAAGATAGGGTTTTCGATCCGTAAGCCCGCCTCCCAATACTATATAAGGGGGGTAAGGGGTGTCCCTTGAGGGATATCAGAGGCAATAGCAGATTTCATAAGCAAGAGCTTTAGATACACAAGATCACGAGATCAATAAAGACACTTGGCGGATCGAATCCACCGAAACAGGAGTAGGGTATTACCTCACGAGAAGGCCTGAACCTATCTAAATCCTCTTTTCCTTCTAACCCATTGTGCTTGGCGATCTTGACTGCGACCCCAGAAATTACATTGCCGAAACCAAGTTTCGACAGTTGGAGTGCCAGGTAGGGGACCGCGCGTCGAGACTTCTTCAACAATCTCGCCGACAAGCGTGATGGGATCTCCTTCAGGATTCGGCGACTTCACCGCCAACAACTTCGATGACTTCTCCTTCGACTCTGATTCAAACCAGTCGGAAGGAAAAACCCACTCGACGCCGTTCGGGCTCCCCAATTGCGCCGAGATCTACGACACCATCTTGAAGACCAAGATGCAATCCACTCTCTCCAACGAAGGACTTCACTCGGCACCATTCGGATTACCGAATACCGCCGAAATCTACGCCGATCTTCTCGTCTCCCCGACGGAGACGATCTACTCGGAAGAAGACCTCTCGGTGCCGTTTGGATTACCAAACGCCGCCGAGATCTATGGCAAACTCCTCTCCCCCGAGTTGAGATCGACCCACTCGGAGGAGCCCGCTTCCCCATGCTCTGACTCGGACTGGAACGATCCAGACCCGGGCTACCCAGGGCTAAGGGAGGTCACCGTCATTCTCCCGTAATTCGGCTCATGCTCATCTTCGGAGCTCAATGAATATCTTAGCTCCGCCGGCTTCGACGACCTCTATGGCATCCCCTCAGACGAAGCCGACGACTCCGACTGCCGCAAGGACTACGAGCCGAAGTGCTTCGATGTCCTCATGGCCGAGCCGAACGAGTCCGACTCAGCCATGGCCAGGAGGCTCGCGGAGGAAGAACGAGCCAAGATCGAGCAAGAGCGCAAGACGGCCGAAGAGGAGAAGCAACGCAGGGAAGAGGCTGACAAGAGGAAGCAACATCTACGCACAGCCGGACGATCCGCCCAGGAGGCCATCCTCCAAACGCGGGTTTGCAACACCAACATCTTCTAGACGCCATAGCAAAACGCTGTTGCCGTGCTCACGCTCTTGGACACCGTCATGGAGACGGCACCCGCCAACGTGACTACAATTCTTGACAAGATCAAGACCATCGTCGCAGCCACAGCCAACAGCCATCCCACCACCTCGGCATGAAAGTCGACTGAGTCCGTGGCCGAAACACCCGACAAAAGCCGACTCCCGCCTCTAAGGTCAGGAGACTATAAGAGGCTCGAGCCGACCGGTCGACGACAAGGCCGGGAGGCCCACGCCGCGAGTCCGCGCAGAAGTACCAGGAGCAAACGGCCGACTCCCGCGACAAACGACATGGACGTCCACCCGTCCACCACCGCATCCGCCGCAACAGCCTCCAGCTACCCAACCAGCCAACCGAAGACCCCGCCGAGTGATCTCGCGGGAAGTCCTCGATCGCCGCTACCAGAGCGAGACCGACGCACCCGGAAAGGTCGGAGAGGATCACCCGATAGCGGCGACGATGGAGTGCCGGCTTTCACTCGGGAGCTTCGCCGAGTGCACTAGCCGAGTGGATTCAAGCCCACAGGAATAGAAAGGTATGATGGCAAGACCAACCCTGAGTCATGGCTTACAGTCTACACTCTCGCCATCCGCGCAGCAGGCGGCGACAACAAAGCAATGGCCAATTACCTTCCCGTGGCCCTCGCTAACTCAGCCAGGAACTGGCTCACGAGCCTGCCAAGAGGCTCAATCGGCTCGTGGAGCGAGCTAAGGGACCACTTCATCGCCAACTTCCAAGGTACCTTCGAGAGGCCCGGCACGCACTTCGATCTATACAACGTCATCCGAAGCCGACGAGCCTCGAAGGATTACATCCGACGCTTCTCCGAGAAGCGCAACAAGATCCCCAACATTACCGATGACATCATCATCGCCGCCTTCCGAAGGGAGTCCGTGATGAGCCGTTAATCGGGAAGTTCTGCATAAGCCACCGAAGACGATGAAACAGATGTTCGAGACGACGAACTCCTACGCCAAATCCAACGACGCCATCAAGGCCGCCCGTCAAGACCGCCCGACAGAGGGAAGACAAGCAGGGGAGGAAGCCGGAATCCTAAGAAGGACAACGGCAACAGCAACCACCAGGGCCAAAAAGATCGCAAGCGCCGATCTGAGGACCTAGTGGCCGTGACATCCAACACTCATCGCCGCCCCCGAGTCGCCACCTACGATGCCATCATGAACGCTCAATGCACTCATCATCCCAACCACAAGCACGCGGCCGAGGACTACTTCATCTACAAGCAGCTTCACCGAGGGCGGTGCAACTCAACAAGAAGCCGACTGATGAGGCCGGTCCATCGGGCGCCAAGAAAAACAATGCGGCTGAGAATGCCGAACCTTTCCAAGACCCTGTGGGAGAGCTCAATCACATCTTCGGGGGACCGCTAGCCTATGAATCCAAGAGGAAACAGAAGCTAACCGACCGAGAGGTCAACGCGGCTCAACCTGAAGTCCCTCAGTATCTGCGATTGTCGGAAGTTGCCATCACTTTTGACCGCTCGGATCACCCTAACCGAGTGGTTCACCCAGGGCGCTATCCACTCGTCCTGGACCCCGTGGTCCGCAACATCAGGCTCAAGCACGTCCTCATCGATGGGGGCAGCGCCCTTAACATTCTGTTCGCCAAGACCATGGATGAGATGCAGATTCCGAGGGCCGAATTGAAGGCAAGCTCAGCCCCCTTCCATGGAGTCATCCCGGGACTATCATCTACACCACTCGGGCACATCTCCCTCCCTGTCACCTTTGAGGCTCGAGAAAACTTTCGAACAGAGAACGTCACTTTTGAGGTGGCCGACTTCGAAACAACATACCATGCCATCATCGGAGGGTCTGCGCTTGCCAAATTTATGGCGATCCCACATTACACCTACCTCTGCATGAAGATGCCGGGTCCCAACGGCGTCATCACTCTTCGCAGCGATGTGAAGCAAGCCTTCACCTGCGATAAGGAGAGCTGCGACATAGCCCAATCTCACGAGAGATTGCGCGGCAAGCAAGAAGTCCGATTCGCTGCATCGACTTCGGCAGAGGGCGAAGTCCCGACGAAGAAGATAGCCAAATCAGGATCCGGCGACACCAAGACCAAGAAGATCTCCCTTGATCTGTCGGATCCCTCAAAAACTACTGTAATCGGCGCTGAACTAGATCCCAAATAGGAAAGCGCGCTCGTCACCTTCCTCCAAAATAATAAAGATGTTTTTGCTTGGAAACCATCTGATATGCCTGGAATTCCTAGGGAGGTGTGTTAGTGATATGCCCTAGAGGCAACATGGAGATGTTGGATATCACGTCAATGTTTATGTATAAATGAATAAAGTGTTATTCAGTTCCATGAAATAGACATCTTGTATTGATCAATAAGTACGTGACTTATTTATGAGACTCTATATGTATGAATCTATTTCTAAACGATCCCTGATCATATGTCATATTGTTGGAACAAATATGATTCTAAGATCGGCATGTTTATTGATTGATGATCATGTCTCATAGATCATGGGTATGGAGATACCAAATCAATAAACATGGACATATGTGTTGAAGAACACATTGTTGGATAGACCCACCATGAGACACTACAGAATTAATGTGCCATTAGTTGGTCTCGGTAGTGTTGGTACAAAGTCCTTAGACCCGAGATCACCATGGATTCCAACATGTGTAGTAGCCTACTTTGGGACTACCAAACGCTATTCCGTAATCGGGTAGTTATAAAGGTAGTTTTCGGGTTTGCTATGAAACATGGAGTGGGATGTGAGTGATCAAGATGGAATTTGCCCCTCCTTTGGAGAGATATCTCGGGCTCCTCGAGGTAATGGATTATGGAAATGCATGGCCATGCTAAGTTGATTGAGGAGTCAATCAACGCATGATAATCCAATACGGTTCGAGTGAATGGTTAAGCTATTGAAGGGATGGCACACATCTTGCCTATAGCTTAACCGGTATCGTGAGGCAAAGGGATTTGTGTACACATTACAGTTCGAGCCGATATTATTCTTGTATACTATGGTGTCAATATATGTGCCGCTAGGCGCCGCGGACGTGCGGCTGAGTTAGACTCGAGCCGACGATCGGCTAAGTTAGACTATAGCCGAAACCGAGTATACCTGAACCTACTGGGTCGCACGCTTAAGGGGATAAGAACAGGCATTCGAGTTGGACTCGGATACGGCTCGATCGGATAGGGATCCGATCGGATAGAGTCCTATGGGCTTACGACGTGTGGGCGGTCAACTCTATGAGATACGGATGAGATCCGATTCAAAATAGAGTCCTAATCGGCCACTAGTCCCGCGGCCAACTCTATATAAAGGAGGGAGGGGTGGAGAGTTGCGGCATGTCAATTGCATCGCGTGCAATAGAAGTCGCCGAGATCAATCTCCACGGAAACCCTCCCCACTTTCGAGCCAAACCCTAGCCTTGCATCGCGTGCTAGCACACGGGTGTACGGCGTTTTGTCCCCGGACGTGTGGATACCGGTAGAGGCGCTGCTACGTTGCGCGCCGTTGATTGGCTTCGGATCGGCTACGGCATCTCGTGAATCGGTTGATTGGCGAATCGGCTGTCCCCGGGTATCGGCGTCGGCTTGCGAGAATCGGCTACACTGCTCCGGATCGGATAGCCCCGATTGGCTGTTCGCCGCACACTCCAATCGGTAACGATCTATCGGCCCTTACTTGCAAGTGTTCCTGGTTTGCGCGGTAGAAATTTTTGTTTTCGGCTAGCGTAGCTTCGCGTAACCCTTCAGTGGTATCGAGCTAATCTTGCTTAGTTCGGGTTTTAGATTGGATCTGGAACAAGTTTTGCGCACGGGTTGATTTGATCAATCGGTTTTACGGGATCTGTTGAGGAGAGTTAATGGTAATTGCGTTCCTTGATAGTGTATCGGAACGGCGTAATGTGATTACGTCGAAGCAATTTCCATATAACTCGGTTTGAGTCGGCTTCGAGATAGCGTTCCTTGATAGTGTATCGGAACGGTATAATGTGATATGGTTTCCATAAGCGATTTCATAGATTGGATCTATGAATTTTGTGTGGTGTTCCGGGCGCTGCTAACCGGCTAGCGGGACCGCCGTGTGCGTACCCCCTTATAGGTCGTCTCGATGCCGTAGCTCGCGATAAGTAGAAAACGTTTCTACGCCTAACTTGTTTTTGCAGAGAATGCTTTGAGATGGTATGGCCCTATTGTATGTATGAGATGTATGAGATGCATGTGATGCATGTAATATTCTTTCATATGTGCAATCCCCGTAATATTCTTTCATACGTGCAATGCTTGTAATATTCTTTCACGACTGCGAGTCGATGTAATCTTCAATTAGAGCTTCTATAGTAGTAGCTTAGTTTGAAGAAATCAAGCATTCGGCACTCGAAAGAACGGTGATGAAGATGGAGATCCAGTACACCGGCATGGAGATGGAGATCACCATGTGAAGGGGGCCATACTATTTCATGATATTCTACTTGCTTTCATATGTGATATGTTTGTTTGATAGGATAGCATCCCTCACAAAATTAAGTAGTAATGATGCCCTTCCAAATGTTGCACCGTCACCGTTATGCTCGTCAATGGTGGGTCTCGCCAAAGCAGAGTGCCATTCTCTATCATAACACGAGGGGTATATGTCGACATATACAAGAGGAGCATTTGGTTTACTTAACAAGGCTATCAAAACAGTTTTGGGCCTTGGGGCATAGGTTGGGGCCGGGGCATGGAGATGCCACACCAACAACAAGAGTCACATAGAGATGTGATTAGCAAGGAGTTGCTTACCGATGTTATTAATCTTCTAGCGGTGATGCCAAAGCTCACTAGAAAATTAATTAACATGTGGATCTTGACCCAATACGTAACCTAGAGGGAAGGTGGAAAATACGTAATGGGAGTCTAATGTTAAATTGTTTAACAATGGACATAGCATAAACATTGTGCTAAACTTTGCTTTTTCTGTTGTAGAATAAATGGCGGCTAATACTACACCCAAGTGCTTTTAATTTGCGATCTATTCTCGGAAAGGAAAAATTAAATGGAACAAACTTTATGGATTGGTATCGCAACTTGAGAATTGTTCTCAAGCAAGAGCGTAAGGAGTACGTTCTTGAAGTACCCTATCCCGAGGATTTGCCAAATAATGCCACCGCAATCGCACGGAGAGCTTACGAGAAGCACACTAATGATGCCCTAGACATAAGCTCGTCTCATGCTTGCTACAATGTCCCCCGAGCTTCGAAGCAATATGAGAGCAAGTGATGCTCACACTATTATTCAGGGACTGCGTGGCATGTTTGAGAACCAAGCTCGGGCCGAGAGGTTCAACACCTCGAAGTCCTTGTTTGCGTGCAGCTTGTTGAGGGAATCCCGTCAGTCCGCATGTGATAAAAATGATTGGCTACATTGAGAGTCTGGAAAAACTAGGTTTTCCCCTTAGCCAAGAGTTGGCTACTGATGTGATTCTCCAGTCGCTCCCTCCGAGCTTCGAGCCATTCATATTGAATTATCACATGAACAATATGGATAGGACCTTGGCTGAATTGCATGGGATGCTAAAGACAGCTGAGGAGAGTATCCAGAAAAACGGTCATCATGTGATGATGATGCAGAAGGCAAAGCGCAAACCACCTGTCAAGAAACTTTGCACCAAGAGGAAGTTAACTCCCGATGAGATCGCGAGTGCCTCTAATGCAAAGAAGGGCAAGAAGGGGTCGGCGGCATCAGATGCCGTTTGCTTCTATTGCAAGGAGACAGGCCATTGGAAGAGGAACTGCAAGAAGTACATGGAGGATCTCAAAAAGAAGCAAAGTACGACTTCTGCTTCAGGTATTAATGTTATAGACATTAATCTTGCTACTTCACCTACTGACTCTTGGGTATTTGATACCGGATCGTAGCTCATATTTGCAAATCGTTGCGGGGAATGAGAAGAAGTAGAGGATTGAGAAGGGGTGAGGTGAACTGCGCGTCGGCAATGGAGCAAGCGTTGCTCGTTCTTTGTCGGCACGTACCACTTCATCTACCTTCAGGATTAGTTTTGGAATTGAATAATTGTTATTGTGTTCCAACACTATGTCAAAACGTTATTTCCGCTTCATGTTTGCAAGCGGAAGGATATGATTTTAGATCAATGGACAATGGTTGTTCAATATATCTTAGAGATATGTTCTATTTTCATGCTCCATTGGTGAATGGATTGTACGTTTTGAATCTTGAAGCGTCTCCCATCTATAACATTAATACGTAAAGGCAACTCTCTAATGATATAAACCCCACGTTTATCCGGCATTGTCGCTTAGGCCATATAAATAAGAAACGCATGGAGAAGCTCCATAAGGATGGATTGCTTCACTCTTTTGATTTTGAATCATTTGAGACATGTGAGTCTTGTTTACTTGGTAAGATGACAAAGGCACCTTTCACGGGACACAGTGAAAGAGCAAGTGACTTGTTGGCACTCATACATACCGATGTATGTGGACCAATGAGCTCAACGGCCGAGGTGGTTATCGTACTTCATTACCTTTACCGATGACTTTAGTAGATATGGTTATATCTACTTAATGAGGCATAAGTCCGAATCCTTTGAAAAGTTCAAAGAATTCCAGAATGAAGTACGAATCATTTAGGGAAAACAATCAAGTTTCTACGATCGATCGTGGAGGGGAATACTTGAGCCAAGAGTTTGGTAATCATCGAAAGATTGTGGAATTGTTCCACGTTGACTCCGCCAGAACTCCACAATGGAACGGAGTGTCCGAACGGAGAAATCGCACCTTGTTGGACATGGTGCGGTCGATGATGAGCCAAAGTGATCTTCCGTTATCCTTCGGGGATATGCTCTTGAAACACTGCGCTCACACTAAATAGAGTTCCATCTAAGTCGGTTGAAAAGACACCATATGAGATATGGACAGGGCAACCCCTAGTTTGTCTTTTCTCAAAATTTGGGGATGTGAGGCTTATGTAAAACGTTTACAATCGACAAGCTCACACCCAAATCGACAAGTGCTTCTTTGTGGGATATCCTAAGGAAACTAAGGGATATTACTTTTATAATCGGGAACAAGGCAAAGTGTTTGTCGCCCGACATGGTGTCTTCTTGGAGAAAGAGTTTCTTTCAAGAAGGGTTAGTGGGAGCGGGTGCATCTTGAAGAAGTTCAAGAAACACCGAAAAACGTTTCGCGACCACGAACCACAACAGAGGAACAAAGTGTTGCGCCACCGTTGTAGATACACCAGCCCACGGAGGTCGAAAGATCACGTCGTGCGCCCGAGTAACAGTGCGGAACAACGTGACATATTGTTGTTGGACAACGATGAACCTAAGACCTATGAGGAAGCGATGGTGGGACCCGATTCCAACAAGTGGCTTGGAGCCATGAAATCCGAAATAGAATCCATGTACGACAATCAAGTTTGGAACTTGGTTGATCCACTGATGGTGTCAAAACCATTGAGTGTAAATGGGTTTTTAAGAAAAGGCCGATATGGATGGAAATGTTCACATCTATAAGGCGCGATTGGTGGCGAAAGGTTTTAAACAGATTCAAGGAGTTGATTATGATGAAACCTTCTCGCCCGTCGCAATGCTTAAATCTATTCGGATTATCCTAGCGATTGCTGCATATTTCGATTATGAGATATGGCGAGATGGATGTCAAAACGGCTTTCCTAAATGGAAACCTAAGCGAGGATGTATACATGATACAACCTCGGGGTTTTGTCGATCCGAGAATCGCACGAAAAGATATGCAAGCTACGAAATCCATTTATGGATTGAAGCAAGCATCTCGGAGTTGGAATATTCGTTTTGATGAAGTAATCAAAGGGTTTGGTTTCATCAAAAACGAAGAAGAGGCCTGTGTTTACAAAAAGGTCGGTGGGAGCGCAATTGTATTTCTAATCTTATATGTGGATGACATATTACGATTGGAAATGATATCCCTATGCTTGAATCCGTCAAGTCTTCATTGAAAAATAGTTTTTCCATGAAAGACTTAGGGAGGCAGCATATATATTGGGCATTCGGATCTATAGAGATAGATCCAAGAGGCTAATTGGATTAAGCCAAAGTACATACATTGACAAGGTGTTGAAAAGGTTCAACATGCATGATTCCAAGAAAGGTTTCTTGCCCATGTCACATGGCATTAATCTTAGCAAGAATCGGTGTCCTCGGACACATGATGAGCGGAATAAGATGGGTATGGTTCCATATGCTTCGGCAATTGGATCCATCATGTATGCCATGCTTTGTACACGCCCATGTCTCGTACGCTTTGAGTGCTACGAGCAGATACCATCGAGATCCAGTGAAGGTCACTGGATTGCCGTAAAGAATATCCTTAAGTACTTGAGAAGAACTAAGGATATGTTCCTAGTCTATGGAGGTGAAGAAGAGCTCGTTGTAAGTGGTTACACCGATGCTAGCTTCCAAACAGACAAGGATGATTATAGATCGCCATCTGGGTTCGTGTTCTCGCTGAACGGAGGCGCGATCAGTGGAAGAGTTCCAAGCGGGATACTGTTGCTGATTCTACAACGGAGGCCGAGTACATTGCTCTTGGAAGCCGCAAAGGAGGCGTTTGGATCAAGAAATTCGTTTCGAGCTTGGTGTGATGACTAGTACGACTGGTCCAATGTCTCTCTATTGTGACAATAGTGGAGCCATTGCACAAGCCAATGAGCCGAGGTCACATCGAAGTCCAAACACATACTTCGGCGATATCATCTCATCCGCGAGATTGTGGACAGAGGTGATGTCAAGATATGCAAAGTGCACACGGATCTCAACATAGCCGATCCGCCGACAAAACCTCTCCCTCGCCGAAGCATGAGGCGCACACAAGAGCAATGGGTATTAGATACTTACATGATTGACTCTAGTGCAAGTGGGAGATTGTTAGTGATATGCCCTAGAGGCAACATGGAGATGTTGGATATCACGTCAATGTTTATGTATAAATGAATAAAGTGTTATTCAGTTCCATGAAATAGACATCTTGTATTGATCAATAAGTACGTGACTTATTTATGAGACTCTATATGTATGAATCTATTTCTAAACGATCCACGATCATATGTCATATTGTTGGAACAAATATGATTCTAAGATCGGCATGTTTATTGATTGATGATCATGTCTCATAGATCATGGGTATGGAGATACCAAATCAATAAACATGGACATATGTGTTGAAGAACACATTGTTGGATAGACCCACCATGAGACACTACAGAATTAATGTGCCATTAGTTGGTCTCGGGTAGTGTTGGTACAAAGTCCTTAGACCTGAGATCACCATGGATTCCAACATGTGTAGTAGCCTACTTTGGGACTACCAAACGCTATTCCGTAATCGGGTAGTTATAAAGGTAGTTTTCGGGTTTGCTATGAAACATGGAGTGGGATGTGAGTGATCAAGATGGAATTTGCCCCTCCTTTGGAGAGATATCTCTGGGCCCCTCGAGGTAATGGATTATGGAAATGCATGGCCATGCTAAGTTGATTGAGGAGTCAATCAACGCAGCGGATAATCCAATACGGTTCGAGTGAATGGTTAAGCTATTGAAGGGATGGCACACATCTTGCCTATAGCTTAACGGTATCGTGAGGCAAAGGGATTTGTGTACACATTACAGGTTCGAGCCGATATTATTCTTGTATACTATGGTGTCAATATATGTGCTGCTAGGCGCCGCGTTGACAGTCGGCTGAGTTAGACTCGAGCCGACGATCGGCTAAGTTAGACTATAGCCGAAACCGAGTATACCTGAACCTACTGTGGTCGCACGCTTAAGGGGATAAGAACAGGCATTCGAGTTGGACTCGGATACGGCTCGATCGGATAGGGATCCGATCGGATAGAGTCCTATGGGCTTACGACGTGTGGGCGGTCAACTCTATGAGATACGGATGAGATCCGATTCAAAATAGAGTCCTAATCGGCCACTAGTCCCGCGGCCAACTCTATATAAAGGAGGGAGGGGTGGAGAGTTGCGGCATGTCAATTGCATCGCGTGCAATAGAAGTCGCCGAGATCAATCTCCACGGAAACCCTCCCCACTTTCGAGCCAAACCCTAGCCTTGCATTGCGTGCTAGCACACGGGTGTACGGCGTTTTGTCCCCGGACGTGTGGATACCGGTGAGGCGCTGCTACGTTGCGCGCTGTTGATTGGCTTCGGATCGGCTACGGCATCGTGAATCGGTTGATTGGCGAATCGGCTGTCCCCGGGTATCGGCTGTCGGCTTGCGAGAATCGGCTACACTGTTCCGGATCGGATAGCCCCGATTGGTCTTTCGCACACTCCAATCGGTAACGATCTATCGGCCCTTACTTGCAAGTGTTCTGGTTTGCGCGGTAGAAATTTTTGTTTTCGGCTAGCGTAGCTTCGCGTAACCCTTCAAGGTGATCGAGCACTCTTTGCACGTCAAAGATGACGCCAAACCGATAAAACAACGATTACGCAGATTCGTGCATGACCGAAAAGACGCTATCAAGGAAGAGCTCGCAAAGCTCCTGGCTGTCGGCTTCATCAAAGAAGTCCTTCATCCCGACTGGTTAGCCAACCCAGTCCTGGTTCGCAAGAAGATGGGGCAATGGCGCATGTGCGTTGACTACACCAATCTCAACAAAGCCTGTCCCAAAGATCCATTCGGGCTGCCTCGCATCGACCAAGTCGTAGACTCAACAGCAGGCTGCCAACTCCTGAGCTTCTTGGATTGTTACTCGGGCTATCACCAGATCAGTTTGAAAGAATCCAACTGCCTAAAGACATCGTTCATCACGCCGTTTGGGGCTTACTGCTATATCACCATGCCTTTCGGCCTAAAGAACGCCGGCGCCACATACCAACGCATGATCCAAAGATGTTTCCAGACGCAGATCGGCAAGAACGTAGAAGCCTATGTCGACGATCTCGTCATCAAGACCAAGCAGAAAGAAGACCTGATTGCCGACCTAGAAGAAACCTTTGCAAACATCCGAGCCTTCAGAATGAAGTTGAACCCAATGCACTTTCGGTGTTCCATCAGGCAAACTGCTCGGCTTCATGGTGTCGCATCGCGGCATTGAAGCCAATCCAGAGAAGATCAACGCCATCTTAAGCATGAAGCCCCCGAGTAACCAGAAGGACGTCCAGAAGCTCACCGGCTGCATGGCGGCGCTAAGCCGCTTCATCTCTCGACTCGGCGAACGAGGCATGCCCTTCTTCAGATTGTTAAAGAAGACAGACGACTTCCAGTGGACCACAGAAGCCAACAAGGCCTTTGAAGATTTCAAAGAGTTCCTTACAACGCCACCTGTCCTGGCCTCGCCTCAGCCTCAGGAACCTCTGCTGCTGTACGTTTTAGCCACTCACCAAGTGGTTAGTACGGTCCTCGTCGTCGAGCGCGAAGAAGAAGGACGGGACCAGAAGATCCAGAGGCCGATCTATTTTGTTAGCGAAGTGTTGGCAGGAGCCAAAATTCGCTACCCTCAGGTACAAAAACTGCTCTATGGTGTCCTAATAACCGCGAGGAAATTGGCACACTATTTTCAGGGACACTCGGTCACCGTCGTCACCTCCCTTCCACTCGACGATGTCATCCACAACCGGGAGGCAACTGGGCGCATTGCTAAGTGGGCTCTGGAGCTGATGCCGCTGGACTTGACTTTTAAGGCAAGGACGTCCATAAAGTCACAAGCCTTGGCGGATTTCCTGGCCGAGTGGACTGAGCAACAAGAGAACATATCTCGGGAAGACCTCCAACACTGGACCATGCACTTCGACGGATCCAAGAGGATCACCGGCTTGGGAGCAGGAGTTGTGCTGATCTCCCCGACTGGGGAAAGGCTAAGATATGTCCTTCACCTCCACTTCTCTGCCTCACACAATGTTGCCGAATACGAAGCCCTGCTACATGGACTGCGCCTCGCAGTTTCACTCGGGATACGTCGACTCATTGTGAAAGGCGACTCCCAGCTGGTCGTCAACCAAGTAATGAAGGACTGGTCTTGCCTAAACGACACCATGGAGGCCTACCGACAAGAGGTCCGCAAACTTGAAGACAAGTTTGACGGGCTCGAGCTTTCACATATCTTGAGACATAACAACGAAGCAGCTGATGAGTTGGCACAGTTCGGGTCCAAGCGCGAAGCTGCCACAACAGACGTTTTTGTCGAGCACCTCTATGAACCAACCATCACGGCAAAGACAACTTCCAACGAACAAGCTGCGAACGAAGTCACCATCACCAATGCCGACTGGAGAACACCCCTCATCAAATTTTTAACTCAGCAAGAGCTGCCGGAAGACCGGGATGAGGCAGAACGCGTCCAACGTCGTTGCCAAGCATACGTCATGGTTGACTCCGACTTATACAAAAGAAGCCCCTCCGGAATCCTAATGAGATGCATTACACCCGAGGAAGGGAGGCAGCTGCTCCAAGATATCCACTCGGGCATATGCGGAAGCCACGCGGCAGCACACACTGTGGTGGGCAAAGCTTACAGACAAGGTTGCTTCTGGCTTACCGCGGTCTCCGACGCGGACAAAGTCATACGAACCTGTGAAGGCTGCCAATTTTTCGCCCGATAGAGCCATGTCCCGGCCCAGGAGCTACAAACAATCCCACTATCCTGGCCGTTCGTGGTATGGGGCTTGGACATGGTCGGCCCTTTCAAGAAAGCTCCAGGAGGATTTACACACCTTTTCGTCGCAATCGACAAGTTCTCCAAGTGGATTTAAGCCAAGCCGATCGCCACAATTACTGCTGACAAAGCACGAGATTTCTTCCTCAACATCGTGCACCGCTTCGGCGTCCAAAACAGAATCATAACCGATAACGGGACTCAATTCACGGGAGGCGTCTTCAAGGAATTCTGCGAAGATTTCAAAATCAAAATCTGTTATGCATCAGTTGCCCATCCCAAAAGTAATGGACAAGTCGAACGGGCCAACAGCATGATCCTTAAAGGCATCAAGGCCCGCGTGTTCGATCGTCTAAACCCTTACGCAGGCAAGTGGGTCCAAGAGCTTCCCTCGGTCCTATGGTCTCTACGGACCACACCCAGTCGGGCTACCGGCCAAACTCCCTTCTTCTTGGTCTACGGCGCAGAAGCCATGTTGCCAAACGAGATGGAGTATGAATCCCTCCGAGTCCGCAGCTTCAACGATGAACGCTATGACCCCGACCGAGTGGACGACCTCACCCGACCGGAAGAGGCCCGTGAGGCAGCCCTCATCCGTCGGCAAAATATCTTCAAGGGCTCGAGACGCTACCACGGTCGCAACGTTCGAGCACGAGCTTTCATCGTTGGCGACTTGGTTACGCGCAAGATTCAAACCACCAAAGACCATCACAAGTTATCCCCTTATGGGAAGGACCATACATAATCGCTGAGGTGACTCGGCCCGGTGCATACCGACTAAAGCGTGAAGACGGATCTATGGTGGAGAATTCCTGGAACATCGAGCATCTTCGACGATTTTACGCTTAATTTGGCTAAAGTTTCATGTTTTTCCTTGACTGCCAACCTCAAGCAAGATGACTTCTTGAGTTAGCAGTCGGGGGCTGTACACATGTCAATAAAGCATAAGTTTTCCTCATCAACCTTTGTGCATGATTTGGTTTATCATTGCTTAATGTTCCTCGATTCGAGTTCAGTGTTTAAGGACTAAGAGTTTTTCGATGGCCTAATCGAGCCTAGGCTCGGTGACAGTCAGACGAAAATTACTTAAGAAATTTCACACAAAAACTCAGATCAAGGCATTAACATAAATAAACTAAGTATATCACAAGTCTGCATCAGAGCATCACAATCATACGATATTTACAAGATAATGTTCATAAGACAAATTAAATCCAGAAGTTGTTCACTACATCAACGGAAATCTTCTTCGCCGACTCCTGTGCTTCACTCAGCATGTCCAGGGCCTGCTCATCCGTGGTCCCGTCAGCAAAGCCCTCTCCGACCGAGTTGATATCCACTCGGGGGTAGAGGGACTTGGTCTATGCAAGAGCCAGACCAGCCCTCATGTTGGCGGCTTCGGTGATGTTTGCCAGATATTGGTCAGGGGCCCTCCGCAGCTTGTCAAAGACTTCCAATGGCTCTAGTGAACTGGCCCCGACCCCCTGGTGAAACAGAGACTGCAAGATCGGCATCGCCGCGTTGGCTACCTCTTCCCGGACCTTCCCAGCTCGTTTGACCCGCTCAAGCAAGACGTCGTATTGAGCTCGGGTCTTGACTTTGTAAGCTGCCAAAAGAATCTGATCATGCAAAGTACTCAGAAATAAAGCAGCGCCAAGAATGTTGTTTCGAAGAAGCTTACCATCAAACTCGCCCTCCAATTCGGTCTTGTCGAGGCTGACTGCCTCCAGCTGAACCTGGAGCGAATGGACCTCCGACGAATTTCCTACAAGCAAAGAAGGTCATCAGTAACCAGGACCAACATGAGAATCATAAAGAATTTGAGAAGAGAGGACTTACTCCCGACTGACCCGCGGAGGTCAAGGTTCTCCTCCCGGAGCTCCGCTATTTCCTTCCTCAGAGCCGCCTCCTTCGACACGGCTTCCTCCTGAACAGCCTTCAGCTTTCGCTGGACGTCCTCCAAAGAGTTCAGGTGAGGAACCAGCTTCTCCAGCACCTCGGACTTGGCCATGGAGCGACAATACTCCTTCTGCGCGCAATATCCAAGATAGACCGACCGAAGAGAAGCAATAACACAAGACAAAGAGAAGATCTGGGCTTACATTGAGTAGCCGAGTCGCCTCATTTAGGCTGTTGACGAGGGCATCCTTTCTTCGCTTTTGGCTTGCTTGTCCAATATGATGCCCTGCCTCTGACCTTCCGAGTCCCGCCACTCGATTCTAATCGGGGGAACCAAGGTTTCAGAAGACTGTAACCTGGGGATCTCCTCCACTGTGGCTGGCGGATTAGGAAGAACAGGTGAAGACACAAGAGATGCAAGCTGAAGAGTAAAGACGAGACTTTGATCCAAGACTTACCGACTTCAGTGGCTGCACTCTTGGGTGGAGCAGCCCGGCTGGCCTCCTTCTTCGGCCTTTCGCCGATTGATCCTCGCCGGGCGACGAGTCACGGCTGAGGTTTCCCGCCGCCCGGCTTCCAGGTCGGGACGTCCCGGCTAGCGCTCGGCGGCTCCCTCCTCGGGGTATCCTTCTTTGGAGGCGAGGGTTTTCTACTCGGAGCGCTCTCGCTCGGAAGTGGGCTCCGGGGTCTTGGCTCCGAGGGCTTGGATGCTTTGGGAGCAGCAGCTGGAGTAGGCTCCTCACCTTTCCCGGCAGGATCTATGTCCTTGGGCCTCCTGCGACAACGAATACAGTTAGAATGAAGACAAAGGAAGTTTTCAACAAAAAAGTTTGGACTTCAGTCATGAAGCATACCTGGACGACCGGCGGATCTTTGGTGCCGCCTTCGGTGATGGCTTTGGAGGGGGCGTCTCGACTGGAGGAGCCGGTATGTCGTCATCCGAATCGTCAATAACAAGCCTCCTCTTACTTGTCGCTTGTTTGTGTCCCCACTCGGGGCCGCCCGCTTCCCGACCGGATCGCTTTGGATTTTTATCCCGCCAGTCGGCTTCTTGGCAGGGCGATGCGGCACGTCATCATGAGGCACCTTGTACGGTTTTGAAGTAACAGAGGCATTTTCCTGCAAGAGAAGTTCTCACAATACTAAGAGACATGACGTCAAAGTTACAAGACAATACGAAGAAGCCAGTCGGCTTACCGGAGGAGCAGGCCGATGGATGCTGAAGGGAAGAACCGCGAGAATGAGGGCGCGCTCGACCGCAATTCCAGTTGAGAAGATCTTGTACATCCGGATCTTCGGATCTCGTAGCTGAGTGGATCTTGATCTTCCCGATTGGGGTCCTTCCCGCCTTCGTATTCAAAGGCCCGCTTCGACCGTTTTTTGATTGGAGCCAGTCGGCACCTGATGAAGTGCCGAGTGATCTGCTTGCCGCGATGACCCTTTTGCTTCATCTCCAGGATCTTCGTGAGCAGTTTGTTGGCCTCGTCCCAATCTTAAGCCACTGGAACAGTGCTCCAAGTTTGCCTGGGTACAGGGGGAAGGCCGACGAAGGTTGGCAGGCTGGGTTCAAGATTGTTGATATAGAACCAGCTCGCGTGCCATCCCTTGTTGGAAGATTTCAGGGGAAGAGAAAAGTACTCCTTGCGGAGAGATCCGCGGAGTTGGAAACCCGCCCCACCAACAACGCAGGGCTGGTCCTTGTTGGGATGCGGCTTGAGATAGAACATGCGACGAAAGAGTTGAAAGTGTGGGAGGATACCAAGGAAGGCTTCGTATACATGAATAAAGAGAGCGATGTGAAGCATGGAGTTCGGGTTCAGATGATAGAGCTGGAGACCATAGTAATCCAAAAGCCCCCGGAAGAACTCGGAGGTGGGAAGGCTGAACCCGCAATAGAAAAAAGAGGTGAATACAACGAGCTCACCGGTGTTCGGGGTTGGGAAATCTTCACCCGCTGCCGGGCGCCAGCCCACGATCTCCTTGGAGGGAAGCACACCGTGCTTCACCATCTCCTTGAGGGTAGATTCCCTCACATCCGATGTGGCCCATTGGTCAAAGGGGATTCTCTTTTCCTCCGCCATGAGTGTGGTTTGGATAGGAAGTGGATCTGGTCGGAAGGATGGGGATTTGAGCAAGGGATCTTGGGAGATTGGCTGCGGAAGCTGGTTTGTGGCGAGAAGCGAGCTCCTGGGTGGATGGATTTGGGAGCGCGCGAGTCTAGGGTTCTTCGTAGGGAGCTGGTGAACAGCGCTGCGAAAAGAGGAAATTTTGGGAAGACGAATTGGCGGGGATGACCTCGAGGCTTTATAGAAAGATTTGAGGGTTGCGCTAGGTTTTCTCGTGATTGGGCCGAGCCCATGAGAGAATCTGCGGCCCAGCTAAGGTGTGGCCCGACGCGTGTCCTTAGGGACTTAAGCAGATGAGCTTAAGTAGATTTGCCTTGGCAATATGCATGTGTCCGAATGACCTATACCTTTGGAAATCCTTTCATACCGTGGTTTGCTTGACTTCATGAGAAGCTGGCACGATGCAATTTGGAAGGTGACCAACAGCTAAGTTTTTTAGCTGCCTTGATGACAAGGGCTGTTTGGTTTTTTGGCATTTGATTAAGTGATTATATCAATGCTATTTTCCACCTTGGTGAAGATCTTTATAGATTGAGACCAGTATTATGGCAAGAGCTATTTAATAACTTGGTCATATTTTTCATACGATTGAAAAACTCGTTCTCCCATGAGGGACGATTAAAATATTTGTTTCGGGATGACTCGGGCAGATTCACTCGGATAAGTATGAGCTTGCCGAGTGCTTTTCCACCCAAGAGGGTTGATTGAATTATTTGTTCTGAGATGACTCGGGCAAATTCACTCGGATGAGTATGAACTTGCCGAGTAATGAGATTTCTATTATTGCTTTAGCTTGAGCTAAGCATCTACATGAGAATGAGTTTTCATAGTTCTTGACTATGTGCTTAGTCTGTTTTTGACTAACCACATAGTCGGGGCTACACCTAATTAGGTGCATCAGGAGATGCACCTAGATATTTATTTTTGAAGATTTTTTAGATATTTTCTAGCCCTTCACAGTCTTTGGAGCCACTCGGAAAGATTCAGGCAGAGATGATGGAATCACTCGGCGCCAGAAGCACTCGGCCAAAGAGATTTTTGGCTGCGTGCTGTTTTGGTTTGAAGCTGAGTTGTCTCGTCGACTGAAAAGGACTCGGGGGCTACTGTGGAGATTATGGCAATCGGGTATCTACATGGCAAGTCTATCCGACTGGCGGTAGGGATAGGTTGCGCCTACTATATCTGTAAATCAAATATGACTTGGGTGTTACGTTGCCGATTGAGATAAGGCAACGACCCATAGTCACGGTTTGGTAAGATTGAGGAAACCGACTTAGAGTAAGATAGGGTTTTTGATCTGTAAGCCCGCCTCCCAAGACTATATAAGGGGGATAAGGGGCGTCCCTTGAGGGATATCAGAGGCAATAGCAGATTTCATAAGCAAGAGCTTTAGATACACAAGATCACAAGATCAATAAAGACACTCGACGGATCGAATCCATCGAAATAGGAGTAGGGTATTACCTCATGAGAGGGCCTGAACCTGTCTAACCCATTGTGCTTGGCGATCTTGACTGCGACCCCAGAAATTACATTGCCGAAACCAAGTTTCGACAGGAGGTCCCACAAGTCGGATGAAACCGACTTAGATTGGCACCAAACACCCGAGAACCACCATAGGGACCCACCTAGAAGTGACTAAAGAAAGGCGGTTGTGAGGGGGCTAACCAGGGTTCGACCGAACCCTGGTTCGGCCGAACCAGTTTGGCCACCCCTCACCTCCAGCTTCCACGTGGCGCTCCTAATTGGATCCCAATGATGGTTAGGTGGTTATGATGGTTAGTAACCACCATCTAACTGCCTTACCAAGCTATAAAAGGGGATCACTTCATTCACTTCAACACAACTCCAAGAAGATTAAAGCTTCACTCCAAAGGCTTAGTGAATAGGTTAGAGAGTGAGAGGAAGCTCCGAAAGAAGTGCCCAAAATGTCAGAGTTTTCTCCGAGGGGTAGTTCGGAGGAGTGCCTGTCACATACCCAAATCCAGGGCCAGGAAAATCTTTACAAAATAAATGAAAATAAAGTTTCTTAATTTTGTGAACCAAAATTTTTCATTTCTAGCTTAAGTAGAGGACTTCAACTTAATGCATGATTACAATTTGAGAAGAAAATAAAACTTTTTCATTTCTAATCTTGAGCATTGGTATATTCATACATGTGAGCATGCATGTGAAAAACATATATATGTTTGATAAATGAGTCCTTTGTGCATTCGGATTTTTAACTCACAATTCATAATAGGTCTCATAAATAACAACTAAGATTCTAGATAAACGACTAAACTATTAAGGCCTAGTGCTCACTAGAGGAATGTTAACATAGGAACTATACGCCTTAAAATATATTAGCATTGCTAATAACAAGCCTCACTAAAATAAATGGACCACTCATCTGAAGGCATGTCACAAACATGGCGGTGAATAAATGAATTACCTCATAAAGGGAATATACTACCGTAATTACCTTCATAAGCATCCTCCAAACTTAAAACCTAACTGAACATTTGTATGTGTAAATATATAAATAGGAATATGTGCTATAGAAACTGAAATCAAAATTAATAACAGCACCTCATGTTAGGAGAAGTCCAAATATAATCTCGGATGATGATTTAGATGAGTTTACCAAAAAAAGGAACACCGATACAACCCTAATTTTCTAGAACAATCCATGCAAGATAAAATTATGGGAAAATTCATGTAGGTGCCAAACATTATGTGCAACTCAACATAATTTTTGTGCAATTTAATAATTAGGATTGAAGCCCCAAACAAATTAAACAAAACAGTCCAATATCAGATGAATTAATATTCTTATCGGCTAAAATAACATCCTATCTAAAAGTTAATTAAAATGCACATAAATGTATATAGTAAATAATTTACTCAAATACTAGTTTAATTAATATGAATAAATATAATTTTTCAGGAATTTTTCTCCTCTGTTTAGGCCCTCTAAGAATTCAAACTATTTTCTAGATACCCCATCTTTGTTGAATTTCTGGGGGTAATCTACAAATGATTTTTGTGTGCAACCAAAAAAAAGGAATCTAGGTATAATTATATACCTCCAGTAAAAATTTCACTAATTTACCATATCCACAGATTAAATTAAAAAGCTACAAAAATTAAGGAGAAATAAATAATCTGAAATTCGCTTAAAATCGTTTTTAGTCATGATTCTACCCATATCTCTCTCATTTGCCAAGCCTACCACGAAGTGGCCCCACGTAGCATCCTTAACGGCTTGCTCTCCCTCTGTCCCTTGCTTCAACCGACCGACAACGAGAGAAACCAAAGCGGCTGCGCGCGACGCGTGTTGAGGACGTGGCCACGCCGAGCTCCACACTACTGGAGAAAGCCACAACTGTCCCGGTTCGTAACCCTGAGTAGTCCCGATTGTCAAACCAAGACTACGAATCCGGGACTAGACACTACCGGAAACTTGAAGTTTGCCTAGTGTCCAGGACACTAGGCAAACCCTCTAAAACACTCGGCAAATGCTTTGCCGAGGGTAGCACTCGGCAAAGAACCCTCGACAAAGCGGCTCTCGGCAAAGTCGTGTTTGCCGAGAGCCAAATTGCGGGCACTCGGCAAAGGCTTTGCCTAGTGCCACGCACTAGGCAAACAGGAAAATGTTTGCCAAGTGTCGGCCACTAGGCAAAGATAAAACTTTGCCTAGTGCCTGACACTAGGCAAAGTTTTTTGTTTGCCTAGTTCCAGGCACTAGGCAAAGTTTTTTGTTTGCCTAGTGCTTGGCACTCGGCAAACATTTTCCTGTTTGCCTAGTGCAATGCACTCGGCAAACTTTTTCTCTTTGCCTTGTGCATACACTCGGCAAACCAGTGGCAGCACTAGGCAAAAAATGGTACCACTAGGCAAACCCCTTCTTTGCCTAGTGTTGCACTAGGCAAACCCCTCTTTGCCTAGTGCTACACTAGGCAAACATGCATCCAGAACTCTTTTTATTAATTCTTTTCGTCAATTATCACAAATACACAAATATCATAGATATTTCACAAATCATCATAGGTATTCCATAATCATCATCATAGACATTCCACAAACATCATCACAGGCATTCGACAATCGTCATCACAGGCATAACACAATATTCTTCACAGACACAACATATATATCACTGCAAGCTTCACATGACCACAATATGTCATCTCAATACCACAAGAACCATCACAAACAAATATATCACAAGAAGCATCCAGAACACTAATTTAACTCCAGTGCGACAAGTTCACAACATCCAGAACCACAAATCGAGTTAGGGTGCTTACATAGTTGGTGGCCTACGATGCTCCGGCGACAAATCCACATCCTGGGACCCAACATTAGATGCCGACGAGGTGTACTGCATAACAGAAAAAGAATGAACGTGAAATAAAACTACAATGTTATGTCTAGTGTCCGAAAACTGCAATGTTCTCAGGTGACTCACATGAGTGCCCATAAGAGCTGGCGGCGGAGTGGTCATAACAATTGGTAGAGGCGGAAAGAACATCGTAGTTGGAGGCAGAGCCTAACCCATGTTCTGAGACAGAGTCTACATGTATTGATAGAACTGCTGCATCTGGACCTGTTGCTGTCGCTGTTCCTCCTGTTGCTGCCGCTGTACCTCCATTAGCTGGGCCTGATGCGCCTGTAGCATCTCCTCCCGTAGCCTCCTTTCTTCGTCTAGCTGGGCCTACATTATTAATTGCATCCAAATGATACGCAAATCAAACATTTGTAAGAATCAATGGACGACGAGTGAAACAGAAATAACCTGTAGTGCCGCCATCTGGGACTGTGTAGGGGTCGGGCGTGACCATATGCCCGGGCTTGACCCCGTGCTCCTCGCTCGAATCTCAGCAAGAGTAGGAGTACTAGCCGTGTCGATCACACTGTCGCCCATCCATAACCGCCCGTGCTGCCTGCCCCCTCCCACCCTCATGACGATTTCACCATCAAGATCATGGGTGCTCGGATCGAACTCTGGCCCATGGATCTCTCTTGCCATCGCTGAGTAATTGGTGAGGCGCTTGTGCACGCCCGGATTGCAGTACACTGAGGGCAGGTCATCCGGGTTGTAGGAGACGTCGGATGTGGCCATGCCCTTGCGGGCCAGAGCATACGCCTGGAACATGTTAATAGGCTGTCCACCATGTGCTTCCGACTGCGAAAACAACCAATATGATTAGAAATTATACAAAATGTAGTGTTACAATAAATAAATATATTCACATACATATTTCTGAGCATAGCGTCTGAGGCTCTTGTTGCCCTGACAGTGTGAACCACCTTCCATCATCAAACGATGACCCCGGCACGCGAGATGGTGGGCCTGCCAATCGGAGGACCACCACCTATCCACCATGGCTGCCCAACACTCGTCTAGGCCCGCGCACCAACCCGAAATCGCCTGCACATTATCAAATAAATGACATTAAACATAAAATTGAGTGTACTAAATCTTAGAAAAATCAGTCTGTTGGCTCTATATTTACCGCCAAGTATTGTTCCCGGGTCAAAGTCTTGGTCCTTGCTCGGTTTTGCTGATCTTATGTCCTTCATCAGCCCAGTGCAATATGACAGCCTGGAGGCGCGCCTCATAATGCATGTCATTCACGCGGTCCTTTGCCACTTTCTCAGTCACGGCATCTGCACTGGCCTGTGTACAACTATCATCAAGTGCGTAGAAATCCTACATACAAACACAATTTGGAGGTAAATAGTTCAAGAATACACAATAATGAATATCATGTGTTGAACGATGTAATGCGACGAAGACGTACCCACAGCTCGGCCTTGATCCGCTCCGCTCTGTTGCGAAAACCCTGCCCAATAGATCACGGACATCAGGGGCGGACTTGTAGTGGGCCCACGTCCAGGCAGGCTCCAGTTTACCCGCATGATGCACCAAGCCAGGGAAGTGTTCCTTGCACAAAAGTCCGATGATGTCGTTGACGAGGCGTGTGTGATCACCTGGTCTGACCACCACCCAATCCCTGCCCAATTGATTAAGATAAATAATTAGTTTCCATAGTAATTTTCAATTAGAAGAAGTAATGAACACATGAAAATATTACTTACTTATCCCCATCGGGTCGAATCATCGGTCGTTTGTGAAGAGGTGGTCGCTTTGGGAGTTTCGAGGGACCTCTCAGCCAAACAGTCGGTGGTCCACCACTTGTCGCTGCCTCCTCCCCCGCCGACCCATCGTCCTTCTCCGTCGCCCGCTCATCCTCCGCCGCCTTCGACCGTGACTCCTCCGCATCCCGATCCGCCGCCTCCTTCGACTCTGACTCCTCCGTCTCCTGATCGTCCTCCTCCTGGGCCGCCTCCTCCTCGTCCTCCTTAGCGGGTGGTGGTGACGGCTCTCGACGCCGCGATCGACCACCCTGACCACTGCTCGTGGCTCCACCCTGTCCACGACTCGTGCCTCCACTACCACTAGAGCCACCACCACGTCCTCGTCCTGCACACTTTTTGCTGACTTTGGACGCCACCACCCCATAGAACGAACACACCGTCTTCTTCAAACCACCACCGCCCACCATATTTTTACAATCACCTGCAATAAAAGAGTAAATTGTCAGCACGGATATACAAATTGTACTTAGAATGAGATGTGCAAAATTAACAGAACTTAATTACAAAATAACATGATATTACAAAATAATATAAGTATGAATCATACATGTATTAGAAATAGTCGTCAGGATCGGGATTAGCTGGATCATAAGTCTCATCATCACTATTGTCAACAAAATCAATCCCGTTCTTCGATTCAGAGTCATCAACACTGTCATTGTCTTAATGTAATCGTTGAAGTAATTCCAAGTCCTTCACATTACGAACTTCATCTCCAGCGTCCTCATCAACGACCCTACCATTATCTACTTCCATTTCGATTGCTTCAGTTAGGTCTATCTCAAAACTCCCTTGCAGCCCATCTTCTTGAAAGAACTCTCCAACGTATGTGTTTGGATCTATGTTGTAATCTTCATTGTTTGGGATAGGTAGTTTACCATGTGGCGATACCTTGTGCACAACATCCCAACCCTTAAGTCGTGCTACATTTTGACATGGGTATGATAGATAATAAACTTGTGTGGCCTGTTGAGCCACAATATAGACATCGTCTCCTGTCATGACGGATGATTGTCGAATTTCGACTTTGCTCATACCGAGTTGTGTGAAAACGATATCCATTCACGTCATAACCGGTAAATGACTTAACCCTATAGGAAAATCCATTGGCAACTTGTCTCAGCTCGGCACTCATAGAAGCATTGGTTATGGCCTGCAAGTTCAAGCATCGGTAAATGATGAAAACTTGTGCATGTGAAATTAAGTGCGAAACGAGAAATTGGTTAGTTAGTACCTTCTGTTTCAACCAAGAAATGAAACTGAGCTTTTGATTTCTCGAACCCTGTTTTAGAAGGTTCTCAATTTCTTGTGGGGTTGGGTCCCTTGATTTACACCAAAACTCCTGAAGAAATTCCCTGTACAAAAGAGAACAAGGGGGTTGGATGGATGCATACCAGTAACTACTAGAGAACAAGTTCATTGCTAACTTACATATGGTACGACTCCATTTTGGAAAGGTTGAGCAACACATAGTGCATGATAGATCGCCACTCTTCATGGTTCAGGTTCTTGAAGGTCGCACCACTTGCACTTCCGAGTTGCCCTCGGAAAAGGCTGAGGGTTGATTCATTTTCACCAGCGTTGTAACGAGCAGGTGGGTTATGCACATTAGGAAGGTTGTTGGCATAATACTTTGTTGTGAAATTTGACACCTCCTCCAGAACATATGCCTCTACGATGGAAGCTTCAATTTTGCATTTATTTTTACATTTGGTTCTAAGATCCTTTAGATCTCTCTCAACTGGATAGCACCAACGAAACTGCACATGACCCCCCATTCGTGCCTCATACGCAAGGTGCAAAATCAAATGCTGCATCGGATTGAAGAAGTCGGGTGGAAAGATCTTCTCCAACTTACAGATCCACATAGGTGCCATTTCTTCCATTTCGTTAACCACGGTAC
Source organism: Oryza australiensis (assembly GCA_019925245.2). NCBI lineage: Eukaryota > Viridiplantae > Streptophyta > Magnoliopsida > Poales > Poaceae > Oryza > Oryza australiensis. The sequence goes on along the minus strand of JAIFGZ020000565.1, from coordinate 1,038,560 downwards.
GAGACAACTCCTTAGCACAGAGCTGGCGGAAGTAATTGCTCAACTCTGCCAGTACTCTCCATATATGCTCAGGGACATAGCTGCGAACCATCACCGGAAGAAACCGCTCAATCCATATGTGGTAGTCATGACTTTTTAGCCCAGTAATTCGCATGGTAGATAAGTTCACTCCCCTCTTCCAATTCACTGCATACCCATCAGGGGAACATTAACGTTTGGAACCATTACAGTACCTCCTTCCTTTGGGCCCTCGTCAGGACGAAATCGGCCTTAGGCTTCCTCCATGACTTGCCGCCGTTGGGAGGCGCCATGTCCAGCTTGGGTCTATCGCATAACCTCTCCTGGTCCACTCTAGCCTTAACGTTGTCCTTTGTCTTATCAGGAATATCCATGATTGTAGCAAAGAGCGCCTCGGCGACATTCTTTTTGGTGTGCATTACATCAATGTTGTGTGGAAGAATGAGGTGCTCAAAATAGGGGAGCTTCCTCAAGCCTGACTTCTGTGTCCATGCATGGTGCACACCGTACCCCACAAAACCACCTTCTTCATTCACCACAAGAGCATCTAACTGAGCATGAACCTCGGCCTCTATCATCATTTGCGGTGTAGTGTCTTCAACACTGACACCTTTTTGAAAGTTTTTGATGTCTCGCCTGAATGGGTGGTCAAGAGGGAGGAATTGTCGATGTTTGTCAAAAGAAGAATACTTTCCACCCTTCGTCAACCAAAACAACTCCAAAGATTCCTTGCATACCGGGCATGGAAATTTCCCGTGAACACACCAGCCGCTGAATATCCCATAAGCCAATAAGTCATGCAAAGAGTAATGGTACCACACATGCATTTTGAAGTTTGTCTTCGTGGTTCGGTCGTATGTTAAAATCCCTTCATCCCAAGCACGGAACAACTCATCAATCAAAGGCTCCATGTACACACTCATATTATCCCCCGGGTGTCCAGGAATTATCAACGACAAAAGAATATTCTGTCGTTGAAAGACAACGCCGGGGGGAAGATTGAGGGGGATAACGAATATTGGCCAACAAGTGTATGGGGACGCCACCATTCCGTAAGGATTGAACCCGTTTGTTGCCAGCGCAACACGTACATGATGAGCCTCTTTTGTTTTCTCATGATAAATCGCATCAAACTTTGCCCATGCTTCTCCGTCGGCTGGATGTACCATCTTATCAGGATTGTACCGACGTCCATTTTTGTGCCATGTCATCTGCTTCACGGTTTCCTCATTCATGTAAAGTCGTTGGATCCTCAGTATGAACGGAAGGTACCTAAGGATCTTCTCGCCGATTTGGAGTTGCCTCTTCTCACCATCACCAGAGTCTACCTCTACGTACCTAGAGGATTTACACTTTGGATAGTACTTCTCTTCTGCATATTCTTTCCTAAATAAGATGCATCCCTTCGGACAAGCATGTATCTGCTCATATGGCATCTTAAGTGCACGAAGGAGTTTTTGTGCGTCATACATGCTCTTAGGCAGAATGTGACCTTCCGGAAGCAAACCACCAATTATTGAATAGATAGCATCGAAGCCGTCTCTACTCGAACTAAACTGGGACTTTAGGGCCATTACGCGTGCAATGGCATCCAGTTGAGAAACCTTGGTATGCCCGTGAAGGGGTTGTTGTGTCGCCTGCAATATCTGGTAATATGCCTTTGTGGTTTCCTCTAGCTCATCCTGCATATAGCCTTCATCATAGTCATTTAACATATCTCCTACTCCGGCATCAGAATCATATTCATCGATTTGTTGTCTCACGACCTCCTCTCTTGCACGATGGTGCTCACCATGTAAGGTCCACCTGGTATAGTTTGGCATAAATCCATTCTTGACAAGATGTTCACCCAACCGCTTCTTTGATTGTTGACACTTGTTTCGACAATCATTGCATGGACACCAAGTACTAAGTTTTCCATTAAGCCTGGCAAAAGCCCCCTCGATGAAAGCATTGGTCTTGTTAATCCATTCAAGGGTCATCCCAGACACATTTGGACGGCCCGTGTACATCCACTCACGGTCATCCATCCTCTAACAAATCAGCGAATAATATAAGAATCATTTGCATCTACCGAGTGTCTATACTCTTTAATAGGTGAGGATAGGTCCTAATCCCACCCGAGGATGTGTAGACGGGTTAGTTTTCATGCCCTACTGCCGAGAGAATTTCGGCAGCACCTCCCGCTGTTCTCCAAATACACGTCCCGACAGGGAGATTGTGTATCCGGAGAACAACAAGAAGGTGTTGCCGAAACCTGTCTCGGACCGAGTAACGCATGAAAACTAAACCCATCTACACATCCTCGGGCTGTCCAAAAAACATGGACAATTCAAAGTAGATCTGCATATCTACTTTAATCGCATCTCTTTCGAACGGGAGACGCCTAGGTTATGTGATACACCGGTATTACATCTAATTAATGTAAATGTGGAAGAAAAGCCCAGGGTCTCTCACCTAGGTGCCTCTCGGGCTAGACGGACAACAGCGTCGGTGAAGACAGTGAGGAAGCTGTGTAGTAGATGGAGGCGGCGACGAACTCGCAAAGATCTGTACAGGAAAAACATATTCATGTCAGTTGAAAATTTCGACAGCACCTCCTCTGCATGGGGAGGTTTCCAAAACCTGCAACAAACAAGACGGCACGATGGCCGATAACCACATACACATATAACAAGACATTTATGAACCACATATACAAATTAGCTATAAACAACAAAATCACCACATATTTTCTTTTGCCAAATATCACAATACATTGTCTATACTACAATTTTAATCTAATGTTCCAACAAGTTTCCAGTAGTGGAACCTCTGAGTTTGTCAAACCAAAGGTTTCAAATATACAAAATAAATGGCAACGACCATATAGTGAATACAAAGTGTTGCATGGATGAATACAAAGTGTCTTAATATAGCGAATAATTCTTACCGGCCCGGGTGACGATGGCCGGAAAGGGTGGTGGCAGTGGGCCCGACCGGGGGGCAGCTAGGGGGCACACAGTGGGGTCATCGGCCGGGGTTGCCGACGGAAGCGTGCCAAGGTGTGGGGGCGCCGGTCGAGGGCGTGGGGCGTCGGCCGGAGAGGGGAGCCGGGGGCAGCGTGGGTCGCCGGTAAGGCACGCCGGCCGTGGGGGCGCCGGATGGGGGAGGCGCCGACCGGGGCTTGGGTGACCGGGCAGGAGAGGCGCCACGGGGGAGAGGCGCCGGCCGGGAGCTTGGCGGCGCCGGCTACCGGGGCGTGGGCGGCCGAGGCGGCGTGCGGCGCCGGTCGGGCGGCGTGCGTGCGGTGCTGCGGCCCGGGAGCGTTGGCGGTAGTGAGGTGCTAGCGCCGAGTGTGTGGCTGTGCGGCGAGTGTGTGGCTCAACGGGCTGAGTGTGCGTTTGGGAAAAAATTCTAAGTCATGCGCCGGTTTGTCGAGTGCATTGCCAACGTGGCACTCGCCAAAGCATTTGCCGAGTGCCGATCACGGAACTCGCAAACGCTTGCCGCCCTACGAGTTTGCCGAGTGCCGGATCACGGCACTCGGCAAACGGTTGCTGCCCTACGAGTTTGCCGAGTGCCCCTCCTACGTGGCACTCGGCAAAGTGTTTGCCGAGTGCCGGATTGCGGCACTCGGCAAACCTTTGCTAGGCGCTGTACATCCTGTCAGTTTTCGGCGGGACTTTGCCAAGTGCCTTGCCACCGTGGCACTCGGCAAAGAGAAAATTCCTTTTTTTCCATATTCTTTTTTTTATTTTTTGGGGCCGTTTGCCGAGAGCCTTTCCGGTGGGGCACTCGGCGAAAGCATATGTTTTTCGAGTGCCGTTTCCCGGGCACTCGGCAAAGTTAACCTTTGCCGAGTGCTTTAGCGCGAGCACTCGGCAAAGGTTTAGTTTGCCTAGTGCTATATTTTCCCCAAGCGCTACACTAGGCAAAGTAACTGTATACTAAATGAAAAAAATTAAAAAAATTTAAATTAATGCAGAAAAATCTCAAAACTTGCAATGGTGCCATGTATGCTATATATTGCGTCTACAAAAAGTTTTGGAGCCAAATTTTAAATTCGATCGTCATTTTGGCTCTATTCGGAGATGCTTCTGTTTGTAAGCGTCGTACGTGACAACATATTCAAAACCTTACGAAATTTTTTCCACAGCTTCAATGTCTAATTTCATGATACTCTGACAAATCTAGTGATTTTTGGACTTTATTTGTTTTTGTTATAATTTAAAAACCGACAAAACTTTATTTGACTCATGGATATAACCTTCTTAAACAAGATCTTTGAAATTACTTTTCATTTCATAGATATAACCTTAAAATGGACTCAATAACATGAGTATCATTTTTAACACATTTTATTCAATTATTCGAATCACTTATAGTTCAAATTTGGCACTAGTAAAAAAATTCTTATAAATAAAAAAATTTAAATATAGCGAATAATTAAAAAGAATACACCAAATTTTAACATGTACAAATTCATGTTGTATATCGGAGCGTAAAAAAGTTTGGAGGGTATTGTGTGGAACTAAGATATTAAAATTTTGCCGAGTGTATATTTGTGCCTAGGGTTGCACTAGGCAAAAGTGAAAGTTTGCCTAGTGCCCTTTTTTTGCCGAGTGTCACTCTAGGCAAATAAGGAAGTTTGCCTAGTGCAATTCTTTTTTGAGTGGCACTCGGCAAACACCCTGTTTGTCTAGTGCCCGAGGATATGCACTCGGCAAACTCCTCGGCACTAGGCAAACTTCAAGTTTCCGGTAGTGAGAGATCGCTATCTCTAGTCCCGGTTGAAATAACCGAGACTAAAGATGCATCTTTAGTCCCGGTTGGTGGCTCCAACCGGGACTAAAGATGGCGGAGCCACGTGGCCGGATGCGCCATCTTTAGTCATGGGACTAAAGAGTTTTTTTATATTTTTTAATTTGCTACTTTCTCCAGCAAATTATATATTTTACACACATATATTATACATTGCACATATACATATTTTACACACATATATTTATACATATATATTATATAATATATATGTAAAAATATATAAGTTACACACATATAAATGAACTTAAGAAAGAAAATATATACATATAATATATTACCAAAACATATACACATATGTACAATATCCACATATATTTCGTATGTTACAAAACATTGTCTATTTTGTGGATCCGGAGGTTAAGTTACTTAAATTAAAGTAGAACTCTCCCGCGGGATCAATGATCTGCTCGTTTATAAATCCCATCAATTCTTCCTGAGCGGCTTGTATGAAAGTCTCGTGGGGGAGGTTGTCTCTTAGTCGCATAAGCTGTCATTAATTTGATTAAACGAGAAATAAATATATGAAGTGAATAAGAAATTGATCCGTAATGTATGAATGGTTGTTATACGTACATCTATATCGTCGATAGTTGTGACATCGGTCACAAAGCGGTGAATGTAGTCGCAGACGTAGTATCCGCATAAGTTGGTGCCCTGCGACTGTTTTGCACACTAAAGGAGAAACGACGACAGATTTAATATACATTTCATATTTTAGAACAAAGTAATGATTCAAAACAACTTTGGAGCATGTTACTCACTGGAAAGTTCATCCTCACGGAGAGCTTATCTTTCCAATTTCCGCGAACATTAGCCCGAAGCCGTTCCCATGCCCAACGTGCAGTTGAAAGTTAGCTAGTAATTATCCGAGAACCGCATATATGCAATAGCAAGTAAGATGGCATTACCTATTTAGCAGTTCAAATATCTTTGCGTACGTGGACTCTGGTTTATCCATTGAGTCCAAGACATGGATCCACGAGTTATCCATGTCAATTACTAACAGAACCCAGTGAAATCTGCAAATTGGTTTAGATGACACGTATGAAAATTTATGTATGCACACGGGATTGAAATCGGTACAGAAGGAAGAAAATACTTACGCAGTGTAGTAGGGCAGAAGGATAAACGACCGGAAGTGGTTTATCACCAGCGCATTGTAAATGTTGTCCACTGTTGGATCAGGAAATTGATCAACCAATACACATTTGATTTTGCGTGGACCCATGAATCCATGTTTGGTACAGTCGTGCTTGTTGCAGTATTGGATCGCCATTCTACAATGGTTAAAAAGAATTTTAGTCAGCTAAATACAAGGAGGTAAGAAACGAAATAATAGAACGATACTTATAGAACCTGTGTGGCTAGAAGTGAAATGTCAAGGGCATCAAGCTGGTACAGGTCAAATATGTCTTTGAATCGGATATAGAAGTCATCACCTCCATCGAAGAAATAGTCCAGTGAATATCTGTCCGTTATCATCTCTCCAACCTTGCTGGATTCTTGCATGTACCACTTGTGGAAGCGGTACATCTGTGTAGGTAGCCTTTTCACTTGATCCGGCTTTACAAGAGGCTTTCCAAGTTTGAACTTATATTTCAGCGGAGTCTTCGCCAGGGGAGCACGACCGTGTAATTGATACATTGAATTGCCCGTTCTCTTCACCTTGCCAATAGCCTTCTGAATAGTCCTGTCGTAGTCGGACTGCGGTTGAGGTTGCGATTCCGGCGGTGGCGTTAGGTATGTCTTCTAGAAGAAGTCCTTGGTCTCCTAGGGGATTTCAGGAGGCTTCTCAGGAGACTTCTTTCTGAAGTGGGTCTTGACTTCTGCTTGGACGGCCTCGTGCAGCTCCTCTGGAGTCATGCCGTACGCCGTTTTCTTTGGGGCTAGCGGGAGCGGGTCGAGTTTAGGCCTCTTGCTTCTTGGTCCACTGCTGGTTGCCCTTGACCACGTGGCTCGAGATGTTGTCCGTTTAGGAGTCGGTGCTCATTGTGGTGACGAAGGAGACTGAGAAGGCGGTGGAATTGGAGACGACTGTTTAGAAGTCGGTGCTCGTGGAGGCGACGCAGGAGGCGGAGGAGGCGGAGGCGGTGAAGGAGGCGGAGGAGACGGCCCATGTGGAGGCGGAGGAGATGACCCACGTGGAGGCGGAGGAGACGGCCCACGTGGAGGCGAGGGCGGTGGAACGATAGTAGACGCTGTTCGTCCGGGGAATATTATGAAGATCTTCCTCCAGAGAAATATTCCATGAGCTGTTTCTCCTAGCGTCAGCTCCCCGTCTCCTCCGGGGATATCCAGCTCGAGATCTTCATAGCCGCGTTCCACCTGTTCAATTTCAACTTTCGAGTACGCAGGTGGAACGGGCCGGGAGTAGTAGGTGCTGTCTCGGTCTACTGGAATGGCCATGCTCGACGCGACCTGTTCGAGAAGATTGCTTATTAGTTAATAATGAACATTGATTGACAAGTTATTCAAGGAAATATACGTACAACATAAAAGTATGAACATACCTTTATTGTTATGTTCTTCAGCGGAATGTGCAGCTCACATGGGGTCCGCTGTGTGATGTCATGAACGGGGCATGGCGGACCCGGTTCAGCTTGTGGGGCCAAGTCGCCTTCATTTCCAGTTGAAGCGCAGCTACTGCACTGCTGCTATAGTTGAGCGGCTGTTGCTGGATCCGGCTGTTGGCTAACCCAATGCTCCGCTCCTCTGCCAACCTTAGGGCTAGCCTTTCGTCCACAATCTGATCAATCTGCAAGAGCTTCATTTCCATCTCAGCGAACCTCGCATCTTGCTCTCGCTTTGACCTCATTCAGCTCTTGTATGTGTCGACGTCAGCTTGGAACCCATATTTCCAGGGGACGACGCCTTTTCCTCGCGTACGCCTCGGGTGCTCTGGGTTTTGGAGGGCGAGCATTAGCTCGTCTTTCTCTCTGTCGGGCCTGAACGCGCCCGAGGAAGTGGCTTGCAGCGCCTCCTCTAACCTCCGTCCAGCTTCTTGAATTTCATCACCAAATATAACTGTGCCATCGACGGGATTAAGTGAGCCGTCGTGAGCATAAAACCAGTGCTTTGATCATTCTGGCCAGTTGGCTGTGCCTGGAACGATATCTCACACTTCAAGGTCAGCTTCCATTTTCTCCCATTTCTCCATTGCTTTCTTATAGCCACCTGACCCAAGCCTGTGATGGTATTTATTTTTGGCTGCATTGGCCTTGTTCTTTTCTATGATAGTTTGTGCTTCTTCCCCAGTCTTGTGTTCAACAAAAGCATCCCAATGATCTCTGAGCTGGAACTTGTCAAAGTCAAGTGTCTGGCCCTTTCAGGATATATTTCTTGTGTAACTCTTTCTTGTAGTTCCTGAAGAGCTCTGTCATTTTCTTTAACGTACATTCCTTGACCCTTGCTTGTTGTGAGTCTGGGATGGTGAACGTCTGCAGCATTATCGTCCAGAGTATCTCTTTCTCTATGTCCGGTAGATAGCTCTGCTCATCTCCTCCTGTCCTTCATCGCCTCCAGTTGGCAACGCTTACGGGCACGTGATCCCTCACCATCCATCCGCTGTGCGCCACAAACTTCCTTGCGGCGTCCTTTGGGGCAATTAGGCGACCGTCAGATGCTACCTCCGTTATGACATGTCGACCCTCTATGCGCTTGCTGACGCCGCGTTGCCCGCGTGCCTTCTTCTGTCCAGCGGAGGCGGAGACTGAGCCCTCATTCTCCTCCTCGTTCCCCTGCTTGCCCTGCCTCGTTCCCCTCCTCGTTGAGGTATTGATTTGGATCTTCATCCCCCTCCTCGTTGTAAAACTCTGTTCCTCATGCGATCTCATCAAGGAGAAACTGTTCCTCGTCACGATCCGCCATTTGATTGTTGTGGGTTGAGGACTTAATCAAAGAATTCTGAAAAAAATTTATTCGGTTAATACATGTACCAATTATTCAAGGAAATCATGTATGTCTATGTAAAAAAAAGACAAAAAGAAGAAGATGGATTCAGAATCACAGATTATCTCCATCCTAGAAGAGACTTCTAAAGAATATCACAATTATAAATATGCACACTTGTCTCTAGCATGTGCCGGACTACGTTCTATATTTTTCTTCTTCTTCTCTTTTGTTGCTCTTTGCTAGAACACGACCGATCGAACGTTCGTTCTATCATTCCCGTCCATTCGTTCGGACCCTTAACCCTAACCCTAACCCTAACCCTAAACTATCGTCCGTTCGTTCTATCGTTCGTTCACGTCCATGAGTACGATCATCTGGAGGAGAGGAGAGAAAGATAGGAGAATGATGTGAGGGAGATAAGGTGGAGAGGAGTGGAAGTGGAGAGGATAGGAGAGATAGAGGTCGTTGCATGCCTATGTACGTTGTAATGACCGAACAAACGATCGACCGAACGAACGACCGACCCAACGACCGAACGACCGAACGACCGACCGAACGAACGAACGATTGTCCGTCCGTCCGTCCGTTCGTCCGTCCGTCCGTTCGTCCGTTCGTTCGTCCGTGAGTACGATCATCTGGAGGAGAGGAGAGAAAGAGAGGAGAATGATGTGAGGGAGATAAGGTGGAGAGGAGTGGAAGTGGATAGGAAAGGAGAGATAGAGGTCGTTGCATGCCTATGTACGTTGTAACGACCGAACGAACGACCGAACGAACAACCGAACGAACGAACGAGTGTCCGTCCGTCCGTCCGTTCGTCCATGGACGAACACCGTCCGTTCGTCCGCTCGTCCGTCCGTCCGTCCGTCCGTTCGTTCGTCCGTCCGTCCGTCCGTCCATCCGTTCGTCCGTTCCTCCGTTCGTGGCGATGGCGATGGCGTCGATGGCGGCCAAACCCTAGCGCTTAACAATGTGGGGAATTCTTTGGGTGGCGGCGACGCTAACCTGCGACGGTGAAGAAGACGACGGCGCGACGGTCCTCCGACGACGACGAGGCGACGAAGACGGCGGAGACGGTGTGCTGCGGCGGCATCCTGGGGCTCGGCGACGGCGACGAAGACGAAGACGATGCAGTTGCGAACTGTGAAAACGGCTAAGTGTTGGATCCCCAGTGAGGCCCTTGTTATATATAGTCACGGCAGCTTTTGTCTCGGTTGAAGCCACCAACCGGGACAGAAGATGCTCTAGTCCCGGTTGGTGGCTACAACTGGGACAAAAGATATGATCTTTAGTCCCGATTGAATCCACCAACCGAGACTAAAGATGTCTGTCCGGTTGGTGGCTTCAACCGGGACTAAAGATCATATCTTTTGCCTCGGTTGTAGCCACCAAACGGGACTAAAGATTGCGGCAGCCACGTGGCGCAGTACGTGGACATCTTTAGTCCCGGTTGGAGCCACCAACCGGGACTAAAGATGTTTTCCCGCCCACAAAAATTCACCTCTAGTCCCGGTTTGTTTTACAAACCGGGACTAATTATTACAAGGCCCTATTATATTGTATTTTATATTCATATATAATTATAATCTTCATATGTTGATATATTTTATATTCATATATAATTAACATATGTTCATATATAATTAACATATATTCATATAATTAACAAAAATATTATAAATTGAAATAATAACATATAATTAACATTTGTCATATTCCAATATTTAAAATTTAAATAATAATATACAATTTACATATGACCTATTTGAGAAATATTTTAAATTAAAATAATAACATATAATTAACATTTGTAGTAAAAACTTTTTAAAATTTAAATAATAATATATAATCAACATATGGCCTATTTGAAATAGCTTATCTTAGTCGTCTCATCCGTATCCGCATCCAGCTGCTCCTAATGATCCGTGGAGAGGCCCCGATGCCTTCTTCCTACCTTCTTCACCGATCTTGGTCTCTTCAACATGTCATGATCCATCGTAGTAGCCTTTTTGCTATTTTTACTCATCGCTCCTTGTAACATATACAAAGCCAATCATGTTAAGCGGTTCATGTTCTACTGCTGGTTAGCAAACACATGGAGCGGATGGTGAAGCTGGCAATAGACGAAGCCGCTTCCTGAAGTCAAGGAGAATGTTAAGCGGTTCATGTTCTACTGCTGATGAGCAAACACATGGAGCGGATGGTTAAGATGGCGATCGACGAAGCCGCTTCTTGAAGTCAAGGAGAATGTGGACAGAGCTTCTTTTTTCTTGCTCTTCTCCCTTTGCTTCATAATCTTTCTGTCATGCTCTTTCTTAGATAATCTGACAACCACCTCATTCCGTGATGGCGGCGTAGCAGTACTCGTGTATCTCCATCAAACTTGAAATAGCTTATCTTAGTCGTCTCATCCGTATCCGCATCCAGCTGCTTCTGATGATCCGTGGAGAGGCCCTGATGCCTTCTTCCTACCTTCTTCACTGATCTTGGTCTCTTCAACATGTCATGATCTATCGTAGTAGCCTTTTTGCTATTTTTACTCATCGCTCCTTCTAACATATACAAAGCCGATCATGTTAAACGGTTCATGTTCTACTGCTGGTTAGCAAACACATGGAGCGGATGGTGAAGTTGGCGATAGACGAAGCCGCTTCCTGAAGTCAAGGAGAATGTTAAGCGATTCATGTTCTACTGCTGATGAGCAAACACATGGAGCGGATGGTTAAGCTGGCGATCGACGAAGCCGCTTCCTGAAGTCAAGGAGAATGTGGACAGTGCTTCTTTTTTCTTGCTCTTCTCCCTTTGCTTCATAATCTTTCTGTCTTGCACTTTCGTAGATAATCTGACAGCCACCTTATTCCGTGATGGCGGCGTAGCAGTACTCGTGTATCTCCATCAAACTTGAAATAGCTTATCTTAGTCGTCTCATCCGTATCCGCATCTAGCTGCTCCTGATGATCCGTGGAGAGGCCCTGACGCCTTCTTCCTACCTTCTTCACTGATCTTGGTCTCTTCAACATGTCATGATCCATCGTAGTAGCCTTTTTGTTATTTTTACTCATCGCTCCTTGTAACATATACAAAGCCAATCATGTTAAGCGGTTCATGTTCTACTGCTGGTTAGCAAACACATGGAGCGGATGGTGAAGCTGGCGATAGACGAAGCTGCTTCCTGAAGTCAAGGAGAATGTTAAGCGGTTCATGTTCTAGTGTTGATGAGCAAACACATGGAGCGGATGGTGAAGCTGGCGATCGACGAAGCCGCTTCCTGATGTCAAGGAGAATGTGGTCAGTGCTTCTTTTTTCTTGCTCTTCTCCCTTTGCTTCATAATCTTTCTGTCTTGCTCTTTCTTAGATAATCTGACAGCCATCTCATTTCGTGATGGTGGCGTAGCAGTACTCGTGTATTTCCATCAAACTTGAAATAGCTTATCTTAGTCGTCTCATGCGTATCCGCATCCAGCTGCTCTTGATGATCCGTGGAGAGGCCCCAACGCCTTCTTCCTACCTTCTTCACCGATCTTGGTCTCTTCAACATGTCATGATCCATCGTAGTAGCCTTTTTGCTATTTTTAATCATCGCTCCCTGTAACATATACAAAGCCGATCATGTTAAGCGGTTCATGTTCTCGTTGCTAATGCCTTCTATCTTATTCTTGTGAATTGCCACATAAGCATTAGCTGTTAGAGCATTATTGTCCTGACCACAAGTTAGGATCTTCTGTGAGTATGGAGCATGTCGACGGCCGCCGTCCTCCTCCTTCAAGATTGAGTGATTGAGTGATTACACCAACCTCTGTTTCCCACCTTTCTGAAGACTCTTAGGTGAGCAACATTGAGTGATTACACCAACCTCTGTTAAACCAACATTGAGTGATTATACCAATACTACTACTACCTATGGATCATTGGATCCAACTGAGACGACGATCGAGCACGGATATGCAGCTACCGTTCGCCGATAAGAAATCTCTCCTATTGTGGCCGCCGGTGGAGGCTGGTAGTGGTGATTCAATAATAGATTCAATATATTCAATATATTTACAATAGATTCAATAATTTACAATAATTTACAATAGATTCAATAATTTACAATAGATTCAATAATTTACAATAATTTACAATAAATTCAAATGATAGCAATAATATTCAATGATTCAATTTAATTTACATCGTCCATACATAAATTTAGCTATGTAACATTTGTCCTCATGTACTTTTTCCGCACAATTGTTCCTTCGTTATGATCGTTGCGTGAGTAAGGGGTGTCCTCATTTGATAGGAGGATACTCGGGTCAACCGCCACCGCGAACGGAGGTTGCCCGTCAAACTGATCATAATCTTTGTCAGTTCTATCCTCGACTCCCACGATTTTCCTTTTGCCTGGGAGAACCATGTGGCGCTTTGGCTCATCGGACCCTTTCCCCTTCTTTGATTTGCTAGCCATGTCCTTGACATAGAAAACTTACCGTACATCATTGGCAAGGACAAAAGGTTCGTCTGAGTATCCAACCTTGCTCAGGTCGACCATTGTCATCCCACTTGCATCAATGGTTACGCCTCCACCACTGAGCCTAACCCACTGTCACCGAAACAGAGGGACCTTCAAAGGTCCATAGTCCAGCTCCCATATGTCATCGATGCTGCCGTAATATGTGCTAGTCGTACCATCGTATCCCACAGCATCGATGCGGACATCGCTGTTCTGATTCATGCTCTTTAAGTCTTGGGCCCGTGTGTAAAATGTGTACCCATTGATTTCATATGCCTGGAATGTGGTGATCGAGCAAGATGGTCCCCTCGCCAAGAAGGCTAGTTGTTGGTCAATGCTCGCGTTGCCCATGAGACGTTGTCGCAGCCAAGCAGGGAATGCATCGACGTGATGGTGTGTAATCCAGGCATCCGTCTGTTAATGCCTAAATTTGGTAACCAAACCCCTAAGTTCTAGCGAGGTTAAAACATAATCGGATCAGGCTGGCGGAAAAGCAGAGGCTGCGTCGGCTATGTTCAGATCGGCTGAGTAACGATCGGCTATTGGGGTCAATCGGCTAAGGTTGGATTGGATGAGGATAGCTGATGGCCGATGCTGAGTCAGAGGAAAAGATAAAACCGTTTTTGATGAAAGTGCTTGGAGATAAAGGATTCGGTTATCAGTTTGCGCGTTAAAAGATATTGCCATCTATGGATAGAGTCCTATAATAGCAATTGTATCTATAAATTAGAAATTTGTTTAAGCTGTTTATTGTAATGCGGCGTGGGTCCTTCCCGGGATATCGTCGTATTTTAAATAGTAGTTTAGATAGAGTCCAGGGTCTGTACAGATAATGTTATTCTTGGGTATAAATAGGACCTGAGACCTCCTTTAATTATTCATTCAACAATCAATCAAACAACTTTCGGCGCATTGCCAAACATTTTCTTCAGACGAGCAATTGATTTGGCTCCGGGCTGCATCGTTTCGATCCCAAATCCAGGTAAATGCTTGTCATTAGTGGTATGTTCTACTGATTCTAATGCTTCCATCGTAATGACACATTAGATTCAGGGGTTTATACTGCTTTATTTACCATATGTCGCATATAAACTGAAGAAATGTTTAGATCTATCCTGCCATCGGCCAGTTCTATCAAGAACCCGCAGCCGATAGGGCTAGATCTAAAGGTTGACCTAGTTTATATGCGGTATCCACCGTCTCGAGAGGTATAAATTAGCTACAACATATTAGGTTGTTCTTTTTATACTTAATGTTGCATCAACATTGAACTATTAAGTCGTTTTTAGAACTTCTAATGATCTCGTTTGGTTAGATTTATATGTTTAGAGACAAGCGCGAGGTTTCACCGGCCTTACCCGCATTGATATATTTTTATTATATTTATTGCTAGATTTATGTTAGGACTATCTCTTATATTAAGATCCCATTCTTGTCGGACATCGTAGCCGAAATCGGCTGCTAGCAATAGCCGACGGCCGATTTCCTAGGCTAAGCATCTGGTTCAAGAATGATATCTTTTTATAAGAATCATCGGAGTACTAGCCAATCTATAGTTAGCTTTCCAGTATCGGCTAGGTTATCAATACATATATATTTATTATCTTTTACTGTATTTGGGTTAAGCGGCTAATGCTGTCTCGGTATAGCCGATCCATTCCAGTCACTTGTCTTAAATATATGGTCATGGATTCCCTCAATCGATCCAGTGGGGATCTAACCTAACACTTAACACATCTATCTTATTTTTCTTGTTGGTTAACAGATCAAACCAACTGGACCGCCCTGTACTGCACAGGCAGCCGAGAAGGACCTGCACTGGAGCTAAGATCTCCCAGGCCAGCGTGTGAGAGAAATTTCTCGTCAACACGTTTCTTGGCACGCCCAGTGGAACTTTCTCTGTCGGCTCAGGTAGGACGCATCGACTCAGCCGATAAGATGGTCGACTCCAAGAGCCCCAATGTTTCTCAGGACAACATCGTGCCTGTGAAGATGGAGGAATTATCGGCTGAGCAGGAAGCCGATTATAAGAAGATGGTGGAAGAGCTCTAGGCCAACTACTTGCAATCATTCACCCAGATGAGATCCGGGGCTGTACATCAAAAGTACAAGTTTAGCATAGACAAGCTCAAGGCATCCTCCTCCAGTGGATCAAAGGGCAAACAAAAGGTGAAGGAGCCGGTTTAGGAACCCGATGATTTGGCTCTACATACTTTGCAAGACCGGATCGATTCGGCCGTCCATCACGCGCTGGTCAACCAGAGTAGCATCCTTGTCAACACTCTCAACAACATGATTGCTACTGTGGTCGACGCCAAGATAGCCGACCAGCTGCAACAGGGGCCGACGTACTTCATAGACGGCCAATTTCCTGGTTACAGGACGTTGGTCACCCAGAATCGGCCGATTCCGCCGCCAACGCAACCAGGGCCGCCAGGAGTGGTCCTCGGCCAGTCGAATCCAACTGAATCGGCTACAAGGCCGGTAATTACCATGTTGAACCAACAGCAACCGCTGCCCCAGGATCAGATCGCCAACATGTTCAACGACAATCGGCAGTTAGAGCCGATTGCCCAGATTGACCTGGACAGACGGTACAATGCCGGTGGCCGACAACTATACTCGGGTCCACCAACGCCGCCACCGGCGAATCGACCGCCTCCCGCTGATCATCCACTCCACTATCAGTATCAAGGAGGCTGCCAAGATCATCACTACAGGCCTCAGATGCCACCACCGCTGTATCGACAAGCACCCGCACCATATGACCCATATGAGCCGATACAACAGGACAATCGAACTTGGGCCGATCTGATTGCAGATGTCATGCGCGATCAATTCAGCCTCAAGCCAAAGGACTCAGGGAACATGTATCAGTATCCTTATCCAGAGCATTTCAAGCGGATTCCGTTGCCCAACCGATACAAGATCCCAGATTTTTCGAAGTTCTCAGGGCAAGACAACGTATCAACCTACGAGCATGTTAGCCGATTCTTGGCGCAGTGCGACGAAGCATCGGCTAGAGACGCCTTGAGAGTCCGGTTGTTCCCTCTGTCTCTTTTAGGATCGCCTTTTACCTAGTTCTCCTCGTTGCCTTACAACTCAATTTAGAGCTAGGCCGATCTCGAAAAACAACTTCACAGCTACTTTTACTCCGGCAACCATGAAATGAAGTTGTTGGACCTCACCAGTATTAGGCAAAAGCACAACGAATCGGTTCAAGAATACATCCAACGCTTCAGAGAGATGAGGAACAGATGCTACAGCTTGGTGCTATCAGTCGCCCAGTTGGTTGATTTGGCCTTTCACGGCTTGATCGCACCGATTCGAGAGCGATTCTCTACACAGGACTTCGACAGCCTAGCCCACTTGGCGCACAAGGTGACGGCCCACGAACAAAGATTTCAAGACACCAGGAAGGCTGTCAAGAACATAACTCAAGTCGTCGTTGAATCGGACTACAATTCCAATGACGATGACGTAGAGGTGGCGGCAGCCAAATGGGCCAAGAACAAAAAAGCCATCGTCTGCCAATGGCTGCTGAAGACGGCCAAAGAAGAGAGATACGACTTCGACATCACTAAGGCCGATAGGATTTTTGACTTGCTGCTCTAGGAGAAACAGATCCAGCTCCCTGGAAACCACGTAATCCCATCGGCCGAAGAACTAAAAAAGAAGAAATATTGCAAGTGGCACAATTCCACATCCCATGCCACTAACGATTGCAAAGTCTTCAGGCAGCAAATCTAGTCAGCAATTGAGGTCGGGAAATTGAAGTTTGCCGATTCAAATCAGCCGATGAAGGTTGACGACAACCCTTTCTCGGTCAACACAATTCAAGCTGGTCCCAGACGAGCCGATAGACAGAATAGAATGGCGCACGGCTTAGTCGACGCATCAATCGGGGCCAGGGCAGAAGGCGAGTCGGCTGGACATCACGCGGCGCCAATCAACATGGTGCGCCCCGTTATCAGGTCAGCTGACCGATGGCCAGTCCATGACGATAGCTGACGCCGTCCTCAGCATCGGTCTCGGCGAGAAGAAGTTCGCGATGAAGCACCTCGTCGGTGCGAGCCGGAAACCCAAAGCCGCCGGTACGAGGCAAGCCACAGCAGTGCCGATCCGCATTGGCTTTGTAATTTTTTTAGGTATTGCTGGGAATCCGACATGAGGCTGCCGACACTGGATGACTGCCCAGCGTGCAATGATCGCCACGACAATGAGCACAGGAGCTCATCGGCTGTAAGCCCAACCCGGTTCGTCCCTAGAGCCGTTCGGCTAAATCAGAGGCGGTGGTCCCTCCATGATCGGCTCGGCCCGATCCATCAAGACTTCTTCGTCGATGAAGACAACAACGACAACAACCGCGATGACGAAGAGGCCGACGACGAGGAATCGGCCAATCCCCAATGGTGCCCGTCTGATCTCTTCACAAAGACGCAGAAAAGATGAATTCAACGACTCAAGCGTGAAGGGAGAGAAGATGAAGTTTGGCAAATGATCCAAGAATAGCGCCGTCAGCTGGGTAAGATCAAAAGACGATGGGTTCCCAAAGAGAAAACCGCCACAATCGACGAGCAGCAAGCCCAGGAGAGTCCAGCTGACCAAGCCAGGAGGGCAGCCAAAGGGAAAGGCAAAGTTTTTGCATCGGTCAACATGGTGTTCATACTGCCAATCGAATTCAGTGCTCCTGAAGCCGATGCAGACACCATCAAAGATGACTTGGTGAAACTGGCAATCTCACCGGACCAAGCTATTTTTGACAAACCCGAGGGGACCAAAAATTGGCACCTGAAGCCGTTGTACATTAAAAGATTCATCAACGGCAAGCCGATGTCCAAGATGCTAGTTGATGGGGGAGCTGCAGTCAACCTAATGCCCTACGGAACATTCAGAAAACTAGGCAAAGGGGCCGAAGACCTGATAAAGACCAATATGGTGCTCAAAGACATCGGTGGCAACCCATCAGAAACCAAGGGCGTCTTGAACGTCGAACTGACCATCGACAATAAGACCATGCCCACAACATTCTTTGTCATCGACTGGAAGGGGTCTTACAGCCTGCTGCTCGGAAGGGATTGGATACACGCCAATTGTTGCGTTCCTTCTACAATGCATCAGAGCCTGATCCAATGGGATGGCGACAAGGTTGAGATCATACCAGCCGATAGGTCAGTTAGCGTTGTCAGTGCCAATTTGCCGCTTTGGAAAATCGAAGGCATTGATTGTTTGTCTGGGAAAATCTGGCAAGCCGATTTTCTAAATGTGTCCAATTCCACAATACAGCCGATTGGAGATGACGAGCCGCAGCTGCTGCTTTGAACAAGACATGGTGGAGGGCTCAAGCGTCTTTGGCATGGACACCGCAGACAAAGACGATGGCAAGCTCGGGCAAGGTTTCACGTCGGCCGACAAATTAGAAGAAATTGACATCGGCTCTGGTGACAAGCCGAGGCCGACGTATATTAGCCAAAATCTATCTCCTCATTGTAGATCCCAGCTTATTGATTTGTTAAAAGAATATAAAGATTGTTTTGCTTGGGAGTACTTCGAGATGCCCGGTCTTAGCCGACCCATTGTTGTATATCAACTACCAATTAAGGCAGGCTATCGGCCATTCAAACAGCCTCCCAGGAGGTTTAAGGACGATATATGTGATGCAATCAAAGCCAAAATCACTCGGCTATACGATGCGGGATTCATTCGGCCTTGCCGATACGCCGAATGGGTCTCGAACATTGTCCCAGTGTTGAAGAAAAACGGTAAACTTAGGGTATGCATCGATTTCAGAGATCTAAACAGGGCCACCCCTAAGGACGAATACCCAATGACAATAGCCGATTTGCTCGTCGATGCTGCTTCAGGCCACAAGATTATTAGTTTTATGGATGGCAACGTAGGTTATAATCAGATATTTATGGCCAACGAAGACATCCACAAGACTGCTTTTCGGTGTCCTGGTGCAATCGGCTTGTATGAATGGGTGGTAATGACATTCGGCTTGAAGAATGCAAGGGCAACATATCAACGGGCCATGAACTACATTTTTCATGACATGATCGGCTCACTAGTGGAGATCTACGTTGATGACGTGGTTGTCAAGTCCAGAGAGATGGAGAACCACATAGCCGATCTGAGACAAGTGTTAGAACGGACGAGAAAATATGGCCTAAAGATGAATCCACTTAAGTGCGCATTCGGCGTATCGGCTGGGCAGTTCCTGGGATTTCTTGTGCATGAAAGAGGAATTGAGGTCACACCAAGGAGCATAAATGCTATCAAAGCAATTCAACCTCCGAAGGACATGAAACAACTCCAATCTTTGATCGGCAAAATCAACTTCATCAGGTGATTCATAGCCAATCTCTCAGAAAAGATGGAGCCGTTCATACCACTGCTTTGGCTAAAGGTCGATCAAGCATTCACATGGGAGGCAGAGCAGCAGAAGGCCTTAGACAACATAAAAAATTATTTAAGCTCGCCTCCAGTTTTGATGCCCCCACAAAAAGGGATACCGTTCAAGCTGTACCTATCAGCCGATGACAACTCATTCGGCTCGGTTTTGATCCAAGAAGTCGGCGACAAGGAAAGGGCTATATTCTATCTCAGCCGACAACTACTAGACGTGGAAACAAGGTATCCACCTGTGGAGAAGCTATGCCTATGCCTATATTTTTCATGCACAAAGTTAAGGCATTATCTGCTATCCAACGAGTGCACCATAGTCTGCAAAGCCGACATAGTCAAATATATGCTATCGGCTTCGGTATTGAAGGGAAGAATTGGGAAGTGGATTTTTGCTTTGACAGAATTTGATTTGAGGTATCAGGCACCCAAGGCAATCAAGAGGCAAGCCATAGCCGATTTTATTGTGGAGCACAGAAATGACTCAATCGGCTCCGTGGAAATTATGCCTTGGACATTGACATTCGACGGCTCGGTTTGCACCAACGGCTGCAGTATCGGCTTAGTTATTATTTCGCCCAAGGGGGCAAGTTTTGAATTTAGTTTCGCTATCAACCCCCATGCTACAAACAACTAAGCCGAGTACGAAGCCGTCCTTAAAGGATTACATCTACTCAAGGAAGTCGAAGCTGATGCCATCGAAATAATGGGAGATTCATTGTTGGTCATTAGCCAATTATCAAGACAATATGAATGCAAAAACGATGCACTGATGGTCTATTATCAGCAATGCCAGGAATTAATGGAAGGTTTTCAGCTAGTTACTTTGAGAGAGCAGAACACAGAAGCCCATGATTTAGCTCAAGGGGAATCGGGCTATCGGTTAATGTTGAAAGATATTGAAATAGAGGTTGCCGCCATTACAGCCGATGATCGGAGGTTTGAAGTCTACAACTATCTCAAGAACACCTCTCAATCGGCTACAAGGAAATTACGATACAAGGCGCTAAGATATGTCTTGCTCGATGAAGATCTGTACTATCGGACGATTGATGGTGTGTTACTGACGTGTTTGGGGGCCGATCAGGCCAAAGTGGCTATCGGAGAAGTACATGAAGGGATTTGTGGCACACATCAATCGGCCCACAAAATGAAGTGGCTACTTCGCCGAGCAAGATATTTCTGACTGACGATGCTGGAGGATTGTTTCAAATATTATAAGGGTTGCTAGGATTGTCAGAAATTTGGCGCCATACAACGAGCACCAGCGTCGATTATGAACCCAATTATCAAGCCTTGGCCGTTCAGAGGATGGAGCATCGATATGATCGGCTAGATCAATCCACCCTCAAGCAAAGGACATAAGTTTATTCTGGTGGCAACAGATTATTTCACAAAGTGGGTGGAAGCAATTCCTCTGAAGAAAGTGGACTCTAAAGATGCAATCGAGTTTGTCAAAGAACATATTATCTGCCGATTTGGCATCTCACAAACGATAACAATAGACCAGGGATCAATCTTCGTATCTGATGAGTTTGTTCAATTTGTCGATGGCATGGGGATCAAGTTACTTAATTCTTCGCTGTACTACGCACAAGCCTACGGGCAAGCCGAAGCTGCAAATAAGAGTTTGATTAAATTGATTAAAAGAAAGATCTCTGAATATCCCAAGCAATGGCACAGCCGATTAGCCTAGTCACTGTGGGCATATCGAATGGCATGCCATGGATCAATTCAAGTCCCTCCATACAAGCTCGTCTACAGACACAAAGCAGTAC
The DNA here is from genome assembly GCA_019925245.2 of Oryza australiensis. NCBI lineage: Eukaryota > Viridiplantae > Streptophyta > Magnoliopsida > Poales > Poaceae > Oryza > Oryza australiensis. The sequence continues at coordinate 1,017,173 of JAIFGZ020000565.1, read as the reverse complement.
TACCGTGGGAAAGCATCATCGGCTCAAGGCGTATTCAACTATAGGACCAACTCACAGCCGATGATTATTATCATTTGATGGTAGACGAGTCGAAAGATTTAGTTTTATCCAGGATGAGGGCCTTGGAAAAAGTTACAAGGGATAAAGAACGAGTAGCCATACATTATAATAAAAAAGTGGTGCCTAAATCTTTTGAAGAGGGCGAGCTCGTTTGGAAATTAATATTGCCGATCGGATCCAGAGACAACAAATTCGGCAAGTGGTCACCAAACTGGGAAGGGCCTTTCAAGATCCACAAATGCATCTCTAAAGGGGCTTACATGCTAGAAGGTTTAGATGGAGAAGTATTTGGGAGGGCTCTCAATGCGAAATACCTGAAAAAATACTACCCAAGCGTATGGATCAACTCATGATTTGGCTATGTTTGCTTAGTCGATTTATGATAGCCGATGTCTTGTTTCAATAAGGCATGGCCTTCAGCATTTTTATGTAAGTTTTCCCTAAGTTTTCTACGGTCGGCTAACGATTGGCCGATAGCGACGACAACGAGGTGCAAATGGCTTGGATTCACAATTTTGTCGACACCGAAGCTATCAACAAAATTTGGGGGGCATATACATACATGAGCCGATTACAAAATTGGGTGTTAGGAAATTTTTTTAAGCTTCGTGATCGGCAGTCAATATAAAGGCGTTTTAAGTGATTGGGATCGGCGGCCATAATTCAGGTGTTAAGATCGACAGTCGTGGTGTGGTTTCCGAGTTGGCAAACGTGATGTAACACGGATGGCTAGAGCCGATTTTAGCATAAGCAATTTAGAATTGACAGTCATACCAAGATAGTACATGCGGCCGGAGCCGATCTCGTCTACAAGCACATTTGCAAAAAATTGACAAGCTATATTAAACAAGGCAAGAGCCAAAGCCAATTACAAAATTTGAACAGTTGATCAGAGTTAAAGCCCATTACAAAAGTTCGGCGAATATATTACATAAAGCAGTAGCCGATTTTAGAATACTAAAATATCACAAGTTCATCCCTTCAGGAAATTGGGTATAGCCGACAACGCCGTCCGCCTGATTCGGTCCACTTCCTCGATGGCCTTGACGTCGTCAGCTTTGGACCCAGCCACCGGCCGAATGCCTTTCACCAAGTCACGGAGGCACGCCACAGTCGCCTTAATGCTTTGACGTTGTGCATCGATCTCGGCTGGGAGGCCGGCCATGTACTCCTTATGAACATCGATCTCGTTTGTGACTTGAACGAGATCGGCCATCAGCTGGTCGTAGCGCGAGAGTAGTTGCTCAAGTTTCACGGCCGGCTCAGTCTTCAGGCGATCAAAGGTGGCCTTCTGAGCTTCGATGGCTTCCTCGGTGGACTGGACATTTGCCGACCGTGTTTGGTTCTCCTGCCGGTCAGCTATTCGCTGCTGGGCCCGCTCGAACTTAAGTTGGTGCGCCTCAAGGAAGGTCGTCGGCACAATGGCGTCGGCTATCACCTTCGGCAGCTGGCCTTGGATCTCTCGAAAGCACGCGCGGATCGAGCTGCTGTCGGCTACCAGCGCGTCCAGCGAGGCGTCCAGCCGATTGCCGATGTCGGCTAGACTGGCCCTCAGGTCCTCGTTCGGCGTCACCAGCGCCTCCTCGTCGATCTCACCAGACTCCTCGAACTCCAACAAGTCAAAATTGAGGAGGTCGGCTATGTTCTGCAAAGAGAAGATGATGATTAGATAAAGTTGTTAAGTTGGCAGAGCCGATCATAAAAGTCGGTTTACCTTGGGCACCGGGGTCAGAGCAACTTGTTTGGCTGGTTCGCCGCCTGCAGTCGACGGGGCCTCATCATCGGCGCCGTTGCCGCCGCCCGCAGCAGCCACGGTGTGCCCACTCGACGCCTAGGTGGCAGCCAATGGAGATCGTGGAGGCTGCAAAAGAAAGGGTGTTAGCAGTCAAATCGACTAAGTTTTATAAATCAAATTGCCAGGGGGGTGGTTACCGAGGGTGCGCGACCCGGAGTGCGGCCAGTCAATTTCTTGACCTGAAAAGGATGTGTTCAGTCAGATGCAAGTGATATTATCATAAGGCCGAATTTGATGAAACGAGAGCTTACCTGTCGATTTTTCGTGGGGGGACACGGAACCGGCGGGACGTCGGCTGGAGCGTTAACGGGTTCATGGCTCGAGCTCTTGGATTTAGCCGCCGCTCCAACGGTCGTCGGTACCTCCTTGTTAGCAACGGCGTCATCAAGAAACCACTCGACGCTCGGGTCCAAAGGGGGGAGGCTGTTGGCCGATGCGATCGGCTTCTTTTCCTTCAGCTTCATGGGGGCAGGTGCGGCCAATGGCTGTGCAGGAGGCGCAGCTCTTTTCTTGTGAGCTATCAGCTCGCGCACCTGCCCACGCAGTAGGGACGCCAGTTTTGGCGCGTCCCAGCCGATCGCCGACGGAGCAAGGCCGCCCCCATCTAGAACACCTAGGCGGTATTCAATGAGGACAAATGTTAATCGGTTACATCGGCCGATGGTAAGAAAAGAGGTATCATTTGGAGTTCAAAACTTACCGAGGGGATTTCTTCGGGCAGCAGCAAGTCGACGTAATAAGATGACCGCTGATGGAAGATGTGTCGCTTGATTTCGGCCCACCATTGGTCGTAAGCTGCATCTTTTATGAGCGCTAGAACCATCTCACCGATGCTGCCGAGGGGAGGGCCGGCTATGTTCAGCCGCCGATGCACTATCAGTTCTTGGCTCACGACTCCCCTCATCTCGATGTTGTTGGCATAGTAGCAGCCGACGGGCAGTTGCCCAAGACCAAACTGCCTTGCGGCCGATACCGGGTAGTAAAACTCATAGCTTTTGGCCACTGATCAGCCCTGGTGGATCCCGGTCAATAGGATCCAGGGGGTCAGAGCGGTGATGAACAGCTCCCTGCATTTCGGGTTGTCGGCTGAATTGATGTCTTCCCAGTTGAAGTCGGTTGGTAGCTCGATAATGCCTGATCTCGGTAAAAGTACCAGGTGCGGTTCTCGCGCGATAGCCTGTCGTACTTGGCGATAAACCACTCGGCTAGCAGATTGGCCGATTGCTTGGAGCCCGCATGCACAGCCACCGCTTCTCCATAGCTCATGCATCTGGTGGTGGTGATCTCGTTACCGTCTTCATCTTCGATTGGCTCCAATCTTGGGAAAGCAGATTCAGTCAGGGGTAGCCGACAGCTATTTTCTGAGTCATCAGCACCAGCCAGATTTGCAGAAGCCAGCAGGGGCCGCCGGTGTTGATAGTAGCATTGGTGGCTATCTTTGCAGCAGCTTGGTGTAGCATCTGGTACAGGTAGCCAAGGAGAAAGTTCCCTAGCATGAACTTATTCCCGTCGGCTAGGGATTCGGCTACGACCTGCCAGTTGGCGGTCGGCCCGCAGCTCGATCCACAGAACAAGAATTTTTCTAGCCACATCATAAGGAACGCGGCGTGTTCCCTGTGGCCGACCGATCCATCCTTCATGTTTTGAGCGATGTAGCCGCTCCACCCGCCGATGGCTTTGGTCTTGAATTGGTGTTGCCCCTTTCGGCTTAGGTTTCCGAGGTTAGCCGACGCTAGGATATCCAGTCCGGTCGTCATATATACGTCGGCTAGAGTGACTGTCATTGGCCCCTGCTGGAACATGAAGGCATTGAAGCTATCATTCCAAAAGTACGCCGCAGCCGACATCAGCGGCTCATCCTTCTGCATGCTGGCGACAGACAAGGCCTTGCACTAGGCTATCCCGGTTTCCTCCCATTGAGCGTACTTGGCCGATTGCACCCTCTTATACTACTCAATCCAAGCTGCGTCTGTGGTCAGCCGCGACTTCAAAGTCCCATTCCAGTGGGCTAGAGATGGCTTCCTAGTGTTGTAGGGTATTCTGTTGGTTTCGGCCATGATTACATCGGCTGGGTCAGTGTTGCCGATAGGGCCGAGAAAGTACCTCTTTTCTTGAGTCAAACTTGGGATGACTACTTGATGTGACAGGTGCTACAGTTGCGAAAGAAAAAATGCTAATCAAGAGCAGCTGAAGGCATGATGAACGCAACAACGCTAGGAGGCATGGCTGGAAAGGAAATCTGAAGAGGAAGAGTTTTGAACCGACGGATGTACCTCGGGGAACTCGGCGGCAGCGGCAGCTGGTGCGGCAGCGGCGGCCGGTGCGACAGCGGTGGCCGGTGCGGCGGCGGTGTTGGAGGCCATTGGGGTCGTCGAAGATGGATCCGGGTCTTGGTTCGTGAGGATCGTCGGGATGTGATGAAGAGCGCCGGTGAATCACCGGAGAGGAGAGAGGAAAAGAAAGCTTGTTTGCGAAGTGTTTGAGTGCCTTTTGAAGGCGTGATCGTTTCGGTCGAGGTAAAGGACTATTTAAAGGGCATTTGGGGCAGCCGAGACGGTTTAGGTCAGAAAAGAGCAGAATTTGAACAGGCAACAAATCCACGACACTTGGTATCACGGACTTAGGGGGCATGTGTTAACGCCTAAATTTGTTAACCGAACCCCTAAGTTCTAGCGAGGTTAAAACAGAATCGGATCGGTTGGCGAAAAAGCAGAGGCTGCGTCGGCTATGTTCAGATCGGCTGAGTAACGATCGGCTATTGGGGTCAATCGGCTAAGGTTGGATTGGATGAGGATAGCTGATAGCCGATGCTGAGTCAAAGGAGAAGATAAAACCGTTTCCGATGAAAGTGCTTGGAGATAAAGGATTCGGTTATCAGTTTGCGCGTTAAAAGATATTGCCATCTATGGATAGAGTCCTATAATAGCAATTGTATCTATAAATTAGAAATTTGTTTAAGCTGTTTATTGTAATGCGGCGTGGGTCCTTCCCGGGATATCGTCGTATTTTAAATAGTAGTTTAGATAGAGTCCAGGGTCTGTACAGATAATGTTATTCTTGGGTATAAATAGGACCTGAGACTGTCTTAGTATAGCCAATCCATTCCAGTCACTTGTCTTAAATATATTTTAGGATAGCATATATATGCTCATGGATTCCCTCAGCCGATCCAGTGGGGATCTAACCTAATACTTAACACATCTATCTTGTTTTTCTTGTTGGTTAACAGATCAAACCAACTGGCATGCCCTATACTGCACAGGCAGCTGAGAAGGACCCTGCACTGGAGCTAAGCAGATCTCTCAGGCCAGCGCGTGAGAGAAATTTCTCGTCAACACCACCTTACCGATGTTTTCCGAGCGAAGAATCGCCAAGTGCTCCTTGATGTAAGGAGCCACCAAGGAAGATTGTTGCAACACGGTCCAATGTGCTTTCCTATACAAGTCATTGTCTATGTTCATTATTGCCTTCCTCGAGTTCCCTTCCCCCGTAGTCTACCTTCATTGGCTTGATTCAACAGAAAACTCAATCACCTCCTTTGTTCCATATCCATTGGCGATGCTGGCCTCCGGACGCGAACGATTACGAATGTACTTCTTTAGAACGCCTATATACCTCTCGAAGGGGAACATGTTGTGTAGGAATACCGGACCGAGGATACAGATCTCTTTGACAAGGTGGCATAAGAGATGCGTCATGATATTGAAGAAGGAAGGCGGAAAGATCATCTCAAAGCTGACAAGACATTGGACCACATCATTTTGAAAGTCTTCCAGTCTGTCTGGATCGATGATCTTCTGTGAAATTGCGTTCAGAAAAGCACATAGCTTTTTTATTGTTGCGCGGACATTATCGGGAAGGATACCCCGAATTATAACGGGAAGCAGCTGTGTCATCAGCACGTGGCAATCATGGGACTTTAGATTTGTGAACTTCTTATCCTTCGTGCTTATTATTCCCTTTATATTCGACGAGTATCCAGACGATACCTTGATGCTCTCCAGGCATTCAAACATTATTTCCTTCTCTACCCTGCTCAGAGTGTTGCTGGCTAGACTTAGGTATTGGGCTCCTTTCTCCTTTGGTTGTAGGTGAAGGCCGTCGCGTTGTGCCATATGTTTTAGATCATTACGTGCCTCAAGTGTATCTTTTGATTGTCCGTATACACCTAGGAAGCCAAGCAGGTTTACGCAAAGGTTCTTGGTGAGGTGCATCACGTCAATTGCGTGGCGGATGTCCAAGTAGGGCAACTCCCAAAAAATTGACTTCTTCTTCCACATCGCCGCGTGACCACCTTCACTTGCTATAGATTGGTTGCCGGGTCCCTTTCCAAATACTACTTTGAGGTCTTTCACCATGGCAAACACGGCCTTTCCGTTGCGATGCTTTGGTTTAGTACGATGGTCTGCCTTTTGATCAAAATGTTAGCCTCTTCTCCAGACAGGGTGGCTTGCAGCAAGAAAGCGACGATGGACCATGTACACTACCTTCTTATAGTGTTTCAGGTACGTACACTCAGTCTCATCCATACAGTTGGTGCAAGCGTTGTACCCCTTGTTTGACTGTCCAGATAGGTTGCCAAGTGCAGCCAATCATTTATGGTAACAAACAGCAACCCTCATAGGTTAAACTGCTCCTGTTTATCTTCATCTCACACTGGAACACCTTATTTCTTCCACAGCAGTTTTAGATCTTCGATCAGCGGTCTCAAGTACACATCGATATCATTACCAGAATGCTTCGGGCCTTGAATAATAACCGACATCTGATTGTACTTACGCTTCATGCATAGCCAAGGCGGGAGGTTGTAGATACACATCGTCACAGGCCAAGTGCTATGCCCGCTGCTCATCTCTCCAAAAGGATTCATGCCATCCGTGCTTAAGCCGAACATTAGGTTTCTTGCATCCTCGCCGAAGTCTTCAAATGTTCTGTCGATGTTTTGCCATTGTGACCCATCGACGGGATGTCTCAGCATGCCGTCTTGTAGGCGTTCTTCCACGTGCCAATGCATCATTCTTGCATGCTCCTTGTTCCTGAACAGACGCTTTAGCCGTGGTATTATAGGAAAATACCACATCACCTTAGCAGGAACCCTTTTCTTCGAGGGCCGTCCGTCAACTTCTCCTGGATCATCTCGTCTGATCTTGTATCGAAGTGCTTTACAAACCGAACATACTTCTAGGTTCTCGTACTCCTCACCACGGTAGAGGATACAATCGTTAGGACATGCGTGTATCTTTTGTACCTCCAGTCCTAGAGGGCAGACTAACTTCTTAGCCTCATACATTGATTTTGGCAATTCGTTTCTCTCTGGAAGAATGTCCTTCACGAGTTTTAGTAACTCGCCAAATGCCTTGTCACTGACACCATTTTTGGCCTTCCATTGCAAGAATTCCAGCGTGATACCCAACTTTTTGTGCCCCTGTTCACAGCCTGGGTACAAGGACCTTTTGTGGTCCGCCAACATACGCTCCAATTTTTGCACCTCCTTTACGCCTTCGCAGTCCCCCTGTACGTCGTGCAACATCTGACCAAGGTCATCGGCATCGTCGTTTTCTTCAGCATCCCCGCCCGCCTTGCCCGCTGTATTCTCTTCAAACCCACCGTATAGACCACAGTCCAGAATGTTGTCGTCGTCTTCTTCATCTTCTTCCATTGCAACCCCCACATCTCCGTGCGATGTCCAGCAATTGTAGTGAGGCATGAATCCCGACTGAAACAAGTAACAAGTGGGCATGAATAATTCTTGATGTAGAATACTACTTCTCGTTTTTGCACTTTTTACATAGACAACGTATGAAACCTTTCTCCTTGTTGGCATCGGCCACACTCAAAAAATAATGCACGCCTTGAATAAACTCTCTCGACCGTCGATTCGCGTTGTACATCCATTGCCGATCCATCTACATGGAATGCACAAAAATCGTACAAAATTCCATAAAATTCAAATCATTTAAATATTATTACAATAATTATATATATATGTAATCAGACAATTATTATATACTAATCCAACATACGTAATGTGTTGTTCTAAAAAATTAGAATCATTTTTAAAAGGTCTTTTAAAGTGATAAACATAAAATTAATTAATTATTTTGCATTTATTTTAAAAGGTCCTTTGTCATCTATTTTATAACTTTTTTGTCCAAAAGATTCTCTCTCATCATTTTTCATAAACATTTTTTGAGATAAAATTGTACGGACTAAATTCCAAGAAATGTAACGTGCTAAGCGTACTTTTCTTACTCTTTATTTTCCCTAATTTTTTCTCAACACAATGTAATGTGCTTAGCAAAATAATTAGTCCAAACAAAATTTCTCTCTCCTCATGTTTACCAAAAAAAATCTAGAGATGAAAATGTATAGAAAACAACCGTAAAATGCGAAGTGCTAAGCATAGATCATAAGAGAAAGAAGTTGCTAACCTTGTAGATAGCAAAGATTTGTATATTATCACCAAAACAAAATCACAAAAATTTTGGCAAGCACCTCCCTCTAGCTACAGAAAAATTTTGAAGACAAGTGTAGCTGGCTCGGGCTGAAGGAGGAAGGAGTTTAAAAAGAAACCCCATCTTTAGTCCCGGTTGGTGTTACCAACCGGCGCTAAAGATCATCTTTAGTCCCGTTTGATGTTACCAACGGGACTAAAGATGGCGCCAGAGGCTGTCAAAACCTGCCAGAGCACCGGGCATCTTTAGTCCCGGTACCAACCGGGACTAAAGATGCCCGGCGCTGTTCTGACAAATATTTGAATCGGGACTAAAGATGATCTTTAGTCCCGGTTCTTGTCATGAACCGGGACTAATGTTCCTCGAAATCCATAGACTTTTTAAACCGGGACTAGAGATATTCTTTAGTCCCGGGTGCAACTCAAACCGGGACTATTGTGGATTTTGGCACTTCAACCGAAAATGGTTTCTCCAGTAGTGCCAGCTCACATCCACCTTCCTCCATAACCACTTCACCGGCCACTTCACGTTTGCTGGGATGGTGATGTCGCTCCCTTTTTCTTTACTTTTCCGTCCCTCGCTCAACCGGCCTCGGTAATGCGGCAACTCCCGACGGGGAAGAGCGAAGCTGTGTTCGTGGTGAAGCCGCGGTGGCAACGTAGTACGCGACGGTGTCGTGGCTGTCTCTCGCGACGTTCAGCCGGATCAACCCGCTCATCTCTAAGGGCTCTAAGGCTGCACTCGTCGCGGATGAGGTCCCACCCGGTGTGCGGTCTGCATGGATGACTTCCACCTCGGAGCCGGCGCCAAGCAGCTTCCCTGCAACACACGTCTTCCACAAGGATTGCATCCTCCACTAGCCGAGGTAATTAGAAAAATGGAACCGCGACAACGTGCTCTTCATTTTATCTTTTGGCCTCGACCTCTACCGAGCCACCAATCGTCGCCGGCGAGCTATGCAAACCACGACAAAACAACCCGGCCAAACCGATCTGTTAGAAGCCAAGGACTAGAGTTTCAAAATTTTAACAAACTCCAGGGATCAATGCAAAAAATATTCCTCTCACATATAGCAGCCCCTGGACTGCGGGTTGATTTTAGGAAAGACTAGGGTCCTTTTTGAAAAATCTCCAGATTGAAATGTGATTCAGATGTTTTTTTTTAAACTAAGGATGCTAACTTATAAATTCCATAGTAAATTCATTATAACTCATTTTAGGGTGGGAAAATTTCTGTGAACACATAAAAAGATAAATTTTACTTTAGAGGTATAAAACTTGCCACTCACTATACAAATTTTGTCTCTAAAAATTTTATAAGTTAAATAACACATAGAGCTACTACAAACTTCTAAAATACATAGAAAATTTAATTTCATTTATTTTTGGACAAACTAAAACTCTGTGGATGCAACACCTTACATCCTCTATTTAGGAAAAATAAAAACATAGGGTTACCTTGTACCAAATACCTCAAACTACTAATATTAAAATGATGTGATATTAAAATGATGTGATTTAGGTAGGGCTGGACTTTAGGAATTTATATAAAATTCGTTTTAACTCCTTTTTAAGTGAACTTAAGTTCTGTAGAATCATCAAAATATGCAATTTCAAAATATAAAATAAAAATATATACCTTATGTGTAGTAAAACCTCTTAAATATTTTTATATATATTTATATATGAAACAAATAACTTAATGCACCTTCAACATGTAAAATTTGTAGAAACTTTATTTTTAAACCTTTTGAGTGAACCAAGTTTCTATAAAACCAAAAATTAATGAAATTCCATCAGGTAAAATAAAACATGGCCACTCATGTACCAAATATAACAGTAAACATTACAACTATAACCTACGTGCTAATAATAGTAGTTAAAGTACTATGTACATATAGGTATACATATATATAGGCACATTAGCTCAAACTAAATCTAATTAAAACTTGTTGAACCAGAAGAACACTAAGATCCATCCACACTCACTAAGTTTTATAGCACTTAGCTCATACAACACTATCTTGGTTAGTATAATAAAACAATGACATAAAACCCCTCTAGTTGTAAAATATGGGAAAAAATAAAAGAATCTAACCTTGTAGACTTAAAATAGGATGAATAAAAAATATATTCAGTTTACTTAACCAAGTCAAGAAGTGACAAGGTTTTGGAACCTATCACTCTTAAGACATGTGCATATAGAACGTTATAAACCTAGCACACGTTATAACTTGTAAAATGCATAGGAAATTCTTAATAGCTCTAAAAATTGTGAAACCAAAAATTTTGGCCTTAGAAAACACATCACTTCATCCCAGTGAAGTAAAAGTTAATAAAAATCAAATTATATGAACACCTTAAAACATTACCTAATATTGTCGTTATGACCCGATAAAACTTCTAAAAATCATAACTCCTAAATGGAATAAGACAAAATCGAAATTCTTTCACCAAAAATCATTTTAGATCAATACCTACTCAATGTGCAAAAATCATGCATTTTAGAGCATTTTGAATTTTTCACATATTTCGGTGTTTAATTGCATAACATGTATTTTGTATAGATAATTGCTTGAACGGTGAAGAAGAGATTAGGATGCTGACATTTTCCAGGAAAGTCTCACCTCCCTCTCTTTGATAACCTTGATCCATGTTTTGGAGGTTATGAAAATATTTTCAAATCTTGCATGTTGATTGTACAGTAAGTAAAATCTTGCTAAACTTACTAGACCAACTCCTAATACTTGCATATTACCTTAACCCCATATATGTCCATAACCTTCATTCCTAACCTTAGGAGAAATTGGTCTATATCACCTTATAATGTGAGTTTTGATGTCTAGAGTACTATGATGCTTAGCCATGCTTAAAAATGTTTTCCTCGAAGTTATGGGCTCATCACAAACATAAAAGACTTATTTTTAGATAATCTGGACAGAACTTAAATACTTGTGATTTTGACAAATAAAATGATGAAAAACATAGATTTTAGGTTTGGGCCACAAGTGGTGCACATATGGTGATTAGTTATGCACCGATAGGGGAAGTGTATGCCCAGACCGACCTAAGGACTTCACTCAACGTATGTTCATTTCGTATACAGTACAACCACATGTGCCAGTATGGGATGGCCTAAGCCAAATAAGCTACCTAGCGACTAGCCTTGCACTCTGGTAGGCCGGTGTGTATGGGTTCGGATAACCCAGAGGAACTTTCTATTTATCCCGTCGTGGTAGTTTAGGTGACTAAGTCTGTTCAATACAATGATATCGTGCCACGTGGGTGGGTTCCCATCGTGTCCGCCACCACGGTGTTAAGTTAAGGCGTGGGCTCACTACTTAATGGTTCTGGGTTATATTTCTAGTATGCCCAGGATGGGAGAACACGTATCGTGCTGGTGCAAGGCTAGGAACTAAGTAGTGTAAAGGCTTCATTGTGGACTCTAGTCTGTACTCAACATGCAGAGTATGGTGGTATCGACGGATACCGAGTAAAACTAGAGCGCTTCACTTCATGTGAGCGATTCACATCATGTGGGTAAAGTGTACAAACTCTGCAGAGTCTAAACTAATCAATTAGCCGTGCTCACGGTCACGAGCGATGTGTGGATATGTATGAGTATAGACTTGTATTTTTCCTCCTAAATGCTGAAATTTCCTTCAAATCATGTTGAATTTAGTGAATGAACTTCTCGCTGCCATGAAGGGTAATGAGGTGTATATTTGTACATGATTAATGTCTACTTTGATGCCCATATGCTAAAAACCTGATTGCTGAAATTTCCTTTGAAAGAAAAACAGACTTGAAAGTATTTTATGCAATTAAAACTTGCTTTACGCTAAAATGAACCATATTATGCCTCCCTTGATTATATGTTGTACATGTAGAGTGTTAGGCTTGTCTCGGTGCTTACCAGTACATTAACTTGTTTAATGTACTGACTCTTGCCACTGGAATATCCACTTTGCTTGCAGGAGTAGACTTAGTCTTTTGAGTGATGCGGATAATCGACTGTTTCTTTTAGTATGAGAACTTAACGAACCCCTAGTCAGTGTGCTTGTGGAATGGGTAGTAAGCCACTGCTGTTTGCTGCTCCCTGATATATTTATTTGGCCAGTCGGCCTATGTAACTATTTTATTGTTGTAATCCTTTAAGTGTTGTTCAATTAAATGTATTCGCTAAGAATAATCATGCTTGTGATGGAAGTGTGAATCTAGCACATATCCTAGGAGCTAGACTCACATGAGTACGAGTTAGGAATAATTGAGATGTTGTAGATCTTTAGCCACTTTTGTCAAGTCTCCTAACTGTGTAACACATCTGGTCGCCATCTTCGAGTGGTTTGACGGGCACACTTTAGGCTGAAGTTGACTGGTAGGCTAAAGGCCCAGCAATGTCTCACTTATCCCTCTCTCGGGACGTTGGATGTTTCGTTATGCTTGTTGGATGATTTGAAGTGAATAATCTCATCTAGCAATTATAACGGAAGGCCCGGGTCATCACCGACAGTGCCGGGAGTCCCGGCACCGACCTCTGGCCTTGTACCTCGACGAATACTTTCTTCAATAAAGTAAGTGCTCATGATTTGCTATGCTTATACTTTTACTTTGAGTAATTTACTTTATCGTATTTACTTACAGGATCATCGTCCATTAATTGAGTGATCTAGTACTAAGACCCCGATGAAGACGGGTGTTCTTGCGCAAGGCTAGAGTAGTATTCAACAGTTTAGACGTGGTGTCTAGGCTAGAGTTTACCTTTGTTTGTCTCATACTCCATGGGTGAGAGGTAGGCGGTAGGTGGTGACAGCCCTGTATGTCCTTTGTATTCCTCCATGTTCAGGTACGGCGTAGAGCTGTCGGTTAGAGTCACTCGGCAGACCGTGTGTAAGTCGGCGCCCGAAGTAAGTAAAGAAAGTAAAGTAAATTACCAGCTTCTTAGAGCCGCAACCATAGAAATCCTCTCTATACCTTAGCCTACCTAATCTTGGATGTCCTTGGATGATCCTAACTCTTTGATAATCCTCACCGTTCCTTGGATTCGATATCCTTTGGAATACTTCCTAGATGAAGTGCTACAACGGTATTCCATGCGCTTGCAGATTTTATCTGTGGTCGTAAGAAATACCAACAAACACCATGCTTCTGCTTCTCTGAAGGAGCAAGTTGAGCAGGGAGTGGCGACCTCTGCACCAGAAGGAAGCGGCTCCAAGAGGAAGCGCGGGCCAACATTGACGAAGACCATCGAAACTAGAACACTGACAAAGACCAACAACTTCTAGGTAGGATCTCAATTCACATTAATCTGACATCTGTGATGTCGACATCAACCTCACTTTGCCTCCTGTAACACCCTAAAATCAAAGACATAAAATTCGAAATATAAAATTTGGAGCTTACAAAAACTTTTGGATTCTTGCATCTTGACATATCTATTTGGCTTTTAGTTGCGAGTTTTATTACATGTTATAAATAAAAGATTATTTATTTAAAAGGCGGAACATTCGGAAAGGTTTCAAAACCATAAAAAATTGCAAAATGAATATTAGAAATAAAAGTGTTAAAAATATATAATTAGAAAAAGCTAAGGTTTATAAAAATTTGCTTTTGGATCAAAATTTTATTTTTGGAAAACATAAACCAATTATTTAATTGTAAGTAAAGAAACAAAAATATATAAATATATAAAAATAATAATAATAAAGTTGTGCAAAGATTTAAAATTAAATTAAACTCAAATTTGGGGCCAAATTATATTTTTAATATAGGTGAAACACAAAAGGAAAAATTAAAAAGAAAAAAATGAAAATCCGGAAAAATAAAAAGTGCACTATTCATTGACCGCTACTTGTTCGATGCCGTATCGGCCCCGCGCCGCCGCCACGCCCGGCCCCCCCCTTGCGCGTGCCCGCGCCGCCCGCGCGCACGTCGTCCCCGCCCACGCCCGTCGTCCCGTCTCTTGCCGCGCGCACCGCGCGCATGTCGCGCGTCCCGCTCCCGGCCCCCCTTCCCGCGCGCGCTCGCGCCGACGTTCCCGCCCGTGCCGCCTCGCGCCTTGTGCCGCACGTCGCCGTTGCGTCGCCATCCGTCCTCTCCCAGCACGCGCCCGTTTAAGGAGGGAATGCCGAGCCCTCTTCCTCCCCGTGGTATCCCCACTCCTCCCCTTCCTTTGCCCTTTCCTTCCCGTGTCGAGCCCCCGTCGCCGCCGCGCCATTGCCGCTCGCCGCGCCCGCATTATCGCCCTCGCCGTGCCGCACGGCGAGCCTTTCCCTTTCCCCTCTGTTGTGTGCCTCGGCTCGGCCGAGCTGAGGGAGAGAAGAGAGGAAGAAAGAGGGAGGAAGGAACAGAGGGCCGGGAGAGAGAGGAGAAATAGAGGAGGCAAGAAGGAGGAAGAAGGAAGATGAGGGAAAGGAAGAAAAAGAAAGAAAAGAAAAGAAAAGAAGAAAAGAAAAGAAAAGGAAAAATAAAAAGGAAAGAAAGGAAAAAATTAAAAATAAAATAAGAAAGTAATTTTGGGAAAAATATTTGGGGAATTTTGAGTAAAAATTTATGTTCTCTTTTCTTGTGATAAAACTTTTAATTTTGGAATTAATTAAAAGCTAAAGTATTAATTTTCACGTAAATTGATTATCACTTTAGGAATTTTATTATAATTTAGTTTGTTATTAAATATTAATTTTAGCATATGAATTTTCTAAAATTTAAAATTCTAACTAGTGTCGAGCTTTAGGGTTAATTATTTTTGGATTCGATTATTTCAGTCCTAGGGTTTGTTGGCTTGATAAATTTGGAGATAAAATTTGAATTAACCATTTTTTCCTTGTATTATATTTTCGAATCATTGATCATAATATTTATACAATTTAAAATAAATAAAGTCTAAATAATGTCCCCTCATAATTAGTTAAATCGGTAAAATCACAAAACTTCAAATTATTATAACTCGCTCGTTTTAACTCGGATTTTGTCGAAACTTGAACCTAAATTCGTCTAAAATCGTAGTTTAGTTTTAGGAATCGCTTTTGCAATTTATTTGGCATTTTAAGGATTTTATTTGAATTCTAATCGAATTCAATTGAATCTTTCGCGCGTATGTGTAGAGTCCGAGGGAGCTGTTGAGTGCGCCGATGATCCCGGTCAACAAGGTTGCGAGCAAGCCAAGTCATCACTACCTTTGAACATGTTGAACCCATTTGCGAACTTATGTTTGTTTAAAATCAAATATTCATGCTATACACATATGAACTCCCATACTTGTTATATGCCCTGGCTTGATATTGAATACTCGTTTATTCTTTGTACCCTATAGTATCGTGCGTTCAAAGTCAGTCTTTGACAATGCTTAGCCCATGCTATTTTGGATTCATGCACAATCATATTTATCAAATGCTATATGCTTGGGCAACTACTTTAAGAAAGGTGGTTGATGTACGGCATGTGGAGACATGAGCGCCACATTGCCATGACAATGATGAAATGATTCTTCAATGAAAAACTAAAACAAACAAATGTTTTAGACTAGGGCGGCTAGATGATTTGGGTGGATTCCGGAAAAGGCAAGTGCCATCCATAGTCAATTAAGGACCGAGCCATGAGATAAACATGAAACAAGCCAGTACAACCGTACTTCTCGAATGGGGAACCTAGCAAAGTAGATAGCTGAGCGGAGGCAGTATCCCTGCATAGTGGTTCTTACGTATGAGAATGGGCGGAAGGCCAACATGTGAAATGATGAACTGAAATTGGATTTAATTATAACTTAAAGAATGAATGAGTCCTTCCCTTCCCGAGGGCGCCAGAACTCCTCTCACTGCTGAAAACTATGTACGGCTAAAGTGTATGAGGGCTCAAGTTCATGAAGCGGGTACTGCCAAAGTGAGGTTATTGAAAGGCTTTGTCGTGACACGTCTCATGCATTGGGACTTCGGCTCATGTGTTGGGCAAGTCACGGAGTATGGGTAAAGTGTACATCCACAGTAGTGTGAGTAAAACAATTTATTTGAATAGCCGTGCTCGCGGATATGGAGCGGCTGGACAAGTTTTTCGCTTGGCTAGACTCTAAATTTTAAAATGATGGGATGGGCATGCATGATGATTTTTATGTACTGCTGGATCAACTTCTCGGGAAGGCAAGAAGGGGTAGACCCCAGAAAATCATGACGATCCACTGGCGGGAAGCTATCCTTGGGATCACAATGGATGGTGGACAGAACCGTCGCTGATTAAATAAACTATGGAATTAAAACTTGATCAGTCCTAGGTCTTAGGCTTGTGAAAAGAATTGCAAAACTAGCTTTATGCAAAAGAACCACAGCAACTCCTTGTATCCCCTAACATATGCATCGTTGTTATGGTGGCTTCTTGAGTATGGTTGGTACTCACCCTTGCTATACGCACAAACATTGAGATGTGGGTGATGAAGACCCCGAAGATTCGTACGCGTACTACCAGGAGGGTGTGGAGGATGATGGCGTCCAGTAGGTCTTAGCTTGGGTCATTGCCTGTGGCAATAGCGTGCCGATGCCTTCTCTCCACTGCCTTATCTATTTTCTCCTTTTGGTTGTATTTCGGACCGTTTGGTCCTATGTTCTAGACTTTGCCTTCGGGCTCTATATTGTAATATTTTGCGTATGACTATGGATGTATCATGCACTTGATGATTCAACAATGTATTCATGGGTACCAAACTACTCGATCCAGGGAAGTGGTACTATGAACACGATTGATTCCTATTGCAAAAACGGGGGTCTACACCTCCTCTGTAGACCATCCCCAGCGTGAAACCACTTCGTATGAGAGAGGTAAGCTTCTGAAGTGGACTAAGATTAGATGAGTTCTCTGCCTAGCCTTCGGCGTTGTCGCTCTCCTGAATGCTTGTTTATCATACACCCATTTGGATGATTTTCGATTGCAGTCTGTCACCCTCTGCGTTCGAGCAGAGCACTAGGGCATGCGAGGAGGTGAGCTCAAAGTCGCCTCCTACGGCCATGCCTATCCTTCCCCCACCACCACCTTCGGTAACTGGCCTCGTTGTCACCCCAGGGTCGTCTTCGACAACCGACAAGCTTCTGCAAGCTTGCCGTTTAGATACGTGTTGCTAGGGCATCGTCACGGAGATAAGACGTCTTACGAAGGGTGTGTCTTCCACCAACAACCGCATCGCCGCTTTAAAGGCTCAGCAGAAGACGGAGCACACGGACAACAAGAAGCTGCGGGAGGTGATTATGGGGGAGGAGAACTGGTGCAAAGGGCTCGAGCAAGCTCTGTCTGACTCGAAGGACAACCTCGCCTTCCTCCAACAAGGCTTGCACGAGAACTACAACCGCCTTGACATGGTTGCTAAGAGCTTAGGGAAACATGCACCTACCCCATAGTTCCTAGACAAGATCACCATCCTAGGACCTGTGAGGACCCTGGCAACTGAGGTGGAGACTTTGGCGAGTTCCCAGGCGGATCAGGTGGCGGAGTCAATGCGGATCGGGCTCAAGACAAGTGCTTGCCATGTTCTCGCATGCCTGAAGCTCACGCATGCTGAGATCAACATCGAGGAGATGATGGCCAAGGGAGGAGTTGATGAGCATCGCAAGGATGTGATGTCATAACTGGAGGAGGTCAAGGATTCTGTATTCCCAATTTTGAAGAGTAATTCCTTTGTTTCGCCCTATGTAACTTAAGAACAATTTTTGGTCCTATGCTCTCGAGAAATTGTTTGTCTGTTTGCCCTTAAATCCTTGGGCAATATTTTATTATGTAGATTTTTGGAAGGCGAAACCATGGTTGTCCAGCAAAGTGGGCAACCCACCGACCGGGCCGCGGTTTTACCCTTTTAAAAATCTAAAGAAAAATCGCAAGAAAAATAGTTGGAAATTAACTGGAGCGAAGAAATAATTTTAAAAGCAAAAATCTAAATGGAAATGGCATGGTAGGATTTTTCTTAAATTCTACATGTCAAAATACACTAATAGGATTTTTAGTGGAATTTTCAAAGCACTAGAAATAATTTTTAATCAATTAAAATCAAAATCAGAATAGTAAATCTCGGGAAATTGTTTTTCTCTCTCTTCCATCCATTTCCCGCTCTTTCCCGCCTATTCGGCCTTTGGCCGTCGGCTCGAGCCACCGGTCCAGTCCTCCCTGCGCCCGCGCCTCTCTCCCTCACGGGCCGGCCGAAGGCCACAGCCCGTTTACCCCTCGCACCCAAAAAATAAGTCCACTTCGCTCCTCCTTCACCTCGGGACACCGACTGTAGGGCCCACCCGTCATCTCCCGCCCCTACCTCCGCCGCCCCCGCCGCCTCTCGCCTCGCGCAGTGATCTCGGCCGCCCGCCTCTCGCGCGCCCTAAATGCACCGCCCTAACTCGCCTGCCTCTCTCGCCGCCTTCAATCGCCCCGGGCGCCGCTCCCACAGCCCTAAATGGCCGGAGTTAATCGCCGGCCATTATTTTCCCTAAATTCCTCCCTCTTAACACCGGCGATCAATTCTCCCTTATCCCGGCCACCACCGACCTCCCCGTCTGTTTAAAAGCCGGCCCCCATCCTTCCCGAGCTCCCCACACCCTCGTCCAAGTTCCCCGCACTCCCTCTCGATCTCGCACCGTGCGCCCGAGTGTTGCTGCTCTCCGTCGGCCTTCAGCCGCGTTTCCCCGTCGTCCCGAGTTGTCCTGGACGTCGCCACCGCCTCCATCTCCATCCCCGGCGCCCAAGCCCTCTTGGCTGTCCCTCTCCGTCACCGCCCGCCGTCTCCCTCACCGTCCACGCCGTCGTCCCCTCCACCTCCGACAACCAGCGGTGAGCGCCCCTCCCTTTTCCCCTCTCGGCCGAACGCGTGCCACCGCCCCGCGCCATCGCCCGAATGGCGCCGGCCGGTCTCCGGCCACCGTGCGCCATTGCCGGTCGACCGCGCCGCCCGCGCCCCTCCCCGGCTGTCCGATCCGCCTCGGCAGATCGCAGCCATCCGCCCCGCTTGCCCACGAGGCATGCCGTGTGGCTGCCGCGTCAGCGCCACGTGTGTACCACATGGTGCACCGCTCTGTCTCGGCCCATGGACCCGGTCCACCATGGACCGTTGCTTCCGCGGCCGATGACGCCATCACTGATGTCAGCCCTAGGGCTGACGCAATTTTGGGATTTATTGCGTAATAAATAATTAAGGATTTTCTTGTTTTAGTAAAAACACACATAATCTTCTAAAATTCATATCTTTTCAATCCAAGCTCCGTTTTAGCCCATTCAAATTTTATTAAATTCATAAAAATTGCAAGAATCCATTAAAAATGGTTTTGTCCCTTGTTTAAGTAGCTTTTTAGCCTATTTTTTGAAGTGCCTTGTTTGTCGTGTAGATCCGGGTAGTTCCTCCGACCCGGTGTACTTTGAAGTTGTCGTGGAGTTTTTCCTGTCCGAAGAGCAAGGCAAGTCATGCTTTATTATTGATCATATTGCTCCTATTTTAGCTAAAACACCTGTTTTATTCTATTAAACTACATTTATTTTTGAATGTCATCTTATGGGAAATATTACACCGTATGGTTAGATTTAAGCCCTAGGCTTGCCACCCTAAGCCCTTTGATAAACTTGGGATAACAACATGACTAGCTTATAGGCCTAGGTCATGCTTAGACCTGCTTAGACTTAATAGCACACTAAATGGGTAATTTCATCTAGACTTCATTATGTTAAATTGGACAAATGAAATGAAAGATATAATCGGAGAACTTTGTAGACCGGACTAATAACTAAAACATGACAAATGGTGGGCTGTGGGCGCTGTGGTTTTGATAGTGGTGCCCATGGCATTTAAGGACCGATTCACGGGAAACCCTCGGAAGAATGACCGTACAAACCACAAGCCAGAATGGGAAATGGTGGGTCCTGTAGTGTATCCCTTCCTAGCTGACGAACCCAGACAAGGGTGAGCGTGATGGAGTTGCAGTCGGCCAGGGGCTTACCGGTTGTTGGGCTGCCGAATTCACCGTGGCACTCGGGGGGGCTGCCCACTGCCCAGGAACGGGAGTAGGGGCAAAACCTTGGTGTGGTTCACTTGGTTAGCAAGGGGTTCTATGAAAGGTCCTATCACAGTCCCTTTCCGGGGTACCGTGGCGGTATTCCGGTGCACGGGAGACCGTGTTGTGGGGCTGTGTCTTGTGGGTATAGTTGTACACCTCTGATCATAGTAAAACTATTCGAATAGCCATGCCCACAGTTATGGGCGATCAACCGACTTCACCGTGATTAGTCCTACACTACTGAAAACCCGTTAATTTGACCATTGCTAGTACAGTTGGTTGGTTTGGGCATGTCTCAATGTGGGAATAACGTTGGACAGTGTTGGATTTAATATGAATTTATTTAATTAATTTACCATTTTTCGTATTCATGTTCAAAACTCCTTTTGTTTGCAAAAACCCTAGCTATTTGTGCTAAAGGCAAACCCGAGCCAAATCCTTGTCTTCCCCCTTGCATTCATACCCTTTCTTTTCTAGTATGACTTGCTGAGTATGTGGAAGTACTCATCCTTGCCTCTTCACCAGAACCTGAGTAAGAAACCAAAGAAGACGATGAAGTTGAGTAGGCTTTGTCCTGCACTCTGGAAGTTGCCTGTGGATTGTTTGAAGCCACGTGGCAAGTGTCAAGTTTAAGCTTAGGCCCCTTTTCTTTTTTTTCGCTTCTCTTTTGTAATCTTTTTATGATGTTTCTAAGGTGTGGAACTGTAATATCAACCATTGTCGTATGTGTACCCTGGCTGTCCTGGACAGGGATTTTAATACACATATAGCTTCAAAAATTCTAGTCTGAATTTCTAGGCGTGACAAGTTGGTATCAGAACCAATTCCAGACCATAGGAAAAGCCAAATAGAAAAATCCTAGGAGCCCTCTGAACTTTTTCATATGCATAAGTCCTGGCATTTGGAGTTGTTTCGGGAAAATGGGTTTCTATTTCCTCGGGGTTGGGAAGAATCTTGAGCGTTTTTCAAAACAGGAAATTTCGAAAACCAGGTCAGTCTAAGTGATAGGACTTTGAAGCTAAATTTGAAAAAAAAACATTTGCAATCTTATTCGACCGTCGGTCGGGATCTCTCTAAGGGAGCAAAGTCCTAAGTCAAGATAGGAGGGAATGGCCGCTAATTTTATACTTATTATAACTAAGCATCTATTTTAAGCATTACCACATCAGCTAGGGGAAGTCGTTATAAGCTTTACTTAGCCTCATGAAAATGTTTCTCAAAAACCCTTCTTTTCTCGTTTACTTCACTTGAGTCCTTTTTCGTTTATCTAACTTGGGTTTGAGCATGCATTGATCCCCTACCTTGTCTTCTCTAGATGGCAGGCCATCCCGTCACCCACAATGGTTAGGGTCTGAAGGGTTTTGTCGCTGAACTGACAAGGATGGCTTTGGCAGTAGGCTATCCTGGTGCACCCGAGTACACTGTCGTCTCACCTTTCGGCAGCGAGTTGCCCCATCAGGTCCATTTGGAAATGCACGGATTAGTCGGCACCAACATCCCGAACATGGTGGTCACTACTTCAGGGGAGGAACGGATGAGCATGCCTGCCAAGAGGCTGCTAACCTGATGCTGGCCCGGATGAGGGAGATGCATGACTACCATCTCCGCCACTCTGCCTACCGTTTCCATCCTGGCGTGGAAGCTCGTCGGTGATCAACTCCTTCTAATCCGTCGAAGGGGAGAATGACACCACCTTCTCTCACATGAGGATTGTGATTGAAGGGTTAGACAAGATGCATTCAGATCTTCATATGGTAGGCAAAGCCCTGAATGATCAGAAGATTCTCAGGATAAAGATCCTGAAGGATGAGGTGGATCGCCTCAAGAAAGAAATCACCATCCTGAAAGGGCTTCCACCCCCCAACATCCTTCCGATCAGGATCACGCCTCGGAAGAACACCAAGGCCCCGGTGCGGATGCAGCTGACACCCAGGATTCCCCTTCCTGCTCCGCAACCTTTCCCAGCTCCTGCACCAGTGCCGGTCCTTACTCCTGCCCTAGTCCCCGCTCCGACCATAAGCAGAGGAGGAGGATGGATCTCCATGTCCAGCAGCTGCAGAGGCAGTAGCAGTGGCAGCTCCAAGAGCCCGGACAGAAAAGAGGAGTTAGCAAGCTCTCGGAGCCGCTCAAAGGAAAAGGAAGGCGGGAACTCCCAAGGGAGTGGTTTCGACTCCACCGACCGCGGAAGCCGCTTCGATCCCTAGACTGTCACCACCGTTAGTTTACCGTTTTCCCTAGTTTTCCTGCTTGTTTAGTTGTTGCGTGTTAGGAGTGTTGTGTGTAGGGTAGCGGTCAACCTGTATCAAGTGTGGGTATGGGTTGTCCAGTTAAGGATGTTGAGTGTGTTTTAAGTGTTTTAATACAGAACAGATCAAAGCAAGTAATAAAGTCCAGCTTCTCAGTCCAATCTGATTTACTCCTTCTCTCGCCTTATTCGATCCGCTCCTTCAGATGGTGAACACCAGGAACGACAGCACCAACACCAACACTGAGTCAGCAGAGAACAACACCAGGCTAATGGCAACACCCCACCTCCTCCACCCGAGAACATCACCTTAGCTCAAGTCTTAGCCAACCAAACCCAAATGATGGTTGCAATGATGCAGCAAATGCAACAGCAACATCAACAAATGCAGTTGCAAATGATGCAACAGTTTCAACAGCAGAACCATAACCATAACAACCAGTTCGCACCGCCACCTCCCCCACAAAAGAAATTGTCGGAGTTTCTCCTTGTCCGACCCTCGACTTTCTCTAGCACCACCAATCCTATGGAAGCCAACGATTGGCTCAATGCCATAGAAAAACAGATGGACCTACTACAATGATCGTCCGCCAGCATCGACCTTACCACCCTGGAAACTTCCAAACCAGTGGAAGCCGCTTTGGGCAACAACGACGAAATCCCGTCCCACGTCCACCAATGGCACAGCCACAACCACAGCCTAAGCCAACACCACCAAAGAAGGACCTGGGAATTAAACCAGGCAACTGCTTCAACTGTGGTGAACCTGGGCATTTTGCGGACAAGTGTCCAAAGCCTAAGCGTGCACCTCGATTCGTCCAAGCGAGGGTGAATCACGCATTGGCAGAGGAGGCCCAAGACGCACCAGAAGTAATACTAAGTATGTTCCCTGTGAACTCTTTCACTGCATCAGTCTTGTGTGATTCGGGAGCAACCTATTTATTCATATCAAAAGCATTTGTGGGGACACATGGGTTGTCTGTACTGAAACTTAAGATACCCATGCGGGTTCAAACCCCCGGGAAGCATTTGAACACCGCCCACTTTTGCCCTTCGGTGGCAATAGAAATCCAAGAATCCCTCTTTCTAGCCAACCTTATCCTTCTGGAATCACAAGGCCTAGATGTCATCCTTGGGATGGACTGGTTAACCCATTATAAGGGCTTGATCGATTGCGCGAGCCGCACGATCACCTTGACCAATGGCGAAGGGAAGGAAGTGATCTTCCGCTCCACTAAACCATCAGGGGTAGTAGCAAGCCTGAACCGGATCTCGGTCAAGGAAAAACCTGAAGAAAAAGACCCGAACAAGTTAGAGGATATTCCTATGGTTTGCAAGTATCCCAATGTCTTCCCGGAAGACTTAACCACGATGCCACCTAAAAGAGAGATAGAGTTCCGGATTGACCTGATCCCTGGAACTGCTCCAATCCACAAGAGGCTTTATAGAATGGGAGCCAACGAGTTACCAGAGGTCAAGAAGAAAGTGGACGAACAGTTATAGAAAGGCTATATTCGCCCTAGCACATTGCGTTGGGGTGCTCCAGTAATATTTGTGGAGAAAAAGGATAAGACTAAGAGGATGTGCGTAGACTATCGCGCACTCAACGAGGTCACCATTAAGAACAAGTATCCATTACCTCGGATTGACGACTTGTTTGATCAATTGAAGGGAGCAAAAGTGTTTTCTAAAATAGACCTGCCGTCAGGCTATCATCAGTTGAGGATTCGAGAGGAAGACATTCCCAAGACCGCTTTTATCACTTGGTATGGTTTGTACGAGTGCACGGTCATGTCTTTTGGACTTACCAATGCACCCGCATTTTTTCATGAACTTGATGAATAAGGTGTTCATGGAATTCATGGATAAGTTTGTCATAGTGTTCATCGATGACATCCTGATCTATTATCAGTCAGAAGAGGAACACGACCACCATCTTCGGTTGGTACTCGAAAAGTTAAGAAACCACCAGCTCTATGCTAAGTTCAGCAAGTGTGCTTTTTGGTTAAAGGAATTACAATTTCTTGGTCATATCGTGAACGCCCAGGGAGTCGCGGTGGATCCTTCCATTGTGGAAGCAGTAACCAAGTGGACTCCACCCAAAACCGTCACCCAGATCAGGAGTTTTCTTGGACTTGCGGGATATTACCATCGGTTCATTGAAAATTTCTCTAAAATTGCAAAGCCAAGGACCCAGTTATTGAAAAAGGATGAAAAGTTTAAGTGGACCACTGAGTGCGACAATAGTTTCGAAGAACTTAAGAGGAAACTGGTGTCTGCACCAATATTGGTCTTGTCAGATTAAACCAAGGATTTCCAAGTTTATTGCGACGCATCTCGCCAAGGGTTAGGATGCATGTTGATGCAAGAAGGAAAAGTGGTCGCTTATGCTTCCCACCAGTTGAGACCACATGAGTCTAACTATCCAACCCATGACTTGGAACTAGCGGCAGTCGTCCATGCTTTGAAAATATGGTGACATTACCTCGTCAGTAATAGATGTGAAGTATATACAGATCATAAGAGCCTGAAATACATTTTCACCCAACCAGATTTGAACCTCCGGCAGCGAAGGTGGTTAGAGTTGATCAAGGATTATGACCTAAGTATACACTATCACCCTGGCAAAGCTAACGTGGTAGCTGATGCTTTGAGCGGAAAGAGTTATTGCAACTCTATCCACACAAAAGGAAGATGTGAACAATTACAACGGGACCTAGAGTGCCTAAATCTAGGAATTGTTGAACCCGGATTTGTGGCCGCTCTTGAAGCCCAACCCACACTCTTGGACCAAATTCGCATAGCTCAAGCCTCGAATCCTGACATAACTGAGCTTAAGAAGAACATGAGGGTTGGAAAAGCTCGCGACTTCACGGAGGACGAGCATGGAACGATCTGGATGGGCACAAGGATGTGCGTACCAAAGGATAAAGAACTGAAAAAGTTGATCCTTACCGAGGCTCATCAAAGTTAGTACTCAATCCACCCAGGAAGCACCAAGATGTACCAAGACCTGAAGGATAAGTTTTGGTGGGTCAGTATGAAAAGAGAAATAGCAGAGTTCGTGGCACTATGCGACGTATGCCAACAAGTGAAGGCAGAACACCAAAGACCTGCAGGGTTACTAGAGCCACTCCAAATCCCGGAGTGGAAATGGGAAGAAATCGAAATGGACTTCATCACAGGATTACCCCGAACATCGTCAGGGTACAATTCCATTTGGGTTATCGTCGACCGACTCACTAAAGTAGCCCACTTCATCCCAGTGCACACCATCTACACAGGAAAGAGACTGGCATAATTGTATCTCGCAAGGATCATGTGTCTCCATGGGGTACCCAAGAAGATAGTATCAGATCGTGGTAGTCACTTCACCTCCAAGTTTTGGTAGAAGCTACAAGAGGAGCTTGGCACCCGGTTGAATTTCAGTACGGCCTACCACCCACAAACCGATGGTCAGACCGAGCGAGTGAATCAGATTCCGGAAGACAAGTTGCGGGCCTGTGCTCTTGACTTCGAGAAAGCATGGGACAAGAGTCTGCCCTACGCGGAGTTCTCTTACAACAACAGCTATCAGGCCAGTCTACAGATGGCACCTTTCGAAGCGCTGTACGGACAAAAGTGTCGTACCCCGCACTTTTGGGACCAAACTGGCGAGCGCTAGTTGTTTGGGACCGAAGTGTTAAGCGAGGCGGAGGAAAAGGTCAGGACAGTAAGGGAGAGGCTTAGAATCGCACAGTCTCGGCAAAAGAGTTACACAGACAACCGTGGGAGGGACCTAACGTTCGAGGCAGGTGATTATGTGTATCTTCGAGTCACCCCGCTTCGAGGAGTGCAATGTTTCCAAACTAAAGGCAAGTTGGCACCACATTTTGTGGGACCGTACAAGATATAGGAACGTCGAGGAGAAGTAGCTTACCAGCTCGAGCTTCCACCCTCCATGGCCGGCATCCATGATGTATTTCACGTCTCACAAATTAAAAAGTGTCTAAGAGAGCCAGAAGAATAGACGAGCCTAGATCAGATAGAGATTCAGGAAGATTTAACTTATGTGGAGAAACCAGCGCGTATCCTCGAAACCAGTGAGCGGAGAACCCGAAATAAGGTTACCAGATTCTATCGAGTTCAGTGGACTCATCACTCAAAAGAAGAGGCCATCTGGGAAAGGGAAGATGAGCTTAAGGCTGCTCATCCCTATCTTTTTGCCAGTACCTCCCAATCTCAGGGTCGAGATTCTGTTTAAGGGGGGTAGGTTTGTCACACCCTGAGGTGTTTTGCTCTTTTAAAAATGTAAAGAAAAATCGCAATAAAAATAGTTGAAAATTAACCTGGAGTGAACAAATAATTTTAAAAGCAAAAATCTAAATGGAAATGGCATGGTAGGATTTTTCCTAAATTCTACATGTCAAAATACACTAAAAGGATTTTTAATGGAATTTTCAGAGCACAAAAATATTTTTTAATCAATTAAAATCGAAATGAGAATTAATAAATCCCGGGAATTTGTTTTTCTCTATCCTCCGTCCTTTTCCCACTCTTTCCCACCCATTCGGCCTTGGGCCGTCGGCCCAGTCCTCCCCGTGCCCGCGCCTCTCTCCCTCTCTCCTAGTCGGCCGGCCGAAGGCCACGGCCCGTTTACCCCTCACGCCCGAAAAATAAGTCCACTTCGCCTCCCCCTTCACCCCGGGACACTGACAGGTGGGCCCCTACCTCCGGCCGTGCCGTCGCCATTGGCGCTGCCTCTACCCCACGCAGATCTCGGCTGCCCGCCTCTCCCGCACGCCCTAAATGCACCACCCTAACTCGCCTGACTCTCCCACCGCCTTCAATCGCCCTGGCCGCCACTCCCGTAGCCCTAAATGGCCGGAGTTAATCGTCGGCCATTATTTTCCCCAAATTCCTCCCTCTTACTCCGGCGATCAATTCCCCCTTATCCCGGCCACCACCGACCTCCCCGTCCCCTTTAAAAGCCGGCCCCCATCCTCCCCGAGCTCCCCACACCCTTGTCCGAGTTCCCCGCACTCCCTCTCGCTCTCGCGCCGTGCGCCCAAGTGTTGCCGCTCTCCGCCGGCCTTCGGTCGCATTTCCCCGTCGTCCCGAGCCATCCCGGACGTCGCCACCGCCTCCATCTCCATCCCCGGCGCCCGAGCCCTCTCGGCCGCCCCTCTCCGTTGCCGCCCACCGTCTCCCTCACCGTCCGTGCCGTCGTCCCCTCCACCTCCGACGACCCGCAGCGAGCGCCCCTCCCTTTTCCCCTCTCGGCTGAACGCGCGCCACCGCTCTCGAGTGCACGTGGCTCCGCCCGCGCGTGAGCCGTGACATTCTGCCGTCCTGTGCTGCCGCCCGAGTGGCGTCGGCCGGTCTCCGGCCGACCGTGCCCCTCCCCTGCCGTCCGATCTACCTCGGCAGATTGGAGCCATCCGCCCCGCTTGCCTGCGTGGCATGCCACGTGGCTGCCGCGTCGGCGCCACGTGTGCGCCACGTGGTGCACCGCTCTCTCTCGGCCCGTGGACCCGGTCCACCGTGGACCGGTGCTCCCGCGACCGATGACGCCATCGCTGACGTCAGCCCTACCGCTGACGCAATTCCAGGATTTATTACGCAATAAATAATTAGGGATTTTCCTGTTTTAGTAAAAATACAGATAATCTTTTAAAATTCATATCTTTTCAATCCGAGCTTCGTTTAAGCCCAATAAAATTTCATTAAATTCATAAAAATGCCAGGAATCTATTAAAAATGGTTTTGTTCCCTGTTTAAGTAGCTTTTTAGCCTGTTTGTTGAAGTACCTTGTTTGTCGTGTAGATCCGGGTAGTTCCTCCGACCCGTTGTACTTTGAAGTTGTCGCGTAGTTTCCCCTGTCCAAAGAGCAAGGCAAGTCATGCTTTATTATTGATCATATTGCTCCTATTTTAGCTAAAACACCTATTTTATTCTATTAAACTGCATTAATTTTTGAATGTCAACTTATGGGAAATATTAAACCGTATGGTTAGATTTAAGCCCTAGGCTTGCCACCCTAACCCCTTTGATAAACTTGGGATAACAACATGACTAGCTTATAGGCCTAGGTTATGCTTAGACCTGCTTAGACTTACTAGCACACTAAATGGGTAATTTCATCTAGACTACATTATGTTGGACATATGAAATGAAAGATATAATCTGAGGACTTTGTGGACCGGACTAATAAATAAAACATGACAAATGGTGGACTATGGGCGCTGTGGTTTTGATAGTGGTGCCCATGGCATTTAAGGACTGATTCACGGGAAACCCTCGGAAGAATGACCGTACAAACCACAAGCCAGAATGGGCAACGGTGGGTCCTGTAGTGTAGCCCTTCCTAGCCGACGAACCCAGGCAAGGGTGAGCGTGATGGAGTTGCAGTCGACCGGGGGCTTACCGGTTGCTGGGCTGTTGGATTCATCGTGGCACTCGGGGGGGGGGGGAGGGCTGCCCACGGCCCAGGAACGGGAGTGGGGGCGAAACCTTGGTGTGGTTCGCTTGGTTAGCGAGGGGTTATACGAAAGGTCCTATCACAGTACCTTTCCGGGGTACTGTGGTGGTATTCCGGCGCACGGGAGACCATGTTGTGGGGTTGTGTCTTGTGGGTACAGTTATACACCTCTGATCAGAGTAAAATTATTCGAATAGCCGTGCCCACGGTTATGGGCGATCAACCGACTTCACTGTGATTAGTCCCACACTACTGAAAACGTGTTAATTTGACCATGGCTAGTATAGTTGGTTGGTTTGGGCCTGTCTCAATGAGGGAATAACGTTGGATAGTGTTGGATTTAATATGAATTAATTAATTAATTTACCATTTTTTGTATTCATGTTCAAAACTCGTTTTGTTTGCAAAAACCCTAGCTGTTTGTACTAAAGGCAAACCCGAGCCAAATCCTTGTCTTCCCCGTTGCATTCATACCCTCTCTTTTCCGGTATGACTTGCTGAGTACGTGAAAGTACTTATCCTTGCCTCTTCACCAGAACCTGAGCAAGAAGCCGAAGAAGAAGATGAAGTTGAGTAGGATTTGTCCTGCACTCTGGAAGTTGCCTATGGATTGGTTGAAGCCACGTGGCAAGAGTCAAGTTTAAGCTTAGGCCCCTTTTCTTTTTTTCTGCTGCTCTTTTGTAATCTTTTGTAATGTTTCTAAGGCGTGGAACTGTAATATCAACCATTATCGTATGTGTACCCTGGCTGGTCTTGGACAGGGATTTTAATACACATATAGCTTCGGAAATTCTGGTCTGAATTTCTGGGCATGACAGCAGTTCCTAACTCACCTTATGCCTCATCGACTCCTAGCAGTGATGCCCATGCTTTGGTTATTGTCACCCCTGACAGTGAGTTGCCTTCTCGTGAAGCTCAACTCATGCTCCTTCGTGAACAATATCAGAATAAGGAAAATTTGCCTTTATAGGCTATTGCCCTTGTTCTTAGAACAGGGATGCTAGTGATAACAACATCCTTATTAGGTTTAGAAAGTTCTTTTGAGAAGACAAAGCATTAGGTCGAATACTGGCGAACCATGTTCGAGAAGGAAGAGCTGGAGCAGGCAGCCGACAACATCTAGAAAGACCAGACCTCAGAGCTTCTCAAAGGGAGAGAAGTATGGATGGAAGCTTATCTCGAAGGATGTTGCGCCTTGCTTAATTGGTTGTGCCAAGAAGTGCATGTGGCTCGTCCACCTCCTGAGAAGTCTATATCAGGTTATCTAGGCTGGGTGCAGAGTACGTGCGACGCCCTCGCTAGTACCGCTCGAAGGATTGACAATAGTCTTAAGCAAGAATGTCGTCAAGCTAGTTGGTACGCATGTGACCATGTGCTCACGCGTATCCGAGAGTCAGGACTGCAGATGAAGTTGGGTTTTCATCGGGAGGGGTTCTCTCGTTCTCTGTAGACGACTGCCGAGTTCGACCAACTAGCCCAATCCTTAGTGCCACTCGCTGAGGACGTGTTCGCCTCGATGCAGTGGATTTGGTCGTCCTGGTATATGTAATAGCTAGGATATCCTGCAAAACACTTGTCCAATATATTAGTACATCTTTTGTGAATTTTGGTTTTTAATATACATGGTAATTGATGTAAAAATGTAGTCTATGTGTAGTAGTGAACGAGTACTCTCGCAAGTGTTGTTATTAGCAGAACGAAGTTGAATACCCTTCCTAGCCCCCAGCTGGTTTTATGGAAAATATTTTCACAAAGGCAGCTTCAATCTTATAACAGACTATGCTGAAGTAGCGAATACCTAGCCCTAGACTTGAATTTGAGAAAACTAATTCTCGATTACACAGCTAGTTAATATGTTACATGAGATACTCTAACATGACCATTCTAACATGGTCATTTGACCCTTAGCACCTGACTAATCCAATAGTGTCATGCATCCTCGGCCAAGGTTCTGAGACCCGATGATTAGTCAGGTTTAAGGTAATAGGATGATACGAAATGACTTCAAGATGTAGTGATATAAGAAGACTATTAGACTATGCAACTATGCAACTTGGATAGAAATGATTCATGTATATTAACTTGTATAAATCAACTATTAGACTTTATACCGATCTCATACATAAAGTTTATGTAGTTGATCAATGTTCTAGGAATTTGAAAAACTCGCAGCTTTCATCGTCAGCGATGTTGTATGCACCTGGCCATAAGACTTCAACTACCGTGTATGGTCCTTCCCATTTGGGTGAGAGCTTGTTGCTTCCTGCCTAATTTTGGACTATCCAGAGGACGTAATCGTCAATGTCAGGGCTCGGATACGCTTCTCATGATAACGACATAAATTTTGCTGGTATCCGGCTACTCGAAGGACAACTCACTCTCCATGCTCTTCTAGGAGGATGATGTCATTGTTGATGCAAAATCGGTCCCGTCATGTGTGCTAAAAGATGTGTTGACGTGGATCCTACGTGTGGTACATAGCAGCGTGGGAGATCTTCTTAGCTCCAATGCAGGTGCTAAATTTTGATGAGATGCAAGTTTGTCAGTTAGTTTGATTCTGCAACTGACAAGATTGATAAATTAACGATCAAAGAGCCGATCAGCCAATAGTTGTTGATGCCTGTCGATATCCGATGTGGATATACTAGCGATGTCGATAGGGTTTTGAACGATCGGCTATATGTCCGTTGTAGATTTTGAGATAAATAATGATATAAAGGCAACCGATTGATGATAATGTAATGAAGCAATGACCAATCAACAAATAATGGTATGATAGAATAAATGATGATCCAATAATTAAAGCATACATTGGGTAGAAATCCGATGTCATTATATTCAAATGATTAAGTGATTAATGAAACATTTGATGCAATAAGCTAAAACCAACTTGTATATAATCCTTATAAATCGATGCAACAGTTCAACAATATTTAGATAACTCATTGGCTGAAACCCAAATGAAACAATAATTGATGCCTATTGACTTAAATAAATCAAACTTACAACCACAACCTCATAGGTTGGACCTAACAGATGCAACATAAGGTTGATAATTGCCTGATAGATTTAAATCAACCGTATGACACCGATCAAAGTGGTCATCTATAAATTTAACCAAGATAGTAAAACCATCAAAGAAAAATTTGACACATCACATAAGATCGGCTAACCCTCCGATGAAACATTAACATAAACTTATCGGCTCAACAAGACTTAGATTATCAGCAACAATCTAGTAGGTCAGACCTAACCGATGCACACGAGATTGTATACGATAATCTAATACTCAATGAGCCGATAAATCTATCTAATATGATGGATATAACAAATCTATCTACATCGACATCATGTTTAAAGAAACATCAACTAAATCAGAATAATGAACCTAACCAAGGAAGTCCTAACTAAGCCAATGTGACTATAAATAGTAATGGAACTAAAGATAGAGATGATACACCAGATATGCAACACTTGCATCGGCCCGATTAGAATATCAAACTCAACTAAGGACGTCCTAGCCATGCCAGCACAAGCAAAGATGATGAAACTCACTTCTAGCCAGAGGTCGAACTCAATTGATGCATCCCATGCGCAAAAACAAGAACTCATCAAAATAAAACATCATAAAAGGGTGGCGATGCGCATAAAGTAGATGTATATTGATATGTGGAGATAGTTTACAGGGACCCTTGGTGTACATATTTATACCTATGGGGGGTATCACCCCGGGGTAGCCCATGCAAGGGAAAGAAGATCAGTCGGGTCGGATTAAGGGGGCTCAGGCTGGGGCTACTGACCCGACCTCATTCGGGGTCGGCCGTCCTTACCTCCGTCCCCTAGTCCAACCTTAGCCCCTTAACTTGACCGCTGCGGTTGGGGTCGGAGTCCTAACCTCATTTGGGGTCGGGCATCCAAACCTTTGGCCCCTAGACCGATCTCAGTCCCTTAACTCAACCTCTACGAATGGCTCCGACCTAGAATGGGCAAGTTTTCCTCATCGGGAAGGAGGCATACTCAGCAAGTCTTGCCGAGGGGACAAAGAGGGGACAACCCGATAGAAGATGATGTCACCCAACAGGACTGCGCGCGTGGTACCTGTGAAGGATGGATCCCGAGGCAAGACTACGCACAAGATGCCCACGGCGACTAGAGTCCAAGGAGTCTCTGGGTATTTTTTAGATTACGTTGTACTTGCTTTTTACTTTATGGCTAAGTTTCCTTGCGCCCCAAGCCCCTTTGTAACTGCCCCCTGGAGCTATAAAAGGGATGGCAGGTCGCGTGGGCGAGGAGGAGGCCAGATCCAATCCTGAACTCTCACTTGTATATAAATCTTGTTCATACACCACCCCAACAAAGAACACAGGACGTAGGCTTGTTATCCTCCGAGAGGGCCAAACCTATCTAAAATCTTGGCTCGTATTGTTCTCGAGTCGACCATCAGATCCATCGGTAGGACGCTCCAACTACTCTCTTCACCGCCTTGGGCAGCCTGCTTGGAGGACTGATCGACCACCCGTCGACAATACCCATAAGCCGATAAGAGTCTTAATTGGAAACGACACAAAATTTTCTAAAGATAAAAGAAAAACATAAAGTCCTCATCAGACATGACACAAACTTTCCTAAATGCAAAACTTATCTAATTAATAGATAAACTTAAGCCGCCATGTAATAGTCTTCAACATTCCTTCTTGAACTCAATCTCTCCTGGATAAATTTCCATAAGCTATTTGACCTCTTTCCTTAACCGAATCCACTAAATAATCTTACCAAATTTTGGCGTTAACATTCATCTGCTCGTCGGTTGTCCTGGTACTCATCTGAGTGCTCTTGGACACGTGTAGACCGATACCGTAGCTCAATTGGGAGTACAGCTTCGGATCTGTGCACGAGTAAGAAGGGAGTCTCTTTGGTGGGTGTAGTTGGAGTGGTACAAATGGCCCATAGAACGGAGGGGAGTTCTTCAAGCCATCATGACTCGTAGACCATGAGCCTATCGTAAACATGTGTTTTGA
The DNA here is from genome assembly GCA_019925245.2 of Oryza australiensis. NCBI lineage: Eukaryota > Viridiplantae > Streptophyta > Magnoliopsida > Poales > Poaceae > Oryza > Oryza australiensis. Next base: position 983,136 of record JAIFGZ020000565.1, on the reverse strand, counting down.
TCCCTTGTAGATTGATCTCGTTGGCCCGCTTGATTTGCCCATTGCTCTGAGGGTGTAAAACCGATGCGAAGCAGATCTTGACCCCAAATTCTAAGCAGTAATATTGGAAAGCACCGCTTGTGAATTGGGAATCGTTATCGGTCAAAATCTTTCTCGATAGTCCATATCGACAGAATATCCCTTTCATGAACTTGATGACGTGTTTGACTGTGATCTCTCTTGTTGGCTCTGCTTCAATCCACTTAGTGAACTTGTCAATAGCCATGAGAAAGTATTTGTAGCCACCTTGTCTTCATGGAAAAGGTTAAAGGATGTTGAGCTCCCAGCATGAGAACGCCAAGGACAAATGGATAGTTTGAAGTGCTTGGGCTGGTAGCTTGGCGTGTTTGCTATGGAACTTGCATGCTTTTGTTAACGGCAAAATTTGGAATATAGTCCATTAAATAAGGAACAAATGTGAAGCGAGATTGACGACGTGATTTTAGTTGCCAAAAATGTGGAATTGCATTGGGTGGGAGCATATCAGCTGGGAATGTTTCGACTGGTGTGTATCGGTTTTGGCAGTTGCAGATAAGTGCTAGAAGTTTGAGTTCTTTTCGAATTTGGTTGAAGGGAATGGGAACATTACCAAAAAGGGAATCGGATTCAAGAAGAAAGTGACATGGGATTTATCTATTAATTAGGCATGTTTAATTATTTTTCTTTCATAATTTTAGGAAAGACTGAGTAGAGTCCGGTCTGGGCTTGTAATTTTTGTTTTATCTTTAGGAAAGTTTGTGTCATATCTGATATGGGCTCATTTATGCTCATGGGTACAAATATGTACATCCAAGGTCTTGTAAAAATAACAACAATTCAATACACACTTTTGGCGCATCGCCACCCTAGTTTTCTAGGTTTTCATCTCAACGAGTTCTTGTTTCGAGTTTGGCTGCATCGGTTAGGTTAGATCTCTAGCAAGAGGTAAGTTCCGTCTATAGTTGCTTGTATCGACGGGGCTAGGGCTTCCATCGGTTGAGTACAACACTTTATTTTGGTCAATACAAGCGCTAAGTTATCATATACTTTATCTAATCTAAGTTGTTAGTACAGTTTACTTGTATCGGCTCATTCACTTAGGGTTTGCTGATATTGGCTAAACTGTTCTTGATGACTTAGATTGTTTGGTGTATCTACCACCCTGAAAACAGTCTTAGATTGTTTGGTGTATCTACCACCCTAAAAACAGACAAAGACATGTTTAAATTTTATTCTTTCTTTCATACTTAGTGTTGCATCAATTGGGTTTGTGTTGATGAGAATTTTGATTCCCACGCACTGGCCTGAGAGGTTTGCTTTACTCTAGTGCAGGTCCAAATTGGTTGCCTCTGGTGTCGTCAAGGGCGTGCCAATTGGTTTGATCCTGTAACCAACAAGAAAACAAGAAATAGGCATTAAGTTAGAATTAGATCCTACCGGATCGACTGAAGACGTCAATAAACATATAATTGTTATCCCAAAACACACTTATACTACGTGATTGGGATAGATTGATAGTATACCGAGACAGTATAAATCACTTAGGCTAAAGGCACATTAGGATAATAATTATCTGCATTGATGACCTAGCCGATACTACAGGTCTAATGTGAATCGGCTAGTACTCCGATACATTTTATAAAAAGATATTAATCTAGCCTAAATACGCTAAACCTAGATCGATCAGCTGTCAACGTAACTTGACAGATTGATACTGGCTTAGGGCATTTAAATAGATTGAGATCATAATATAAAAGGCGGCTTTAATATATCTAATAGCAATTAAATACTAGAAGATAACTAAAACAGGTAAGGCTGGCTGAAACTCCAGCACTGTCTCTAATAATAAACATTAAACTGAACAGATCTTGATAGTTCTAAAAGTGACTTAACAGGTCGATTAGATGCAGCATTAAGTACAAAAAGAAAAACTAGATCTGCATAAGCTAATGAGAACCCTTCGAGACGGTAGATACGACATATAATCTAATTCAACCTTTGGATCTAATTCTATCGACTGCTATCTTCAGAAAGAAATCAGTCGATTGCGAGATAGATCTAGACATTGCTCTAGATTATATGCCGCATATTATAGATTAAGCCGTTTATAACATCGAAACTAGAGTATCATGATGATGGAACCACTAACCCTGATGATACAAACCACTTGTAACAAGGAATTACCTTGTTCGGAGATCGAAGTCGATGCAGCCCGAGCGAAAGCAAGAACTTGTCAAAAGGAATAAAATAAAAGGGTGGCGATGCGTCGAAGTTGATTGATTATGTGTTGTTTTTTGTTACAAGCCCTCGGGTCTTATTTATACCCGGATACATAATGAGTCCGTGACGGACATGATTCCTATGATAGATTAGATTACAAAACAAACTGACATTATCACGGAAGGGAACTAAACAAAATATCCTAATATAAAGATACAACTGCCATTATAGGACATTATCCACAGATGGCAATATCTTTAGCGCACAATTTGGAGACCGAATCCAACACCTTATCTTCATATTTTCCTTTCGGGACTGGCTCCACTTCTATCTCAACTCGGAATCGGCTACCGGCTGTCCTGGTCCAATTCGGGCTTAGTTGACGGGCTTCGCAGCTGATTCGGACTCAGCCGATACGACCTCTCTTCTTCGCAGATCGCGCATCTACTTTGATTCCGCTTCAATCTCTGCTTCAAACCCGGGGATTTGGTTACCAAATTTGGTCATTAACACATGCCCCCCAAGTCCGTGATATGAAAGTATTGCGGATTTTGTGCAATCCGAATTCCAGGTGCAACCCTAGGTCAACTCTGTTTCGGCCGTCCTCACACCTCTTTAAATAACACCCAAGTGCCCCGAAATACTTACGCCATTATTTGCGCACTGAACACACTTAGCCAGAAAATCCTTAAAACTTTCCCGACGATTTTTGCGGAGCGCCAAACAAGCCTACAGCAATCTTCCTTCCCAACGACAAGCTCATCCCCATTAATGGCGTCTTCATCTGCTCCCCCCGATACCTCATCGGCCGAGTTCACCGAGGTAAGTCTCATCAACTGAATCCCCCTTTTTTCGCCTTTACTCATAAATCTGGATTCGAGGCTTCAATAATCTCAATTTTGCTTTCTTTTCATCTGTAGCACCTTTCTCATCAAATAGCCATCCCCAGTTTGATCAGTGAAAAGAGATACTACCTAGGCCTCATCGGCAACACAGATCCTACAGACATCATTAATGCCGAAACAAATAGACTTCCTTATAGGATTCAAAACCCTAGCTTGGTGCCTTGGAATGGAACCTTCAAATCCTGGCCATCCACTGATAAATCCTGGCCGATTTGGTACAAGAGTTAGAAGCCAGCAAACAAAGTCACTGGGAAGAAATAAGGATCGTCCAATGTTTCACTCTCTCAATAGCCGATCAGGCCAAGGACGAACCGCTCATGTCAGCTGCTTGTTACTTCTGGAATAACACATTTAACGCCTTTCTCTTCCAGCAAGGACCTATGACTCCCACACTATCCTATGTTTGCATGATAACTGGTTTAGACATCTTATCATCGGCTAACCCTAACCAGCTGGACAACAAGGGTCAATACTCTTTCAAGACGAAAGCCATTGGAGGCTGGAATGGATACATCAATATGAACATGAGCACTGGACCAGTCAGCCCCAGGGCGCACACAACCTTTCTAATGATGTGGCTGGAAAAGTTTATCTTCTGTAGATCTAGCTGCGGCCCCACAGCAAACTGGCAAGCTGTAGCCGAAGCCCTAGTCAACAAGGCAACCATCCCCTTGGGCAAGTTCCTCCTAGGTTACCTTTACCAAACCCTAGATCAAGCATCTACTAAGATAGCCGCTAGCTCGATTATAAGCACTGGAGGCCCCTGGTGGTTTTTACAGCTTTGGTTTGTGCTCCTTACACATAAAATTTTTGGAAGACCTAGTCTGGCCGATGCCAAATTCCCTTTAATAGAGCCAACTGAGGATGAGGATGGAGAAGAGATAACCACGCACAGGTGTATGTCCTTCAGAGAAGCTACACTGTTTGTGCCGGATCCAAATTGTCGAGCGAACTCTTAGCCGATTGGTTCACACCCTTTTATGATGGATTTGCCAAGAACAATCGGACATTGTTTTCCTATGGAAACTGTCCAGAATTCGAACTCCCCATCGATTTTAACTTTGATGAACTCAACTTTGAGGAGCACCAGAAACCAAGGGAGATCTTTGCTGTAGCCATCAGCCCTTGCATTCTCCCAATCGATATCCACCAAGGTCGTAACATTATTAAGTCATACGAGTTTTACTACCCCGCATCAGCCGCCAGGCAACTCGGACTCAGACTGTTGCCAATTGGATTTTATTACGCCGACAAGATCCAAACGAGGGGGAAAATAACTTCAAGGATAATGATGGATCGGCTGATGAACATCAAAAACCCGTCTCTCGGCAGCATAGGTGCCTTGGAATTAGCCTTGAAGAGGAGTTCGGCCTTTGACTGATGGTGGGTCAAATTGAAAAGACACATCTTTCACCAGCCATCCTCTATGTGCTTAACCACACTGCTTCCAGAGTCGCTTCCTGATGTAAGTACTTCTCTTGCTCGGTCAATTTCCAAATTCATCGGCTATTATCTGCCTAATATTCCGCTAATGCATTTTGTCTTCACAGACAACCGATTCTTCTCCCCCCCATGAGAGCAATTCGGCGCTCAAAATCGAATACGCTGTAGGGCGGATCCCAACTGGAGGACTTGCTCGATCAATTATCAGCTTCCATGCGCCAAAGGTGACAACACTTCTGCATGGTCAAACTCGTGAGGCACTATCCAGAAAGAGGGCCAAGCCATCGGCTACTGGTCGACCAGCCACTCAGAAGAAAAAAGCAAAGAAGCAACCAACAGCCCCTGCTGACAACTTGCCGTCCTTGGACACAAGTGTTGAGGAAGCCCTTAATCAAGAAATCATTGAGGAAGAAATTGATCAAGCCATCGAAGAAGTAGCAGCCGAGTCTATCTACCCGAGCAAATATGCACAAACCCCGTCAGCTCATGATCAGGCTCAGCAAACACCATCCCCTCCTCAACGCCCCGCTCATCCTCAACCGGTACGCATCCCGAAGTTTTGGTGACATAAATTCACTTGACATCCCTCTATTCTTATCCAAAACCACTTGATTGCAACGAAAACGACTAGACCATCGGCAGCCACGCCCTACTTCACTAGTAAGTTCACAACACTGTCCGGGGTTCTCTTTTACGTCGTTTTGGCTGATTTCAACTAACACTCGTCCACGCAGCCTCCTTGCTCTCCATCGGCCGCTCCTCACGCATCAACCGAACACACGCTATTGGCCAAGGGTAGCCACCATGTGGAAGAAGAAGAGGAGACGCCAGCTCCCACGGTTAAGGTAAAAAAACAACCCTTTCGAGAACCAGCCGACCCTTTAACCCTCTCGGTACTTAATCAATGCTGAATGAGGTCTTGCAGGCCCTAGCCGACATGTTTTCCTTCGACATCAGGGAGTTTGTCAGCGAAGAAGAGGAAATCACCAGCCAGGCCTCCGCTCCTATAGCCGATGCGTTAAAGGAGAGGCTCTCTGATATTGCTCGTCGGCTGGAAAGCCCATTAGACTAAATGGTCACTAACTGCGGGCTGATAAAAGCCAAATTCGAAGAGATTGAGAGCATGCTTCCGGACAACGTAGCCGACGCAATCTCCCAAGCTGCCCATATTGACCAATACCGGCACAGACTAGAAAGGGCAATGCAGCGGATGATTGACAGGAAAGCCAAAGCCGATCTTGAAATAATGATCGAGAACAACCGTCGGGGGCGTTATCGATGAAAAGACCAAGTTAAACAAACTAACTGCTGGGCCATCAGCCACCCAATGCAACATCGAACGACTGAAGAAAAGGGAAGTCGAACTTATGGCCGAACTCGACAAGTGCAGGGCAACACTCGCTTCCGAAGAGAAGAAACTAGCCGATCTCCCAACGGCCATCGAGGAGCAACGGAGCAAAGTGAAGTTCTCTATTTAGTGCTTAAGAGATCTAAGGAAGTCCCTAAAGCCGATTTCGGAACCGACGCGCCGATGCCGAGACGATTGACCAGTCGAGAACATCAGACAGAGAGCAATATTGGCCATTAATAACTTCATCGGTGACTAGATCGACTTTTGTAATAGGCCAGATTGAAAAAACTTTCAAAGACATCATCTAACATGTAACTTTTGTAGTCGGCTCGCTGACTTTAATCATGTTCCCCTCTTTGCCAATTCAATTATGTCCAAGTTTCGAATGCCTTGACAATTTCCAGAGATCTTCAAACTTTTGAAGCCTCTTGTCTGTGATTTCTGAATTTGTGTTATATTATATGCCTCCCTAATTTTGTCAATGACGTCCTTAGCATTGATAAAGTTAGTAAACCACATGACTTGTAATTGTCAGCTAGGTTGAGTCGATATAGAAAAAATCAGAGGGGAAAAACATAGAGGAAAAACATTCTAAAGGCGATGTATGTATTGGCAGAATACATCGGCTAACATGGATCGGCAACCTTAGCCGATTCACGAGTTGATCCAGACGCTGGGATAATACTTCTTCAGATACTTGCCATTGAGAGCCCTCCCAAATACTTCTCCTTCTAGTCCTTCTAACATGTAGGCTCCCTTAGAGACGCATTTGTGGATCTTGAAAGGCCATTCCCAGTTAGGTGACCACTTGCCGAACTTGTTATCCCTTGATCCAATCGGCAATATTAATTTCCAAACGAGCTCGCCCTCTTCAAAAGACTTAGGCACAACTTTCTTGTTATTGTCTTTGGTCACTTTTTCCAAGGCACGGATCCTTGATAGGACTAGGTCTTCTAATTCATCTACCATCAGATTAAAATAATCATCGGCTGTTAGCTGGTCTTGTAGTTGAATTCGTCTTGAGCCGATGATATTTTCTCATGGCAGGACTACTTCATGTCCGTAGACCAATTTATATGGAGGCACCTGGATTGATCCGTGGCAAGCCATCCGATAAGCCCAAAGTGATTCGGCTAATCGGTTGTGTCATTGCTTTGGGTACTCAGCGATCTTTCTCATTATCAACTTGATCAAGCTTTTATTAGAAGCCTCGGCTTGCCCATTGGCCTGAGCATAGTATGGTGAAGAATTTAACAACTTGATCCCCATATCGTCGGCAAACTGAACAAACTCGTCACAGACAAAGATAGATCTCTGATCCGTAGTTATAGTTTGAGGGACGCCGAATCTGTATACGATGTGTTCTTTAACAAACTCGATTGCGTCTCCAGAGTCAACCTTCTTTAAGGGAACTGCTTCCACCCACTTGGTAAAATAATCGGTTGCCACCAATATAAACTTATGTCCTTTGCTTGAGGGTGCATTGATCTGGCCGATCATGTTTATTCTCAAACCTTTGAATGGCCAAGGCTTGATAATTGGGTTCATAGCCAATGCCGGTGTCCTTTGGATAGCTCCAAACTTTTGAGCCTTGGCATCCCTTGTAATACTTGAAACAGCTTTTCCAAGATAGTCGGCCAAAAGTACCCTGCTCTCTGAAGTAGCCACTTCATCTTATGAGCCGATTCATGTGTGCCACAAATCCCTTCATGCACTTCCCCGATAGCAACCTTGGCTTGATCGACACTGAGACATTTGAGTAGCACACCATCAATCGTCCAATAGTACAATTCTTCGTTAAGCAGAACATATCTCAAAGTCTTGTAGCGCAATTTCCTTGAAGCCGATTGGGAGGGATTTTGTAGGTAGTTGTAGATGTCAAATCTCCAATCGTCGGCTGACATTGTGGCAATTTCCACTTCAATATCCTTTGTCATCGGCCTGTAGCCTGATGCCCCCTGAGCTAGATCATTGGCTTCTACGTTTTGTTCCCTGGGGATATGTTTCAATGTTACTAGCCGAAAGCTGTCCATCAATTCTTGGCATTTTTGATAGTAGACCATCAGCGTATCGTCCTTGCATTCATATTGTCCTGATGACCAACAGTGAATCTCCCATTATCTCGATGGCGTCGGCTTCGACCTCCTTGAGCAATTGTAATCCCTTTAGCACGACTTCATATTCAGCTTGATTGTTTGTTGCATGGGGTGTGATTGAAAAAGCAAACTCGAAGCTTGCCCCTTGGAGAGATTATTACTAAGCCGATGTCGCATCCATTGGTGCAAACCGAGCCATCAAAAGTTAAAGTCCAAGGCATGATATCCACCGAGTCGATTGAATCATCTCTCGTGCTCCACTATGAAATCGGCTATAGCTTGTCCTTTTACCGCCTTGGGTGCCCGGGTATCTCGATCAAACTCCGTTAAGGCAAAAATCCACTTCCCAACTCGTCCTTTTAGAACTAGAGCCGATAGCATGTATTTGACTACGTCGGCTTTGCATACCACAAGACACTCGTTCTATAATAAATAATGCCTTAACTTCGTGCATGAAAATATAGGCATAAACATAACTTTTCCACCGGTGAATATCATGTTTCGCATCCGTAAGTCGTCACGAGATAAAAGATTGACTTCTCCTTTCCTTCGACCTTCTAAATCAAAACCGAGCCGATTGATTTCGTCGGCTGATAGATATAACTTGAATGGCACTCCTTTCGTGGAGAAATTAGGACCGGAGGGGAACTTAGATAACTCTTGATGCTGTCCAAGGCTTTTTGCCGCTTCCGCCCCTGTGTGAACGCTTGATCGCCCTTAAGCCGAAGCAATGGTGTGAACGGCTCTATCTTTTTCGGCGCATTTGCTATGAATCGCCCGATGAAATTGATTTTGCCGATACGATTGTAATTCCTTCTTGTCCTTCTGAGGTTGAATCATCTTGATTGCATTGATGCTCCTCTACGTAACCTTGATCCCCTCTCATGAACAAGGAATCCCAAAATTGCCCACCGATACGCCAAACGCACATTTTGTAGGGTTCATCTTCAGCCATATTTTCTCCTTTGCTCCAAAACCTCCCCTGGACGGCTATGTGGTCTTTTACCTCCTTGGATTTGACAACAACATCGTCTATGTAGATTTCCACTAAAAAGCCGACCAAATCATGAAAAATGTAATTCATGGCCCTCTGATACGTAGCCCCATCGTTCTTCAGGCCGAACGTCATGACAACCCATTCGTATAGGCCGATTGCTCCTGGGCACCTAAAAGCTGTCATGTGGATGTCTTCCTCGGCCATGAAGATCTGATTGTAACCTGCGTTCCCATCCATGAAATTTATAATTTTGTGGCCCGAGATGGCATCTACCAAAGAAATTGGCTATGGGCATTGGGTATTCGTCCTTAGGGCTGGCCTTGTTTAAATCTCTAAAGTCGATACACACCCTAAGTTTGCCGTTCTTCTTTATCACTGAAACTATGTTTGTAACCCACTCTGCATATCGACTGGGTCGAATAAATCCAGCATCATATAGCCGAGTGATTTCGGCTTTAATTGCTTCATACATATTGGCTTTAAACCTCCTGGTAGGTTGTTTATATTGCCGATATCCGGGCTTGATAGGGAGCCGATGTTCAACAATGGATCGGCTAAGACCAGGCATCTCAAATTATTCTCAAGCAAAGCAGTCTTTATATTTCTTTAACAAATCAATAATCTTGGTTCTAAAATGAGAAGACAATTTTTTGCTAATATATGTCGGCCTAGGCCTATCTCCGGACCTATATCAACCTCTTCTAACTCGTCGGCTAACATAAAACCTTGCCTCGTTCACGGTGTCCTTGTTGTAGACGTTCGAGCCCTCCACGACGCCTTCAAAGTAGTAATTAAGGCTCGTCGTCTCCAATGTGTTGTATATCAGAATAAGACACCTTTAAGAAATCGGCTTGCCAAACTTTGTCGGACAGACAATCAATACCATCGATTTTCCATAAAGGCAAATCGGCATAAGCGACGTTGATCGACTGGTCTACTGGCACGATTTCTATCTCGTCGCCTTGTCACCGGACTAAGCTTTGATGCATTGTGGAAGGGATGCAACAATTGACATGGATCCAGTCCCTTCCAAGCGTAAGGCTATATGACCCTTCCCATCGATGACAAAAAGTAGTGGGCATGGTTTTGCTACCGATGGTCGCCGACGTCCCTTGGCTTCAAGGGTTGCCACCAAAGTCCTGGAGCACTATGTTCATTTTGATCGATCTTCGGCTCCCTTTCCCAGCTTCCTAAAAGTTGCGTAGGGCATTAGGTTGACAAGAGCCCTCCATCGACTAGCATTTTGGACATCGGCTTGCCATTGACGAATCCTTTGACGTATAGTGGCTTTAAGTGCCGATTTTCAGTCCCTCGCTTTTTCAAAATTGCTTGTTCTGGGACACAACCGCCTAGCCAAGGTCTCCTCCACCGTGTCTCCATCGGCCTCGGCACTCAATTTGGCTGGTAGAACAAAACCATGTTCTACCAGACAATTGGCTTACTGTAACAAAAACCATGTTCTACCATGTTCTACCAGCCCCTTGTCATCGGCCCGTAGCCCGATGCCCCCGAGCTAGATCATTGGCTTCTACGTTTTGTTCCCTGGGATATGTTTCAATGTTACTAGCCGAAAGCCGTCCATCAATTCTTGGCATTTTTGATAGTAGACCATCAGCGTATCGTCCTTGCATTCATATTGTCCTGATGACCAACAGTGAATCTCCCATTATCTCGATGGCGTCGGCTTCGACCTCCTTGAGCAATTGTAATCCCTTTAGCACGACTTCATATTCAGCTTGATTGTTTGTTGCATGGGGTGTGATTGAAAAAGCAAACTCGAAGCTTGCCCCCTGGAGAGATTATTACTAAGCCGATGTCGCATCCATTGGTGCAAACCGAGCCATCAAAAGTTAAAGTCCAAGGCATGATATCCACCGAGTCGATTGAATCATCTCTCGTGCTCCACTATGAAATCGGCTATAGCTTGTCCTTTTACTGCCTTGGGTGCTCGGTATCTCGATCAAACTCCGTTAAGGCAAAAATCCACTTCCCAACTCGTCCTTTTAGAACTAGAGCCGATAGCATGTATTTGACTACGTCGGCTTTGCATACCACAGTACACTCGTTCTATAATAAATAATGCCTTAACTTCGTGCATGAAAAATATAGGCATAAACATAACTTTTCCACTGGTGAATATCATGTTTCTGCATCCAGAAGTCGTCGGCTGAGATAAAAGATTGACTTCTCCTTTCCTTCGACCTTCTAAATCAAAACTGAGCCGATTGATTTCTCGTCGGCTGATAGATATAACTTGAATGGCACTCCTTTCTGTGGAGAAATTAGGACTGGAGGGGAACTTAGATAACTCTTGATGCTGTCCAAGGCTTTTTGCTGCTCTGCCCCCCAGGTGAACGCTTGATCAGCCTTAAGCCGAAGCAATGGTGTGAACGGCTCTATCTTTTTCGACAGATTTGCTATGAATCGCCTGATGAAATTGATTTTGCTGATCAACGATTGTAATTCCTTCTTGTCCTTCGGAGGTTGAATCATCTTGATTGCATTGATGCTCCTCTACGTAACCTTGATCCCCCTCTCATGAACAAGGAATCCCAAAAATTGCCCAGCCGATACGCCAAACGCACATTTTGTAGGGTTCATCTTCAGGCCATATTTTCTCGTTTGCTCCAAAACTGTCCTCGGATCGGCTATGTGGTCTTTTACCTCCTTGGATTTGACAACAACATCGTCTATGTAGATTTCCACTAAAAAGCCGACCAAATCATGAAAAATGTAATTCATGGCCCTCTGATACGTAGCCCCATCGTTCTTCAGGCCGAACGTCATGACAACCCATTCGTATAGGCCGATTGCTCCTGGGCACCTAAAAGCTGTCATGTGGATGTCTTCCTCGGCCATGAAGATCTGATTGTAACCTGCGTTCCCATCCATGAAATTTATAATTTTGTGGCCCGAGATGGCATCTACCAGCAAATTGGCTATGGGCATTGGGTATTCGTCCTTAGGGCTGGCCTTGTTTAAATCTCTAAAGTCGATACACACCCTAAGTTTGCCGTTCTTCTTTATCACTGAAACTATGTTTGTAACCCACTCTGCATATCGACTGGGTCGAATAAATCCAGCATCATATAGCCGAGTGATTTCGGCTTTAATTGCTTCATACATATTGGCTTTAAACCTCCTGGTAGGTTGTTTATATTGCCGATATCCGGGCTTGATAGGGAGCCGATGTTCAACAATGGATCGGCTAAGACCAGGCATCTCAAATTATTCTCAAGCAAAGCAGTCTTTATATTTCTTTAACAAATCAATAATCTTGGTTCTAAAATGAGAAGACAATTTTTTGCTAATATATGTCGGCCTAGGCCTATCTCCTGGACCTATATCAACCTCTTCTAACTCGTCGGCTAACATAAAACCTTGCCTGTTCGCGGTGTCCTTGTTGTAGACGTTCGAGCCCTCCACGACGCCTTCAAAGTAGTAATTAAGGCTCGTCGTCTCCAATGTGTTGTATATCAGAATAAGACACCTTTAAGAAATCGGCTTGCCAAACTTTGTCGGACAGACAATCAATACCATCGATTTTCCATAAAGGCAAATCGGCATAAGCGACGTTGACTGACCTGTCGGCTGGCACGATTTCTATCTCGTCGCCTTGTCACTGGACTAAGCTTTGATGCATTGTGGAAGGGATGCAACAATTGACATGGATCCAGTCCCTTCCAAGCAGAAGGCTATATGACCCCTTCCCATCGATGACAAAAAAGTAGTGGGCATGGTTTTGCTACCGATGGTCAGCTCGACGTCCCTTGGCTTCTGAAGGGTTGCCACCAAAGTCCTGGAGCACTATGTTCATTTTGATCAGATCTTCGGCTCCCTTTCCCAGCTTCCTAAAAGTTGCGTAGGGCATTAGGTTGACAGTAGCCCCTCCATCGACTAGCATTTTGGACATCGGCTTGCCATTGACGAATCCTTTGACGTATAGTGGCTTTAAGTGCCGATTTTCAGTCCCCTCAGCTTTTTCAAAAATTGCTTGTTCTGGGGACACAACCAGTCTAGCCAAGGTCTCCTCCACTGTGTCTCCATCGGCCTCGGCAGCCTCAAATTTGGCTGGTAGAACAAAAACCATGTTGACCGATGCTGAGACCACTCCTTTGCCTTTTTCCGCCCTTTTGGCTTTGTCGGCTGGGGCTGCTTGTTTCTTGGCGCGCCATTGTTTTGTGCCCTGCCGACATTGTTGCTTTTGGATCATCCGACGGACTTCCTCTTCCTACCCTTCGCTCTTAAGCGTCTGAATTTTTCTCTTCTGTGTTTTAGTAAAGAGGTCCAAAGGGCACCATTGGGGGTTGGCCGATTGCTCTTCATCAGCCTCTTCTTCATCCTCTTCTTGGAAGAAGTCCTGGTGGATTGGGTCAAGCCAATCATGAACGGAAGGTTTCCTTTGGTTAAGTTGAACGGCTCGGGGGATGAATCGGCTAGAACTTTCCGTGGTGGTCCCCCGTATTCATCCTCCCGTAGGCACGCCGGGCAATTTTCAAGGGTTGGTAACCTCATTCCTTCCTCCCGCCGAACCGAAAAACTCACAGTGCCAATGTGGGTCACAGCCATCGTGGCGGCGGTAATATGCCACGCCTAGTCGATCAGGTGCCCTCTGGTATGGCTTGTCGCGCTAATTTTCTTCTTCCTCCAGCACCCTGCGTTGGAATCACAGTCGGCTGTCTTGCCTGGGCCGACGATCGATCGATCGTCCGTTGGTATGAACCATGTTGATTAGGGCAGCTACATCTCCAGTCAGCTCTTTGTGGGGTAGTCCTGAGTCGGCACTAACTGATTTTAGTGTTTCTGCTAAGCTGTACGTCATTCGGTGCTGCCGATCAGCTCACTTGTGGCCAGCTTGGACCATGTTGACTGGGAAGGGGTTGCCATCGACCTTCATCGGCTTAGCCGATTCTTCGAACTTTATCTTCCCGGCTTCGATGGCCAACTGGATTTGCTGCCTGAATACCTTGCAATCGTTTGTGCTGTGGGAGGTGGTGTTATGCCACTTGCAGTATCTTTTCTTTTTGACTTCGTCGGCTGATGGGATAACGTAGTTGTCTGGCAGCTGAATTTGCTTCTCCTTTAGCAGCAAATCAAAAATCTTGTCGGCCTAAGTGATATCAAAGTCGTATTTCTCCTCCTTAGCCGACTTCTTCAGCCATTGGCAGGTTATGGCCTTCTTGTTTCTGGTCTACTCGGCTGCTGCCACCTCTGCGTCGCTGTCATTTGAATCTGTGTCTGTTGCATAGGCAACGTGGGCGACTTTCTTGAAGGCCTTCTTGGATTCTTGAAATCTCTGTTCATGAGCCATCACTTTTTGGGCCAGGTGGGCCAAGCTATCAAAGTCTTGGGCCAAAAACCTTTCACGGATCGATGGCAAGAGGCCGTGAAAAGCCAAGTCGGTTAACTAGGAGTCCGATAACACCAGGCTATAGCATCGGTTCCTCATGTCCCTGAAGCGTTGGATGTAATCTTGGACCGATTCCTCATGCTTCTGCCTGATGCCGGTGAGGTCCGACAACTTCATCTCGTGGGTGCCAAAATAGAAGTAGCTGTTGAATTGTTTCTCAAGATCGGCCTAGCTTTGAACTGAGTTGTATGGCAATGATGAGAACTAGGTGAAAGCCGATCCTGAGAGAGAAAGCAGGAATAGGTGAACCCTGAGCGCGTCTGTAGCCGATGCCTCTCCGCATTGAGCCAAGAACCGGTTGTCGTGCTCGTAAGTGTAGACGTTGTCCTGCCCAAAGAATTTTGAGAAATCTGGCACCTTGTACCGGTTTGGCAGTGGCACCCTTTCGAAGTATTCTAGATATGGGTACCGGTACATGTTGCCAGAATCCTTGGGTTTGAGGCCAAACTGATCGCGCATGACGTCGGTAATCAGATCAACCCACGACCTATTGTCGTAAGGTTGAACTTGAGGCATCGGCTCGTAATGCTCGTATTGAGCGGGTCCTTGCTGATACTAGAGTGGTGGTGTCTGCGACCGATGTTGCTGCTCAAGGTGGCCTCCTGGATATTAGTACTGGAACTGATTTGTAGCGGGAGGTGGTCGAGACACGATCGGCGATGATTGTTCAGGAGGTAGCCAGTTGACGGTGGGGCTATGATGTGGTGTCGGGGTGGTGTTGCCAATAGGCTTATTGGACATGATTGGCCGCCGATTGGCATTGAACATGCTCTCCACCTGTTCCTGCGTCACTGTCGGGGCGCCACGGCCCTGATGTTGAGGCTACTGTCAGACCAGGATCCTGGGATGTGGCTCTAAAATCGATGCCTGTGCATTTGGTTGGATCGAAGCCCCTCCCTGAGGATTTGGCTGTCCTAGTGATGGGATTGGCAGCCCCTGGGTTGACAGCATCCTATAGCCCGGGAACTGGCCATCAATGAAGTACGTCGGCCCCCTCGGTAGCAACTCGGCTATCTTCGAGTCCACCACAGTGCGTATCATGTTGTTGAGTGTATTAACCAGTATGCCACTTTGGTTGACGAGCACATGATGAACAGCCGAGTCGATTCGGTCCTGTAGAGTGTAAGGGCCCAAACCGTCAAACCGTCTTGTTCCTGCTTGATGTCCTCCATCTTCTTTTTTCCTTTCTTATCTTCATTAGATATATCAAAGTCTTCGATGGAGAACATGAACTTCTGGAGGACCGCCCCAGACCTGTCTGGGTGAAAGATTGCAGGTAATGAGCCTGCAACCGCTCAACCATCTGTTTGTAGTCGGCTAGTTGTTCAGCCGACAGCAACTCCATCGTCACTGGGATGATGTTTTCCTGATCGATCTCCGGAGTCCTGGTGTCAGACATCGTGTAAATTTGGAAGTCTGGCTCTCTCAATTGCCGACCACCCCTAAGGACGAACACCCAATGCCCATAGCCGATTTGCTGGTAGATGCCGCCTCAGGCCACAAAATTATAAGTTTCATGGATGGGAACGCAGGTTATTGTTTACACCCAAAATTGGCACCTAGGAATCAAAATAGGGAAAGTTGCCAATATTTGGGTGTTTGCCGGTTTCCTTCGGAGAGGCTGGTCGGACCGCCGTGTATAGGTCGGTCAGATCGGGTAGTGGGGCCGGTCAGACCAGAAGCATGTGGCCGGTCTGACCGGCAGAGTCCGAAACCTAGACGACTTCATCGGTATTCGGTTTCCTTTCTCCATATGGTGTATCTCGGGTTTCCAAACATGTCTATCCCGAATTGGACGTGGAGAAGGGCATGTGGAGGGCAAGACCAACCCCTATATAAGGGCCAAGGCCGGTTCAATTGTAGTCACGAACCAACACACAACATACAATCAATCTATTAGAATCATTTTCTTAGTGCGACAACTCTTCCGTTCGCCCACGAGACGGGTGTTTATCAATTTATCCATCTAAATTGGTTCCGCTAGCCGATTTGATCTACAAAACGCACTCTGTTCTAGTTTTTGCTAGATTGGAGTGGTTGGCGACTCTGTACCAAGAACCACCGCAAGGCTTTAGGTGATTCGATCGTGTTCGTGCCTTTTGCCAAAAAAGATGCCAACATGATTTTTGGCGACTCCGCTGGGGAAGACACGATGCCAACTCGGATTCGACGCCGCCATGTCCAAGCAAGCGGCGCAAGACGTGGAGCCATCCAATGTTGTCCACATCTCGTCGGACGACTTGGATGGGGAGGCTCGCCAAATCATGGAGGAGCGCATTCGAGCGATCACTCAAGAGGTGCTAGATCAATCTTGCACCAAAACGCGACAAGGCGTCATCATCAAGCCCGAGGCCCGCTCAATGTAACTCGTGGCGAGGTAAGCGCTGATCACATCTCTATGCCTATTCAAAAACTTGTTGCTAGTACGGTGGATGAGTCCGTTACCGTCGCCGTGAACAATAAGATTGAATCCGCTATGGAAGCTTGTTTTAATAGGTTGTTTAAAGCGCACATGAGCGGTAAATCCGGTCTTTTCGCGACCGATTCACCGCCTACCTCGATTGCAGGGGGAGCCAGCCCCCTGTGAACCACATATTCAGCAAAAACGATGGGGCGATTGCCCAAGGCCCCGGCGAAAGTAGTGTTGCTGCCTCTCGGTCCGACCGACCCTACGGCCGGTCCGACTGCACTCACTACGTCGGTCCGACCGGCCCACCGCATCTCGGTCCTGACGGCCCGACGGCGGCGGTCCGACCGAAGACAATATGGCGGTCTAACCGGTCCTATGGCCGGTCTGACCGGGTCGCCTTACGTCGGTCTGACCGGCTCGCCATACATCGGTCAGGCTGGCCATTAGGCCGGCCCGCACTCATACTACACTGGTCTGGCCAGCGGCTATATGGCCGGTCAGACTGCGCCTTACTTAGCCGATCAAACCGGGCCCATGGCCGGTCAGACCGGCGCTTTGGTGCCAGTACAGGAGGTAGATCCCATCACGGGCAACTCTGTTTTATACCATGTTCCCACACACGACTCCCCCTGTGGCTACTGTTCATGCACCGATTCCCCCGCATGTCCCCAACCAATACAATGATCCTAATAGGGGATATCCGCGCGACACAAGAGATGGCCAATATGACAATATTGCGCCGCAACAGCCACCCTTTAGGCCGCCGGTCGTGCCCGACCCGCCTAGGCCTGAAAATATGGAGGAACATCATTAGGGAGTCATTTGGAATTGAGCCCAAGAATCGTGCTAAGGTTTACCAAAAGCCGTATCCATACTACTTCGATAACATCCCATATCCTCGTGGTTATAGAGTCCCTGAATTCACCAAATTCGGTGCAGATGATAATAGGACCACATGGGAGCATATCGGCCAATTCTTAGCGCAATGTGGGGAGGCTAGCACTTCGGATGCTTTTAAATTGCGCTTATTCTCTTTGTCTTTATCCGGTACTGCTTTTACTTGGTTTACATCTTTACCGGCTAACTCTATTCATACTTGGGCTCAATTAGAACAGAAATTTCATGATTATTTTTACACTGGTGAAACTGAGCTCAGACTTTGTGACTTGACATCGGTTAGGCAAAAGTATAATGAATCTGTTACAGATTACATTAAAAGATTTAGAGATGCTAGAAACCGATGTTTTAGCTTGAGTATAACTGAGAGAGATTTGGCTGACCTTGCTTTCAGTGGGTTGCTCGCTCCCATTAAAGAGAGGTTAGATGGCCAACAATTTCTTGATGTTAGCCAAGTGATGCAGAAGGCTTTGGCTCAGGAAAGCCAGGTCAGAGATGCTAAAAAGTTTGTGAGGCCCAGTGATAAGAAACCTCATGTTAGCATGATCGACTATCCTACTAGTGATTCTGAGTCCGATGAGGGCAATCATGACATGTATGTCACTGAGTGGTCTTGGACAAACAAGAACAAACCCTTCGTTTGTTCTAGCTTGACGCCAACTCCTCGCAAGGATCGGCAGAGTGAGATTAAGTATAGTTTCGATGTGGCCAAGTGTGATAGGATTTTTGACTATCTTTTGTAGGAAAAATAGATCAAATTACCTAAAGGACACATCATACCCTCATTAGAAGAATTAAAGCGCCGTTCTTATTGTAAATGGCACGATTCTTATTCGCATTCTACTAATGAGTGTAATGTTTTTCGTCGGCAGGTTCAATCGGCCATAGTGGAAGGACGATTGAAATTCACCGAGGGCCCGAAGATGAAGCTTGACAGCGATCCATTCCCAGTGAATACCATCGATCTTGATGGCAAGAAGGTGTTGATTCAGCCGGAGCAAGCCGAATCGGCTAAGGGAAAGGAAGTTGTCATTGGGGAACCTAGGCCCAAGATGCTTGTGCCAAAGAGCCCAGAGTTTGGGACATGGAAGGAGAATAAGGCCAAGGCATCTACATCGAGGAAGCCCCACAAGACCAAGGTGACCTTCGACATGCTCCTTGACAAGTACAAGAAGAAGAGTGCCGAGAAGGAGCATGCCAAGGGAAAGAGACCAAGATTGCCCCCTAAGGAGCGATTTGGTTCTTCGTCAAAGGTTTTGGAGCCGCCATTCCCCTATTGTCCTCAAGTCATGCCATGGGGACCATGCCCGATGCCGCCTCCAGGTTATCCGTTCCCTTACTTTATGCCTTGGGGGGCACCCCCACTTATGTACAACATGCCTCCAATGCAGGGTCACCAAGGATGGAGAAGGGAGAGGACACCGTGAGGGCGTGCGTCTACTTCTAGTGGAAGCCGGTTCCCTGCGAAAGACCGTTTTGGTGGTGAGGAAAGGGCGTACAAGCGCGCCAAGCCTGAGGAGAGGGCTTCGGAGGCGATCACTATCAAGATAGGATCGTATGATGTGCCAGTACCATCTGGCAAGGAGGCTAAGTTGATATTTGGCCCCCGAACCGAAGACACGAAGGATGCCGTGCAGGAGAACAGTCAGATCGGACGCACTGGCCGGTCTGACCACAGCTCAGTAGCCGGTCCGACCGAGCCTTCTGGCTGGTTTGACCATAGTTTTGTGAGCGGTCAGACCACGCCATCTCGGCCGGCTTGACCGCACTGTCCAGGAGTTAGCCGACCGCGTCGGTCCGCCGGCTCGATACAGCCTGGTCCGACCGGCTTGGTCGCCGGTCCGACCGAAGATACAAGCACGGCCCCGACCGGCCACCAGGCCGGCCTCGACCGTCGTTCCAGTAAGAAGGGTACCAGGGCAGTTCCCTCTTTGGGTAAAGGTAACGGGGGACATTATTTGACTCCTGGAACAGAGCCGAATCCTAGATGGATGCCTGAGGATTAAACGGCTACCCAGAAGAGGAGGTTGCAGTGTCTTCATGCTTCTGAGTTAAAGGAGAAGGAAGCCGAAGAGAGGAGAGACAGGGAGTTTGATGAGTTGCGACCACCGCCTGCGAAGGAGTGGAAGCGTAAGTCATTAATTGCTGAGAAGCCGGTAGTTATTCAAAAGGATGAACAACCGGCTGTGGAGGCATTGTCCAGCGAGAACATGGATATCAACATGGTTTGCATGTTGCCCATGGAGTTTTGCGCCATGGATGAGGCCATGGTCGCTCAAATGTCACTAGGTCCGAAGGATGCGGTCTTCGAGAAGCCCGATGAGTCCAACCGTCACATGAAGCCTCTCTATTTGAAGGGCCACATTGATGGGAAGCCGGTCTCGAGGATGCTAGTGGATGGAGGTGTGGCGGTGAACCTGATGCCTTACTCTCTCTTCAAGAAGTTGGGTCGCGAGGAAGCGGAGATGAAGAAGACCAACAAACGGCTTCAACGGCGAGTCAACGGAGGCGAAGGGAATATTGTCTGTGGGGCTTACAGTGGGTAACAAGACGTTGCCTACTGCCTTCTTCATCGTCGATGTACAAGGTAACTATAATGTCATCTTGAGGCGTTGTTGGATCCATGCCAACTGCTGCGTTCCTTCTACTTTACATCAGTGCCTAGTACAGTGGGATGGTGATGAGGTTGAAGTAGTTCAGGCGGATACATCGGCTGAGGTTGCCATGGCCGATGTTTCTGTGGGATGGAAACATGGAGACATGGTGCTTATCGGGCTAGATCTTTCTAGTTTTGATTTTATTAGTGTTTCCAAAGAAGGCTTTGTACCCATTTCGTAAAGCCGGCTAGTTTAGCACGGCCGGGTGACATTACTTTATATGATGAATAAAGCAGCCAACTTGGAATGGTTACAAAAAAGAGTTCAGGAATATCGGTCAACAAAGAACGATATTGGAGAGACTATAGAGGATTTTGACGAGGTAGAGAAGCTCGGTCAAGGGTTCACATCAGCTGACCCGTTAGAAGAAATAGACATAGGAGAGGGGAGCGTACCACGACCGACCTTCATAAATAAAAACATGAGAGCCGATCATAGAGTTAAAATGATCGAGCTGTTTAGACAATATAGTGATTGCTTTGCATGGGAGTACCATGAAATGCCTAGACTTAGCCATGATCTTGTTGAGCATCGGCTTTCGATAAAGTCAGGATTTATGCCTTATAAACAACCTCCTCGTCGATTTAACCCACTTATATATGATCATGTCAAAGATGAGATAGACCGATTGTTGAAAGCGAGGTTTATTAGGTCGTTCCAGTATGCGGAATGGGTGTCTAACATAGTACCGGTAGAAAAGAAGGGGAGCGGCAAAATTAAGGTTTGCATATATTTTAGAGACTTAAATAAAGCCACTCCTAAAGATGAATATCCTATGCCTATAGCCGACATGCTAATAAATGATGCCTCAGGTCATAGAGTGATTAGTTTTTTAGATGGCAATGCCGGCTACAACCAAATCTTCATGGCAGAGGAGGATATGTATAAGACAGCCTTTAGATGTCCAGGATTTGTCGGGCTGTTTGAGTGGGTAGTCATGACATTCGGGTTAAAGAATGCCGGCGCAACATATCAAAGAGTGATGAACCTAATTTTTCATGATTTGCTAGGTTTTATCCTAGAGATCTACATTGATGATATTGTAGTCAAATCGGATGATATGGATGGACATATGGACGATTTGAAGTTAGCTTTTGAGAGGATGCGTCGGTATGGTTTGAAGATGAACCCACTCAAGTGTGCCTTCGGTGTGTCGGCAGGAAAATTCGTAGGATCATGGTGCATGAGAGAGGGATTGAGATCGATCCTAAGAAGGTTGAGAAGATTCAAGACTTCAAAGCGCCGACATGCAAGAGAGAAGTTCAGAGGTTGCTAGGTAAAGTGAACTATTTGAGAAGATTCATATCTAACCTAGCAGGTAAAATCAATGCTTTTGTACCTATTCTACGCTTGAAGAAAGAAGCTGATTTTACTTGGGGGGCAGAACAACAGGAGGCGTTTGAGGGTTTGAAAAAATATTTATCTACTCCGCCCGTGACGCGAGCTCCTAAAGCCGGAATTCCGTTTCGGCTGTATATTGCTGCTGAAGACAAAGTTATTGGAGCCGTTTTGACACAAGAGGAAGACGGCAAGGAGTACATAATTACTTATTTAAGTCGTCGTCTTCTGGATGCCAAAATGAGGTATGTATTTGTAGAAAGGGTTTGTCTTTGCTTATACTATGCTTGTACCAAGTTGCATCATTACTTGTTATCTAGTACATGCATAGTTACTTGTCAGACCGATGTTGTTAAGCACATGTTGCAAAGGCCAATTCTAAGTGGTAGAATTGGCAAATGGGCATATACATTAATTGAATATGATTTGGCCTATGAGTCATTGAAATCTATGAAGGGCTAGATTGTAGCGGACTTTATAGTAGATCACCATATAGACGTTGATTGTGGAGATGAAGTCCATTTAGTTAGTGTTACACCTTGGAAAGTTTATTTTTTGATGGCTCTTCATGTAAGGAGGGTCAAGGCATAGGTGTAGTTTTAGTTTCACCCAATGGTCAATGCTTTGAAGCATCGGTTCGTTTAGAATATTATTGTACAAATAATCAAGCCGAATACAATGCTTTGTTATTCCGTTTACAAGTAATGGAGATCATTGAAGCTACACATGTAGAAGCGTTCGGTGATTCGGAATTAGTGGTGCAACAAGTTGCCAGGATATACAAGTGCTTCGACGGATCATTGAACAGGTATTTAGATCAATGCCTGGATATTATTGCCAGTTTTGATGAATTTACTACTAAGCATATTGCTAGGAATGAAAATTCGAGGGCAAATGACTTAGCTCAACAAGCATATGGTTATAGCATCAAAAGAGGTTTATTTTTCATATTGGATCAACTGGTGCTTGAGTATAATTTTTTGGGCGAAATTGTCAAAGAGGCAGACCGTAGGCAGTCTGACCGGCGCACTGTCGCCGGTCTGACCGTGGATGGCATTCGGTCTGACCGGCGTTTTGTGGCCGGTCTGACCGTGGGTGGTTGCTGGTCTGACCGAAGTTGCTTGGCCGGTCAGACCGACTTCACAGAAGGTGCTAGGGGGCACAATCTTCTCAATATAGAGGCCGAATTAAGTGGAAATTCGGACATGTGTGCCCTGGAAACAGTAAATGATTGGTGAATTCCTTTGATTGGTTATTTGAAGGATCCTAGTCATAGGGTTGATCGGAAAATTCGGCGGCAAGCGTATAAATATACTTTGCTTGATGAAAAGCTATATCGCCGAAATATAGATGGTGTGCTATTAAAATGTTTAGATACCGATCAATCTAAAGTTGCTATGGGTGAAGTTCACGAGGGAATTTGCGGGACTCATCAATCGGCCCACAAAATGAACTGGCTGCTTTGGAGAGCGGGGTTCTATTGGCCGAGAATGATTGATGATTGCTTCAGATACTATAAGGGATGTGAAGCCTGTCAACGGTTCGGCAATGTTCAATTGGAACCAACTTCGGTGTTGAATCCTATTATTAAACCATGGCCGTTCCGGGGGTGGGCTTTAGACTTTGTTGGTCAGATTTATCCTCTGTCTTCAAAGGGGCATCGATTCGTGCTAGTTGCGACGGATTACTTCACCAAGTGGGCCGAAGCCGTGCCACTTAGGAATATGACGCATAAGGAGGTAATTGATTTTATTCTGAAGCATATTATCCATAGATTCGGCATTCCTCAAACATTAACTACAGATCAAGGAGCTTCTTTTATGTCTAAAGAAGTGAAAAATGTTGCCGAATCTTATGGAATTAAGCTGTTGAGTTCTTCTCCTTACTACGCTCAGGCTAATGGACAAGCCAAGTCTAGTAATAAGACATTGTTGAAGCTGATCAAGAAAAAGATCGAGGAACATCCAAGAAGGTGGCATGAAGTACTTTCTGAAGCTTTATGGGCGCACAGGATATCCAAGCATGGTGCCACCAAGGTGACCCCTTTTGAGCTCGTTTATGGACAAGAAGCCGTTTTACCGGTTGAGGTAAATCTTGGCTCTCTTCGATATATAAAGCAAGACAATTTTTCAGCTGAAGACTACAAGTTTTTGATGGGTGATAACCTTGATGAAGTGGTTGACAAACGTTTGAAGGCTTTTAAAGAAATAGAAAAAGAAAAGAAGAGAGTGGCTAAAGCATACAACAAAAGGGTGAAGGCAAAAACGTTCCAAGTAGGAGATCTAGTATGGAAGATTATTTTGCCTTTAGGTTCCCGATCTAAAGAATTAGGTAAGTGGTCGCCAAGTTGGGAGGGACCTTATCGGATATGCGGAATCGTTCGGGGTAATGCGTATTTCTTGGAGACGCTTCAAGGAGAAGGGTTTCAGCGGGCTATCAACGGTAAATATCCGAAGAAATACTTCCCGAGCATTTGGCAAGATACTTAGGGGCTGTTGTGGCTGGTAATTAGGTTATCATCCCAAGTTAAAACATGTCTTATGTTTTTATATTCACGATGTTCATCATAAAAGGTAGGGGGCATGTGTTTACACCCAAAATTGACACCTAGGAATCAAAATAGGGAAAGTTGCCAATATTTGGGAGTTTGCCGGTTTCCTTCGGAGAGGCCGGTCTGACCGCTGTGTATAGGTCGGTCAAACCGGGCAGTGGGGCCGGTCAGACCGGAAGCATGTGGCCGGTCTGACCGGCAGAGTCCGAAACCTAGACGACTTCGTTGGTATTCGGGTTTCTTTTCTCCATACGGTGTATCTCGGGTTTCCAAACATGTCTAACCCAAATTGAACGTGGAGAAGGGCCTGTGGAGGGCAAGACCAATCCCTACATAAGGGCCAAGGCCGGTTCAATTGTAGTCACAAACCAACACACAACATACAATCCCGGTTCAATTGTAGTCACGAACCAACACACAACATACAATCAATCTATTTGAATCGTTTTCTTTATTTTTCAGCCATATTTTCTACTTTGCCCTAGTTTAGTCCATCTTTGTTGGTTTGCGCCGAAAACCGTCTGTCGCCGCTGCGAGAGTGCGACAACTCTTTGTAGGTTTGTCCTAAAAACCTTCCGTTCGCCCATGAGACGGGTGTTTATCAATTTATCCATCTAAATCGGTTCCGCTAGCCGATTTGATCTACAAAACCCACTCTATTCTAGTTTTTGCTAGATTGGAGTGATTGACAACTCTGTACCAAGAACCACCGCTAGGCTTTAGGTGATTCGATCGTGTTCGTGCCTTTTGCCAAAAAAGGTGCCAACAGTTACAATCAAATCTTCATGGCCAAGGAAGACATCCACAAGACAGCTTTTAGGTGCCCAGGAGCAATCGGCCCATATGGGCGTGCCAAAAGCGTGTTGATGAGAATTTTGATTCCCACGCACTGGCCTGAGAGGTTTGCTTTACTCTAGTGCAGTCCAAATTGGTCGCCTCTGGTGTCGTCAAGGGCATGCCAGTTGGTTTGATCCTGTAACCAACAAGAAAACAAGAAATAGGCATTAAGTTAGAATTAGATCCTACCGGATCGACTGAAGACGTCAATAAACATATAATTGTTATCCCAAAGCACACTTATACTAAGTAATTGGGATAGATAGGTAGTATATCAAGACAGTATAAATCACTTATGCTAAAGGCACATTAGGATAATAATTATCTACATTGATGACCTAGCCGATACTGCGGGTCTAAAGTGAATCGGCTAGTACTCTGATACATTTTATAAAAAGATATTAATCTAGCCTAAATAAGCTAAACCTAGATCGATCGGTTGTCAACGTAACTTGACAGATTGATACTGGCTTAGGGCATTTAAATAGATTGAGATCTTAATATAAAAGGCGGCTTTAATATATCTAATAGCGATTAATACTAGAAAATAACTAAAACAGGTAAGGCTGGCTGAAACTCCAGCACTGCCTCTAATAATAAATGTTAAACTGAATAGATCTTGATAGTTCTAAAAGCAACTTAACAAGTCGATTATATGCAGCATTAAGTACAAAAAGAAAAACTAGATCTGTATAAGCTAATGAGAACCCTTCGAGACGGTAGATATGACATATAATCTAATTCAACCTCTGGATCTAACTCTATCGACTGCTGTCTTCAGAAAGAAATCAGCTGATTGCGAGAAAGATCTAGACATTGCTCTAGATTATATGCCGCATATGATAGATTAAGTAGTTTATAACATCGAAACTAGAGTATCATGAGCACTAACCTCGACGATACAAACCACTTGTAACAACGAATTACCTTGTTCGGAGATCGAAGTTGATGCAACCCGAGCGAAAGCAAGAACTTGTCGAAAGGAATAAAATAAAAGGGTGGCGATGCGCCGAAGTTGATTGATTGTGTGTTGTTTTTTGTTACAAGCCCTCGGGTATTATTTATACACGGATACATAATGAGTCCGTGACGGACACGATTCGTATTACAGATTAGATTACAAAACAAACTGACATTATCACGGAAGGAAACTAAACAAAATATCCTAATTTAAAGATACAACTGCCATTATAGGACATTATCCACAGATGGCAATATCTTTAGCGCACAATTTGGAGACCAAATCCAACACCTTATCTTCATGTTTTCCTTTCGGGACTGGCTCCACTTCTATCTCAACTTGGAATTGGCTATCGGCTATCCTGGTCCAATTCGAGCTTAGCCGACGGGCTCCGTAGCCAATTCAGACTCAGCCGATACGGCCTCTGTTCTTCGCCGATCACACATCTACTCTGATTCCGCTTCAATATCTGCTTCAAACCCAACGATTTGGTTACCAAATTTGGTCGTTAACAATTTGACCTACTAAGTCGTGATTGAAGTTGTAAGAACTAACTTGCTCTTGGATTGCTAATAAGGGTAGTATTAGGGTTTTAGCCGATCTTACCTGGTATAACTGTTTTTCTTTAAGTTACATGTTTTCTTTTGTCGAATTTGTTATATCTATCATTTTATATAAGTTTATCAATCCTTTAAATCTATTAAGCTTGTTATTAGCCTCACACTATATCGGTTAGGTTTGATCTGTTGAGGTTATAATTTGATTAGTAAATTTAATTAAGGTTCATAGTCTTATATAAGGCTATATTAGAGTTATAGCTAATATGTTATCTAAAAACACCTAAGCTATTTTATCGGCTATGAGATAAGTTCATATAATTATTAATTTGTCTGATCTCGGTTATAAGCAATTAATCCTGTCATAGTTAGGTTCGATCTATTGTAATTGCTTGTAGCTAAGAAAAAGATTAAATTAGTAATTACATGTTATTTACATCTATAGCCGATCGTGATTGTGTTGTGTTTAATATTCAATATCTGTTCATTGGCTAGCTATTTAGATCATATAATTATATAATAATTGACTTTAATAATCTCAATCTTATGTTGCATTGATTGGGTTTGACATATTGGACTGGTTGTGTCCAAGAAAGGTTGTTTATAATTATATCTAATCTGTATCTAGTTCATGAGCAACATCTTCTACCTTACAGCCGATTTGACTTGTTTGCATCAGCTAGGTCTTCACGATACGACATCAGCCTATCCACCGATCGGCTATCGTCTTTTAATTTTTGTTATTGTTTGTCTTGTTGGTTGCGGGATCAAATCAATTGGCACACCCTTGAACCCAAAGTTTTGGACCTGCACTGGATCTAAGCAGATTTCCCAGCCCGCTGTGTTTTCGCACACCACATACCATGTCGCAAGCATCTTGGAGGGCGGTTGGCCTGTAGAAACCTTGTCAAAAAGCTTTATTGACCAGGGTTTGCACGCCGTCATGTGATCCGCACATTCCTTTGTGGATGTTGAGCAACATTTCCCTGCCATCGTCGAAGGAGACACATTTGAGCAGAACTGCAGTTGTGGTTTTTCATGTAAAGATAGTTTCCTATGGTACAGTAAGCATTTTCCTGACATGAGAGTTTCTCTGCCTCTGTGCCGTCTTCCAGCAACTTATCGACGTTGAGGAATTTGATGAGCGGTGTACGCCTCTATTGGATTATCTCGATGACCGCCACGATGCTGTCAACCTTTTCTGTAGCGCCTGAGCCAACGTCGGTGGTGCTATCAATGTAGTCATCTGCCGAACTCTTGATGTGGTGTTGTCAGCACTTCCAAGAATGTACACGGCTTGACCGATTCTCATCTAGAGGCTCGTTCGGGGAGGTTGTGAGTATTGGCGTTGTCCTTGCGGTAAACATGTCGCACTTCAAAGTCGTCGAACCATTTTTTGACTTCTGCAAGGTACTTGGATAACTCTGGATTGGAGCACGTGTAAACCGTGTGTACTTGGTTAGCAACTAATTCTGAGTCCCCTTTCACAATTAATCGCTTTACCCCAAGTGTCGTGGCTGCTCTTATTCTGATGAGAAGTCCTTCGTATTCGACAGTGTTGATTGTAGCCCGAAAGTCGAGTTGGATTGCATGTAGAAACTAATCTCTAGTTGGCGATATTAGGATGAATCCAGCGTCTGCTCCCTAGCTATTGAACGGTCCATCGAATGCCATTGTCCATCGCTCGTCGTCCGTATGACTAACATTGCCGTCCTTGAGGATGGTCCAGTCAGCAACGAAATCGGTGAGTACTTAAGACTTGATGGTTGTTCGTAGGACAAAGTGGACACTGAATTGGCTGAGCTCGACGACCCATTTGGCAATGCATCCTGTGACCTCTTTGCTACAGACAATCTCTCCAAGGGGATATGACGAGACGACCATGATCTTGTGGGCCTAAAAGTAGTGGCCCAGCTTTTGAGATGTCATGACGACATCATAGAGCATCTTCTGGACTTGTGGATATCTAGCCTTAATGTCGTGAAGAACTTCACTGATGTAGTAGACTAGGTGTTAGATCTTCTCGCGCTCGACAATGATGACAGTGCTGATGGAGTACGAGGTTGTTGCGATGTACAGGAATAACTCCTCCTATGGTTGTGGAGCAATGAGGATAGGTGGGTTTGCGAGGTATAGCCTGAGGGCAAGAAACGCCTCTTTGACCTCTCGTGTTCGCTCGAACTTGTCCTGTTTTTTTCAAGAGATTGAAGAAATGTAGGCCTCGTTCTCTCATCCAGGCCACGAATCGACTAAGCGCTGCCATACATCCGATGAGCTTTTGTACCTCCTTGAGCCTTGTCGGTGATTTCATGTCACGCCCAGAAATTAAAACCAAAATTTCCGCAGCTAATTTGTGCATTAATTCCTTGTCCAGGCATCAACCGAGGTACACAAATCGACAATTATTGATAGTACAGAATCCACGTCTTAGAAACAATATAAAGAATTACATAAATGCAACGGAAAGGAAAAAGACTGACTAAACTGAAACTAACACCGCGACGGAACTCCAAAACACCACAGGCAACCTTGACGGCGGACGCAAGCCTAAACCTAGTCGAAACTTTCTTCTTCTGCAACCTCTGGCTCTGGAGGGGGAAAATTAAGCAAGACTGAGTACTCACACCATACTCAACAAGTCATACCAGAACAGAAGGTATGATGCAGGATAATACTCAAGGAAGGAATATAGTCTCATTTGCATAAATAGCATTTCATAAATAGTAATAGTTGAAAGCAGTAAAACAATAGTAATAATTAAGCAATATTAAACAAACACTGTCCAACGTTAAAACCACGTTGCCACAGGCCCATCCATCCAACTATACTAGTCAAGTCTCAACAGTTCATTCATGTAAATAAGTGAGACTAATCAAGGTAAATCTGGACGATCGCCCATAACCATGGGCACGACTATTCGAATAGTTTTACTTTGATTAGAGGTGTACAACTGTACCCACAAGACACAATCCCGCAACACGATACCGTGCGCCGGTGTATCGCCACGATACCCCGGAAAGGAACTGTGACAGGACCCTTCACATAACCCCCTCTAACCAATCGTACCACACCAAGGTTTCGCCCCCACTCCCATCGAGGTAATGAGCAGCCCCCTCTTGTGCCACGGTGAATCCGGTAGCCGATCAACCCTTAAAACCAGGGCCGACCCAACTCCATCACGCCCACCCTCACTAGGATACGTCGGCTAGAGACAGCTATGCTACAGACCCAGCCATTACCCATGATGGCTTGTGGTATGCACGGTAATTCTTCCAGGGTTTCCTGAGAACCGGTCCTTAATTGTCATGAGCACGCTAACCAAAGTCCAACCATGTGCTCACAACCCAACATTATCATATTTTAGTACTATTAGAATAGGGCCACATACTTGACATCATCTGAGTATTAGTCTCCAATGTAATAAATGATTAATGTGGCTCCCTTAAGTGAGCTAGTTGAGCTAAGCACGGCTAAGCATGTTCTAAACTAACATCTAGTCATATTGAACCCAAGTTATTAATGGTATAAGGTATACAATTCTATGGTTGAGTACATTAGGTATAATAGTCCCATTAAGTGACATTCTAAAACATATGCAATATTTGAGAGAAAAGAGATATTTAAATAAAAATAGGTACAATATGATCAATGTAAAGTATGACTTGCCTTGCTCTGGAGACTGGGGAACCTCGGCAACTACTTCGAGGTAAACGGGCTCGCCGGAACTATCGAAATCTACACGACAAACAAAACACTTCAACAAAAAATGCTAAAAGACAACTGAAACAGCACAAGAAACTATTTTTAATGGATTCTTGATATTTCTCTGGATTTAATGAAATTTGAATGAACTAAAATGGAGCTCGGATTAAAATGATATGAATTTTAGAAGTTTACTTATGATTTTTAAACTAAACAGAAAACTAAAAATTAATTATTACGCAATTAAGTCCCAGGGCTGACGCAAGCATGCGCAGGAATGGCAAGGGTTGACGTCATGCTGCCGTTGGCATGCGGTGACGCGATCAGGCTGACGTCAGCTAGGATTGACGTCAGCGATTGGCATGAAGTCAGCAAAGCTGACGGGCGGCTGACCGGGCTCGGTCCACGGCGGGGCGGCGGCGGCTGCTGCCACGCAGCGGCCATCCGGGGAAGCGGCGACCGGATCGGACGGCTGCGGCTTGGGAGAGATCAGACGGCTCAAATGCGTCTGATCCGCCCAATCGAACGGCGCGGTGAGGCGGCGGCCGAGCTCGGGCTGGTGGCCATGGCGCGTGCGGCGGCCGACCGATCACCGGTGGCATGGGAAATGGCGGCGGCGGGTGACGCGACGCACGGGAGACGGTGCGGGTTCAGCTTGAGCGCGGGAGGGGCTAAAACGTGCACAGACAAAAGAGGAAGAACGAGCGGCGAGTACTCACCGGAGACGGGGAAGAAAGACGGCGGCCGACGGCGGAAAAATTTGGGCGACGACGGATTAGGGCTCGACTTGAGGCGGCGCAAACGGGAGGGCAAGGTGGAGCTCGCGGGAATTTAGAGAGGTGGCTAGGCAACAAGTTGGGCTTGGATTTGTCAGGAATTTCTCGCCATTGCAACCGGATTCAGAGAGAGAGAAACCAATGGCAACGGCTCGGATATGGCTTTGGCCGTTGCGAGGCGCGGAAAGGTGGCACGTGGTGCGACGGGGAGCGCTCGGGCTCGGTGTGGGCCCAATGCGGCGTGGGCGCGCACGGAAAGGGCGGGGCACGGCGGCGCTCATGGCGCGGCGGTGGCATGGGCTGTGGGGCGCGAAGGGGGCGGCCCCGACAGGGGGGCCCACCTGTCGGTGGCTCACAGGCGCGAGGGAGGCCGCGCGGACTTCGCGCGGCGGGGCAGCTCATGGGCCAAATGGCCCATGGCCGAGGGGGGAGGTGCGCGGGAGGATTGGGTGGGAAGGAGCCGGGCCGACGGCCCCAGGAAGGGCGGGAAACCGTACGACCCGGAGAGAAAAAAAGAAAAATGATTTAGGGACTTAATTTAATTGCTGGTTAATTATTTAATTGACTAAAAATAGTTTCAGTGCTTTGAAAATTCTCGTAAAAATCCTGTTAGTGTATTTTGACATGTAGAATTTAAGAAAAATCCAACCATGCCTTTTCATTTATTAATTGCATTTTAAAATTTCTTGTTGGCTCTAGATTAATTCCATAAATTTTGACTATTTCGGGTAAATTATTTAAACGATTTAGGGTCAAAACTCGGGTGCGACAAACCTACCCCCTTAAACGGAATCTCGACCCCAAGATTCGGAGGCACCGCGAAGAGGTGCGGGTGTGCAGCCTTCAACTCATCTTCTCTTTCCCAAGTTGCTTCTTCTTCTGAGTGATGAGTCCACTGAACTATGCAAAATCTGATAACCTTGTTTTGAGTCCTTCTTTCACTGGTCGCGAGGATAGAGCTGGTTTCTCCACATAGGTCAAGTCCTCTTGTATTTCAATCTGGTCTGGACTCGCCTACTCTTCTGGTACCCTCAAACATTTGTTTAACTGAGACACATGGAACACGCCGTGAATACCAGCCATGTTGGATGGAAGTTCAAGCTAATAGGCTACTTCTCCTCGACGTTCCCGAATTCTGTTTGGTCCCACAAAACGTGGTGCCAACTTGCCTTTGGTTTGAAAGCGGTGTACTCCCCGGAGCAGTGTAACACGAAGGTACACATAATCCCCTGCTTCAAAAGCGAGATCTCTTCGATGATTGTCTGCCTAGCTCTTCTGTTGAGACTACCCAATTCTCAATCTTTTCGGAATTGTTCGGACTTTTGCTTCTGCTTCACTTATCACTTCTGTGCCAAACAACTAACACTCGCCAGTCTGATCCCAAAAAAGGGGTGTGCGGCACTCTTGTCCATACAACGCCTCATAGGGTGCCATTTGAATGCTGGCTTGATAACTGTTGTTATAGGAGAATTCTGCATAAGGCAAACTCCTGTCCCATGCTTTACCAAACTCAAGTGCACACGCTCTCAACATATCTTCCAGAATTTGATTCACTCTCTCGGTTTTACCATCTGTCTTCGGATAATAGGCCATGCTGAAGTTCAAATGGGTACCAAGCTCTTCTTGCAACTTTTGCCAGAACTTGGAAGTAAACTAACTTCCTCGGTCAGACACGATCTTCTTAGGCACTCCATGTAAACACATGATTCTAGCAAGGTATAGCTCTGGTAGCTTCTTTCCCGAGTAGGTGGTATGCACTGGTATGAAGTGAGCCACCTTCGTGAGTTGATCCACGATGACCCAAATCGAATCATACCCTGACGATGTGCGGGGTAAACCCATGATGAAATCCATTCCAATCTCTTCTCATTTCCATTCCAGTATTTGGAGGGGTTGCAACAATCCTGCGGGCCGTTGATGTTCTGCCTTGACTCGCTGACAAACATAATAGAGTGCGAAAAATTCAGCTATTTTTCTCCTCATACTGACCCACCAAAACTTTTCTTTGAGATCTTGATACATCTTTGTGCTGCCCAGATGGATGGAATATTGGGTTTGGTGAGCTTCCGTGAGGATCAGCTTCTTCAATTCTTTATCTTCTGGCACACACAATCTCTTTCGCATCCAGATGGTTCTATGCTCGTCTTTTGTAAAGTCACGAGCTTTTCCGACTCTCATGTTCCTCTTGAGTTCATCCATCTCAGGATCTAATGCTTGAGCAGCCCGAATTTGATCAATGAAAGTGGGTTGAGCTTTCGGAGCGGCCACAAAACCATAATCCACAACCTGTAGATTCAGGCTCTCAAATTCTCGCTCCAACTGGTTACACATTCTTTCTACATTAATGGTGTTGCAGTAACTCTTCCGGCTCAAAGCATCTGCTACCACATTAGCTTTGTCGGGATGATAATGTATCCCTAAATCATAATCCTTGATCAATTCCAACCATCTGTGTTGACGGAGGTTCAAGTCCGGTTGGATTAAGATATACTTGAGACTTTTATGATCCGTGTACACTTCATAACGATTGCCGATTAGGTAGTGCCGCTAGATTTTCAACGCATGGACCACTGCGGCTAACTCCAGATCGTGAGTTGGATAGTTGTTCTCATGCGGACGCAACTGATGGGAGGCGTATGCGACCACTTTGCCTTCTTGCATCAACACACATCCCAGCCCTTGGCGGACGCATCACAATAAACTTGGAAATCTTTTGGATTCGGCAGTATCAAGACTAGCGCAGACACCAACTTCTTCTTGAGCTCTTTAAAACTCTTGTTACATTTCGCTGACCACTTGAATTTCTCACCTTTCTTCAGCAATTGTGTCATCAGCTTGGCAATTTTGGAGAAATTCTCAATGAAGCGGCGGTAATAACCCACAAGTCCAAGAAAACTTTGAATCTGCGTGACTGTCTTAGGCGGAGTCCACTTGGTAACTGACTCCACATTTGATGGATCCACGGCTACTCCTTGAGCATTCACAATGTGGTCGAGAAACTATACTTCCTTTAACCAGAAAGCACACTTGCTAAACTTGGCGTAGAGTTGATAATCCCTCAACTTCTCGAGCACTAACCAAAGATGATGCTCATGTTCCTCCTCGGTCTTGGATTAGATCAAAATGTCGTCAATGAACACTACGACAAATTTATCCAGGAATTCCATAAATACCTTGTTCATCATATTCATGAAGAAAGCCGATGCGTTGGTCAATCCAAAAGACATGACCGTACACTCAAACAAACCATACCGAGTGATAAAAGCGGTCTTGGGAATGTCCTCTTCCAAAATCCTCAATTGATGGTAACCTGATCGCAAGTCTATCTTGGAGAATACTTTTGCCCCCTTGAGTTGATCAAACAAATCGTCAATCCGTGGTAGAGGATACTTGTTCTTGATAGTGACCTAATTGAGTGCACGATAATCGACACACATTCTCTTGGTATTGTCTTTCTTATCTACAAATATCACCGGAGCACCCCAAGGTGACGTGCTCAGGCGGATATAACATTTCTGCAACTGTTCATCCACTTGCTTCTTGACTTCTGCCAACTCGTTGGCTCCCATTCTATACGGTCTCTTGTGAATTTGGGCGGTCCCGAGTACTAGATCAATCTAGAATTCAATTTCTTTTTCTGGCGGCATCTTGGTTAAATCTTCTGGAAAGACTTCAGGGTATTCTCTGACTATGGGGATATCTTCTAATTTCATAGGGATCTTTGCTGCTACTTCAGACGATTCCCTGGTAGAAACATGATTCAAACTTGCTACAGTCTTGGCTTGCATGGGAGAACGAAAAATAATCTCTTCTCTTTTTCCATTGATTAAAGTAAT
Source organism: Oryza australiensis (assembly GCA_019925245.2). Classification (NCBI taxonomy): domain Eukaryota; kingdom Viridiplantae; phylum Streptophyta; class Magnoliopsida; order Poales; family Poaceae; genus Oryza; species Oryza australiensis. The sequence continues at coordinate 948,174 of JAIFGZ020000565.1, read as the reverse complement.
TGTGTAGCTAGCACAGTCAATTACTCCCTTATGTCTTGACAACCAATCCATCCCAAGGATGACATCTAGGCCTTTGGATTTAAGAAGGATAAGGTTGGCTAGAAATTGGGATCCTTGGATTTTTATTGCCACTGAGGAACAGTACTGAGAGGTGTCCAAATGTTTTCCAGGGGTTTGAACGCGCATAGGTATCTTAAGTTCCACTACTGATAACCCATGTGTCCCAACAAACTGCTTGGAAATAAATGAATGTGTATCACCAGAATCAAATAATATTGTAGCAAGAGTGAGATTCACACGAAACGTAACCAGTATAACTTCGGGAGCTGCCTGCGCCTCTTCGACAGACGCATGATTGACACGGGCCTGGATGAACATGGGTCCAGCTTGCTTTGGCTTCGGACACATATCTGCAAAGTGCCCAGGGTCACCACAGTTAAAACAGACTCCTACCTTCCCTCTAGAGTCCTTTCTTGGAGGTGGTGGCTTGGACTGCTGCTGGGGTGGCGCTGTTGGAGGATGCGGAGCTGAATTGCGTTGTTGCTGTCCGCTGCCACTGCCACTACTGCCATCTTGAAAATTCCCTGGGTGATAAGGTCGATGCTGACAAACAATCATGGTGGTAGGTCCACCCTGACCTCCGGACATGAAACGTGGCCTCTGCTAATTTCCTTGCTGTTGAGGAGGCCTGAACTATACTGCCTTTCTTTTCTTGATCATCTTGTTGCGTTGGTCTTCCTGCCGAATGGCCTTGTCAACCAGCTTCTCAAAGTTAGCATACTCCCCTGAGATCAGCTTGTCAGTGAGTTCATCATCCAAACTAGCCAAGAACTTCTCTTGTCTTTCTGCATCGGTGCGCAAGTCCTCTAGGGCATAACATGCAAGACGGTTAAACTCATGCAGGTACTTAGTAACCGACCTGTTGCCCTGCTCAAGAGAACGAAACTCACGCTTCTTCTGCGTGACTATTCCTGCAGGAATATGTGTTGTCCTGAAACTACGACAAAACTCTTCCCATGTGACTGTTGCTCTAGCTGGGCGTGTGACCAAGTAGTTGTCCCACCAAGCAGAAGCGGGACCTTACAACTGATGTGTAGCAAAAGAGACTTTCTCCTGATACGTGCACTGCAGTAAATCTAGCTTCTTCTCAATAGCATTAAGCCAGTCATTGGACTCCATAGGATTGGTGGCGCTGGAGAAGGTCGGCGGTTGGACGCGAAGAAACTCTGGCAACTTAGACTGGGGTGGTGGAGGAGCAAACTAGTAATTTTGCTGCTGCTGTTGCATCTGTTGCAACATCTGCTGTTACATCTGCTGGTGCTATTGTTGCATCTACTACATCATCACAGCCATCATCTGCGTCTGCGAAGCAAGCACCTGAGCAATAGTGGGATTCTCATGTGGCGGCGGAGGAGCGTTGCCGTTGACATCGTGATTGTCGTTGTTGTTGTCTGACTGCCCATTGTTGTTGTTTGCTCCGCTGGTCCTGGTGTTCACCATCTGGAGAAGACGTCCGAACAAAAAGAGAGAAAAGAAGAAAAATAGACTGACTTAGAAACTAAACTTTATTATTGGAATTCAAATGCATTGTTCTGATCTTGATTAAAACAAGGAAAAGCACGAAACATCCTTAATTGGTCAGCCATACCACACTTGATATAGACTACCAGCTAACCCACACACAGCAAACCTAACACACAACAACTACCAAGCAGACAAACTGAGCAAATCGGTAAAACTAAGAATGGCGACTAGAATGATCCGTGAGCTGTAGAGTCGAAACTGCTTCCTTCAGAGAGTCCCCACTCTTCAGAACGGCTCCTTGAGTCCTCCGTCTTCATGTCGGTCTTCAACTCTTGCGTATCGGTGGTCGTGCCCCATCCATCCTGCCTCTTTCCTCAGAAGAACTCTGAGTTTCTTCTAAATCCATGTCTTCAGTTGAATCTTCATAGCTTGAATCACTGGAGATGGAGATCCAACCGTTGTTGCCACCTTCGCCTTGGTATGCCGAAGCCGGGGCGAAAGCGAGAGCAGGGCCTGCAGCAGGAGAAACTAGGGTAGGCGCCGGAACTGGAACTGGTGGAGAGGGAGGAGCTAGAGGAGATGCAGGAGGAGTTGGTGGAGGAATTCGGAGCGCCAGCTGGATACACACAGGTGCAGTGGTGGTTGTCCGAGGCATAGTGCGAATCCTGACACCACCTGGTGTTGGGAGTAATTTCAACTCAGCGACTTCCTTCTTGAGATGGACTACTTCATCTTGCAGACTCACAATCCTCAACATCTTCCTGTCGTCAGCTCCTTGGCTGCCTTGTGCAAGTCAGAGTGCATCTTGTCCAGTCCCCTGATCACCATGTACATGCGGCAAAAGGAAAGTCGTTCTCATCTGCTGTAGACTTAAAAGCACTGACGTCGGAGGAACTACCACGATGGGGATGGTAGCGATAAGCAGAGGTGCGAAGGTCACCATCGTGCAACTCCCTCATCCTAGCCATCATCAGGTACGCGACTTCTTGACAGGCATGCTCAGCTATGCCTCCTGAAGCTGTGACTTCCATATTGGGAATGCAAGTCCTCACAAAGCCGTGAACCTCCAGACGGACACGGTGAGGCAACTCGCCACTGAGAGATGCGATTGTAGTGTACTCCGGTGCTCCAGGATACCCAACTGCCAGGGCCATGTGTGCCAGCTCTTGGACGAAACCCACCATACCTTTTCCACAGTGCGTAGCTGGGGAACCTGCCATCTATAGAAACAATGGAGTGGGAATCAAAGCATGCTCAAAAACCAAAAGACCAAAGACCCATTTTCATAAATTCTAAAACTCTATACTGACTTTACTTTTTAAAACATCCCCCTTTTTTCAAACTCATGCAAATGAAAAGATTACTCTCAGGGTTTCCAGTTGGCTTGTCCTATAGTCAAAGGCCGGTTCTAATACCAACTTGTCACGCCCGTAAATTCAAACCAGAATTTTCACAGCTAATTTGTGCATTAATTCCTCGTCCAGCATCAATCGAGGTACACAATCGACAATTATTGATAGTACAGAATCCACGTCTTAGAAACAATATAAAGAATTACATAAATGCAACGAAAAGGAAAAAGACTGACTAAACTGAAACTAACACCGCTAAGCATGTTCTAAACTAACATCTAGTCATATTGAACCCAAGTTATTAATGGTATAAGGTATACAATTCCTATGGTTGAGTACATTAGGTATAATAGTCTCATTAAATGACATTCTAAAACATATGCAATATTTCAGAGAAAAGAGATATTTAAATAAAAATAGATATAATATGATCAATGTAAAGTATGACTTGCCTTGCTCTGGAGACTGGGGAACCTCGGTAACTACTTCGAGGTAAACGGGCTCACCGGAACTATCGGAATCTACACGACAAACAAAGTACTTCAACAAAACATGCTAAAAGTCTACTGAAACAGCACAAGAAACTATTTTTAATGGATTCTTGATATTTTTCTGGATTTAATAAAATTTGAATGGACTAAAACGGAGCTCGGATTAAAATGATATGAATTTTAGAAGTTTACATGCGATTTTTAAACTAAACAAAAAACTAAAAATTAATTATTCGCAATTAAGTCCCTGGGCTGACGCAAGCATACGCAGGAATGGCAAGGGCTGACGTCATGCTGACAACAGCATGCGGTGATGCGGTCAGGCTGACGTCAGCGGCCGGTATGGAGTCAGCAAAGCTGACACGGCGGCTGACCGGGCTCGGTCCACGGTTGGGCGGCGGTGGCTACTACCACGTGGCGGCCATCCGGGGAAGCAGTGACCGGATCGGACGGCGACGGCTTGGGCGAGATCAGATGGCTCAGATGCGTCCGATCTGCCCGATCGAACAGCGTAGGTGAGGCGGCGGCTAGGGTTAGGGTTTGGATGGCGGCGGCCAAGTTGGGGCTGCGGCCATGGCGCGCGGCGGCCACCCGATCACCGGTGGCATGGGAAATTGCAGCGGCGGGCGGTGTGACACATGAGTGACGGCGTGGGTTCGGCTTGCGCACGGGAGGGGCTAAGACGTGCGCAGACAAAAGAGGAAGAACGGGCGGCAAGTACTCACCGGAGATAGGGAGAAAGACGGCGGCTGGCGGCAGAAAAATTTGGGCGATGGCGGATTAGGGCTCGATTTGAGGTGGCGCAAACAGGAGGGCAAGGCGGAGCTCACGGGGAATTTATAGAGGTGGCTAGGCAACGAGTTGGGCTCGGATTCGCCAGGAATTTCTCATCGTTGCAACCGAATTCGGAGAGAGAGAGAGAAACAAATGGCGGTGGCTCGGATACGGCTCCGGCCGTTGCGAGGCACGAGAAGGCAGCACGCGATACGGCGGAGCACGCTCGGGCTCGACATGGGCCCGACGCGGCGTGGGCACGTGCGGAAAGGGCGGGGCGCAGTGGCGCTCATGGTGTGGCGGTGGCGCGGGCCATCGGGCGCAAAGGGGGTGGCCCCAACAGGTGGGTCCCACCTGTCGGTGGCTCACGGGCGCGAGGGAGGCCGCGCGGATCGCGCGCGCCGGTGTGACCATCTCATGGGCCGAACGGCCCATGGCCGAGGGAAGGGAGGCGTGCGCGGGGAGGATTGGGCCGGGGAAGGAGCTAGGCCGACGGCCCCAGAGGAGGAAAAAAATGGAAAATGATTTAGGGACTTAATTTAATTGCCGCTTAATTATTTAATTGATTAAAAATAATTCCATACTGTGAAAATTCCCATAAAAATCTTGTTAGTGTATTTTGACATGTAGAATTTAAGAAAAATCCTACCATGTCTTTTCCATTTATTAATTGCATTTTAAAATTACTTGTTGGCTCCAGATTTATTCTAGAAATTCCGATTATTTCAGGGTAAATTATTTAAACGATTTAGGGACAAAACTCAGGGTGTGACATTTCATGTTCTTGATAGCCTTGATTTTCTCGGCATTTGCTTCGATGCCCCGTCCAGAGACTACGAAGCCAAGAAATTTGCCCGATGGTACTCCAAACATACACTTCTCTGTGTTCAGCTTGAGTCGATGTTTCTGAATATTGTTGAATGTTTCCCTCAAGTCGTCGATTAGGTGATCTCAAGTCTTAGTCTTGATGACAACATCGTCGCAGGCTTCGACGTTCTTGCCGAGCTGAGATTGGAAAGCCCCCAGGATTTCGCACTGTTAGGTAGATCTCGCATTGATCAATCCGAAGGGCATCTTGACATAGCAGAATACACCAAAGGGCATGATGAACGTTGTCTTTTCCTCGTCTTCCTTGGGCATGCTGATCCGATGGTACCCAGAGTAAGCGTCAAGAAAACTTAACAACCCACAGCCTGCAGTAGAGTCGATCAGTTGGTCGATGCGTCGAAGGGAAAAGTGGTCCTCGGGGCACGCTTTGTTGAGGTCGGTGAAGTCGACACACATCCTCTACTACCCATTGGCCTTGTGTACCATGACTGGATTTTGAGCTACTCTGGATGGAGGATTTCGCTGATGAAGCCAGCCTTGAGGAACTTGTTAAGTTCTTCTCAGATAGCCTCCTTGTGACGTAGCTTCTGTTTGACAAGTTTTGCGTCAGGTCAAACAATCAACTTGTGCTCTATCACCTCCCTGGGACTCCAAGCATGTCGGACAGTTGCCAAGCGAACACATCTGCATTGTCGGGGAGGAAGGTGATGAGCTCGAGATCCTATTTGTTGTTGAGCGAGGCCTGATTTTGACTATCTTGTCGGGGGTGCGGCTTGACAATGGGATAAGCTTGATTGCTCCATCTGGTTTTTGCGTTGGGTTGGGTTTGCTCATTTTTCGAGGAGGCTCGGTTGCGGTGGGAGTGGTGAGAGTTTGCTCGACCAAATCGAGGCTCCTCTTGCCGCACTGCACGGTCATCTTTGCGTTCCCTTGAATCCTAATTATCCCTTTTGGTCCTGGAATCTTGATCAGCGGATATGCATAGTGTCAAGCTGCCATGAACTTGGCGAGCATTGTTCTTCCGAGGATTGTAGGTTGTATCGAACTCCGCCACGTCGAAGGTAATCTGCTCGGTCCAGAAGTTGTCAACTTTGCCAAAGGTCACAAGCAATGTAATTTTCCCCAACAGCTTAGACGATGACTCTGACCTAATACCATGGAAGTGCTACTCTGAGGGCTTCAAGCATGCTGGCAAAGAGGAGGTTGATAGAACTGCCGCCGTCGATGAGAACTCGAGCGACTTTGATGTTTCGAATAGTAGGCTCAACTACTATTGATATCATCTAGGGGTCATCATTAGAGAAGGGTGGTCGGCATCAGAGAACTCACTATTCTAGTCTGACCACTTCATCTTGGACGTTGATCCTCAGGATGTGGAGCATACTCCTTGTTCCACCTTCTTGTATCCCCGCTTGGAGGAATATGTGGTAGATCAGCCAAAGATATGTGCCACGTGTTGATCGAAGTCGGGATACTCTGGCTCGTCATCGGATGGAAGGTTATAATTTCCCTCCTCTACTATGCAAACTCATTTTTCCTTGTCGAGGGCCATTTTCCTGGCCATAGCTCGTTGGAATACAAGCCACTCCTCAAACGTGTGTGCGTTTGTTTTATTTATTGGGCACCACTACTGGATTGGCTCGTTGTCTTGAGGGTAGGTCACTGGGGACCTATGGTTCCTTGTTTGGCGACAAGGACCTCTGTCTGCGCCTTCCATTTCCCGCCCTTCTTGCGACTTTGGCCTGGTTTATGATTTGATTCTGGGGTGTCCTTTTTTGTTGGTCGCTTCTCCTCCACTACCTTTCCCTTCCTGTCGTTCCTCCGGACTACTTCGTCTGCATGTGCGCACCTGTCAATGATCTCGAATAGCTTCATGACGGAAGTGATTCGTCTTGTTGCTAGCTCTTGTATGATGTAACGATATCAGATGCCTAACTTAAATGCCCGCATTACGAAAGCATCGGTGATATTAGGGATTGTGTTCTGGCACTCGTTTAATCGTCGGATAAAGTCTCTGAGTGGTTCACTGGATTTTTGTCAGAGGGCATGCAGGTCGTCCTCAACCGCCTATCTTTTGTAGATGCCATGGAAGTTGGCAACGAATTGCTTCCAGAGATCTGCCCAGGAAGAGATTGAGGAGGGGGAAGGTATACAAGCCACAACCAAGCAAATCCTTTCAATGTAGCTAGCAAGTAATTTGCCAATGCATTGTTGTCTGCACCGGCCACATAGAGGATGGTAGAGTAGACGTGCATGAATTCCTCTGGGTCGGTGCTGGCGTCATATTTTTCTACCAATGCTGGATGGAATTTGGTAGACCATCTTACTTCTTGAAAGCCCGACATCCACCTTTGGGTAGAAAGGGTGCTTGACGGCCTCACGGCGCACGTGATCCGCCTCGAGATGAAGATGACGAGGAAGATGAGGGGTCGTCGTAATCAGGGTACAACCTCTAGAATGGCGGTCACGGCTTTGGTCCCTTCTTGGAGCAGGGGATCACGAATCTCGCCATCCTCAACCATCGTGGTGATCTCGCTGACCTTGATCATTCTCTTCCTGACGGCTTTGTCGATCTTGATGATCTCAGTCGTTGTTGCGGTCATCGCAATTGGAGTTGTCGTCTCAACGTTGGTCCTAGCCACGCTGGGCATGGGGTTGTCAGTGGTCGACATGATGTTGGTTCTGTCGTTCTTGCATTTGCCATTTAGTTGATCGCAGAGGTCATGAGCATCTTGATGGGGAGGCGTTCGTTAAGCTTGTCATCATGGTGGAGCATTCTCGGGGAGGCGGAGTTCTCCATTATCGATGTTTTGGGCCGTTGGGGCGTTCATGAGGGGGATCTTCACGAGTGGGTTGAGCTGCAGCGGTCCTGAAGGTGGAATTCAGGTTGGCAATGGTGTACTTCATACGTTCTAACCAGGCATTCGCGTCATGATGGGTCATTGGGTCAAAAGGAGCCTGCTGTAGTAGGTTGTTGAAATAAGTCAGTTGTTTGGTAGGCGTTCGGACAAGATCGACTGTGGAAGGGGTCTTGTTTTGGAAGTGGATGTCTCCATCTCCAACACTATCCCGAGTAAGGCCGTCAAGATTGAGGACTACTCTATCAATCACGTTCACGTCATGAAGCATGTTCGACGTTGTTGATTTGGGATCGACCAAGCTATGAAGAATAGATGGCTCGAGGGGGTCCAAGCTGATGTACCCAACCATCCGATCAAGTGTATCCAACATGTTGTTGTCCACAGATGTGTCGTCAGATTGTTTTTGACGAGAATGAATCGAACAACTCAAAGATATGGGACCTTTGCTAGATGGAAAGGTTGAGGAATTGGTAAAATCTTGAGAAAATCTTGCATCCTATAAGAGCATGGCTCTTAGACTTATGGATAGGAAACCACGTCTTGTATGAGGAACCACGTCTTTATGAGGACGTGTGCAAAATATCTTGTTTCTTGCAGGCGTCGAGTTTAGCCTTCACGTGATATATAATCCGACACTCCTTTAGTGGATGAGCGAAAGTCTTATGGATTGGACACCAATAAAGTCCTTGTCAAAATGCCTCCTTGTCGGCACTTGGGTCTCGGCGAAAGCTAGGAGGTTGGCCCCTTGAGGAATTCCATCGATAGATCATGATGTCAATGCTTCGTTCTCGGAATAAACCAGAGAAGCGGTCGCAGTAGGAGTAGCGTTCGTTTGTCCCGTTGTTGTGGCTTCGTTTCCAGCAGGATCCGAGGACATGGCCATTGGTACGACAGTGAACATTGAGAATATGATGGTTTTGACTTGGACCAATGTGAACACTTGGCTGGGTTGGATCAACCAGGCTAGTATGATCATAGAAACCCTCGTCGAAAAATCCAACTCTTGAAGTCATCTCGTCGCGATCCCTTTGCACCAAGCCTCTTACCTAGTGCGTCACTATCAACGGGCTATACCCGAAGACCGTATCTAGAGGGTATAGGGGACATTGAAACTAGGGTATACACGAGACCGTAACAAGAAGACACGAGAGAAGGATTTATATTGTTTAGGCCCTCCATAAAGAGTAATAACCCTAATATAGATTATATGAATATATGAGAGAATACCACATGTATTACAATGGGGGAATAAGATGGCGAAACTAACTCGCCGACTAGGATCTGTCGAGAACCGCCTGACAAAATCTACTCGGTGAATATGGCTCTGACTTCCTTCGAATTGTCTCTTGAAGTGGTTTTGACTATGACTTGTAACTTGATACCCCTCCCTCAACACGAGGCTTATATTTATATCGTTGACCACCTTCTTCTCTAGATAGAACTCAAAGAACTAGAGTTGGATACGGGCTAAGGAGACCTTGTCTTTCCCGAATAGAACTCTGACACCTTCTATCCGAGAAGACAATTTCCTTCTAGATTTGTCGTATTTCCTTAATTAAAGAATATCTTCTCATATATCTTTAGATATATGGTATTATCGTATTCCACGTACTCAATAGGCTTATACTTGACACTAACACGGTCAACTTTTAACATTACGTTTGATAATTTATCTTATTAAAAAAATTAGTCCAAATAAGTAAAATATAAGTCGTGTCTAAAGTTTTTTAATGATAAAATAAATAAATAATAAATAATATTTACGTAATTTTTTTAAATAAGAAGAATGTTTAAAAGTCAACTATACCATCTAAATTAAAAAAAGAGAAAGTACTTATTTTTACTCACGTGGTTTTCATAAATAGAAGTTGTACATATGATAGGTATAATGTGAAAATTAATTAACACAGCTTATTGGTACTAATTACATATTCGGGACACGACTAGTAGTAGAGGGACCGTTTCAGTAGACACATGAATCATGACATCGTTGTTGGAGCACTGAAGTGCAAAACGTTGCAGCGTGGCTAGCTCAAATTAAGTTAGAACAACTTGTATTAATTGGTCGAAAATCAGAGAGAACAATTTATTGGGAGAAACAATGTATTTGAGAGCATTTCTATTACCTAAAAAAAATCAGAGAGAACATACATAACATTGGTCGGAGCATTCAAATGCCAAATCAAGGTACACATTGCGTCCAAATAAATGTCAACCAAACTTAAATGCACATCAATTTAGGTACAGAAAATTAAGTTTCAAATTGAATAACAGCCAAGCATCTCTTACACAGGTTACAATAAACCTCACCATCCATGACACTTAATTAACCTCTCTTTTCAGTACATAACTACATATGCTACTACCAACCAAACCATCCATCCATGACACATGCAAAATAATAACAGAATGATAATTTTTAAATTTTTATCCCTACCAACACACGGAAAAAAGGAATAATTCCATCAACGTTGTTGTAGTAGTAGTAGTTATTAGGATATATATATATATATATATATATATATATATTATATTTATATATATTTATATATATTTGTGATGATAAAGATGACGTAGGCTCATGCATGGCCGGCGGCGAGAGAGATCGAGGAGATGATCATGGCTCTCAGGCGGCGGTGCCGGCGGTGATGGGGACGCTGTGGAGGACGACGGTCTCGACAGTGAGGCCGGGGCCGAAGCCGAAGAGGACGCCCCAGTCCATGCCCTCGCCGGTGGTGGCGTGGCCGTCCTCGGCGGAGCGCTTGCGCATCTCGTCGAGGATGAAGAGCACGCAGGCGCTCGACATGTTGCCGTACTCGGACAGGACATGGCGCGTCGCCCTCATCCTCTCCTTGTCCAGCCCGACCTTCGCCTCCACCTGGTCGAGGATCGCCGGACCGCCGGGGTGCGCCACCCAGAAGATGGAGTTCCAGTCGGAGATCCCCAGCGGCGAGAACGCGTCGCCGAGGGCGCGCTCGATGTTCTTGGAGATGAGCCCCGGCACGTCCTTGAGCAGGTGGAACGTGAGCCCGACCTCCCTGAGGTGGCCGTCAATGGCGCCCTCCGAGTCCGGCAAGATCGTCTGGCTCGCCGACACCATCTGGAACAGCGGCCGCTCCACGGCCTCGTCGGGGTCGGAGCCGACGATGACCGCCGCCGCGCCGTCGCCGAACAGCGCCTGCCCGACCATGGAGTCGAGGTGGGACTCGGAGGGTCCCCTGAACGTCACCGCCGTGATCTCCGAGCACACGGCGAGCACGCGGGCGCCGCGGTTGTTCTCGGCGAGGTCCTTGGCGACGCGCAGCACCGTGCCGCCGGCGAAGCACCCTTGCTGGTACATCATGAGGCGGTTGACGTTGGGGCGGAGGCCGAGCATCCTGGCGAGCTGGTAGTCGGCGCCGGGCATGTCGACGCCGGAGGTGGTGCAGAAGACGAGGTGGGTGATGCGGGAGCGCGGCTGCCCCCACTCCTTGATCGCCTTCTGCGCCGCCGCCTTGCCGAGCTTGGGGACCTCGACGACGACGATGTCCTGCCGCGCGTCCAGCGACGGCGCCATGTACGCGCACATGTTGGGGTTCTCCTGCAGGATCTCCTCCGTCAGGTGCATGTACCTCTTCCTGATCTGCGACTTGTCACCTGCATTTCACACGGATGATTGCCACGTCAGCATCGTTCCAGAATTCTACTACCGAAACATTTTTTTCCCAAATGGATAGAATGCATTTTCGTATGTGGATGTAGCACCCGTTTTGCTCTTAGTTGTATGTAGAAATAGGGATTTTTCACAAGCGGGCAGTTCAACCGCTTGATTTCCCTTTTTTCAATTCCATTTTCGGCAGAAAAATAATGGAATTAATTGTCTGAAATTTAATTCTTGTATAGTTAGGTGTGCAAGAATTAATCAGGTAATTAGCTCTCTAGTCGAGTCATGATATATCGAAGTGAGTGGCCACTGCTGTTGTGTATTGTTGCTATCTGGCGAGTGGGCCCAGGGTCTTTAAGGGGTTTGGTACAGTACGATACATCATGGACTTCTAGTTGGGAAAAAAGTTTAATATATATATATAACTGTAAATGTTTTCAAGAAAATGGTTTTCTTCTGCATCAAAATAACTCAGATTAATTACTCCTTGCAAAAAATTAAGAGAAAAAAGTGGAACTCGTTTAAAAATCTATCATGTTTATTTTTAATTTAGAAAATCTATGAACTTGCTGTCAACTGTCAACCCTTAAACGACCCGTGAAGCGTCCAAATCCGCTTGCTTTTGTGCATGCAAATATGGTACTTTAATTTGCTTTCTTTTCTCCAAAAGCTGCAGTAGATCTCTCGTCTGATCTCCTTAATTAATCAAGAAGATGGTCAACTAATCATAGTACACAATAAAAAAATTATAAAGTACAGGTTGAAGAAAACATTAGCACTTCATATGATCTGGTTGTTTGGTCAATTTAAAAAAAAAATCATGTTGTCTCTATTGGGTCCCTTACTCTTGACATGTTAGTAAGTGAGACACCTGAACCTACTACTACAGACGCACCATAACCTAACTAGCTTGTATGAGTTAGTTATATCAGGTCAAACCGTTGTCCTCTTTCCATGGACATGCTTCTTGTGTGTTCTTGTGTGTATGGACGGCCATGCTTAAGGATAACTAACAAACTTGCTAACAAATTGTTTCAAGCCAAAATACTGGTACCATGCTAGAAGAACAAACACACGTATTATATACACTGTTTCCCTTGTAAATATGCGCAGCGATATACTAGCTTGTGATTGTCCATGTGCATGGATACACGTAGCCAGGTGTGTAAACACACACACACACACACCCCTGCCAGTGTACATTATTTCAGAGAATGCAAGCTTTCATTTTCCTTTATAAAAATAATATAATATATATAACTCCTAGTCCTTTCTCTTTCACTTCTTCCTCTGTTTTTTTCACCTGATGGCCGGCATCCTTGCATGCATATAACTCCATACGCATGAGTAAAGAAAATTAACCAAATATAAAGAAGTCGATCTGCTGTGACGACAACAATGCATATATGTAAACATGCATACAAATGCATGCAGCCATCACGTCAATTTCAAGGAGATATATACCAGATCATATATGCATGCATGTATGCATGGATATTGATCGATCACACAAGAAAAATGAGCAAGGTAGAAGAAGATTGATCAGATCGATGCAAGAGTACTAGAATATGTATGTATACTTACACATCCTCTTGAACTTCTCCTTGAGTTCGACCATGTGGTCGCTCTTGGTGATCCTGAAGTAGTAGTCCGGGTAGTCCGCCTGGTACACGCAGTTCGCCGGCGTCGCCGTCCCGATCGCCAGCACTGTCGCCGGCCCCTCCGCCCTCTGCGCCCTCCTCACCTCCTCCACCGTCACCGCCGCCGCCGCCACCGCCATCCCTCTCTCCTCTCTCACCTCCGGCCGGCAACCAACAAACATATCACAACGACGACGACCCGGCCGGCAATCGATCGATGAGCGAGCAGCAGTCGTAGTGAGCACAGGAGTGGCGGCTAGCTAAGCTCTCGCCGACGATGAGTCTGTGCTGCTGCTGCTGCTGCTGCTGGGGCGCGTGCTGATATAGGCGTGGGGGAGGATGGAGGGTTGGAGGGGTGGTTAGGTCGGGCGGACGGGCGGATGGCGGCCACGTGGGCGCGGCGAGGGACACGGACGGCGGCGGCGACACGTGTACCAACCGGCCCCTGCTGGGGTTAGTTGGCTCGCGTGGCCAAGCTCATCGATCGCTCGCCTCTCGCTCTACCTAAGCTAAGCTAAGCTAACCTTTTTTTTCTTTTTTTCCTCCTCCTCCTCCTCTTCCTCCTCGTACAATACGTGTGCGTGCCGTCTGCGCCACATGTTCCCAGCCCGGCCAACTTGCTGCCGCGGTCGCTGGCTGCGGCTGCGCGGCCGATTGATCGATTGATCGATGGCAGGTCCAAACTCACGATCCTGGCCGTGGACTAGTTGCTGGTGGTGTGTTAGTAGAAAGGAGACTGGTTGCTGGTGCACTGCTAAGGACAGGAAGTAGTCTCTTCATTTTCCGTTTTTTTAGTAGACGACGGCGTTGATTTTTGATATAATTTAAATCTATTTATTTTATTTAAAAGTTCTATGCAGATGGATAAGATATAAATAATGGTTAATGTAATTTTAGTGATAAAATAACTCCATAGACGATAGTTACGTATTTTATAAATAAAACGAATAGCGTGTGCTTAAAAGTTAATTACGTTGATCTATTATAAAAAAAGAGGCACTGCTGAAGAAACCATGGTTGAAGTGATAAAAACCACAATACTCCTGGTTTGAGTTGCACCCTGGACTAGACATGATCTCTAGTCCCGGTTTAAAAATTCAACGGCTCTCTAGGAACTTCTCTAGTCCCGGTTCAAATGTTGTCAGAGCGTGTCAGAGCGCCGAGCATCTTTAGTCCCGGTTGGTAACACCAACCGGGACTAAAGATGGGGTTCCTTTTTAAACTCCTTCTTCCTCCTCCAGCCCGAGCCAGCTACACTCTTGTCTTTAAAATTTTTCTCCAGAGGGGAGGTGTTGCCAAAATTTTTTGTAATTTTGTTTTGGTGATAATACACAAATCTTTGCTATCTACAAGGTTAGTAACTTCTTACTCTTATGATCTATGCTTAGCACTTCGTATTTTACGGTTGTTTTCTATACATTTTATCTCTAGATTTTTTTAAACATGAGGAGAGAGAAAATTTGTTTGGACTAATTATTTTGCTAAGCACATTATATTGTGTTGAGAAAAAAGTTGGGAAAAATAAAGAGGAAGAAAACTATGCTTAGCACGTAACATTTATAGGAATTTAGTCCGTACAATTTTGTCTCAAAAAATATTTATGAAAAATGATGAGAGAGAATCTTTTAAACAAAAAAAGTTATAAAATAGACGACAAAAGACCTTTTAAAATAGATGCAAAATAATTAATTAATTTTATTTTTATCACTTTAAAAAGACCTTTTAAAAATAATTCTATTTTTTAGAACAACACATCACGTATGTTGGATTAGTATATAATAATTATCTCGATTATATATAATTATTGTAATAATATTTAAATGATTTGAATTTCGTGAAATTTTCTTACGATTTTTATGCATTCCATGTAGATGGATCAGCCATGGATGTACAACGCGGATCGACGGTCGAGAGAGTTTATTCAAGACGTGCATTATTTTTTGAGTGTGGTCGATGCCAACAAACATAAGGGTTTCATACGTTGTCCATGTAAAATGTACAAAAACGAGAAGATGTATTCTACATTAAGAATTATTCATGTCCATTTGTTTCAGTCGGGATTCATGCCTCACTACAATTGCTGGACATCGCACAGAGAGGTGGGGGTTGCAATGGAAGAAGATGAAGAAGACGACGACAACATTTCGGACTGTGGTCAATACGGTGGGTTTGAAAAGAATACAGTGGGCGAGGCGCGCGGGGATGCTAAAGAAAACGACGGTGCCAATGACCTTGGTCAGATGTTGCGCGACGTACAGGGGGGCTGCGAAGGCATAAAGGAAGTGCAAAAATTGGAGCGTATGTTGGCGGACCACAAAAGGTCCTTGTACCCAGGCTGTGAACAGGGGCACAAAAAGTTGGGTACCACGCTGGAATTCTTACAATGGAAGGCCAAATATGGTGTCAGTGACAAGGCATTTGGCGAGTTACTAAAACTCGTGAAGAACATTCTTCTAGAGGGAAAAAAATTGCCGGAATCAAGGTACGAGGCTAAGAAGTTAGTCTGCCCTCTAGGACTTGAGGTACAGAAGATACACGCATGTCCTAACGATTGTATCCTCTACCACGGTGAGGAGTACGAGAACCTAGAAGCATGTCCGGTTTGTAAAGCACTTCGATACAAGATCAGACAAGATGATCCAGGCGAAGTTGACGGACGGCCCTCAAAAAAAAGAGTTCCTGCTAAGGTGATGTGGTATTTTCCTATAATACCACGGCTGAAGCGTCTGTTCAGGAACAAGGAGCATGCAAGAATGATGCGTTGGCATGCGGAAGAACGCCTACAAGACGGCATGCTGAGACATCCCGCCGATGGGTCACAGTGGCGAAACATCGACAGAACATTTGAAGATTTCGGTGAGGATGCAAGAAACCTAAGGTTCGGTTTAAGCACGGACTGCATGAATACTTTTGGAGAGATGAGCAGCGGGCATAGCACTTGGCCTATGATGATGTGTATCTACAACCTCCCGCCTTGGCTATGCATGAAGCGAAAGTACATTTAGATGCCGGTTATTATTCAAGGCCCGAAGCAACCTGGTAACGGCATCGATGTGTACCTGAGACCGCTGATCGAAGATCTAAAACTGCTGTGGAAGAAAGAAGGTGTTCCCGTGTGGGATGAAGATAAACAGGAACAGTTTAACCTACGAGGGTTGCTGTTTGTTATCATCAATGATTGGACTGTACTTGGCAACCTATCCGGACAGTCAAACAAGGGGTACAACACTTGCACCCACTGTATGGATGAGACTGAGTGTACGTACCTGAAACATTGTAAGAGGTAGGGTACATGGGCCATCGTCGCTTTCTTGCTGCAAGCCACCCTGTCCGGAGAAGAGGCAAACATTTTGATCAAAAGGCAGACCATCGTACTAAACCAAAGCATTGCAATGGAAAGGCCATGTTTGCCATGGTGAAAGACCTCAAAGTAGTATTTGGAAAGGGACCCGGCAACCAATCTATAGCAAGTGAAGGTGGTCATGCGACAATGTGGAAGAAGAAGTCAATTTTTTGGGAGTTGCCCTACTGGGAAGTCTTGGACATCCGCCACGCAATCGACGTGATGCACCTCACCAAGAACCTTTGCGTAAACTTGCTTGGCTTCCTAGGTGTATACGGAAAATCAAAAGATACACTTGAGGCACGTAACGATTTGAAACATATGGCACAACGCGACGGCCTTCACCCGCAACCAAAGGAAAAAGGAGCCCAATACCTAAGTCCAGCCAGCTACACTCTGAGCAGGGCAGAGAAGGAAATAATGTTTGAATGCCTGGAGAGCATCAAGGTACCGTCTGGATACTCCTCGAATATAAAGGGAATAATAAGCACGAAGGATAAGAAGTTCACAAATCTAAAGTCCCATGACTGCCACGTGCTGATGACACAGCTGCTTCCTGTTATAATTCGGGGTATCCTTCCCGATAATGTTCGGGCAACAATAACAAAGCTATGTGCTTTCCTGAACGCAATTTCACAGAAGATCATCGATCCAGACAGACTAGAAGACTTTCAAAATGATGTGGTCCAATGTCTTGTCAGCTTTGAGATGATCTTTCCGCCTTCCTTCTTCAATATCATGACGCATCTCCTATGCCACCTTGTCAAAGAGATCTGTATCCTCGGTCCGGTATTTCTACACAACATATTCCCCTTCGAGAGGTATATGGGCGTTCTAAAGAAGTACGTTCCTAATCGTTCGCGTCCGGAGGCTAGCATCGCCAATGGATATGGAACAGAGGAGGTGATTGAGTTTTGCGTCGACTTTATGAAGACCTCCGTCCCATCGGGGTGCCTGAATCATGCCATGAAGGTAGACTACGGGGGAAGGGAACTCTTGGAAGGAAGGCAATAATGAACATACACAATGACTTGTACAGGAAAGCACATTGGACCGTGTTGTAACAATCTTCCTTGGTGGCTCCTTACATCGAGGAGCACTTGGCGAATGTTCGCTCGGAAAACATCGGTAAGACGGATGCCTGGATTACACGCCATCACATTGATGCATTCCCTGCTTAGCTGTGACAACGTCTCATGGGCAACGCAAGCATTGACCAACAACTAGCCTTCCTGGCGATGGGACCATCTTGCTCGATCACCACATTCCAGGCATATGAAATCAATGGGTACACATTTTACACACGGGCCCAAGACTTAAAGAGCACGAATCAGAACAGCGCTGTCCGCATCGATGTCGTGGGATCCGACGGTACGGCTAGCACATATTACGGCAGCATCGATGACATATGGGAGATGGACTATGGACCTCTGAAGTTCCCTCTGTTTCGGTGCCAGTGGGTTAGGCTCAGTGGTGGAGGCGTAACCATTGATGCAAATGGGATGACAACGGTCGACCTGAGCAAGGTTGGATACTCAGACGAACCTTTCGTCCTTGCCAATGATGTACGGCAAGTTTTCTATGTCAAGGACATGGCTAGCAAATCAAAGAAGGGGAAAGGGTCCGACGAGCCAAAGCGCCACGTGGTTCTCCCAGGCAAAAGGAAAATTGTGGGAGTCGAGGATAGAACTGACTAAGATTACGATCAGTTTGACGGGCAACCTCCGTACGCGGTGGCGGTTGACCCGAGTATCCTCCTATCAAATGAGGACACTCCTTACTCACGCAACGATCATAACGAAGGAATAATTGTGCGGAGAAAGTACGTGAGGACAAATGTTACATAGCTAAATTTATGGATGAACGATGTAAATTAAATTGAATCATTGAATATTATTGCTATCATTTGAATTTATTGTAAATTATTGAATCTATTATAAATATATTGAATCTATTATTGAATCACTGCCACCAGCCTCCGCCGGCGGCCACCATAGGAGAGATTTCTTCGGTTACTGATCGGCGAACAGCAGCTGCATATCCGTGCTCGATCGTCGTCTCAGCTGGATCCAATGATCCATAGGTAGTAGTAGTATTGGTATAATCACTCAATGTTGGGGCTACACAGCACAGGTAAGCTCATCTGAAGCCATAACACAGCAGCTTCCAAGCAGCTAGCCGATATCAGATTCTTTGGCAGTTGATATGGTACAAATCAGCTACATGTTTTTGTTCACCTCCTGTGGTGGTAGTGCCAAGGACTCCTCGTTTTAGATCATCAAATTTTCCTGGCGTTTTCTGGTAGTACTGATTTTGTCCACGATTAGCATTAGATAGGTTCCTTTTCATATTGTGTTGCTTGCGTGCATTGTTTATTGCAGCATTATCACGAGGCTTAGGGCATTCCTTCAGAGCATGACTATAAGAACCGCAGTTGAAACAACGAGAATCATATTTATCTGCTCTGCTGTTAAAAAAAGGTAGCTCAAGTTGATGATTCATGTCAAGGTATAATTGAGACATCAGATAGATCATCCCAAGACGAATGTCAAATGTGAAGTAGCCATGAGCAATACGTTCACAAGCAAAAATAAAGGTAAGCATGAAAAAGAAAAACTATAAGCATGAAAAGGCAATACGTTAATTATATGTTAATTATTTCAATCTAAAATATTTTTCAAATAGGTATGTTAATTGTATATTGTTATTTAACTTTTAAATAGGTTGGAATATGACAAATGTTAATTATATGTTATTATTTTAATTTATAATATTTTTTGTTAATTACATGAACATATGTTAGTTATATATGAATATAAAATATATGAACATATGAACATTATAATTATATATGAATATAAAATACAATATAATAGGGCACTGTAATAATTAGTCCCGGTTTGTTCCGGTTTGTAAAACAAACCGGGACTAGAGGTGAATTTCAGTGGGCCGAAAAACATCTTTAGTCCCGGTTGATAGATCCAACCGGGACTAAAGATGTCTACCTACCTGCGCCATGTAGCTGCCCCACAATCTCGTGAATTGTGAATTTTTGTATTTTGATGCACGACTGCCATTCTCAAGCCCATTACCTTTATCTAGTTCAACTGAAACAGGGGCCGCCGGTGTTGATTGGAGCGTTGGCGGCTATCTTTTACGACAACCACATCATCATCTGAAAGATCCATGTCTTCCACTTGACCTTCTTCAAGATCTATAATTACATCAGAAACCTTGGTACTATCCATAGTAGTAGGTTCCCCATCCACCTGATCTTGTCGATCAAGATCTATGATCCCATCCAAAGCCTTGGTGTTATCCACAGAAACAGACTCCCCTTCGAATGCCAATGGGTTGACTTCATTCGAATTGAGGGGCATAGATCTTTTACTGAAACACCATATTAATTATATATAAACATATGAACATATGTTAATTATATATGACTATAAAATATATCAACATATGAACATTATAATTATATATGAATATAAAATACAATATAACAGGGCATTGTAATAATTAGTCCTGGTTTGTAAAACAAACCGGGACTAGAGGTGAATTTCAGTGGGCGGGAAAACATCTTTAGTCCCGGTTGGTGGCTCCAACCGGGACTAAAGATGTCCACCTACCTGTGCCATGTGGCTGTCTCGTAATCTTTAGTCCCAGTTGGTGGCTTCAACCAGGACAAAAGATATGATCATTAGTCCCGGTTGAAGCCACCAACCGGGACAGACATCTTTTGTCCCGGTTGGTGGCTTAAACCGGGACTAATGATCATATATTTTGTCCCTGTTGGAGCCACCAATCGGGACTAAAGTATCGCTAGTCCTGGTTGATGGCTTCAACCGGGACAAATGATGCCGTGCCTATATATAGCAAGGGCCTCACTGGGGATCCAACACTTAATCATTTTCGCACTTCGGAACTGCATCGTCTTCATCTTCATCGCCGTCGTCGAGCCCCAGGACGCCGCCGCAGCACGCCGTCTCCGTCGTCTTCATCGCCATCATCGTCAACGGAGGACCGCCGCGCCGCCGTCTTCGTCGCCGTCGTAGGTTAGCGCCGCCGCCCCCCAAAGATTTCCCGACATTATGCGCTAGGGTTTGGCCGCCATCGACGCCATCGCCATCGCCGCCATCGTCGCGGTCGACGCCGCCGCAGCCGCCGTCGACATCGCCGCTGCCCCCTTCCCATGCCGCCCACTCCTTGCGCCCTCCCCACGGCCCCGAGCAGCCGGCCCCTAAACCCTAAACGGCCACGCGCCGCCTCCACTCCACGCGGCAGCCGCCGCCTCTCGCATCCTCGCCGCCGCCGCACTCGTGAATGTTAATATATGAATTTTGAATATATGTGTATTTTGAATATATGAATTTTGTATGTATGTGTATTTTGAATATATGAATTTTGTATGTAAATGGACTCGTTATATGTAAATGGACTGTTATTGACTGTCGAGAATTTTGAATTTTGAATATGTATTTAAATTTGAAATTTGAATGTTTATGTGAATTATGAATTTTGTATTTTCGAATGAACGAGAACGCTAAAATCAACAAACGGTCGTAAACGAACGGACGGACGGACGGACGGACGGATGAACGAATGAGTGTTCGTTCGTTCGTGGACGAACCGACGTTCACGAACGGACGAACGAACGAACAGGCGAACGAACGTGGACGAACGGACGTCTCCTTTCCTCTCTCTCCTTTCCTCTCCACTTCCACTCCTCTCCTCCTTATCTCCCTCACATCATTCTCCTCTTTCTCTCCTCTCCTCCAGATGAACGTACTCACGGATGTGAATGATATAACGAACGGTCGGACGGCCGCATTCTAGCACAAAGAAACAGAAGAGAAGAAGGAAAATATAGAACGTGATCTTCTTCACAAGTCTTTTCTACGATGGAGATAATCTGTGATTCTGAATCCATCTTCTTCTTTTTGTCTTTTTTTACGTAGACATACATGATTTTCCTAAATAATTGATAAATGTATCAACCGAATAATTTTTTGTTAGAATTCTTTGATTAAGTCCTCAACCCACAACAATCAAATGGCGGATCGTGACGAGGAACAGCTTCTTCATGATGAGATTGCACGAGGAAACAAGGAGGAAAATGAAGATACAAATCAATACCTCAACGAGAAGGGGGACGAGGGGGGGACGAGCAGGGGAACGATGAGGAGAATTAGGGCTCCGCCTCCGCCTCCACTGGACAGAAGAGGGCACGCGGGCAATGCGGCCTTAGCAAGCGCATAGAGGGTCGACATGTCATAACGGAGGTAGAATCTGACGGTCGCCCTATTGCCCCAGAGGACGCCGCAAGGAAGTTTGTGACGCATAGCGGATGGGTGGTGAGGGATCACGTGCCCGTAAGCGTTGCCAACTGGAGGCGATCAAGGACAGGAGGAGATGAGCAGAGCTATCTACCGGACACAGAGAAAGAGATGCTCTGACGACAATGCTACAGACGTTCACCATCCCAGACTCACAACAAGCAAGGGTCAAGGAATGGACGTTAAAGAAAATGGCAGAGCTCTTCAGGAACTACAAAAAAGAGTTACACAAGAAATATATCCTGAAGGGCCAGACCCCTGACTTTGACAAGTTCCCAAAGCTCAAAGATCATTGGGAGGCTTTTGTTGAACACAAGACTGGGGAAGAAGCACAAGCTATCATAGAAAAGAACAAGGCCAATGCAGCTAAAAAGAAATACCATCACAAGCTTGGGTCAGACAGCTATAAGAAAGCAATGGAGAAATGGGAGAAAATGGAAGCCGACCTTGAAGAGCGAGGTATCGTTCCAGGCACAGCCAACTGGCCGGAACGAGCAAAGCACTGGTTTTATGCTCACGGCGGCTCACTTAATCCTGTCAATGGCACAGTTATCTTTGGTGATGAAATTCAAGAAGTCGGACGGAGGTTAGAGGAGGCGCCGCAGCCACTTCCTCGGGCACGTTCAGGCCGACAGAGAGAAGGACGAGTTAACGCCGCCCTCCAAAACCCGAGCACCCGGGGTGAATGCGAGGAAAAGGCGTCGTCCTCGGAAATATGGGTTCCAAGCCGACGTTGACACATACAAGAGCCGAATGAGGTCAAAGCGAGAGCAGGATGCGAGGTTCGCCGAGATGGAAATGAAGCTCTCACGATTGATCAGATTGTGGACGAAAGGCTGACCCTAAGGTTGGCAGAGGAGCGGAGCCATTGGGTTAGCCAACATGGATCCAAAGAATGCCGCTCAACTACGAAGAGCAGCAAAGAATGCGCTTCAACCGGAAATGAAGGTGATTTGGCCCCACAAGCTGAACCGGGTCCGCCATGCCCCGTTGATGACATCACACAATGGACCCCATGTGAGCTGCACATTTCGCTAAAGAACATAACAATAAAGGTACGTTTGTACTTTCATGTTGTACGTATATTTCCTTGAATAACTTGTTAATCAATGTTCATTACTAACTAATAAACAATCTTCTCGAACAGGTCGCGTCGGGCATGACCATTCTAGTAGACCGAGACGGCACCTACCACTCCTGGCCCGTTCCACCTGCGTACTCGAAAGTTGAAATTGAACAGGTGGAACGTGGCTATGAAGATCTCGAGCTGGATATCCCCGGAGGAGGTGGGGAGCTGACGCTAGGAGAAACAGCTCACGGAATATTTCTCTAGAGGAAGATCTTCATAATATTCCCCGGACGTGGGCCGTCTCCTCCGCCTCCACGTGGGCCGTCTCCTCCGCCTCCACGTGGGCCATCTCCTCCGCCTCCACATGGGCCGTATCCTCCGTCTCCTTCACAGCCTCCGCCTCCTCCGCCTCTTGCGT
This sequence comes from Oryza australiensis, assembly GCA_019925245.2. Lineage (NCBI taxonomy): Eukaryota > Viridiplantae > Streptophyta > Magnoliopsida > Poales > Poaceae > Oryza > Oryza australiensis. The sequence continues at coordinate 924,892 of JAIFGZ020000565.1, read as the reverse complement.
CACCTCCACGAGCACCGACTCCTAAACGGCCATCTCCAACTCCACCGCCTTCCAACCCTCCTCCGTCGCCACAACGAGCACCGACTCCTAAACGGTCATCATCAAAGAGAGTGCCGTCAATGTCAAGCGGTCGTCTAAGAAGAAAGATTCAAAGAATTGAGAAGATGTCGTCACCCGCACAGAAGCTTTCATACGAGAAGACTCCAGAGGAGCTTGAAGAAGCCGTCCAAGCTGAAGTCAGGGCTCACTTGAGAAAGAAGTCTCCTGAGAAGCCTCCTAAAATCCCCCAGGAGACCAAGGACTTCTTCAAGAAGACGTACCTAACGCCATAGCCTAAACCACAACCTCAACTGCAGTCCGACTACGACAGGACTATTCGGAAGGCTGCTGTCAAGGCGAAGAGAACGGGCAAAGATGTACCCCAATTCAGTGTTCCAAATGTTAGATCAAACTTAAGACAATTTATAGAATCTGCTGGAATTTCAATGGATCAATTACACGGTCGTGCTCCCTTGACGAAGGCTCCGCTAAAATACAAGTTCAAACTTGGAAAGCCTCTTGTAAAGCCGGATCAAGTGAAAAAGCTACCAACACAGATGTACTGCTTCCACAAGTGGTACATGCAAGAATCCAGCAAGGGTGGAGAGATGTTAACGGGCAAATATTCACAGGACTATTTCGTCGATGGAGGTGACGACTTCTATATCCAATTCGAAGACATATTCGACCTGTACCAGCTTGATGCCTTCGACGTCTCACTTCTAGCCACGCGGGCTCTGTAAGTATCGTTTTGTTATTTTGTTTCTTACCTTCTTGTATTTAGCTAACTAAAATTCTTTTTAACCATTGTAGAATGGCGATCCAATACTGCAACATGCACGACTGTACCAAACATGGATTCATGGATCCACGCAAAATCTACGGCGTATTGGTTGATCATTTTCCTGATCCAACACTGGACAACATTTACAAGGCGTTGGTGATAAACCACTTCCGGTCGTTTATCCTTCTACCCTACAACACTGCGTAAGTATTTTCTTCCTTTCGTACCGATTTCAATCCCGTGTGCATACATAAATTTTTATATGTGTCATCTAAACCAATTTGCAGATTCCACTGGGTTCTGTTAGTAATTGACATGGATAACTCGCGGATCCATGTCTTTGACTCAATGGATAAACGAGAGTCCACGTACGCAAATATATTTGAACTGCTAGATAGGTAATGCCATCTTACTTGCTATTGTATATATGCGGTTCTCGGATAATTACTAGCTAACTTTCAACTGCACGTAGGGCATGGGAACGGTTTCGGGCTGATGTTCGCAGAAATTGGAAAGATAAGCTCTCCGTGAGGATGAACTTTCCAGTGAGTAACATGCTCCAAAGTTGTTTTGAATTATTACTTTGTTCTAAAATATAAAATGTATATTAAATCTGTCGTCATTTCTCCTTTAATGTGCAAAACAGTCGCAGGGCACCAACTTATGCGAATACTACGTCTGCGACTATATTTACCGCTTTGTGACCAATGTCACAACTATCGACGATATAGATGTATGTATAATAGCCATTCATACATTACGTCTCGGTTTCTTATTCACTTCATATATTTATTTCTCGTTTGATCGAATTAATGACAGCTTATGCGAGTAAGAGACAACCTCCCCCGCGAGACTTTCATACAAGCCGCTCAGGAAGAATTGATGGGGTTTATAAACGAGCAGATCATTGATCCCATGGGGGAGTTTTATTTTAATTTAAGTAACTTAACCACCGGATCCACAAAATAGACAATGTTTTATAACATACGAAATATATGTGGTTATTGTACATATGTGTATATGTTTTGGTAATATATTACATGTATATATTTCCTTTCTTAAGTTCATTTATATGTGTGTAACTTATATATTTATACATATATATTATATAATATATATGTATAAACATATGTGTGTAAAATATGTATATGTGTAATATATAATATATGTGTGTAATATATAGTATGTAGCACTGTTGGAGAAAGAAGAAAATTTAAAAAAAATATAAAAAATTCTTGAGTACCGATTGATGGCACCAGCCGGGACTAAAGATGACGGAGCCACGTGGCCGGATGCGCCATCTTTAGTCCCGGTTGGAGCCACCAACCGGGACTAAAGATGGCGCAGCCGGCCACATGGCTCCGCCATCTTTAGTCCCGGTTGATGGCTTCAACCGAGACTAAAGATGCATCTCTAGTCCCGGTTATTTAACCAGGACTAGAGATCGCCCATCTCTAGTCCCAAATTCGTAGTCCCAGTTTGATAACCGGGACTACTGAGGGTTACGAACTGGGACAGTTGTGGCTTTCTCCAGTAGTGAGGTACATAGTAGTACATAGTAGCAGTGTGTAGGTGTACTAGCTTGTACGCTGTTGTTGTCCTTGATTTGGCTAGGATCGTTTGAGGTCGATCAGCGCCCTATCGGTCTCTGCTTGCATGCTTCGCTCAGCTCTGGTGTACATGGCATACTAGAATGCCTAATGCGGCTAGCTAGAGCTTCAAATCTTGACGAAACACTGCCAGAGAACCCCACAATAGTCCCGGTTCGTAACCCTCTTGTAGTCCCGGTTCTCAAACCAGGACTACGAAAGCGAGACTAAAGATCAACATCTTTAGTCCCGGGTGAAATAACCGGGACTAAAGATAACGGCGTCACGTGGCTGGCTCTGCCATCTTTAGTCTCGGTTGGTGTTACCAACCGGGACTAAAGTTTTTTTTTATTTTTTAAATTTTCTTGCTAGCTACTAGCTTGCTGCTTGTTAATTATATATATGCATACATATTTTACACACACATATATATATTTATACATATATATGCAACATGCATATATATATATACATATATATGTATAAATATATATTTTACACACATATAAATGAACTTAATAAATGAAATATATACATATATTATCAAAATATGTAGACATATACAATATCCACATACATTTCGTATGTTACAAAAAATTGTCTACTTTGTGGATCCAGTGGTAAAGTTACTCAAACTAAAGTAGAACTCTCCCACGAGATCAATGATCTGCTCGTTTATAAATCCCATCATTTTTTCTTGAGCAGCTTGTATGAAAGTTGTGTGGGGGAGGTTGTCTCTTACTTGCATAAACTGTCATTAATTTGAATAAACAAGAAATAAATATATAAAATGAATAAAAAATCGATACGTAATGTATGAATGGCTATTATACGTACATCTATATCGTCGAGACTTGTCACTTCGGTAACAAAGCGGTAAATGTAGTCGCAGACATAGTAGCCGCATAAGTTGGTCCCCTGCGCCTGTTTTGCATACTGAAGGAGAAACGACGACAGATTGAATATACATTTCATATTTAGAACAAATTAATGATTCAATACAACTTTGGAGCATGTTACTCACTGGAAAGGTCATCCTCACAGTGAGCTTATCTTTCCAATTTCCGCAAACATTCACCCGGAGCTGTGCTCATGCCCTACGTGCGGTTGAAAGTTAGCTAGTAATTATCCGAGAGCCACATATATACAATAGCAAGTAAGATGGCATTACCTGTTTAACAGTTTAAAGATTTTTGCTTACGTGGACTCTGGTTTATCCATTGAGTCAATGACATGGATCGGCGAGTGATCCATGTCAATTACGAACAGAGCCTAGTGGAATCTGCAAATTGTATGAGATGACACATATGAAACTTTATGTATGCACGGGATTGAAATTGGTACGGAAGGTAAAAAAACTCACGCTGTGTTGTAGGGCAGAAGGATAAATGTCTTATAATGGTGCTACACCAGCGCATTTTATATGTTATCCTCTGTTTGCTCTGGATATTAATCAACCATCGCGGTGTTGATTTTTCGTGGGTCCATGAATCCATGTTTGGGAGATTCTTGCTTGTTGCAATATTAGATCACCATTCTACAACAGTTAAAAGAATTCTAGTTAGCTAAATACAAGGAGCTAAGGAACGAAATAAATATAAGTGAACGATACTTACAAAACCCATGTGGCTAGAAGAGAGACGTCGAGGGCATCCAGCTGGAACAGGTCGAATATGTCTTCGAATCGGATAATGAATTGGTCACCTCCATCGAAGAAATAGTCGAGTGAGTATTTGCCCATGACCATCTCTGTACCTCTGATGGGTTCTTGCATGTACCACTTATGGAAGCGGTGCATCTGTGTATGTAGATGTTTAACTTGATCCGGCTTTACAAGAGGCTTTCTAAGTTTGAACTTGTACTTCAGCAGAGCCTTCGCGAGGGGTGAACGCCCAGATAATTGGTCCATTGTTGTTCCAACAGATTTCATAAATTTTCTTAACTCAGTTCGAACAGTTGGAATCGTGTTGAACTCCAGGGGTTTGTTGAGGTTGCATGCCGAGCTGCGGTACATCTCTGCCCTTTCTTTGTGCCTTGCCAGCAGCCTTTCGGATAGTCCTGTCATAGTCGAACGATGGTTGAGGTTACGGTTTAGGCTGCGGCATTAGGTACATCTTCTTAAAAAAGTCCTTGGTCTCCTAGGCAATTTCAGGAGGCTTCTCAAGAGACTTCTTCTTGAAGTGGGCCTTAACCTTGGCTCGGACGGCCTCGTCCAACTCCTCTTGAGTCTTCTCGTATGACAGCGTCTTTGAGGGTGGCGGGAGGCGGGAGCGGGTCAATTCTTTGCAGCTTTCTTCTTGGTAGACCGGTTGATAATGACCGCACGCCTCGAGCTGTGGCCTTAGGATCTGACGAAGACGGAGGAGGAAGAGGTGCTGACCGTTTAGGAGTCGGTGATCGTTGTGGCGACGAAGGAGGCGGAGAAGGCTGTGGAGTGGGAGATGGCCGTTTAGGAGTCGGTGCTCGTGGAGGTGACGCAGGAGGCGGACGAGGCGGAGGAGGCGGAGGAGACGGTTCACGTGGAGACGACGACGGTGGAAAGAAAGGTGTCGCTTCTCACCCAGGGAATATGATGAAGGGCTTCCTCCAAAGAAATATCCCATGGGTTGTTTCTCCTAGCGTTGTCTCCCCATCTTTTTTGGGATATCCAGCTCGAGATCTTCGTATCCGCGTTTCACCTGTTCCATTTCCAGTTTTGAGTACCCAGGTGGAACGGGCCTACAATGGTAGGTGCCGTCTCGGTCTACTGGAATCTCCATGCCCGACGCCACCTGTTCGAGAAGATAGCTTATTTATTAGCAATGAACCTTGATTGCCAAGTTATTCAAGGAAATATACAACATAAACTACGAACATACCTTGATTGTTATGTTCTTGAGTGGAATGTGCAGCTCACACGGTGTCCGCTGCGTGATATCATCAACAGGGCATGGCAGACACACTGGAGCTTGTGGGGCCAATTCGCCTTCATATCCCGTTGAAGCGTAGCTGCTGTAGTTCTGCTGTTGTTGCTGGATCTGGCTGTTGGCTAACCTAGTGGTCTGCTCCTCTGCCATCCTTTCGACCACCTTTTGGTCCATTATCTGATCGATCTGCGAGAGACAGATCTCCATTTCTATGAACCTCACAATCGTCTCTCGCTTCGTCCTCATGCGACTCCTATATGTGTCGACGTCCGCTTGAAACCCGTATTTCCAAGGAACGATGCCTTTTCCTCGCGTTCGTCCCAGAAGCTCGGGGTTCTAGAGTGCGAGCGTTAGCTTGTCCTTCTCTCTGTCGGGCTTGAACGAGCCCGGGGCAGAGGCCTCCAGTGCTTCTTCTAATCTTCTATCGGCTTCTTTGATTTCAGCGCCGAAGATTACTGATCCATCTGCAGGATTAAGCGATTTGCCATGAGCATAGAACCAATGTTTTGATTGTTTCGGCCAGTTGGTTGTGCCCGAAACGATATCTCGCACTTCCAGGTCGGCTTCCATCTTCTCCCATTTCTGCATTGCCTTTTGATAGCCGCCCGACCTTAGCTTGTGATGGTATTTCTTCTTGGCTGCATTGGCCTTATTCTTTTCAATGAGGGCTTGCGCTTGCTCCCCAGTCTTGTGATGCACAAAGGCCTCCTAGTGATCTCTGAGCTTTGGGAACTTGTCAAAGTCTAGGTTCTAGCCCTTCAGGATGTATTTCTTGTCTAACTCCTTCTTATAGTTCCTGAAGAGCTCGCCATCTTATTTAACGTCCATTCCTTGACCTTTGTCTGTTCGGAGTCTGGGATGGTGAACGCCCGCAGCATTGTCGTCCATAGCATCTCTTTGTCTGTGTCCGGAAGATAGCTCTGCTCATCTCCTCCTGTCTTTGATCGCCTCCAGTTCACCACGCTGATGGGCACGTGATCCCTCACCACCCATCCGTTGTGTGCCACAAACTTTCTTGCGGCGTTGGCTGGGGCACTTGGTCGACCGTCCGGTGCTACTTCCGTTATGACATGTCGACCCTCAATTCGCTTGCTCACACCGCGTTGCCCGCGTGCCCTCTTCTCTGCAACGGCTGGGGTGTCTTCATTCCCCTCCTCGTTTTTCTCCTCGTTCCCCCCTCGTTCCCCTCCTCGTTGAGGTATTGATTTTGGATCCTCGTTCCCCTCCTCAATATAATATTGGTTGCTAACCTGTGCGATCTCGTCAAGGAGAAACTGTTCGTCCTCACGACCAGCAATTTGATTGTTGTGAGTTCAATGACTTAATCAAGGAATTCTGACAAGAAAAAATATTCAGTTAATACATGTATCAATTATTCAGTTAAATCATGTATGTCTACCTAGAAAAAACATAGAGAAAAAACAAAGATAAGAAGACGAAAAAAATAGATGAAATCCGGCAGATACTCGACCCAATTGTGCACATCCATAATGGTGACATTCTTTAGAAGTCACTTCCAGGATTGAGAGAATCGGTTGTGATTTTCAATCATCTTCCTCATCAAAAGGAAATCATCATGGCGATGGAGAACACAGTGACGATGGAGCCCATTGCCACTATGTTCTCCATTGCCCATAATGATTTCCTTTTGATGACGAAGAGAATTCAGAATTACAAATTCTCTCAATCCTAGAAGAGACTTCTAAAGTATGTGGCGGACTTCATCTATATTTTCCTTCTTCTTCTCTTTATTTCAATTTGTTAGAACACGATCGAACGAACGAACGACCGACCGAACGAACGAACAAACGATCGAACGACCGATCGTTCTATTGTTTATTCGTTCACGTCCGTTCGTTCTATCGTTCGTTTTCGTTCTATCATTCGTTCTATCGTGCAGAGGAGAGGAAGATAAGAGGAGAGGAGAGAAAGAGAGGAGGATGACGTGAAGGAGATAAGGTGGAGAGGAGAGGAAGTGGAGAGGAGAGGAGAGAAAGAGAGGATAATGCATGGCGAGGTACGTTGTAACGACGAACGAACGACCGACCGAACGACTGACTAAACGAACGAACAAACGAACGATCGACCGACCGATCGTTCTATCGTTTGTTCGTTCACGTCCGTTCTATCGTTCGTTCACGTCCGTTCGTTCTATCGTTCGTTCTATCGTGCAGAGGAGAGGAAGATAAGAGGAGAGGAGAGAAAGAGAGGAGGATGACGTGAGGGAGATAAGGTGGAGAGGAGAGGAAGTGGAGAGGAGAGGAGAGAAAGAGAGGACAATGCATGGCGAGGTACATTGTAACGACGAAAGAACGACCGAACGAACGAACGAACGAAACTCGTTCGTTCGTTCGTTCACGTCCGTTCTATCGTTTTATCATTCTCGTTCATTCGTAAATACAAAATTTATACATAAAGTCCATTTATATATAAAGTCATCCATACATATTCAAAATTCATACACATAAACATTCAAAATTCATAATCTTCAAGCATTCAAATTTAAATAAAAAGTCCATTTTTACATAAAGTCCATTTATACATAAAGTCATCCATATTGAAAATTAAAATTCTTCATGCACATATACAATTCAAAATTCAAAATTCTTCATGCATCTATACAATTTAAAATTCACAATTCTTCATGCATATATACAATTCAAAATTCACAATTCTTCATGCTTATATACAATTCACAATTCACAATTTAAAATTCACAATTCCTCATGCATATATACAATTCAAAATTCACAATTCTTCATGCTTATATACTATTCACAATTCACAATTCAAAATTCACAATTCTTAATGCATATATACAATTCAAAATTCACAATTCTTCATGCATATATACAATTCAAAATTTGTTCGTACATACAAAATTTAAACATAAAGTCCATTTATATACAATGTAGGGGCGGCGCGCAGCGCGGGGTCGCGACGAGGGCGAGCGGCGGCGCGGTTGGAGCAGGGGGACGGCCGATGCGCTAGAGCATGGAGGCAGAGGACGGCAGCCTCAAGGGCGCGCAGCGGCGGCGGCGAGAAGGGAGGCAAGGTGTGGCGGCGACGGCGACGGTGGCGGCGAAAGCGATGACGACGAAACCCTAAACCCTAACCGCGCGCGCATCACACAAAGATGATCGAGAATAGCTAGGGCCGGCTTTGGAATTACCTTGCGGCGGCGGCGGCCGGTGACGGCGTCTCCTCGACGACGATGGCGGCGGCCGGAGAAGACGGCGTGCGGTGATGAAGTCCTAGGGCTCGGCGATGGCGACGGAGACGAAAGCGCGGATGCGAAAATGGCTAAAGTGTTGAATCCCCGGCCCCCGCTATATATAGTCATCGGGATCTTTTGTTCCTTTGGAGCCACTAATCGGGACTAAATATATCTTAATCCCGGTTGGTTGCTCCAACCGGGATAAAAGATAACTCCTTAGTCCCAATTAGAGCCACCAACCGAGACTAAAGATGGCGGAGCAGCCCACGTGTCCCCGGTAGGTGAGCATCTTTAGTCTCGGTTGAAGCCACCAATCGGGACTAAAGGTGTTTTCCCGCTCTTTCCAAAAACTTTTTTCTCGCTTGTGTTAAAAACCAGGATTAAATATTTAAATAGTACCCTATTATAATGTATTTTAAATTATAATAATCACATAAAATTAACATTTGCCCTATTCAAAAATATTTTAAATTCAAATATAATTAATATTTGCCCTATTTCAAAACTATTTTAAATTCTAACAATCATATATAACATTTGCCTTATTCAAAAATATTTTAAATTCATATGTAATTAACATATGGCCTATTTGAAAATATTATAAATTTAAATAATAATATGTTATGAACATTGCCTTATTCAAAACTATTTTAAATTCTAATAAGCATATAGAATTAACATTTACCTTATTTTTCAAAAATATTTTAAATTCATATATAATTAACATATGGCCTATTTGAAAAATATTTTAAATTTAAATAGTAATATGTTATTAACATTTGCCCTATTCAAAACTATTTTAAATTCTAATAGGCGTAAAAATTAACATTTTTATTATTCAAAAATATTTTAAGTTCATATATAATTAACATATGCCTATTTGAAAAATATTTTAAATTTAAATAATAATATGTTATGAACATTTGCCTTATTCAAAACTATTTTAAATTCTAATAAGCATATAGAATTAGCATTTTCCTTATTTTTCAAAAATATTTTAAATTCATATATAATTAACATATGGCCTATTTGAAAAATATTTTAAATTTAAATATGCATATATACAATTCAAAATTCACAATTCTTCATGCATATATACAATTCAAAATTTGTTCGTACATACAAAATTTAAACATAAAGTCCATTTATATACAATGTAGGGCGCGCGCAGCGCGGGGGTCGCGACAGAGGCGCAGCGGCGGCGGCGCGGCGGAGGCGGGGACGGCCGATGCGCTAGAGCATGGAGGCAGAGGACGGCAGCCTCGGCGGCGCGCAGCGCGGCGGCGAGAAGGGAGGCAAGGTGTGGCGGCGACGGCGACGGTGGCGGCGAAAGCGATGACGACGAAACCCTAAACCCTAACGCGCGCGCATCACACAAAGATGATCGAGAATAGCTAGGGCCGGCTTTGGAATTACCTTGCGGCGGCGGCGGGTGACGGCGTCTCCTCGGCGACGATGGCGGCGGCTGGAGAAGACGGCGTGCGGTGATGAAGTCCTAGGGCTCGGCGATGGCGACGGAGACGAAAAGCGCGGATGCGAAAATGGCTAAAGTGTTGAATCCCCCCTCGGCCCCTGCTATATATAGTCATCGGGATCTTTTGTTCCGGTTGGAGCCACTAATCGGGACTAAATATATCTTAATCCCGGTTGGTTGCTCCAACCGGGATAAAAGATAACTCCTTAGTCCCAATTAGAGCCACCAACCGAGACTAAAGATGGCGGAGCACCACGTGTCCCCGGTAGGTGAGCATCTTTAGTCTCGGTTGAAGCCACCAATCGGGACTAAAGGTGTTTTCCCGCTCTTTCCAAAAACTTTTTTCTCGCTTGTGTTAAAAACCAGGATTAAATATTTAAATAGTACCCTATTATAATGTATTTTAAATTATAATAATCACATAAAATTAACATTTGCCCTATTCAAAAATATTTTAAATTCAAATATAATTAATATTTGCCCTATTTCAAAACTATTTTAAATTCTAACAATCATATATAACATTTGCCTTATTCAAAAATATTTTAAATTCATATGTAATTAACATATGGCCTATTTGAAAATATTATAAATTTAAATAATAATATGTTATGAACATTGCCTTATTCAAAACTATTTTAAATTCTAATAAGCATATAGAATTAACATTTACCTTATTTTTCAAAAATATTTTAAATTCATATATAATTAACATATGGCCTATTTGAAAAATATTTTAAATTTAAATAGTAATATGTTATTAACATTTGCCCTATTCAAAACTATTTTAAATTCTAATAGGGTAAAAATTAACATTTTTATTATTCAAAAATATTTTAAGTTCATATATAATTAACATATGCCTATTTGAAAAATATTTTAAATTTAAATAATAATATGTTATGAACATTTGCCTTATTCAAAACTATTTTAAATTCTAATAAGCATATAGAATTAGCATTTTCCTTATTTTTCAAAAATATTTTAAATTCATATATAATTAACATATGGCCTATTTGAAAAATATTTTAAATTTAAATAATAATATGTTATTAACATTTTCCCTATTCAAAACTATTTTAAATTCTAACAATCATATGTAATTAATATTTGACCTATTCAAAAGTATTTTAAATTTAAATAATAATATATAATTAATATTTGCCCTATTCAAAAGTATTTTAAATTGTAACAATCATCTATAATTTACAATAATTTACAATAAATTCAAATGGTTACAATAAATTCAATAATTCAATCTAATTTACATCGTCCATACAAAAATTTAGCTAAGTGATGGTTGTCCTCACATATTTTCCCCGCATAATTGTTCCTTCGTTATGATCGTGTGTGAGTAAGGGGTGTCCTCATTTGATAGGATGATGCTCGGGTCAACCGCGGTTGCCCATCAAACTGATCGTAATTTTCGTCAGTTCTATCCTCGACTTCCACGATTTTCCTTTTGCCTGGGAGAACTATGTGGCACTTTGCCTCGTCGGACTCTTTTCCCTTCTTTGCTTTGCTAGCCATGTCCTTGACATAGAAAACTTGTCGTACATCATTGGTAAGGACGAAGGGTTTGTCTGAGTATCAAACCTTGCTCAGGTCAATCGTTGTCATCCCACTTGCATAAATGGTTACGCCTCCATCACTGAGCCTAACCCACTGGCACCGAAACAGAGAGACCTTCAGAGGTCCATAGTCCAGCTCCCATATGTCATTGATGTTGTCATAATATGTGCTAGCCGTACCATCGTATCCCACGGCATCGATGCAGACATCGCTATTATGGTTCATGCTCTTTATGTCTTGGGCCCGTGTGTAAAATATGTACCCATTGAGTCCATATGCCTAGAATGTGGTGATCGAGCAAGATGGTCCCCTCGCCAAGAAGGCTAGTTGTTGGTCAATTCTCGTGTTGCCCATGAGATGTTGTCGTAGCCAAGCAGGAAATGCATCAATGTGATGGCGTGTAATCCAGGCATTCGTCTTACCGATGTTTTCCGAGCGAACAATTACCAAGTGCTCCTCGATGTAAGGATCCACCAAGAAAAATTGTTGCAACGCGGTCCAATGTGCTTTCTTGAACAAGTCATAGTCTATGGTTATTATTACCTTCCTTCCAAGAGTTCCCTTCCCCCTAGTCTACCTTCATGGCTTGATTCAGGTACCCCGATGGGACGAAGGTCTTCAATAAAGTCGACGCAAAACTCAATCACCTCCTTTGTTCCATATCCCTTGGTGATGCTGGCCTCCGGACGAGAATGGTTGCGGATGTACTTCTTTAGAACGCCCATATACCTCTCGAAAGGGAACATGTTGTGTAGGAATACCAGACCGAGGATACGGATCTCTTTGACAAGGTGACATAGGAGATGCGTCATGATATTGAAGAAGGAAGGCGGAAAGATCATCTCAAAGCTGACAAGACATTGGACCACATCATTTGAAAGGTCTTCTAGTATGTCTGGATGGATGATCTTTTATGAAATTGCATTCAGGAAAGCACATAGTCATGTTATTGTTGCCCGGACATTACTGGGAAGGATACCCCAAATTATAACGGGAAGCAGCTGTATCATCAGCGTGTGGCAGTCATTGGACTTTACATTTGTGAACTTCTTATCCTTCGTGCTTATTATTCCCTTTATATTCGAGGAGTATCCAGACGGTACCTTGATGCTCTCTAGGCATTCAAACATTATTTCCTTCTCTGCCTTGCTCAGAGTGTAGCTGGCTGGACTTAGGTAGTGGGCTTCTTTCTCCTTTGGTTGCGGGTGAAGGCCATCGCGTTGTGCCATATGTTCCAGATCTTTACGTGCCTCAAGTGTATCTTTGATTTTCCATATACACCTAGGAAGCCCAGCAGGTTTACGCAAAGATTCTTAGTGAGGTGCATCACGTCGATTGTGTGGCAGACGTCCAAGACTTCCCAATAGGGCAACTCCCAAAAAATTGACTTCTTCTTACACATCGCCGCGTGACCACCTTCACTTGCTATAGGTTGGCTGCCAGGTTCCTTTCCAAATACTACTTTGAGGTCTTTCACCATGGCAAACACAGCCTTTCCATTGCGATGCTTTGGCTTAGTACGATGGTCTGCCTTTTGATCAAAATGTTTGCCTCTTCTCCGGACAGGATGGCTTGCAACAAGAAAGCAACGATGACCCATGTACACTACCTTCTTATAGTGTTTCAGGTATGTACATTCGGTCTCATCCATACAATGCGTGCAAGTGTTGTTCTCCTTGTTTGACTTTTCCGATAGGTTGCCAAGTGCAGGCCAATCATTGATAGTAACAAACAGCACCCCTCATAGGTTAAACTGCTTCTGTTTATCCTCATCCCACACGGGGACACCTTCTTTCTTCCACAACAATTTTAGATCTTCGATCAGCGGTCTCAGGTACACATCGATGTCGTTACCAGGTTGCTTCGGGCCTTGAATAATAACTGGCATCTAAATGTACTTCCGCTTCATGCATAGCCAAGGTGGGAGGTTGTAGATACACATCGTTACAGGCCAAGTGCTATGCCCGCTGCTCATCTCTTCAAAAGGATTCATGCCGTCCGTACTTAAGTCAAACCTTAGGTTTCTTGCATCCTCGCCAATGTCTTTAAATGTTCTGTCGATGTTTCGCTACTGTGACCCATCGGTGGGATGTCTCAGCATGCCGTCTTTTAGGCGTTCTTCCGCGTGCCAGTGCATCATCCTTGCATGCTCTTTGTTCCTAAACAGACGCTTCAGCCGTGGTATTATAGGAAAATACCACATCACCTTAGCAAGAACCCTTTTCTTCGAATGTCGTCCATCAACTTCACCTGGATCATCTCGTCTGATCTTGTATCGAAGTGCTTTACAAACTGGACGTGCTTCTAGGTTCTCGTACTCCTCACCGTGGTAGAGGATACAATCGTTAGGACATGTGTGTATCTTCTGTACCTCCAGTCCTAGAGGGCAGAATAACTTCTTAGCCTCGTACGTTGATTCCGGCAATTCGTTTCCCTCTGAAAGAATGTTCTTCATGAGTTTTAATAACTCGCCAAATGCCTTGTCACTGATACCATTTTTGGCCTTCGATTGCAAGAATTCTAGCGTGGTACCCAACTTTTTGTGTCCCTGTTCACAGCCTGGGTACAAGGATGTTTTGTGGTCTGCCAACATACGCTCCAATTTCTGCACCTCCTTTTCACCTTCACAGTCCCCCTGTATGTCGCGCAACATCTGACCAAGGTCATCGACACCGTCGTTTTCTTAGCATCCCCGCCCACCTCACCTGCTGTATTATCTTCAAACCCACCGTATAGACCACAGCTCGGAATGTTATCATCGTCTTCTTCATCTTCTTCCATTTCAACCCCCATCTCTCCGTGCGATGTCCAGCAATTGTAGTGAGGCATGAATCCTGACTGAAACAAGTGGGCATAAATAATTCTTGATGTAGAATACTCCTTCTCATTTTTTCACTTTTTGCATGGACAACGTATGAAATCCTTCTGCTTGTTGGCATCAGCCACACTCAAAAAATAATGTACGCCTTGAATAAACTCTGTCGACCGTCGATCCGTGTTGTACATCCATTGTCGATCCATCTACATGGAATGCACAAAAATCGTACGAAAAATCTACGAAAGTCAAACCATTTAAATATTATTACAATAAATATATATATATATGTAATCGATAATAATTATATACTAATCTAACATACGTAATGTGTTGTACTAAAAATTAGAATTATTTTTAAAAGTGCTTTTAAAGTTGTAAACATAAAATTAATTAATTATTTTAAAATTCTTTTTAATGTACGTAGTGTACATTTTTCTAACTATTTTAACGATCTTTAAATTACCTTATTTTTCTAATCTACTATCAAATTTTCTATATTTTTCCTTTGGCATCTATTTTATAACTTTTTGTTCAAAAGTTTCTCTCTCATCATTTTGCATAAACATTTTTTGAGATAAAATTGTACATAATAAATTCCTACAAATGTAACATGCTAAGCATACTTTTCTTCCTCTTTATTTTTCCAAATATTTTTCTCAACATAATGTACTGTGCTTAGTAAAATAATTAGTCCCAAACAAATTTTCCCTCTCTTCATTTTTGCATAGCATATCTAGAGATAAAAATATAGAGAAAACAACCGTAAAAAGCAAAATGTTAAGTATAGATCATAAGAGAAAGAAGTTTCTAACCTTGTAGATAGCAAAGATTTGTGTATTATCACCAAAACAAAATCACAAAAAATTTTGGCAGCACCTCCCCTCTAGCTAGAGCAAAAGTTTGAAGATAAATGCAGCTGGCTCGGGCTAGAGGAGGAAGAAGAAGTATAAAAAGCAACTCCATATTTAGTCCTGGTTAGTAACACCAATCGGGACAAAAAAATAGCATCTTTAGTGCCGGTTGGTGTTACCAACCGGGACTAAAGATCCCCAGCGCTTTGACATGTTCTGACAGGAATCTAACCGGGACTAAAGATCATCACGTGATTGCACATCTATCTTTAGTCCTGGTTGGTGAACCGGGACTAAATTTTTTTCTTTTTTTTAGTTTTTCTACTTGCATATCGTTTTTTTCCAACACCACAAATAAAATGCAACAACATCAAAAAAATTTTCAATGTCACAGATCGAATACAACAACATTAAAATTAACACCACAGATCAAATGCAACAACAAAATCATCCAATAATTTAAACAAACATCTTAAAAATCTACAACAAAATCATTCACAAATTCATCCAATAAAATCATCCGCTATGACAACGACGGTGGATGAGGAGGTGAGGAAGGGGCTGGCGGTGATGAAGCGATCGAGCGATCCCTACAGCAACTTCCAAGAGTCCATGGTGGAGATGATCGTGAAGCGGCAGGTGTTTTCTGCGGCGGAGCTGGAGCGGCTGCTCCGGTCATACCTGTCCTTGAATCCGCCATGCCTCCACCCCATCATCCTCCAGGCCTTCTCCAACATCTTGGTCATCCTCCGCAGCAGCGTCAATGGCGACAGCGTGTGGCGGCAGCGATGACGACGACAAGACGTACAACGGCGACAACATCGACTATGATGGCGAGATCATGACGTATATGGCGCGAGATGATGAGGTGAGACGACGACGGCAAAAAAAGAAGAAGAGATCTGAAAAAATAACTAATTGTTGGATCTATGGAGAAGACAATGCGCGCCCGAATATATATATCCCTATATCTGTAGTCCCGGTTGATGCCAACAGCCAGGAGTAAAGATATATTAGTCCCGCTGGTGGCACCAACCGGGACTAAAGATTTACTTTTAGTCCCTGCTTGGTAGCACCAAATGACTAAATATAATTTCTTGATATTTTTAGTTCATCTTTAGTCCCGGTTGTAGCCACCAACTAAGACTAAAGATAATTTCTTGCTATTTTCAAATTTTTTTGGTCTCGGCTAAGGTCAACAACCGAGACTAAAAATTAAATAATCTATTAAATTAGGCCAAATTAATTTTATTAAATATAGGTTTAAAACAATAATAAGTAATGCATTAAAATTTAATCAAATATAGGTTTAAAACAATAATAAGTTTATATGGGAATCCTAAACATTGCACCTCTCTATGTGCTCCTTTAGATATTGTTCATGTTTTGCCCTTTCCTTTTTTCTTTTTTTTGGGTTGTTATTCTTCATTTGGAAAAATTTGACTTTTCTTTTTCTTTTTACTTTTTTTCTTGACTTAGGAGCACACAAGAAGTAACCATGGAAAATTTGAGCTTAAACAAGTGAAAGACGTGGCAGTGGAAAATTCAAAAGACACGCTCGAATTGACAAAATGCTTCCTGGCTCGAAAAGGAAATCTTGTGACCAGCTTTTGGGAAAATAAAATCGCCGAACCGAAAAGCAGGGGACAAACGGATCCAAAATTTTTTCTGATCAATTTTCATATATGGAACGTCTCAATTGGAGTCCATATGTGAAAGTTATGGCTGTTTTAAAAACTGACTCCAAATTAGAGGACAAAACGAGAACAATGCACGCAAACACTTGTTACACGCCCGCAAATTTAGGATCTTTTGTCCCGGTTGGTGCTACCAACCGGGAAAAAAGATAGGATCTTTAGTCCTGGTTGGTGATTCTGACAAGAATCTAACCGGTAACCGGTACTAAAGATCGTAGAGAGCCGTTGCCTTTTTTAACCGGGACTAAAAACGTTTTCTAGTCTCGGTTCCTATTAGAACCAGGACTATTTTGAATTTAGGCCAGTGGAGCAAAAATCATTTCTCTAGTAGTGGCTCTTCTCAGAGATACACGTGACCTACAAGCATGTTCTGGGTAGCATACAAAGTCACTACAATAGGAACCCTCATCTCAATCGGATGGCAACCCTTATTTGTGTCGGGTACGACGTCCGTCACGGCGCAAAGGTTAGTGATGTGAGAAGTCATCTCTATCGGGTAAAAACCCATCACCGATGCACTTATCTTTGTCAAGACTAAACTAAAGCCCGTCACCGATAGGTTTGACCTAGAAGCCCAGTCAATCAAGGGTTCGTCATTGATGAAATAATCTCAAACGGGCCCCAATTAATGCCCGTCACGGATGACTAACATCGGTGATGGCTTTAACTTAAGCCCATCACAGATGGTGTCATCTGTGACGGGCTTAAATTAAAGCCCGTCACCGATGAGTATTTCCAAAAAAATAAATTCTGTTTTTTGGCTAGCCTCAAGCCTTTGCTAGCCATGCACGCTGAAAAATTAGAGAAATAGAGATATATATTCCCATTCCCAGCATCCCCATTCATACATATAATTATTTATAGGAAACCCAATTTAGAACTCACATATGACATTCATATATTTCACACATCCATTTATATATACTATTTATTTTTGAAATGGAGGAGAGTGAATCTTTGAATTTATTTTTGAAAGGGAGAAGAATGTATTTTTTGAATTTATTTTTAAATCTTTGAATCAACAATATTTTTTCTACAAAACACAACATGCATTATTCACTGCAATAGCGCAATATCATGAAAACAAAAAATTTTGTTTCTTCAGCTGTCACTTTTAGTTTCTAAGTAAACATGAGTGAAATGTACCCTTATATATTCTGCATATGTACCCATTTAGAGTTGCCTATTACATATTCTACATATTCGAAGTAAAATGAACCTATTGCCTCACTTATTGCATGAACTCCACAGGAAAATACTATAGTCCCATTATACTTAATAACAGTCCTATTATACAACCAAGATGAAAGTGACGTTATCTTAGATCTATACATGTCTCATTATACAACCAAAACAAAAGTGACATTATCTTAGATCTATACATGTCCCATTAATAGTGACCAATATACAACCAATACATGTCATGTCATTCGTCTCGGATTTAATACATGACATGACATTCATCTTAGATGTATACATGAGGGAGCACGACAACACATCAGGGAGATGGACTTATCTGAAGCACGGTGGCGCTCGGTGGCCAGGCTCGGGGACGACGGCGCTCGGTGGTGGTGAGGAAGAACGACGGCGCCAGGCTCGGGAGGGCGCGAGAGATGGAGATGATGGGCTTCGAGAGACGGCGACGACGCTAAGGTTTTGCAATGTGAGGACTTAGAAAATTTTTGCGCTCATGTGTAGATCTGAATCGGCGCTCGGGCTAGGTTAAATGATTTCGAAGCATATTCATGACGGGTTTAAGTTTAAGCTCGATAGAGATGACATCAGCTTAGTCGGGCCTAAGTAAAAGCCCGTCATCGATGACACTCATTGGTGATGGGTCTAATTGTTATCTCAATCGAGCCTCAGGTTGAAGCCCATCACCAATGACACTCATCGTTGATGGGCCTAATTGTTATCTTAATCGGACCTCAGGTTGGAGCCCATCACCGATGACACTCATTGGTGACGGGCCTAATTATTATCCCAATCAGGCCTCAGGTTGGTGCCCATCAACGATGAGTGTCATCGGTGATGGGTTTCTGTTGGGGCCCGACAAAGATATCGTAGGTTATCTTTATCGGGCCGTGATTTGAGCCCGTCATCGATAGGTATAGGAGTGGGCATAAAACTCAAGCCCGAAACTCGACCCGAAAAAAGCCAAACCCGAATCCAGACTACCCGAAACCCGAACATTGATTTCGGGAAGAAAACTTGAAAACCCGAAATTATTTCAGGTTAATTGGGTAGTAAGTCGCGGTACCCGATAACCCGAAACAACCTAAATCACAGCGCATGCGGATGCGGGTCTCAGGCCAAGTCGAAAAACCCTAACCCTAACCCGGGTCACCCCTAAGGGTGACGCCGTCGTCGCTTTGCTCGCGCCTCGCCGTCGGTCGCCCCTTACCACTCGCCGCCTCGCGCCGTCGCCAGTCAACGCGAGTCGTCGCTCCGTCGTCGTTGGAAACCCCTCGTGCCATCGTCGGTCGGCGTGAGTCGCTGCTCTGCCAACGCCGGTTGCCCCTCGCGCCGTCGCCACGCCATCGCCCCTTGCAACTCGCGTCGTCGCCGGTCGACGTGAGTCGTCGCTCCATCGTCGCTGCCCAGGTCGCCCCTCGCGCCTCACCGCTCGCAGCTCCCGCCGTTCGGGTTATTCAGTTTACCTAAAACCCGAACCCGAAATAACGGGTAACCAATATTTCGGGTAATAAGGTGATCGAGTAATATTTTGGGTATCATTTTTGAAAACCCGAAATTCAAAAAACCCGAACTATCCAACCCAAACTTTCGGGTAAACCCGAATGCCCAGTGCTAGATAGGTATCATTCGTGACGGGCTCGAGTTTTATTCACATTTAACATGTCTGTGCGAATATATTTTTGTCGGCATCTTTTTAGGCCCATTTGAGATTACTTCATTGTGACGGCCCGCAAAACCCAAACATATAAGAGACCATGATAGATAAGAGGATTTGTATTAGTGAGTGCTTTCATGGTCTTTTCTCAGTCCTGCAGCAAGAAAAATACCTCGGGGAGGTCCTCGCAGCCCGATTTTTTTTAATATACGTCAAGTAGAAAGACAGAGGTTTCATATGAATGATTTTTTTTACAAATGCTCTTTCTCTTATATTCTTAGAAGTCCCTAAAGAAGTACAGTGTGTAGTTAAGAAAATATAAATGGCGAACAAGTCGAGAGTTTCTGAGTCTTCAAACAAAGTCTAGAACTTCTGCCTTGGCTTTCAGGATTTGAGGTACGACGCTTTCATCAAGATCGGTCTTTGTGGAAAATTTTGTAGCGAGCAATTAATTTCCGTAGAAGTCGAGAAAAAACATCCGGCTCAACTGTTCTTACAAGGAGTTGTCGTGTCCAAGTTAATTACCTGCAAAAATTAATTTTTGGCTGGGGCGGGAGAAGTTTGGTCTTTTAGCACTTGGGTTAATCTCTCTAAAAATTAGCCCATGGAATACTTTGGATCTATAGGCTAATTTGTATTTAATGTATATTTTCTCTGCTATTTTATTATGGTAATCCAAATTCTCTTCTATGGGAGGCCAAGGAGGCCCCTGTGCCGCCGCCAGCTTCTACGACGACCATCTCCTTCCCTCCCAGCGCTCGCTGTCGCTATCCTGCCCCATCTCCGGCCATCGCAGCGTCATCACCCCTCCGAGTGTAGCATCCAATTCGAGCAACTCTAAGAGGAGAAGCTGAGGAGGTTTGACGCGAGCGGCAAGTCGGTGTGGTTTGAGCTGCTTCGGCTTGCGTCGATGGCGTCCCTGGCCAACCTAGCGCGCATGGACTGGGAGCGGATGGCGTTCATCTCGTCGCACGGGAGGCGCCGGGCGGCGGAGACCGCGTCCGCCTTCGCTATGCCGCTCTCCTCCAGCGTAGCCGTTCCTGCTCATGGTTGACACCGACAACGACCTCACCTGGGTCAAGCGCCGCAACAGGTCGACGCGAGGGGAGGGGTTGAGGGGAGGGGCGACGGCTTATGGGCGGCGTTGAGGAGGAGGGGAGGTGGGTGGTGGTTGTGCGACGGCCATGGTGGTGGCGGCGGAGAGGGGGAGGAGGGGAGGGGCGGCGACGGAGGAGGGGAGGGCGGCGGCGAGGGGAGGAGGGGAGGGCGGTGGGAGAGAGGGCGCACATCACAACGGTCGTAAGGATGCGACAGTACAAAATGGAAAAGTGCTTTTGTGGGGTCCATGTAAAATTTGCCCAAATAAATATCTTTTAGAGGGGCTAATTTTGAGGGGTTAATTCACTCCTTAAAAAGCTAATTGAGGCTTAAAAAATAAGGGACTAAAATTTATGCCCTGGATCCAAACAAGACCCTAGTTTTTCTTGTTTTTATTGGCTGAAAAAGTACAGTGCTTAGTTGCAAATTTTGCTAGTGTGTATCCCACTGCACTATATATATATATATATATATATATATATATATATATATATATATACGGCCAATATTGATTGATAATTCTATTTACCGGTTTTGAGAGGTACGAGAGTTATGTTATTGCAAAATTTAATGTTGATCTGTCAGTGTCTCGAATATCACAAAAGATATTAAATTTAAATTTTACCATATATATAAATTTATTTAAATTTTAGAAGATTTTTTAAAACAATTTTGTCATTTAAAAATTAAAAAGTTTGAAAATAACAGGATCGACCAAGATGCTGAATTAATCGTGCGGCCACTAGAACAGAACCTTACATCCGTAACGGGCCCAAATATGTCTAGAGCACTTGGACCGTCAGAATGAAGTCATCTCAATCGGGCCATCATTTGCACCGTTGTAGATGTACTCGTACAATCCCAATTACAAATAGCCCGTCAGCGATGAAACACATCTGTGACGGGCTCAAATGTAAGCCCGATTGAGAACCTAGGATATCTCAATCGGGCCATAATACCGAGCCCGTCAGAGATGAGGCCATCCATGACGGCTCAAAAATAACTCCCGATTGCGATGACTTTATAGCCCGTCACCGATGACTCATATCGGTGTCGGGCTTTCAGTTAAGCCCGTTAGAGATGTCTGTGCCCCGTTACAGATGTCGTTTAACTGGCCCAATTGAGATATAGTTTGGACACACTATAAATGCACCAGCAACCGCTGTCTGAGCTTATCCCACTGTTCACTTTTTGGTGGGAGGTTGAAGGGGGCGAATTTTTGTTATTTTTTTAAAAAACAAGAATATATTAGAAGTAAGTATAAAGGTTGATTCTTTTTTATAATTTAGTAGTATGATAACTAATGTTTTGTTAAATTTTGTAGCGATGGATCGAAGTTGGATGAATGTGACAACTTTAAAGCGTCATTGCAAGGAGTACAGAGATGGCGTTTTAAGTTTTATGAACGTCGCGGAGGAGGATAGGAGAAGAAGAAATAGCAAATACATGTGTTGTCTATGTAGAGATTGCAAGAATGAGATTTTGTTTAGCGGAGAGGAGGTACACTCTCACTTGATACAACAAGGATTCATGAAGGACTACACATGTTGGGTGAAGCATGGAGAGACAGAATCGGATAATGGTGCAGCTGCAGACAACATCAGTGCCGACAATCATGAAGATGAAGATGAGAGTGACATGTTTATTCCATCTCCATTGGGCGGTGAAATGGTTGATGTGGATCCTGATATGTTGCAAGAGATGTTACGTGATGTTGAGGAGCAAGCTCACAATGAGAGAGATTCGTTGAATTTTAGCCGTTTGGTCAGTGACTCCGAGACACCTGTATACGCCGGATGCAAGGCAAAGCACACCAAATTATCAGCTACCTTAGACCTAATGAAGCTGAAGGCAAGTAGTGGATGGACAGACAAAAGTTTTACAGAACTTTTGAGAATATTGAAGGCCATGCTTCCTGAAGAGAACACATTGCCTGAAAACGACATATGAAGCAAAGCAGGTTTTGTGTCCCCTAGGGTTAGAGGTTTGTAGAATTCACGCTTGTCCAAACGATTGCATATTGTACCACAAGCAATATGCGGACCTAGAAGCTTGTCCTCTGTGTAAGGCTTCTCGATACAAGCAAAATAAAAGTGCGGGTGATGGAAAGAAGTCAAAGCGGGGTGGTCCAACGAAGGTTGTATGGTATTTATCCATCATTGATCGCTTCAAGAGAATATTTGCCAACCCGAAGGAAGCAAAATTAGTGCGATGGCATGCCGAAGAGAGAACAAACGACGATTTGCTAAGGCACCCAGCGGATTCGATTCAATGGAGGAATATTGATGGAATGTACAAAGACTTTGCTGCCGACCCCAGAAACATGAGGATATGTTTGTGTACGGATGGCATGAATCCTTTTGGAGATATGAGCAGTTCTCACAGCACTTGGCCCATCCTTATTACGAACTATAACCTCCCGCCATGGTTGTGCTTCAAAAGGAAATATATTATGTTGTGCTTGTTAATCCAAGGTCCAAAACAACCGGGCAATGATATCAATGTATTCCTAGAGCCTGTTATCGATGATCTTGAGATTCTTTGGAAAGAAGGCGTGGACACTTGGATGCATATGGTCAGGAGAACTTCAAGCTACGAGTTCTACTATTCTGCACCATTAATGACTATCCCGCACAGGGCAATCTTTCTGGACAAACCGTGAAAGGAAAGAAGGCCTACTCCGATTGTATGGAACATACACACAGTAGGTGACTGAAGAAATCCAGAAAGATGGTTTACATGGGTCATAGGAGATGGCTCCCGCTACGCCACGCTTTTAGAAGAAAGAAGAAAATTTTCAACGGTAGGAGAGAACTTGGAACTGCTCCCAAGGATCTATCTGGAGAAGAGGTCCATGACATGGTCAAAGACATAACTAATGAGTTTGGGAAGAAAAGAAAACGTGGCAAGGAAAATGATAAAGCTATGTGAAAGAAGAAATCCATATTTTGGCGGCTACCATACTGGAAAGACCTTGAGGTCCGGCATTACATTGATCTAATGCACGTAGAGAAGAACGTTTGCGACAGTTTGCTCGGGCTGCTGCTTAATATGCCCGGAAAGACAAAGGACGGCTTGAATGCTCGTCTAGATCTGCAGGAATTGAACATTCGCAGTGAGTTTCAGCTTGTTATGGATGAAAAGACAGGAAGAGTGTACCTCCCACCAGCTTGCCACACATTGTCGAGGAATGAAAAGATCGCAATGCTGTCATGCCTGTCTGATATTAAGGTTCCTTCGGGCTATTCAGCAAGGATAAGTAAATACGTTAAATTGGAGGATCTAAAAGTGGTTGGAATAAAGTCTCATGATTGTCACTTGCTGATCACATAGATCTTACCAGTTGCTATCAGATGTATTCTACCACCCAAAGTGCGTCACGCAATCCAACGTCTTTGTGCCTTCTTCAATGCAATCGGCCAGAAGATTATAGACCCCGAAGATCTAGATCAGATGCACGCTAATATTGTATATACTCTGTGTCACTTGGAGATGTATTTTCCACTATCTTTCTTCGATATCATGGTTCATCTCCCTGTTCATCTAGTGAAGCAAACAAAAATATGTGGCCCAGCTTTTCTAAGGGAGATGTACCCGTTCGAGAGGTATATGGGAGTTCTTAAGTCGTACGTTCAAAATAGAGCAAAACCAGAGGGGAGCATCATTGAAGGGTACACAATGGAGGAGGTTCTTGATTTCTGCATTGACTTTATGGCCGAGATTGATCCTATTGGAGTTCCTGCGTCTCGCCACGAAGGAAGGTTAGCAGGCCTTGGTACAATAGGCAGAAAAAAATCGTTCCCGATCAAGCTACCTATGCGTAGGCTCATTTCGCTCTGCTACAACATATGGCTGAAGTAACTCCATATTTTGAGGAGCATCTAGTGAAAGTCCGACAGGACAACATGGGTCGATCAGACATGTGGATCAATAGAGAACATACTACTCGCTTCAATGAATGGTCAAGAATCATATCGCACGATCGACCGATGACCCAACTGAGATAATACGAAGGTTGGCAAGGGGCCCAAGCTGGGATGTTGACACATGGCAAGGGTATGATATCAATGGATACACATTCTACACCGTCACACAAGATAACAAAAGCTTAGTGCAGAATAGTGGAGTTCGTATAGATGCATATCAGGATAAAGCTTGATCGAACACATATTATGGCCGCATAGAGCAGATTTGGGAGATGATCTACAGGAGCTTCAAACTCCCTTTGTTTCGTTGCAGCTGGATGAATATTCGAACCGGAGTTAAAGTTGACAAGGAAGGATTCACTTTAGTGGATCTGGCTAAGGTTAGATACACGGACGAACCATTCGTCCTAGCCAAGCAGGTCGAGCAGATTTTCTATATAAAAGACCCCGCAAACAAGAAGCTGCACGTTGTTAGGGATGGCAAACGAAGAATTGTTGGGGTTGACAACGTCGTCGATGAAGAAGAATACAACCAGAATCTTCATGTGAGACCTCAGATCGAACTTGACGATG
Source organism: Oryza australiensis (assembly GCA_019925245.2). Lineage (NCBI taxonomy): Eukaryota > Viridiplantae > Streptophyta > Magnoliopsida > Poales > Poaceae > Oryza > Oryza australiensis. The sequence continues at coordinate 899,497 of JAIFGZ020000565.1, read as the reverse complement.
ATCCCGAAGACGAAGTGGCATACGCTCGCTCAGACCATTCGAAAGGCATATCCTTGTAAATAGAGTATTTGTAGTAATATAATTTGTAAATTGATGAATGTGACGAAGTATTTTGTTCCAGTGCCTTAATGGTTGCAGAACATACAATGAGTAGTCTCTCTACCCTGCACTATAAATACAGGTATTCGTATGGGTTACATTACCAACACTTGTTATTGTGTTATGCACTGGTCCTCTCTCTTAAGTGTGATGTTTTCTTGTTTTCCGATTATTCACTACTCTTGGTTCCTTAAACAGGATATAATTAACTTTGCCAAGTTTAAGCACTTTTTGCTATTGAAAATTTTTTTGAACAAGCTCTATGATATGGTACGAATAAAATTTTGAACAAGCTCTACTTCATCTGTTAATTATAATATTTTTTAAAAATACAATCCCAACTATAAACTAATTTAATAAGGTATTGGATGCGGATGACACTTATCCGTATCGTGCCTAGTGTCATTGCCCGATGCAGATGATAGTCATCTGTATCGGGCCTTTTGTTTATGCCCGATGCGGATGATAGTCATCTGTATCGGGCTTACTACAAGGGCCCGTCAGCGATGACTCATCCGTATCGGGCCCTAGTAGTACGCCCGTCAAGGATGACATTGACTAGGTTACTTAGTCAATCCCGTAGATCTAGATCCATTCATGCCTCCTCTCAGATCCACGCCTCCACGCCGACCCCGAGCCCGGCTGTCTCCTCGCCTCCACGCCGTCGCCTCTTAGATCCACGCACGCCATCGCCGCCGCCTCCTCTCCTCCTCCCCTCCACGTTGCCACCTCCTCTCCTCCTCCCCTCCGTGCCGCCGCCTCTCGATCCACGCGTGCCATCGCCGCCGCCTCCTCTTCTCCTCCACGCCGCCGCCTCCTCTCCTCCTCTCCTCCACACCGCCGCATCCTCTCCTCCTCTCCTCCACGCCGCTGCCTCCTCTCATCCTCTCCTCCATGCCGCCGCCTCCTCTCATCCTCTCCTCCACGCCGCCTCCTCCTCTCCTCCTCCCCTCCACGCCGGCCACCTCCGCGTTGACCCCGAGCCCGGACGCCTCCTCGCCGAGCTGCGCCCGAACGCCTCCTCGCCGAGCCGAGCCCGGACACCTCCTCGCCGAGCCGAGCCTGGACGTCTCCTCGTCGTGCCGAGCCCAGACGCCTCCTCGCTGAGCCCGGACGCCTCCTCCTCCACACCGGTTAGTACACACGCCTCCTCTCCTTCACGCCGCCTTCCTCCATGCTCACCGGTTAGTTTATCTTCCATTGCTCTTTTGTTGCTATTATGGATGCTCAAGATGATTTACATACATATATTCTTGATGCTTGTGATGATACGGTTAGAATTATCATGCTTGGATGATTGTTAACTTTATGGAAAATTTATTCCTTTTTATACGGTGATGATACGGTGTGATGATGCTGTGATGATATGGTGTGTTCTTGTTGTTTATGCCCTTTTATATGTCCTCAATGGATGTAACTACCTATCTACATTTCTAATATTCTCCTTCAAAAACTTTTTTCCATTAATATTGTTGCTCTACAAGGTTTTACCTGTGAATTGCTCTGATTAGCATGCATTCTCAGTAAGACTAATTGTGTTGTATTTGTTGTGGGATTCTATGACATGCTATTAGATGTTTAATCTGCTTTTGATAACATCGGCCTAGCAAATACACTATGCATTTTCTATTTTATTTTGATTAATGAATTAATTTGTATCCTGCTTTAACAATTTAGAAGGCCGGTTAGTTGATCCACACTTGTTATTTTGTCCGGTTAGTTGCTTTAACAATTTAGAAGGCCGGTTAGTTGATCCACACTTGTTATTTTGTCCGGTTAGTTGCATTAACAAAATAACCGGTTAGTTGATCTTCCATTACTTTGGTCTCTTGTTTTCTCTGTCCTAATAGTATGGCTGCTATACTACTATCTTGGTTGGTCTCTTGTGCTTGAATGATATGGCTGCTATACTGCTATCTTGCTATACTGCTATGATGCTTGAATGATATTGGTGAATGATAAGACTGGTATGATACTCTTGGCCCTATGATACTCTTAGTCGTAACTTGCTGTTCCTTTTCTCACCTTTCTTCTCTCCACTCTTCTTCCTGGCCAGTGATGAATACTCAATATTAGCATTTTTGGGGGGCAGTACACTGAATCTGTTAATATTACATTAATTTGGGTTTTTTTTAACTACACTTGTTCTTTTCAAGTGTTGTTCCTTTCCTCACCTTTCTTCTATTCATTCCTCTGGATTTCTTCTCTCCTCTTCCTGGCCAATGATGAATGCTCAAGAACAGACCATAAAAACGGACCATTGACACTTGTTCTTTTTTTGTGGGCACTACAAGTTCTCTTTTTATGATAAGAACAAACCAGCTACATTTGTTATTCTGTTGTTGGGAACTACACTTATTTTGTTGTTTTTTTTGTTTCTACAAATGTTCTTTTTAGCACAAATACAACCATCTACACTTGTTATTTTGATTTTGGGAACTACATTTTTTTTGATAAAAACAGAACATCTACACTTGTTAATTTGTTTTTTGTTTTGAAAAAAACCAGCTATGGACACTTGTTCTTTTTTTTGGGCACTACACTTCCTCTTTTTTTGCAAAAAAAGAGGCCAAGTTGATCCATTCACATATATATTCATCACAGTCACAACCAAATTGATCCATTCACATATATATTCTACACTTGTTATTTTGTTTTTGGGAACTACACTTGTTTTTTTATAAGAACAGACCATCTACACTTGTTCTTTTTGGGGGGGGCACTACACTTGTTCTTTTTTTGATAAGAACAGACTATCTACACTTGTTCTTTTTTTGGATGGCACTACACTTGTTCTTTTTATAAGAACAGACTATCTACACTTGTTCTTTTTATCTACACTTGTTCTTTTTTTGATGGCACTACACTTGTGCTTTTTTTGATAAGAACAGACTATCTACACTTGTTCTTTTTTTTGATCTACACTTGTTCTTTTTTTTATCTACACTTGCAAATGATTGTAATTGATGCACAATTTCTGAGCAAAACTGAGGCCACATCTAATACTTTTACCTTCCAATAGTTTAGTAATATGTAAAAGTTTAGTAATGTTATTTTTCTTCGATAGAAAATGTCGGCGACTATAAGTGGGACCACAATGAGCCGGGCTCCAAGGTCCTAGAATAAGATCCCTAAGGAAGTGTATAGAATAACGGAGGTGGACGAACAGGGATTTCCTACGGCCCAGAGAAAGCTGTCAAAAAATTCGCAACAATCTGCGGAATCCTAGGGAGGCGAAACTTCACAATTTTGGCGGACCACATCGATCGGGTCCCATAGGAGGAAAAATATGAGGCCTGGAGAGAGTTCAAGGAGAGCTTTGAGTACCCACAAGAGGCCGAGGAAAGGCTGAAGCGGCAGGCTATGCGTAAGATGGGCAAGTTGTGGAAAAATTTCAAGACCACGCTCGTCACCGACTACGTCCTCAATCCATCCCAGCCAGAACCATTTAGGAAGTACCCATTCATTACCCAGGCCGTGTGGGATGAGTTCCATGCCGCCAAATCAACCCCTGAGTCTTGGGCAAAAAGCGAGGCCTATAAGGCGTTGCAGGAAAAAAACCTTCACCCGCACCGGCTTGGCACGGGAGGATACGCCGGGAAGCAGCAGGAATGGCAGAGGGAGGATCAAGTTGCCACGGAATCTAACACCCCGCCAATTCTTGGTGATATCCCGACTACCTGAGCAAGGAACTGGGCAAGGGCAAGGGCGAAGAAGAATAGTGATGGAACACTGACGTTCCCAAACCCCGAAGATCAAGCGGTGTACGATAAACTTGTAAGTTTTACACATAAAACATCTTTCAATAGGTTGTATCATCCTCTACATTTAATTAATCATAACTGTACGGCAGGTCCAGCTGACTGCTGAGAGACATTCCTTCTCCGAGGTCTACTCACAAAGGCGCGAGGATGACATCCTCACAAAACCTTAGGAAATAAAAAACACCATGGACGGACAAGGGGCATTGGCTCTGCTGTCCCATGGAAGTATGGGTTTTCCCAATTTGCTTGGCAGTACAGGAAGCATAAGCTATCAAAGACGGAGAAACAAGCATGCCTTAAGGAGCAACTTCGACAGGAGCTTAGAGTCGAGCTCGCCGAATAATTCAATGAGAAACTAGCACGAGTAGAGGCTCGGGTGGAGACATATGAGAAGTTGATCGCCGAAGCTCCGGCCGCTGCAGCTCCCAGAGTAGAAGTGAGCCCCACGCAAAGGCGTAGCAGCTGCGCATCAACTGAGGCAGGAGCAGAACAAGCACCAATCCCCGCTGCAGTGGACCACATAACGGTAACAAAATTCAACAAATGTATATTTTGTATTAGCGCCAAAGTAGACCCTAGTAGTAGTGACACGTATGATTCTATTGCAGGAACCCACATCCTGCACCCTAGTCGTTAGGGTGACCCAATCATTTGCAATTCCGGCTGCAGAGGGTCTTGCATTCAAGCCTACCCCCGAAACCCGGGTTCATGGGGCGCAGCTGCTAGCTGGACATGCAAAAGTCCAAGTGGACTTAGTGAAGCCCGATTGGGTGGGCTTCACTCTCCAGCACCCACCGAACGATGAGGTTTTGACCCTTGGAGCTGCACGTGGGACCTTTATCCAATGGCCCAAGAAGAACATTCAGATCAATGTAACTCCTAGGCCAGCACCAAGTTCTCGTCCGGTCTCGTCGCGTGCACATACTGATATTGTACTTGCCCCTCGAGCCAGAGAACATGAACTTGTAGTTGCCTCTCAAGCCAGAGAACTTGTAGTTGCCCCTCCTGCTGTTGAAGAAGATCTCCAATTACAATATGATACAGATTTTGGGAACGACGATATGGAGGTGGACAGCAGGCCGCACCAACCCCCTCCTGCCAAAAAGTTGAAGAAGGTGAGATCTTCTCCACCGGACATCTAGAAAGGGGAGAGGAGTAGGCAAGATGCAAGGGGCCAAGAAAAAGCTTGATCTAGGCAAGGCGTCATCAGCTCTGAATACTTTCACATTAGGCATGCCATTGGTCGGAGACGACACCTTATCAAGGATGGGGCCTGCATGCAAGGAGTTGCACGGGTACTACATGGAGAGGACCAACACAAAGAGGAAGCATAGAGAGACCTCCATGGTGGGCTACCACGATGGTCAGCCGTTCCTCGGCCCTGCTAGCTTCATCACCGTAGACTTTCAAGATCTATGGGACCTCTACAGGGTGTGAGCGGTCAACACCAACCTCCTTAAGTGCTACTCTTTGTAAGTACTTGTGGGTACGAGATATGATAATAACTATCCATATCTGACGCTAACCCGGACTCTGTTCTTGCATGTAGGTTTACCTGGAAGCAGGTCCAAAAAAAATCACCCTTTGTTGCCTTTCTCGATCCATCTATCGTCAACGAGACAAATATGCAAAACGATCGAGCTGACATGGTGGAATATATCAAAGACTGCTTATATGCCCGTCAAGACAAGGACTTCCTTATGTGTGCCTACAATCAACAGTAAGCGTGTACCCTACTTAGAATCAAATGCGCGACTCGTATAGCTCTAGTATTTACCTTCCAATTTAATAATGTTGCAGGGGTCATTGGATTCTTTTGGTAATAACGCCGAAGTGAAGTTTGGTACACTACCTTAACTCCAATATCAAGACAAAAATATATAACTGGTCCGGCATCAAAGCTGTCTTGAACGAGGCATGGGACCTGTACGTGGCAAAAGGCGGGAGGCATAAGGATGGGCATCCCAAACTCGGTCACAAAAAAAGACTTCCCAATTAAACAACAAGTGGGTGACCAGTGTGGTTTCCACGTCTGCCATAACATGCGAGTCCTCGCAGACAAGGTGACATTGCTCGACCTTGAGGTGTGTTTACAATTGTTTATATACATAGGACGACAACTTTCCAAGTATGTGTACTAACTTAAGCCTCACATGCAGGTTAAACTATCAAACATTCCGGATAACAACTTCGATATCATTAGAGAGGAGATAGCACAATTCATACTATATGATATATTGTCTCCGAAAGGAATGTTTAGAGTAAGGTCCTAGGTAGCTCGATCGACTCTGAATGGTAGAACATTTGCAATGACAGTGCGACAAACATTTGATTTTTGTAAATATTCTTTGTAATATAATTCTGCATGTTGTTTCTGTATATACTTGCTTTTCTTTATAATACATGTTTGCAGGTTTTGATGCATCTGTAACTAGAATTATTTTGCTCGATGATGAACTGGAGCCGTTCAGACATGTTGCAAATTGCAACATCCAAAACACGGTTCAAATTATTTAGGTGTGTTGTAGTCTGGGTGGCTTCCGAAGATATCCGCATCAAACCTTGTGCCACAGGGCATAACGGATATCTTTTGAAAGCCACCTAAGCTATCACAACACCTCATACTATTACAAATATAGTCTAGTTGTTCTGAGAGCAAAAAGTAAAGACCATTTTGAAACTACACTTCTTTTTTTTTGGAACTACACTTGTTCCTTTTTGGAACAAAACAGACAATCTACACTTGTTTTTTTTAAGCAGTACAATTGTTCCTTTTTCGGTTCTTACACATGTTCTTTTTTGCAAAAAAAGATAGCCATCTATACTTGTCTTTTTTTCTGTTTTTGGGGTTAGTACACTTGTTATTTTGCTGTGGCTGTGGCTGTGGAATATATATGTGATGAATATATATGTGAATGGATATGGCTGTGGCTGTGATGAATATATATGTGAATGGATATGGATATGGATATGGCTGTGGCTGTGGCTGTGGCTGTGGCTGTGGCTGTGATGAATGTATATGTGAATGGATCAACATGGCTATGGCTGTGATGAATGGCTAGGGCTGGGGCTGGGCTGTGATGATATCTGTCCATTTTTTTGCAGCGGGCATGGCTAGCAAAGGCCTGAGGCTAGCCAAATTTTTTTTTATTTTTTTATAATAATCCCTGACGGGCATTGTGGAAAAGCCTGATAGAGATAGGACATCCGTAACGGTCCCAACCTAAAAGCCCGATAGAGATAGATAGGACATCCATGATGGGCTACTTAAGCCCATTAGAGATATGTCATCCGTGACGAGCAACAAACCAGGACATTATTTGACCTCGTGTTTGGTCAACCCTATCGTTGACGGCCCGATAACCACGACCCGTTAGAGATGAGTTGTCATCTGTGACGGGCTTAGAACTAGGCCTGATTGAGATGTGTCATCCGTGACAGGCGTTCAACCCCACTGGTTTGACTTTCAAACTCATCTGTGACAGGTATTTTTTATGGCCCGATTAAGATAATGTGCATCCGTGACGGCCTTGTGCCCGTTAGAGATATTTTCTCACATCAGTGACCTTTTCACAGTAACGGGGGGCCAACCCGATAGAGATGAGGGTTAATACCCGTTAGAGATAGCCGGTGCTAGCGTAGTGGGCTATGTAATGTGTTATGTACAAAATCTTATCATCGCTGCATGCCACTGCCGCTGCCGAGCGGTACATGCATTAGTTAATAAAGATAATACTTTCTTTATTTTAAATGTATTTTAAATGTATGATGACAGTGACTTTTCACACGTTTCATCATTTATTTTATTTAAAAAATTTATAAATACTAATTTTACTCTATGTTTTTATATATTTATATTAAATTTTTAAATAAAACAAAAATGATCAAATATTATAAAATGTCAACTATGTTGTATATTTTAAAAAAGTTATAGTATTATAATGTTCAGTAGTTTGCACCCATGAAGCCATATTGTTGTCTTCTTTTTACCTTTGCAAAATTAAATGTATATATATATATATGTATATATATATATGTATATATGTATATGTATATATATAGATGGCTATGGATGAGCCCGCACGCTATTCCGTGTGGCATGGCCAAATCTCTAATTTGAAAACTCAAATTGAAAATCCGAACCGTTCAACTTGTTCTACATATTAATATCGTCTTGTATACCAAATTTTACATTTTTTTGAATTTTTACTATTTTATCGGATAAGTCAAAGATGCATTAATCCAACGATTTCTCGAGTATCCATTTTATTGTATCTTTAACATATCTGATAAAATAGTAAAAAATTTAAAAAAATATAAAATTTTGTATACAAGGCGATATTAATATGTAGAACAATTTGAAAGGTTAGGATTTTTAATTTGAGTTTTTAAATTAGAGATTTATCTGTACCACACGGAATGGGGCTGTGGCGCGCACACAGATTTCATCTTTTATATATATATATATATTTATATTTATATTTATATTTTTCCCCAAGCCATTTTCTGGAATTAATTTTCAATCGGTGGATATAGATTAGATACTACAACTAGTCTCTGATATATATATATATATATATATATATATATATGCGAAACATATATATATTTATAGCTAGATAGCGAAGAAGTATGTAAATGGTGCATATAACAGCTAGCAACACTACAACACGATCATTACAATTATTTAGATGCTGCACAAGGATTGGCCTCCTTTCGTACCAAATCCAAATTAAAGGATTGTGTTAGATTTAAATTTTGAACGAATTTAAATGCTATGAAATTTCTGTGGAATGAGTTAATCTAAATGTGTTGGAAGAATATTTTGAAATTACGTCCAACCTTATAGGAGTTTTTCTCCGTGTCTTTATCTCTCTTTCAATTGCTGCAATTTTATGCTGCCTATTAGTATTTTTCCTATATTTGCGAAGCTTTGTTGACACTTAAATTTCTGTCAAAATTATTTGTTTTGTCTGTTGTTGTGTTTCTTCTATTCTATGTTTCGATGAAGCCCTAATGGATGGAATTTTGCTGGCTGAAAAAAAAAGATATATGGACCGATTAGGAATTAGGCTTTGGCAGGTGAGTTTTCGAGATCAAAACCAAATCTCCTGTAGAGAACACATTACTCAATTGCCGGTTGCTGGCGATATGTGAAAAAGAACTCTGGGAAAAATATATAATCAAATTATATTGTCCAAAATCACGATGGTTGACTAAGGAGATCTGAAATGTCAAAAATTAGGCGAATTAACTTCTGTTAATTAGCGTGAACACATGCACTAGTGTTTCGTGGCAGAAGTTGAAGACACGCTACGGGGATGGAAGGGGTAGGTGAGGACCGTGGAGCACTTTAATTTTGGGATTAGGCCGGTGCACAGCCAGTTTGGGAGAATTTGTTGATGTACGTTATTTTTTTAAGATAATGAGAATTTATAGAACCCAAGTTCTACATCAACGGAGATGTAAGCTACAGAAATTTCAAACGTGTTAGCTTAGTCCTTACACACAAGTTCACAAACAAAAAGAGCATATATGCTCAAGCATCTTACATTTACATAAAACTAAAAGAGCACAAACACTTTAACATGTATTAAGTCGACAAAGACCTTTCAAACAAACCAACGACCATGTTACTCAACCGTTTTCTCAGGTTCCACCCATCTTTACAAAAGAAATACATGACACTTGTCTCTAGCAGTTTGTATCCTTCCTTCGTCACCTCACGATCCTCTTCTTTAAGCAATAAGGACCGTTACCAAGCCTGTACGTCCTCCTGAAAATAGCCTGCAAGTAAGAGTTAAAATTAGAGCCATTGAAGACCATATCATTTCTATAAATCCGCATTATCCATAATAACGCCGTAATCCCTATAAAGATTTGGTACTTTAGCCTAGATCGTAACCCTTTAGCCAATCTCAAATATATTAACAACATTATTAGACGGATATATCCCAAAAGTTATAAAAAAGGCACCCCAAACAAATCTAGCCACATGACAATCAAAGAAGATATGTTGTATTGTCCCATTGTGGTTAAAAAACAACACTTAGTATTGCCTTTTCATTTTCTTTTTTCTAGATTGTCCTTCGTTAGAATTACTCTATTCTTTAAATACCACAAAAAGGTTTTGTTTTTAAAAGGAATTCTAAGTTTCCAAATTAAATTCTTCCTTAACACTACATCCTCATACATAATCATTTTATATATAACCGAAAATATTCTGGTTTTGTTAGATTTCTAAATAAACTTGTCTCTATTGTTTGAGAGCCTAACACGTACCACTTTAGCCACTATGTTAAACCAAGCAACCAAAATCTCCCCCACCAAGGCCCTCTTGAAAGCAACATTTAATGACACCTTATCTATAACATCTGTAATCTTAGCATTATTACTCCTTACAAGGCTGTATAAAGTAGGGTATAGCTTTTCAAAAGGTAAATCACCAATCCAACAATCCTCCCATAATCTTATATGAGAACCATCCCCCACCTTAAAGGCACCGCCTTAAAAAAGACATCCTTCACCCCCATTAGCCCAACCCAAAAATGTGAATCTCCAGGACGTTTCTCAACTTGTACAATAGTTTTCTTAGTCAAGTATTTATTTCTAAGAATGTCCTGCCAAACCCCTTCATCATTGATGAGTTTGTACAACCATTTGCTAAGCAAGCATTTGTGTTGTATCTCTAGGTTCTGTATACCCAAGGCATCACATTCCTTTGGTTTGCACAATATACTCCATCTTGCTAACCTATACTTTTTCTTATGTTCATCACATTGCAAAAAAAATCTAGACCTATAATAGTCTATTTTTTGAGAATACTCTTAGGTATCTCAAAGTAGAACAACATGAACATCGCTAAACTACTTACTACAGAATCGATAAGGACTAGCCTTCCTCCTACCAGGAGAAATTTCCCTTTCCAACTACTCAATTTCCTTTGAATCCTCTCCTCCACACCCTGCCAATCCTTCTTGGTGATTCTCCTTGATGCATTGGAATCCCTAAGTATTTAAAAGATAAGGTCCAGTGTCACACCCAAATAATTTGACGTACTCATTCTCCACATCTTTTGCCATGCCATAGCAAAATAATTCACTCTTATGGAAATTAATCTTTAAACCAGACAATTTCTCAAATGCCCTTAGTACAAGCTTGAGATCTCTGGCTTCATCAAGATTATGATCCATAAAAATAGTATTATTGGCATATTGTAAAATGGAGACACTGTTATCAACTAAGTGAGATACCACTCATTTGAATCTACCCTGATCTTTTGCCCTCTGCATTAAAATGGCTAACATATGTGCAACAAGATTAAACAGAATAGGTGACAAAGGATCACCTTGCCTTAAACCTTTCCTGGTTTGCAAATAATTCCCAATCTCATCATTTGCTTTGACTGCCACACTCCCACCCCTAACAATCGATTCAATCCAATCTGACCACTTAGAAGACAAACCCTTCATTTTCAATGATTTTTGTAGAAACTTCCAATCAACTTTGTCATATGCATTCTCAAATCTAACTTCAGAATCACCCCATTCTTCTTTTTCCTATGCAATTCATGAAGTGCTTCATGCAGAATTACCACTCCTTCCATAATATTCCTTCATGGCAGGAAAGCCATTTGTGAGCCACTAGGGCTATTCAATTGGTTGTTACCTTTGTAAAAATTTTAAAACTAACATTCAACAAGATAAATGGGCCCATATTGTTGAATCCTACTAGCATCCTTTTGTTTGGGTAGGAGAGTAATAATCCCAAAATTTAATTTCTTCAGTGGCAAATTAAGTTCCTTCATGAAATTCGTGAAAGAGAGTCATAAGATCGTCCTTGACTGTATCCCAGAACACTTGTTAAAACTATGCTGGGAAACCATCAGGTCTTAGAGCTTTGTTGTGTTCCATTTGAAAAATTGCCTCTTTAACTTCCATTTGGTATAATTTTATTTTTTTGTTCCCTCAACAACTAGGCCAATCTATTTTTAAGAAAGAGTTTCAAATCTAACTCCTGATTTTATGTTGGATCTTAGTATTCTTATCTAGTTCGTCCACTTTTGGTAGCAAATGAGCCTTCTCCCTCTTGATCACCCCACTAACATTCTTTGCTCACCCTCTCAAAAATTGTCAAAGCCTATGAATTTTTTATTGCCATTTTCCCAACATATTCGACCCTATACTTTCCTTTCTCCGAATATCTGCTACTAGATCCACAAAGCCATCTCTTAGCAACCATTCAAGCTCAAACTTGAAAAATGGTTGTTTATTAGCATGTGTCCCAGCCCACGTATCAAGCAACAAAGGAGTATGGTCAGAGATCAGCTATCTATTGAGAGCCCTGATAGTTGCTAATGGATATTTTTGTTCCAATTCAATGCTCATTAGCACTAACTTCTCAAAAGTTGAATTGTTCAATTAGTTGGCCCATGTAAATTTATGACCAGAGAGTTCTAGCTGTCTCAAATACATACTGTCTATGACAACGTTGAACAAAAAAAGGTACTTTCCATCACTGTTATTATTATTCTTCTCACTTGCATTCCTTATAATATTGAAGTCTCCTCCCATAAAAATAGGTATAAATTCTTTAAGACATAAATTAACAAGCTCTGCTAGGAAAGCCTCCTTATACTCTTCTTGTGCTGCCCTATACACTGCTACAACGCACCATTGGAAACCATCTACCTTATTTCGCACATGGAACTTTACATAGAAATATCCCTTGTCTATGTTTGCAACCTCGAAGAATTCCAAATTAACCCTCAAAAGAATACCTCCCGATCTCCCCTTCCGTCTTGTCCAATGACACATAAAATCTTTACCACCACAAGTAGTTTCTAGACTAGAGTCTAAAAAATCACTTTTTTGGTTTCCAAAATAGCAATGAAGTCTAGATTCAATTCTTTTGAAGTCTCTGAAAGGAATCTAAATTTAGCCAAGTCACCTAGACCTCTGCTACTCCAAGAAATTTCTTTCATGACATACTTTTCTTATTTTTCAAGACCACTTTCGCTTTCCTCCCTTGTTTCTTTTCAAGGATGACTTTGACTTATAGACCTTGAAACCCTTTTGTAAGTCACAACTTAGGTGATTGGGTTCTTTGTCCACAACTTCATCCATTAAGCCAACACATAAGTGACCAAGGACTAAGTTATCCACTATCTCATCCTCATTTGACTCTAGTTCTCCTTCTAAGCTTCCAACTAAATCAGCTCTAGGTGCAACATAATTTCTAAGTCTAGTCTCTTCGACATTTTTCAAACTAGCTACTGAACCTAAAATTTCAGCACTAGAGCTACCAAGAGTAATACCTATGTTGCATAGGTTATTAATAATAGAAGGACAAGACAATGACAAAAAGGAACCATTAGCATCGTTACCTGACTGCAGCTCTAGGTTCTTTCGTGCCTTTCTCTTTGTAGCCTTCTCCATCAAGTGTTCTCCTCCACTTGAGGCCAGCCCCACACTAGCTTGAGTTGGTGTAGTCACCACCTCTTTAACCATAGCAGCTCATACTATTTTCTCCTCTATCTCCTTGCCCACCCCTCCCTTCCCAAAATCTCCCTGCTCAGTATCACCCCTACCTTCAACCTCCTACTACCCCACTTCCCCTTCTTGCCCAGCCGGTTGCCCATCCTCATGCATCACTTTATCTCACATTTCCTCCAAGAGGCTTGCAACAGCACCATCAATTATTTTTGAAGCCATTTCTCCAAAAATATTTTCCTGCACCCCTTCCATACCTTGGTTCCCATTGTCACCCCCTTTCCTTCTCGCTCTCCCTCCTCTTTGTCATCTAATACCATATCATCACTCTTCGCCCTCTTGTTCTCCCTTTCCCCTACTTCATCATCCTCTTGACCCCATCCTCCTTATCATCCCCGTCTTCTCCACCTTGCTCTATCCCTACCCCATCTCCATTTTCGTCATATCCCTTCTTTTCTAACTCAAATTCAAGCTCAAAATAATGATCTCCAATTACAACATCCAAGTTCCTAGGAACCAATTTTGGATTCAAAACAAGCACGAAAATTCTTCCAAAGGTATTCTTCCTTGTGGTTTTCATATCCACCATTTGGGCAGCACCCAACAAGGACCCTACCGCCCAAAGCATGACATATTCCCTTAATTTCCTCCTCAACCCGTACATCTTTACCCAAACTTTTGGTAAAAGATTCCCATCCTTTCTGCAAACCACTCTTCAAATTGCAAGCGCACCCTGGTGACTAACCCATTCTCCTTCACATCACCCCCCATATGCAATAGCTCTTTGTAGTGCACCTTCGATGAAAAGAGAACAACAAAAGAATTCTCATCTTTCTCCATCAGATACCACTTCCACTTGTTAGACACAATTCTCTGTAACTGCGCCACCACTTGCTCCTTAGTCAAAACACCTACACACGACACCATCACCATCTTAGTAGTCCCCTTCCTATGTTAGAAAAGTTAGTCCATATAGAGGCACGGCGACTAACCTTCTTGATCACTTCAATCATTGATCATCCAAGACACGCCAGATAATGATACAAGACATAATATTTGTTAACGAAGTTCAGCCAATGAAGTTCACCTGAAGCCAACATCTTCGAGGCTCTAATTATGCGCTCTTCTCCCCAATCAACATAGCACCTAGCCGCTACGAGTCCATGGCCATGCCGCCATCATTTCCCTACGTGTCTACGCTACATTATAGTCACCATCTGGCATATCTTGGATGATCAATGATTGAACCAATCAACAAGGTTAGTCATCGTTTCGCTATATCGACTAACTTTTCTAGCAGGTGGTATCAGAGCCCAGGTTTAGAACCCAAAACAATTTCCATAGGTCACATGGTGAGGGAGGCCAGGTAACAAGTGTTTGGGGTCACATGGGTTGATGTGATGAGGGAGATTTTTGGGCCCGATGTGTGATGGGGGATATTGTTGGGTTTAGTCCCACATCGGTAATTGATAATGTGGAAACACGAGTTAAAGGTGAGGGCGGTCATTACCCATCAGACTAGTCTTTTGGGTTATGTAGGCCTAGGACCTAAAGTTGTGGCTTCGATTGAGCCTATGGTGGAGCAGGCCCAATGTGACCTAGGTGGCCCACGGTTGGTGGGCCGGGCTATGCACTATAATATCCTACTCCTTGGTAGCGGGTTGTGTGGTATGTGATGGAAACCAAGTCCCTCTACCGAGTAGCCTACTGCTTGAACCATTGGCTTAGGAAGCTTCAATACCGAGCAGCGATGATTCACATGCTCCTTGCAAACACATATGCCATGATAAATCTCTGTGGTAAAATTGCTTGAAGCATTGCCTTTTTGTAAACATCTTGAACGTACTTTCAAAATTCGTCATTTACACGACGGCCTGGAAGATTTGCTTCACTTCAGCGTAGGTCCTATTAATTTGGATTCAGGGTGTGCCAATTAGTTTGATCTGCAACTAACAAGATAAACAAGAAAACATTAGATTACGATGGCTCATCGACCGTTGGGCCGATAAGATATCATGTTGCCTCAGCCGATGCTGGTAGGAGCTGGCTCTGATCAAAATGATTCAGGATATGCAAAAATAGAATTGTACATTGATGTAATTTAGGTTTAACATAATTACTAGCAAATTATCTTTATTACTCTTCATCTTGATAGATCGAACTAAATCAAGATAGTATAAGGTCAAAATTAATAAAGACAATGACTAAACAATTTTATAGTCTAAACAACTAGCCGATGCATGAAATGCACATAAATAGATCCAAAGGTAGTCATTACCTGTTTATGAACAGGAATTACACAATCAAAGACTTAATTCTTCCTTTATTACTACTAGCTATGATAGATCGGACTCAACCAAGATAGTATTTAACTGTTAGTAACAAAGATCAAATATGTTTAAGATTAAATAGATCCAATCAATAGCCGATAAGGTTTTTTATGTAATAATCAGATAACATATTGTTGATGAGAAAAGTCTCTCACACGCTGGCCTGAGAGATCTGTTTAGCTCCAGTGCTGGTCCGTCCTTGGCTACCTGTGATGATCTAGGCATGCCAATTGGTTTGATCTGCTAACCAATAAGAAAGAATAAATAAATACATGCATTAAGGTTAAAGTTAGATTTTACCGGATGGGCTCAGGAAACCAACCTGCATATAATTGCTTTCTCGAAGCATATTTAAACTAAGTGACTGGGATAGATCGGCTATGCCGAGACAGTACGAATCACTTAATCTAAACATACTCCAAGATAATAAATATATGCGTTCATATCCTAGCCGATGCTGCAGGTCTAACATAAATCGGCTAATACTCCGATATATCTTATAAAAAGATATCGATCTGACCTAAATGCGTTAAACCTAGATCAATCGGCTGCCGGCTGACGCCAACGGACTGATACCGGCTTAAGGCATTTAACTAGATCGAGATCTTAATATAAGAGGCGGTTCTAATAAATCTAATAGCAAATAACTCTAAAGAAATATTAGAATAGATAAGGCCGGCTGAAACCCCGGCACTGTCTCCATAAATTTTCATCTAGCCGAATAGATCATAATACTTCTAAAGGCAACTTAATAGGTCATGGATGATGCAGCATTAAGTACAAAAAGATAGCATTGGATCTATATGGACTGATGTAAATCCTGCAAGATAGTAGATACATCATATAATCTAGGCCAACATCTAGATCTAGCTCTATCGGCTGCTGCTTCTTGAGAAGAACAAGCCGATGGCAAGATAGATCTAGTCATTGTTCTAATTATAAGCCATATATGACAACTTGCGCAGTTTATAATATTAAACCTAGAGTGTCATGATGATGGAAGCACTAGATTCGACGAAATAAACCACTAAACGACAACCATTTACCTTAATCGGGGGTCGAAACGATGCAGCCCGAAGCCGGATCAAGAACTCATCTATAATAAAATAGGAGACAATGTGCCGAGATTGTATTGATTGTGATATATTTTTTAGAGGGGTCTCGGGTCCTATTTATACCCAAGAATAAAACTACCCGTGCAACACACGATTTCTATCTAATCTACTATACATGGTACGACAATATCCCGGGACATGGTCCCATGCCGCATTACAATAGGAAATCTAAACAAATTCCTAATTTACAGATACAATTGCCGTTACAGGACTCTATCCATATATGGCAATATCTTTTAACGCGCAATTTGGGAACCGAATCCAACTCCTTATCTCTACACTTTCCATCGGGATTGGTCCGACTTCAACCCTGACTCAGAATCGGCTATCGGCTGTCCTAGTCCGATTCGCTCTCAGCCGACTGGCCCCGTAGCCGATTCGGACTCAGCCGATTCTATTTTTTGCTCTTCTCAGATCGCATACCTTCTTTGATTCCGCTTCAATCTCTGCTTCAAACCTGGGGATTAGGTTACCAAAATTGGTCATTAACACATGCCCCCCAAGTCCGCGATATGAAATGTTGCGGATTTTAGACGATTCAAATCCCAGGCGCAATCCTAGCGTGACTCTGCTTCAACCATTACAAAAAATCTTTAAATACCGCCCTCACGGCCGCCAAACAAGTCACGTCATCAAACAGATAGCCACCTCAGCAAACATCCTCAAACTCTCCGGCGACCCATCCGACCTTCAGAACCGTCAGCAGCGATTTCCTCCTCCGACGACCTCCGCTCACAAGATGGCTTCTGCCGCCGCCGCCGCTGCCACATCGGCTTTCACACCTAATGAGTTCCCCGAGGTATGCCCTAATCGGCTAAAACCCCCCTCTTTACCGCCTTAATACATAAATCTGCATTCTAGGGTTTTTGATTCATGAACTTGCCCTGTTTTCCGATTGTAGCATCTGTCCCATCAGATAACCATCCCAGCCTTGTCCAGAGCAATAGATACTTTTTAGGGCCTATCGGCAATAAGGACCCCACTGAGATAATAATAGCCGAAACCGATAGGATGCCCTACAACATGAAGAAACCCTCTCTGAGCCACTGGTCTGGAACTTTTAAGTCTTGGCCATCAATGGACAAATCCTGGCCTGGATGGTATAAGAGGATGCAATCGACCAAGTAGACCCACTGGGAAGAAGTAGGAATAGCTCAGTGTTTAGCTCTGTTGATGGCCGATATGGAAAAAGATGAACCGCTGATGTCGGCCGCGACTTACTTTTGGAATGATACTATGAATGTCTTCATGTTTCAACAAGGCCCAATGGCCATCACCCTAGCCGATATAGTAATGACTACTGGATTAAATATCTTGTCATCGGCTAACCCTGAAGAACTGACTAGAAAAGGCCAACACCAGTTCAAAACCAAGGCCATAGGGGGATGGAGTGGCAACGTGTCCATGAACATGAGGGACGGACCAGTCGGCCCTAGGGAACACACCGCATTTCTTATGATGTGGTAGGAAAAGTTCGTGTTCTGCAGCTAAAGTTATGGGCCGACTGCCAATTGGCAAGCTGTAGCCGAGGCTCTGGTAGACAAGAAAAATATCCCTCTAGGCAAGTACCTCCTTGGCTACTTATATCAAACCCTCCACCAAGTAGTTGCCAAGATAGCCGCCGACGCCTCTCTCAACACTGGGGGCCCGTGGTGGTTTCTTCAGGTCTGGCTAGTACTGATGACCCAAAAGTAGCCGGTCGGCCACCTCTGACCGAAGCACGCTTTCCGCGACTAGAGCCGACTGAAGATGATGAGGGAAATGAGATAACCACCACGAGGTGTCTGAGCTATGGAGAAGCAGTGGCTATGCATGCCGAATCAAAACAATCGGCCGAACTGCTAGCCGAATGGTTTGTGTCCTTATATGATGGATTTGCAAAGGACAACCGCTGCTGGTATTTCTACAGAGATCGGTCCCTCTTCGAGCTGCCTATCGAATTTAACTTGGAGGAGATCAACTCAGATGATTACCCCAAATGCAGAGAACTGTTCACAACTGCTATTACACCTTGAACTCTGCCGACTGGGATCCATCAAGGCCGATCAGTTACAAAGAGTTATGAATTCTATTACCCTATATCGGCTGCCCGGCAACTCGGACTTGGGCAACTGCCCATCGGCTGCTATTATGCCGATAAGATCGAAACAAGGGGAACCATAGACCAGGCCCCAATTATGAGCAAATTAATGGATATAGCCGGTCCCCCCTTGGCAGTATTGACACCATAGTGCTCGCGTACAAGAAGAGCACAACCTACGACCGTTGGTGGGTTGAGATCAAGCACCACATTTTTCACCAGCGGTCCTTTTACTACGACACTCTGTTGTTGCCAGATGAAATCCCTTTAGTGAGTCCTGAAGTCCAAACTCTTCCTTCTTCTCGGATCATCGGCTGAATTATTCTGCTAACACTTGAATCTCTTCCCTCTTGCAAGAAACAGAAACAGAACGGCCGACGGTAAGTAACTCAGGAATTCCAATCGAGTACCATCTAGGCGTTCTGCAAATGGATGCGGGCTAGCTCCATCGGCCATCGGCTAGGACGCGCCCAAATTGAAGACCTTATTGCATGGACAGACACACCAGCCGCTGGCCCGGCAAAAAAGAACTGCCCCAAGCGCGAAGCCATCGGCTGCACCTGCCAAGAAGCAAAAGAAAAAGCAGCCGATCGCGCCAGCTGATAGCCTCCCGTCGGTGGATCCCAGCATCGACCAAGTCCTGAACGAGGAGGTTGCAGACGAAGAAATGTCAGTGGCTATCAGAGCAGCGGCTGAATCAAGCGATTCGAGCCATAACTTGCTCAATCCTCCAGCCGACAGCCCGCCAGTTCCATGTCCTCCCATGAAGAAACAGACGGTAAGTCCTCATTCTGCTATATTCGGCTTCATACTACTTTGTACTTAACCGAATGTATTTTGTTTAGGTCAAGAAGTTGGCTTGCCATCCATGTCGCGCTCCACAAGTAACTGTTTCCTCTGACTTGTATTTAACTTACCTATCTCAGCCGAAGCCGGATCAAGAACTCGTCTAAAAGAAAATAGGAGGCGATGCGCCAAGATTGTATTGATTGTGATATATTTTTTACAGGGGTCTCGGGTCCTATTTATACCCAAGAATAAAACTACCCGTGTAAGACACGGTTTCTATCTAATCTACTATACATGGTACGACAATATCCCGAGACATGGTCACATGCCGCATTACAATAGGAAATCTAAACAAATTCCTAATTTACAGAACAATTGCCGTTACTGGACTCTATCCATAGATGGCAATATCTTTTAGCGCGCAATTTGGGATCCGAATCCAACTCCTTATCTCTACACTTTCCATCGGGATTGGTCCCACTTCATCCCTGACTCAGAATCGGCTATCGGCTGTCCTAATCCGATTCGCTCTCAGCCAACTGGCTCCGTAGCCGATTCAGACTCAGCCGATTCTGTTTTCGTCTCTTCTCAGATTGCATACCTTCTTTGATTCCGCTTCAATCTCTGCTTCAAACCTGGGGATTAGGTTACCAAAATTGGTCGTTAACACATATTGGCTAAAACTTTGATACAACCTTATATTAAAATATCATACTTGATTAAATTTATTAAACAAGCTATGTTCTTAATAGACCGGACTTAATCGAGGCAGTAAAAGATCACCAGCAAGCTTAATAGATTTAAAGGTTTGATGTTTTTATATAAGATGATTGATATAACGGGTCAAGCATAGAAAGCAAGCAATCTACACGAGAACCGATATATCGGATAGGCAATACAAGCAAAAGCCAACCAGTATATTGGACCAAACCGAGAAAGTACTAACTTGGCCATACAAGCAAAGAGACAAGACTTACTTTCTCGCCGGAGATCGAAATCGATGCAGCCCAAACTCAAAAACAAGAACTCATCGAAAACCTAGAAAACCAGGGTGTGGCCATGCGTCGAAAATTGTTTATTGAACTGTTGTTATATCCTTTGGCTAAACCAAGTCTGACTCTATTACAATCAGATTAACATAGGACTCTATCTCTAAACAAGGAAACTATTGTTACAACTCTGACTCAGACACGACTCCGGTCGGCTGAAAGAAAACTATCTAAGTCCGATTCTAACATAACTTCCTTGGCTCAGGACTCTAGCAAAAATAGAAACTAAAGTAATCTTTCCTTTATCTTGATAACTTCCCAACCAAATCTACTAAAACCACGATTTGAACCCTACCTTTGACTCGGTTTTGACTAATAGATTATCAAATTTTGCCGTTAACACATGCCCCAATTCCGGAGTATGGATAGACATGCTTCGGCATTTTGTTGTACGACCCATTAGGTCATTGGCCCAATTGGCCCAACACAGCTTCTAATGCACCGAATAGTATAAATACTCTCAGTCTTCACCTGTAATCATCACCCTGCCACAACCCTTCATTCTCCATGCGAGCGAGCTCTCCTCTTCTCCCTCCTCCATCTCTGGTGACATCACCGAGCAAGCGCATTCCTCCGTTGCATTGAAAAATGGTCACCGCCACTGAAATCCCCGTGGTAAGAAACCTCAAAACCCCACTTTTCTTTGACTTTTATCTATTATGCAGATTTGACCTAGATTTTCTCTTATCCTTACATCCTATGTTCTTCGCATTCTTCATATTTTATTGTTCATTCAATTGTAGCACCTAAGAAACCAAATAGCCATCCCCATGCTCGACCAACCACTATTCCATTACCTAGGGCCGATGGGTAGTGAAGATCCAGTAGAGTTTATCAATGCTGAAACAAAAAGAATCCTCTTCACATAGTCCAACCCCAATATCTTAGGCTGGCATTGGATCCCTCAAAGCTATCGGGCTGGAAAAATTGGTATCGGTGTATGTCATCTTGTAAGTTCTAGTTTTGGTCCGATATCAGCATAGCCCAATGCATCGAGCTATGCTAAGCTGAAATGGAGAAAGACAAATCCCTCATCACATCAGCTAGCTATTTTTGGTCTAAGACCCTAAATGCATTTCTCTTTAATCATGGGCCGATGGCACCAACGTTGGTGGATGTAATTATGCTAACTGACCTAGACATATCTTCATCGACTAACTTTATCAGCATGATGATAAAATGCTTCCACAAGTTAGACACCAAGGCTACAGGAGGCTGGTATGGTTATATCACTAAGCATGCCAAAATGGATTCAATTTCTCATCGAGAACACGTGGCTTTCCTCAACATGTGGCTTGAAAAATTTGTCTTCTATGGATCAACCCTAGGGCTGACAGCAAACCAGCAACATGTAGCTGAAGCCCTAGCCGATGGGAAAAAATTGCCTCTAGGCAAATATCTCTTGAGCGGATCTTATCATCTACTCCACCAAGTAACAACAAAACAATTGGTTGGTCAATTTGTTGGTCATATCAGAGGCCTGTGGTGGTTCATCCAGCTGTGGCTCAAACTGTATACTGTCGAAGCGGCCAATAACCCACCTCTTGAGACGTCGAAGATTCCATCCGATTATGCACAAGAAACCGATCCCATTTACCACTGATGCATGTCCCTTGGCGAAGCAGCATCGACTTACCCTGGAAGCAGGCTATCATCTATTGGAATTAAATTCTGCTTTGACCACTTTTACCATGGTTTTTCGAAGGAAGCTAGATTATGGTATGTATATGAAGAAACCAGTGTTTATGAACTATCTTCCAACTTCGACCCAAACATGATCAATTCTGATGAAGACATAAGGGAAATATTTATATCGGCTCTCCCTGCATTCTTCCAACAGACATATCAACTAGACGCAATTCCCGAGTATCATATGAGTTCTATCATCCATCGGTTGTGGCTAGTCAATTGGGATTTGGCCAAGTCCCTATCGAATTTTATTTTATTGACAAAATCCAAGCTAGAGGCTTAGTATCAAGTGCCTTCGAATTTGATCGGCTAATGCTGCTGGAAGGACCTACACTCAGCACTATCGGTGATTTTGATAATGACGCATCTGGCTATCGACCATTGTCCCGATGGTGGGGCGAATAAAAGCAATACTTATTCAATCTCGACATATCTAGATTTCTAACACTGCTTGACCACAATCTTGCATCCGACACTGAGGTATATTTGTAGTTTCGTCTTTCTTACATATTACTTTGCATAACTCCTTTATTCTTCTCTGTTCAGGCTGCTGACTCTGATCCCCCGACCATCAGCCTCAGCGGCATCCCAATCGATCACGCTCCTACATCGGCTAGATCAACACTCGGTGTCAATGCATCCTCACTATTAGCTATACTTGTAGGCCAAATCACAAAACCGATCACTAAAATAAAGAACACTTCAACACACCCTGGACGCAAAAAGCACAAGAAAAATATCAGTCCCACAGCAGGAGAAGAAGAACTCCCAGAAGTCGATCCTGAATCTCTATGGGTATGAATGAAGCCATTGCCTCAGAAGAAATGGCCAAAGCAATCAAAGCTGCAACTAATCAAGTACAAGAAGTTGAGCCTACTGTCGATGATGTACTTGAAGCTGAGCTCAAAGCTGTTGAAGACTTGGTTAGCGGCACATCATCTCCTGTATCGTTAAATCCCTTCTACCTTTTTCCCTTTGCAAACTTATTCATCTTTTCTAATACTTGTCTTTATTCCAGCCTGCCAATCAATCGATTCCATCCAACCCATCGGCTTCAAGCGAGCGCATAGTAGATGATAATCATTCAGTCACCGATAGCCATCACGCCTATCAAGCTCCACATAAAAAAACTGCACTGATTATCCTGGTAAATTTTACTCACAATCTTTGTTCGGACTTCTCATATCAGCTTCTTAACTCAATCCTTTGATGTGCAGAACATAGCTTATATGTTTTCTTTCGATGTAGGCCAATCCTTGGACGAAGATGAAGAAGAAATAATCAGCAAAGCAAGCTCTCCTCCTCCTGAAGCCCCTATAAACCAATTACTTGATATTGCTGATCAACTAAAGGCAACACACGATGCTTTACTCGAAAAGAGCGGCCCAATCAGGAGTAGGCTTGAAGAAATCCAAGGCCAGTTAGCTAATGAGATCATTGATGCTCTAACTCTAGTAGCCTTTATTGAGTCTCATCGGTTCAGGTCACCACAGCATGCCAACGGATAGCCAATCGCATCGAGTTCAGATCCTTCGAAACAACTCTCCAATCTGATCGCCAGTTAGTCCAAGCAAAAAAAATTAAAGGTCGATGAATTAATTGCTAGCCCAAATCACACAAAGAAATTCATCGAAGAGGTGAAAAAACAGGAAGCCAATTTGCGAAGCTTGAGCAAACTTGCAAAGATTTAGAGTCAGAAGAAAAGAAACTTGCCGATCTCCCAAGAGCCATTGCCGATAAAAAAAGCCAAACTGAAAGCATCACTTCATCACATGGCTAACCAATTTAAAGCCATCAAGCCGGTCCCAGGATCTGACGCCGATGATATCCACACAATAGAAGAAGTCGACCAAATTCACCTACGTGCGATATCAGCAATCCAAAAGTTTTTGGGTTGATGTAACGATCTTCTGACTCGAAGTACCTTTGCTTGAAACATTTGAAACAATCTTGTAATATATTTGCCGACGCACACGTCAATTCCTACCTCGATCTTATTTTATCTATCTTTTTGTTCTAAGGGCGATATTCTATATCAGTCATCCTAAGACGATGTGAATACATCGGCTTTTACATAAATCGGCTATCATTCAACCAATCATGAATCAATCCATACGCTAGGATAATACCTTTTCAAATATTTTTCATTAAGCGCCTTACCAAAAACTTCTCCATCAAGGTCTTCAAGAAAATACGCATTTTGTGGTACACCATGATGAATCCGATAGGGTCCTTTGCAATTAGGTGACCATTTCCAAATTTATTATCTCTTATTCCTATTGGTAAAATTAATTTCCAAACCAATTCCTCTTCTTCAAAAGATTTTGGCACAACTTTTTATTATAATGCTTACAAACCCTTTCTTTATCACTTTTAATCTTTTCTAGCACTCTCAATCGATTCTTAGCCAAATCTTCCAACTCATCAGTCATCAAATTATAGTACTCATCGGCTATTAATTGATCATGTAAAGAAATTCTTCTTGAGCCGATGTTAGTTTCTGATGGCAAAATTGCTTCATGCCCATATACTAATTGATAAGGTGGCACCTGAGTACCACCATGACATGCCATCCAATATGCCCATATTGAATCGACTAATGTAGTATGTCACTTCCTTGGTTGCTCACTAATTTTCCTCTTGATTAACTTAATCATTTTTTGTTAGACGCCTTAGCCTGGCCATTAGCCTGTGCATAATAACGAGAAGAATTTAATAACTTAATTCTCATACTATCATCAAACCTTACAAATTCATTATCCACAAATATCGATCCTTTGTGTATTGTAATTGTCTGCGAAATCCCAAATTGATAGATAATATGCTCTTTAACAAACTCAATTGCATCTTTTGAATCAATTTTCTTCAAAGTAATTGCCTGAACCCATTTTGTGAAATAATCTATTGCAACCAAGATATATTTATGTTCTTTGCTCGATGGTGCATTAATTTGACCGATCATATCAATTCCCCAACCTCTGAACAACCATGATTTTATTATCGGGTTCATAGCTGATGTCGGTGCTCTCTGAAATGTTCCAAACTTTTGACAATCTTGACAACCCTGATAATATCTGAAATAATCATTAAGCATTGTCAGCCAAAAAAACTGCTCATTGAAGAAACCATCTCATTTTATGAGTCGATTGATGTGTTCCATAGATCCCTTCATGAACTTCACACATAACTAATTTTCTTCCTCCAAGTTTAAATATTTGAGCGAAACTCCATAATCATCCGATAATACAAATCATCATCGAGCAACACATACTTAAGAGCTTTATACTTTAATTTCCTTGATGCCGATTGAGAAGGATTCTTCAAATACTCAACAATTTCATATCTCCAGTCATCGGCATCAATATTAGCAATTTCTATTTCTACATCTTTTAACATCGGTTTATAACTCAATGCCACTTGAGCAAGGTCATTGGCTTCATCATTTTACTCCCTTGGAATATGCCTCATAGATATAATCTTAAAATTTTTCATCAGCTCTTGACATTTTCCATTATAAACCCTCAAACTTCATCCTTGCACTCATATTGTCGTGACAATTGGTTGATTACCAATAATGAATCCTCAATGATTTCTATCACATCGGCCTCAATTTCCTTTAATACTTGAAGCCCTTTGAGCATTGCTTCATATTCTGCTTGATTATTGGTATACTATGACTTGATTGTAAAAGCAAACTCAAAATTTGCCCCCGAGACGAAATAATCACTATTTCGATGCCACATCCATGTGTACAAACTGATCCATCGAAGAACAAATACCAAGGCATTGGCTCAACATAACCAATAAAATCATCCCGATGTTGTACCACAAAATCGGCTATGACCTGTCCTTTAATTGCTTTAGCTGATTCGTATCGAAGATCAAATTCCGTTAAGGCAAAAATCCATTTTTCAACTCTACCTTTTTAAAACTGGAGCCGATAACATATATCGAATCACATCGGCTTTACAAAACACTATATACTCGTTTGACAACAAATAATGCCTCAACTTAGTACATGAAAATTATAAACATAAGCACAACATTTTCACCGAGGAATACCTTGTTTCTGCATCATGAAGCCTTCTACTGTGATAAAATATAAATTCTTTATTCGCCTTCAATTTCCTAAATCAGTACTGATCCAATAGATTTCTCATTAGCGGACAAATACAATTTAAAAGGAATCCCTTTCTGTGGTGGAACTGAAGGGTTACGCGGAGGCTATACTAGCCGAAAACAAAACTTTTCTACCGCGTAAACCAGGAACACTTGCAAGTAAGGGCTGATAGATCGTTATCGATTGGAGTACGCAGTGGAAATAGCCAATCAGGAGCTATCCGATCTGGAACAGTGCAGCCGATTCCCGTAAGCCGTAGTCGATTCCTGGGGACTGCCGATTCACCAATCAACCAATTCGCCAATGACGCAGCCGATCCGAGTCATCCGACCGTGTTCTCGCGCCTCGCTCCGATGCGCTCGATCTCAGCCGTGCTTGCGTTGCCGATCTGCCGCAGTCGCCTTGCTCCAATTGCAGCTGATTAGTAGCCGATCAACAGCGCCGCACTGTAGCAGCGCCCTCTACCGGTATCCACATGTCCGGGGACAGAACGCCGAACACCCGTGTGCTAGCACGCGATGCAAGGCTAGGATTTTGGCCCGGAAGTGGGGAGGGTTTCCGTGGAGATTAATCTCGCCAACTTCTGTTGCGCCAAATTAGATTGATTCGGTTCAATTGCCTGTAGCAACTCTCCACCCCTCACCCCTTTATATAGAGTTGCCGGTTGGGCCTAGAGGCCCATCGGGACTCTATTTTGAATCGGATCCTATCCGAATCTCATAGAGTTGGCCGGCCGGACTTCGTAAGCCCATAGGACTCTATCCGATCGGATCCCTATCCGATCGGATCCCTATCCGATCGAGCCGTATCCGAGTCCAACTCGAATGCCTATTCTTATTCCCTTAAGCGTGCGACCCTGTAGGTTCAGGTATACTTGGTTTCGGCTATAGTCCAACTCAGCCGATCGTCGGCTCGAGTCCAACTCGGCCGACCTGTCAACAGCGGCGCCTAGCAGCACATATTGACACCATAGTATACAAGAATATAACATCGGCTCTGAACCTGTAATGTCTACACAAATCCCTTTGCCTCACAATACCAATTAAGTTATAGGCAAGATGTATGTCATCCCTTCAATAGCTTAACCATTCACTCGAACAGTATTGGATTATCTGTCTGTTGATTGACTCCTCAATCAACTTAGCATGGCCATGCATTTCCATAATCCATTACCTCGAGGGGTCAGAGATATCTCTCCAAAGGAGGGGCAAATTCCATCTTGATCACTCACATCCCACTCCATGTTTCATAGCAAACCCGAAAACTACCTTTATAACTACCCGATTACGGAATAGCGTTTGGTAGTCCCAAAGTAGGCTACTACACATGTTGGAATCCATGGTGATCTCAGGTCTAAGGACTTTGTACCAACACTACCTGAGACCAACTAATGGCACATTAATTCCTGTAGTATCTCATGGTGGGTCAATCCAACAATGTATTCTCTAACACATATGTCCATGTTTATTGATTTGGTATCTCCATACCCATGATCTATGAGATATAATCATCAATCAATAAACATGCCGATCTTAGAATCATATTTGTTTCAACAATATGACATATGATCAGGGATCATTTAGAAATAGATTCATACATAAAGAGTCTCATAAATAAGTCACGTATTTATTGATCAATACAAGATGTCTATTTCATGGAACTGAATAACACTTTATTCATAAAAACATAAACATTGACCATGATATCCAACATCTCCATGTTGTCTCTAGGGCATATCACTAACAGGAACCAATACAAGAGAACTTAAATAATCTTTGATTTCATCCAGCGCCTTTTGTTGTTTTTCTCCCCACACAAATTGCTGATCAACTTTCAACCCTAACAAAGGAGTGAATGGTTCAATCCTTCCTGACAAATTGAAATAAACCTTGTCACAGAATTAATCTTGCCGATCAATGAGTGTAACTTGGTTATTCTTAGGAGGCTCTATGTTCTTGATAGCCTTGATATTTCTTTGACTAATCTTAATTCCCCTCTCATGAACAATAAAGCTCAAAAACTATGTAGCTAATATACAAAAGGCACATTTATTTGGATTTATTTTCAAACCATATTTCCTTGTCCTTTCCAACACTTTTCGTAATTGGCTATTATGCCCTTCAACACTTTCCAAACCGTAATTAACTTCACAATTACATCATCAACAATCTTGGGCTACTGGCACGGTGCTCCAGTTGGGTCTTGGCACCGGAGGAAGGCCGACGAAGTTGGGCAGACATGGTTCGAGGTTTGCAATGTAAAACCAGTTTGCATGCCAGCCCATGTTGGAAGATTTCAAAGGAAGGGAAAAGTAGTCTCTGCGGAGAGATCCGCGGAACTGAAAGCCGGCCCCACCAACGACGCAGGGCTCATCCTTGTTCAGATGCGGCTTGAGATAAAACATACGACGGAAGAGTTGGAAATGGGGAAGGATGCCGAGGAAAGCCTCGCAAACATGGATGAAGAGAGTAATATGGAGCATGGAATTGGGGTTCAAGTGGTAGAGTTGAAGGCCATAGTAATCAAGAAGGCCCCTAAAGAACTCAGAGGTGGGGAGGCCAAAGCCACAGTAGAAGAAGGAAGTAAAGACGACGATCTCAAAGGTGTTCGGAGTAGGAAACTCCTCATCGGCCGCCGGATGCCAGCCAATGATCTCCTTAGGAGGGAGAACTCCGTTCTTCACCATCTCCTTAAGAGTTGACTCCTTGACATCTAAGGTCGCCCATTGCTCGAAAGGGATCTCCTTCTCTTCCGCCATGGATGTGGTTTGGGGGAAGTGGATCTAGCTCGGGGGATGGGGATTTGATATGGGGATCTTTGCAGCTGGATGCGAAGGCTAGCTTGTGGAGAAGTGCGAGCTTCTGGATCGACGGATTTGGGTGAGCGTGCGAGCCTAGGGTTTTTCGCTGCAAGCTGGTGAACAGTGTTGCGAAAGGGAAAATTTTTTGGGAAGACGAAGTGGCGGGAATGACCTCGAGGCTTTGCGTAAAGATTTAAGGGTTTCGTTGAGTCATCTCGCGAATGAACCGAGCCCATGAGAGACTTGCGGCCCAGCTAAGGTGTGGCCTGACGCGTGTCCTTAGGGACTTAAGTGGATGGACTTAAGCAGATTTGCCTTGGCAATATGCACGTGTCTAATTGCCTAGTACCTTTAAAATCCTTTCATACCACGGTTTGCGCAACTTCATGAGAGGTTGGCACGATGCAATCTGAAAGGTGACAAACAGTTAAAGTTTTTCATGGCTGCTTTGATGACAGGAACTGTTTGGTTTTTAAGCATTTGATTAAATGATTATATCAATGCTATTTTTCCACTTTGGTGAAGATCTTTTTAGATTAAGACCAATATTATGGCAGGAGCTATTTAATATTTTGGTCATATTTTCAGATGACTAAAAAGCTTGTTTACCCATGAGGGATGATTAAAATATTTGTTCTGAGATGACTCGGGCAGATCCACTCGGATAAGCATGAGCTTACCGAGTGTTTTTCACCCACGAGGGTTGATTGAGTTATTTGTTCTGAGATAACTCGGACTAATTCACTCGGATAAGCATGAGCTTGCCGAGTGATGAGGATTTTTTATGATTGCTTTAGCTTGAGCTAAGCATTTATATGAGAATGATTTTTTATAGTTCTTGACTATATGCTTAGTCTGTTTTTGACTAACCACATAGTCGGGGCTACACCTAATTAGCTGCATCAGGAGATGCGCGTAGATATTTATTTTTGAGAATTTTTTAGGATATTTTCCAGCCCTTCACAGTCTTTGGAGCCACTCGGGAGATTTAGGCAGAGATGATGGAACCACTAGGCACTAGAAACACTCGACCAAAGAGTTGTTTGGTTGTGTGTTATCTTGGTTCGAGGCAAAGTTATCTCGTCGACTGCGAAGGACTCGGGGGCTACTGTGGAGATTATGGCAATCGGATACCCACATGGCAAGCTTATTCGACTGGTAATAGGGATATGTTATGCATGCTAATTATGTAAACCAACTATGACTTGGGTGCTACGTTGCCGATTAGATAAGGCAACGACTCATAGTTACGGTTTGGTAAGATTGAGGAAACCGACTTAGAGTAGGATAGGGTTTCCGACTTGCCCGCCCCCCAAGACTATATAAGGGGGGTAAGGGGCGTCCCTTGAGGGATATCTGATTTGTGCGAAACACATATGAGCAACAGATCTTGAGATCAATATACACTCGGCGGATCGAATTCCCGAAACAGGAGTAGGGTATTACCTCACGAGAGGGCCTGAACCTGTCTAAACCTTGTTTTCCACTTAACCCATCGAGCTCAACGATCTTGACTGCACCCCCAAATTTCTATTGCTGAAACTAAGTTTCGACATTTTATTATGGTCCATTATGATACATATCATTTGTAAGAATTAATATTCCGTTCCTGAAAATGTTTCTACATGTTTTCATTCATCTGAGTGTTATTCTATGAGGTGCAATGTGTCAAGATAATCTTCTTGTACACGACATGGACAATTATTTGCTAAGCTAGCTTCTCATGGTGTGACACATTGCCAACGAATTTCCTAGACAATATTCAGAGGAATGACTCCTAATATGCCAACGTACAGATACGAAAAATGCCTCATGTTCCAAAATATAAGCATTTATAAATATAAGTGCTTAATCATCTCATCGATCACTCTCACCTCCTATTTAAATATCTTCTCATCTTACCTCTTTTAATAAAGGGCACTGAAGTTTTTTCCTCCTCAACCTTAATATCTGCTAAATAAACTCGAAGTGTGTAGTTTTTGGAGGGAGTATCTGGTAATTGGTGGTATGATCACCATTCAATTTTGCGTTGTCCTTAATTTCTTTGCCTGGAAGAAAGAAAAAGAGAGGTAGACTTTCATCCTCTTGTAGATCTTTTCTGTAGTCTTGTCTACCAGAGGTTAGACAAAGGTGCATCTTGTATATGTGTCAGGGTGCCAATTGTTCCTTGTGATATGTGTATCATCTTGTCATCTTACTCTTTTTTTCTTTTTTTAAGCACTCATCTTACTCTTCTTACTTCAGTCTTTTGCACCTTATAACTCGAAATGACTGTTTTTGGGTCGAAGGAGAAAAACAGAAGCAAAATAATGAAATTGCATTCCAAATTAAGGAAAATTTCCTTCAGCATCATTTATCGGAGGAACGGGGACGAGGGTCCCTATTCCCCCGATCCTTGGGGCTTTGACAAACACTACTGGAGAAACTATCTTTGATTGATTTGTCAAAATCCACAATTGTCCCGGTTCCAATAGTAACCGAGACTAAAAACGTTTTTCGTCCCGTTTTAAAAAGATCGGATTTCTAGGATCTTTAGTCCC
The DNA here is from genome assembly GCA_019925245.2 of Oryza australiensis. Classification (NCBI taxonomy): domain Eukaryota; kingdom Viridiplantae; phylum Streptophyta; class Magnoliopsida; order Poales; family Poaceae; genus Oryza; species Oryza australiensis. Next base: position 867,631 of record JAIFGZ020000565.1, on the reverse strand, counting down.
GGTTGGTAACACCAACTAGGACAAAAGTTTATTTTTAATCCTGGTTTAAAAAAATCCGCAAACCATGGCAGACCCCAACAATTTTTAGTCCCGGTTGATGTTACCAACCGGGACTAAAGATTTATCTTTAGTCCCGGTTTTTTACACCAACCGGGACAAAAAAAAACCCTCGGCCTTATCGACTCCTCACGCACACTCTCTCTCCCGAAAAATCTCACGCGCAGACTCAACATGTCTCCCTCTTTCTTTATTTAATTCCTCTACTCTCAGATTCAGATGTTCCTCTCCTATTCCTCTCTTCTCCCTCCCTCCTCGGATCTTCCTCTCCCTCCTCTCCCTCTCGCGATGGCGGGAGGCTCACCGCCGGCGAGCGGGGCCGGGAGCGAGCAGGAGCGGACGGTCGCAGTGCGCGGAGGCCGGCGGCGACCGCGGGCGGCGTGGGGCGGCGGTGGCCGCGGCGAGTGGAGGCCGGCGACGGAGGGGCGGGTGGTCGTGGGCGAGCGGGGCCAGCGGTGGCCATGGGCGCGTGGGGCGGCAGCGGCCGTGGGTGAGTGAGGGTCGGCGGCCGACGGTCGGTGAGCCAGAGCCGGCGGGCGACGACGGAGAACATGCGCGACAAGGATGAGGACGACCTTATTTTTTTGATTTTTAGATGTTTTATTGAACTGCGATGATTGAATGATCTTTTAGATGTTTTTTGAATTTGTGGATGATTGGATGATTTTGTTTGTTAGATTTGAGGTGTGATGTTAATTTTGTTATTGTTGTATTAGATTTGTGACATTTGGAAAGGATAATATTTGATGTTGTTGTATTTGTGTTTTCGCGAAAATAATATTTGCATTCTCTGTACTACTAAGTAGGTAAACAGGATATAATCAGAGAAAAACAATAAAAAAAGAAAATAAAAAAGGAGAAAAGGAGAGTCCCGGTTGGTATTACCAATCAGGACTAAAAATGCATTTTTAGTCCCGGTTATTTCAATCGGGACTAAAGAAAGTGATTTTTTGTCCCGGTTTTATAGTCCCGGTTCAAGAACCGGGACAACAAAGGGTTACGAACCGGGACTATTGTGGGGTTCTCCACAAGTGAAAGTCAACAAGAGACGTACAAGATCTACAATCTACAAGAGACGTACAAAATCTATAAATTCAAGACACATACAATATTTATATCTTCAAGAGATCTACAAGATTTTCATCTTCAAGGTGTCAAGAAGAAAGTGAGACCTACAAGATCTGCAACTCCAAGGTGTTGAAGATGTGTCCTACCACGCAGCACGCCTCAATCAGGCTATGTCCATCAAGAACTCCTTCAATCAGCGACATCTTCGAGAAACTCGTCTGAGTCAAGAAGAAAGTCTATAAAACAGCGATGGGAGATGTGGGCGTCCCGAGCGCGTCGAATGCCCCGGGCATGCCTCAAGCACCGGGCTCATCATGGTGGGCTCCGCCTCCTATTCAGGCTCGTCCTAGGTTTCTATGTATAGCTAGGTGGGCTAGGTGGTATACCTGCAGCCAACCTCATGATTACCGTTACAGGACAGTGCAACCTAGAGAACCACATGCCCATGTATGCATCTTGGAGGTGGCACCGCATGCAGCCTCTGTAGGAATATGCGTAGGCTGTGGTAGCATAAAATAAAAATTTTCTACCGCGCACTCTAGGAAAAGCATGCGAGAAAGGGTCTATAGATTGTTACCAATTGACGTACAGAGCACTGAAAGACTATGTTAGAGAAGTCGGTCCAACGTACGCACATTAGGGAGATTGCAGAAGTAGCCGATCACCATGGTCTGACCGCTCGACCGTCTTGCTGACCACGAACCGACCGCCCGACCACCTTGCCGACCATGAACCGGTCTCCCGACCAGCTCGCCGACCACGATCCGATCTCCTGACCAGCTCACTGACTACGTCGTCGACCACGATCCAATCTCCCGACCAGCTTGCCAACCAACACCGCAACGTAGCAGTATCTCTATCGGTATCCACACAACCAGGGGTGGAATGCCGAACACCTATGTGCTAGCACTTGGCGCACAACTAGGGTTTGGCTCGAAGGCGGTGACTAGGGTTTGCTCGTGGAAGAACTCAATTCGAGTCGAATGTGAATAGCTTGTCTGACAATGATCACCACCCCTTGCCCCTTTATTTATAGAGTTAGCCGACTGGGTGTTGATGAGAAATTTCTCTCACGCGCTGGCCTGGGAGATCTGCTTGACTCCAGTGCAGGTCCTTCTCGGCTGCCTATGCGATGCAGGGCGTGCCAGTTGGTTTGATCTGTTAACCAACAAGAAAAACAAGGAAATATGCATTAAGTGTTAGGTTAGATCCCCACTGGATCCGCTGAGGGAATCCATGAGCATATATATGCTATCCTAAAATATATTTAAGCCAAGCGACTGGAATGGATCAGCTATACCGAGACAGCATCAGCCGTCTAACCTAAATACAGTAAAGGATAATAAATATATGAATGGATAACCTAGCCGATACTGAAAAGCTAACAATGAATCGGCTAATACTCCGACGAATCTTATGAAAAGATATCATTCTTGAACCAGATGTGCGTAGCCTGGGAAATTGGCCGTCGGCTCTTGATGGCGGGCCGATTTCGGCTGATAACATCCGACAAGAATGCGATCTTAATATAAGAGGCAGCCCTAATATAAATATAATAATAAATATATTAAAAGAAACATATCAGGGCAGATAAGGCCGGCTAAAACCCCAGCACTGTCTCTAAACAATATAAATCTAACCGAATAGATCATTGGCAATTCTAAAAACGACTTAATAGTTCGAACCCGATGCAGCATTAAGTATAAAAAGAAAAACCTGATTTGTTGCAGTCGATTTATATTTCTCGAGACGGTGGATACCACATATAAACCAGTCAACCTTTAGATCTAGCCCTATTGGCTGCAAGTTCTTGATAGAACTAGCCAACGGCAGGATAGATCTAAACATTGATCTAATTTATATGTGCTATATGATAAATTGCGCGGTGTAAACCCCTGAATCTAATGTGTCATTACGATGGAAGCACTAGAAACAACAGATTATGCCACTAATGACAAGCATTTACCTGGATTTGGGGATTGAAACGATGCAGCCCGTAGCCAAACAAATTGCTCGTCTGAAGAAAAAGTTGGCGATGCGCCGGAGGTTTGATTGGTTGTGTTGAATAATGATTATTAATTACTGGGGGTCTCGGGTCCTATTTATACCCAAGATACATTATCTGTACAAACCCTGAACTTTATCTAAACTACTATTAAAACACGACGTTATCTCGGGAAGGACCCACGCCGCATTACAAATAACAGTTTAAACAAACTCCTAAATTAAAGATACAATTGTCGTTACAGGACTCTATCCATAGATGGCAATATCGTTTAACGCGCAACTTAATAACCGAATTTTCTATTTATCTTCAAACTGTTGTACCAGAAACAGTTTTATCTCTTCCTGACCTGAAATTGGCTATCGGCCGCCCTTGTCTGATCCAACCTTAGCCGACTGGCCTTGCAGCCGATCGCTTCTCAGCCGATGCGACCTCTGTTTCTCCGTCAAGCCAGCCGATCCGACTTTGATTCATCTTTGTTAAGACTTAGGGATTCACCTACCAAATTTCGGTGTTAACACATGCCCCCCAAGTCCGTGATACGAAGTGTTACGGATTTGCAACCTGTTCAAATTCCCGCTCTTTTCTTGACATAAACCGCTTGGGCTCCCCCCAAATGCCCTTTAAATAGCCACTTACCTCGGCCAAAACAACTATGCCTTCAAAGCGCACTCAAAACCCTTCGCACGCAAGCTTCTGCTTTCTCTCTCCTCTCCGGCAGTTCACCGGCGTCCGTAAAATCTCAGCGCCCTTCGCAAACCGGACTTCATCTTCACTCCCAACAACTCCAATGGCCTCCATCGCCACCGCATCAAGCGCCTCCATCGCGCGGGCCACCGCCGCCGCACCAGTTGTAGCTGCCGCACCAACCATCGCTGCCGCTCCGGCCGCCGCCATCGTCCAGTTCCCTGAGGTACACCCGTTAATCCAGAACTCCTTTCATTCAGATTCACTTATTCAGCCATATTTCCAACCATGTCGCATTCATCTTGCTTTCAGCTGTTTTTTTGATTAGCACTTTTTTCTTCTTCAAACTGTAGTATTCAGCCATTCTTGATTAGCGCTTTTTTCTTTTTTATCTTTCTAAAATGTAGCACCAGTCACATCAAGTGGCTATCCCAAACCTGACCTGAAGCACGAGGTACTTTCTCGGCCCCATCGGCAACACCGATCCACCGATGTTATCATGGCCGAGACCAACAGATTCCCTTCAACACCAACAAGCCATCCTCGCCCACCGGAACGGGACCTTCAAATCATGGCCGACCACCGACGCCGCCCGGGTCGAATGGTACAAGAGGATGCGGTCGGCCAAGTACACTCATTGGGAGGAAACAGGGATCGCCCAATGCCTAGTTCTGTCCGTTGCCAGCATGGAAAAGGACGAGCCGCTTCTATCGGCTGCGACATATTTCTGGAACGACAGCTTTAACGCCTTCATCTTCCGGCAAGGGCCGATGACCATCACACTGGCCGACGTGTACATGACGACCGGGCTAGACATCCAGGCGTCGGCCAACCCCAGCATCCTGAGCCGAAAGGGGCAGCATCAGTTCAAAACCAAGGCCATCGGCGGGTGGAGTGGCTTCATTGCCCAAAACATGAAAGATGGATCCGTCGGCCACAGGGAGCACGCCGCATTTCTGATGATGTGGCTTAAAACATTTTTGTTCTGCGGATCGAGCTGTGGGCCGACCGCCAACTGGCAGGTCGTAGCCGAAATCCTGGCTGACGGGGGCAAGCTCGCGTTGGGAAGTACCTCCTCGGCTACTTATATCAAATGCTGCATCAGGCCGCCGCAAAGATAGCCGCCAACGCCCCAATCAACACCGGCGACCCCTGGTGGTTCTTACAGATTTGGCTGGTGCTGACGACCCAAAGGATTGCCTGTCGGCTCCCTAGCTGTATTCCCGAGGCTGGAGCCGATCGAAGATGAAGACGGCAACCAGATCACCACCACCAGATGCATGAGCTACGGAGAAGCAGCAGCTGCTCATGCGGGCTCAAGGCAATCGGACGACCTGCTGGCCGAATGGTTCATTGCCCTCTATGATGGGCTGTCTCGCGAGAACCATGCCTGGTACTTTTACCGAGACCAGGGACTGTTCGAGTTGCCGGCCAACTTCAATTGGGAAAATATCAACTCAGCCGAGAGCGCGCGGTGCAGGGAGCTGTTCGTCACCGCTCTGTGCCCCTGCATCTTGCCGACCGGGATCCACCAGGGCCGATCAGTGGCTAAAAGCTACGAGTTCTATTACCCAGTGTCGGCAATGAGACAGTTTGGTCTTGGGCAATTGCCCACCGACTTTTATTATGCCGATAAGATTGAAACGAGGGGAGTAGTAAGCCAAGACTTGATAATGCATCGGCTGCTGAATATTGCCGGCCCTCCCCTCGGTGACATCGGCGTGATGACCCTGGCACTCAAGAAAAGCGTGGCCTACGACCAATGGTGGGCCAAAATCAAACGACACATCTTTCACCAGTGGTCATCGCATTACGTTGATCTGCTCCTGCCCGAAGAAATCCCTTCGGTAAGCCTGAAATTCCAAATGACTTTCCTCTTCCTATCATCGGCTGATATAGCCGATTAACATTCACCCTCTGGTTTGCAGGAGACGAAGACGGAGCGGCCGATGGTGAGCGACTCCGGGCGCCCCATCGAATACCGTCTAGGTGTTCTGGACGGGGGCGACCTCACTCCGTTGGCCATCGGCTGGGGAGCATCGAAGCTGACGTCGTTGCTGCGAGGGCAAGTATGTGAGCCGATTGCCCAGAAGAAAAGGGCTGCACCACTCATACAGCCGTCGGCCGCGCCTGCCGCCAAAAAGCTAAAAGAGAAGAAACCGGTAGCGCCAGCCGATAGCCTCCCCCCTTGGACCCGGCCGTCGCGCAGTTCCTCGACGCCGTCGCTAGCGAGGAAATGCCAGCGGTTGTTGGAGCGGCGGCCGAACCCGGGAGCTCGAGCCATGAGTCCATCAATGCTCCAGCCAATGTCCCGTCGGTCCCAAGTCCCCCAGCGAAAAATCGGCCGGTAAGCCCTCACTTCACCAAATTCGGCTTTATGATGATATCACTTGCATCTGACCGATCAATTCTTTTTAGGTCAAGAAATTGGCCGGCCGCACTCCACGTCACGTGCCATCGGTAATCATCTCTTGCAACTCGATCTGTAGAAATTAGCCGACTCGTTCGCTAACTCTTTCTTTTGCAGCCCCCACAATCTCTGTCGGCTGCCCCCCAGGCGTCCAGCGAGCACGTTGTGACTACCGCGGGCGGCGGCAACGACACCGACGAAGGGGCCCTGATGGCTATAGGCGGCGAACCAGTCGAGTCGACCGCTCTGACCCCGGTGCCCACGGTAAGCTGACTGAATCTGATGCTCGGCTCTGTCAGCTCAATATCTTCTGATCATCTTCCTCTTTGCAGAACATAGCCGACCTCCTCAACTTTGACTTGTCGGAGTTCGAGGAGTCCAGCAAAATCGGCGAGGAGGCGTTGGTGACGCCGGCCGAGGACCTGAGGGCCACCCTAGCCGACATCGGCAACCGGCTGGAGGCCTCGCTGGATGCGCTGGTGGTCGACAGCGGTTTGATACGCGCGCGCTTCAAGGAAATCCAAGGCCAGCTGCCGGAATCTCTAGCCGACGCCATTGTGCCGGCCACCTTCATGGAAGCCCATCAACGCAAGTATGAACGGGCACGGCAGCGGATAGCCGATCGTCACGAGAACCAGGCGCGGTCAGCCACCCTCCAGTCGACCAAGGATGCCATTGAGTGCCGGAAAGCCGCCTTCGACTGCCTAAAGACTAAGCCAGCGGCCAAGCTTGAGCAACTCCTCGCACGCCAAGATCAGTTGATGGCCGATCTCGTTCAAGTCACGAGCAAGATCGATGTCCACAAGGAGTACATGGCCAGCTTGCCAGCCAAAATCGAAGCTCAACGCCAAAGTATCAAGGCGGCTGTGGCACATCTACGAGACTTGGTGAAGGGCATCCGGCCGGTGACTGGGTCTGAGGCCAACGACGTCAGGGCCATTGAGGAGATAGACCAGATCAGGCGGACGGCGCTGTCGGCCATAGCCGATTTCTTGAAACAATGAGCTTGTAACATTTTAACATTCTGAAATCGGCGACTGCCTCCTGTAATATATTTGTCAAACTTTTGTAATGGGCTTGAACTTTGATCAACTTGCTCGAATTTTGTAATCGGCTTTAACTTTTGTGTAGTATAGTCTATCAATCTTTTGCAGCTGCGCTTGTGGATGAGATCGGCTTCGGCCGCACGCAGTATCTTGAATTGTTTATGCTGAAATCGGCCCTAGCCGTTCGTATCGCGTCACGTTCGTCGATTCCGAGACCACACCACAACCGTCGATGTCAACACTTGAATCACGGCCATCGATCCAAATCACTTCCAATGCTTTTGTTTGGACTGCCGATTACGAAGCTTGAAAAGTTTAAAAATTCCTGAGTTTAAAAATTCCTGACGCCCAATGTTGCAATCTGAAGGCCCAATTTTGCAATCGGCTCGTGTATGTATATGCCCCCCAAATTTTGTTGATAGCTTCGGTGTCGACAAAATTGTGAATTCGAGCCGTTCGCCCATCATTACTGTTGCTATCGGCCAATCATTAGCCGATCGTGGAAGACTTAGGAAAAAATGTTGCATAAAAATGCCTAAAGGCGATGCCTTATTGAAGCAAGACATCGGCTGTCGTAAATCGCTAAGCAACCAGAGCCGAATCACGAGTTGATCCATACGCTTGGGTAGTATTTCTTCAGGTATTTTCCATTAAGAGCCCTTCCAAATACTTCTCCGTCCAGCCCTTCTAGCATGTAAGCTCCTTTAGAGACGCATTTGTGGATCTTGAAAGGCCCTTCCCAATTTGGTGACCACTTGCCGAATTTGTTATCTCTAGATCCAATCGGCAGTATCAATTTCCAAACGAGTTCACCTTCCTTGAAAGATTTACGGACCACTTTTTTATTATAATGTCTGGCTACTCGTTCTTTATCCTTTGTAACTTTTCCAAGGCCCTCATCCTAGATAAAACTAAGTCTTCTGATTCGTCCACCATCAGGTGATAATAATCATCGGCTGTAAGTTGGTCCTGTAGCTGAATGCGCCTTGAGCCGACGATGCTCTCCCATGGTAGCACTGCCTCATGTCCATAGACTAGCTTGTACGGAGGGACTTGAATTGACCCGTGGCATGCCATCCGATACGCCCACAGTGATTCGGCTAATCGGTTGTGCCACTATTTAGGGTACTCAGAGATCTTTCTTTTAATCAACTTAATCAAACTTTTATTTGAGGCCTCGGCTTGTCCGTTGGCCTGTGCGTAGTACGGTGAAGAATTAAGCAGCTTGATCCTCATGCCATCGGCCAACTGAACGAACTCGTCCGATACGAAGATGGGTCTCTGGTCTGTTGTTATTGTTTGTGGAACGCCAAATCGGTAGATAATATGTTCTTTGACAAACTCGATTGCGCCCTTAGAATCCACTTTCCTGAGGGGAATCGCCTCCACCCACTTTGTGAAGTAATCTGTCGCTACCAGAATAAATTTATGTCCTTTGCTTGAGGGTGGATTGATTTGGCCGATCATATCAATGCCCCATCCTCTGAACGGCCAAGGTTTAATAATTGGGTTCATAGCCAACGCTGGTGCTCGTTGTATGGTGCCAAACTTCTGACAATCTTGGCAACCCTTGTAATACTTCAAACAATCCTCCAACATTGTCGTCCAGAAATATCCTGCTCGGCGAAGCAGCCACTTCATTTTATGGGCCAACTGATGCGTGCCACAGATCCCTTCATGCACCTCTCCGATGGCTACTTTGGCCTGATCGGCTCCCAAACATTTGAGCAGCACACCATCAATCGTCCGATAGTACAGATCTTCATCGAGCAAAACATATCTTAATGCCTTGTATCGTAGCTTCCTTGTAGCCGATTGAGAGGGGTTTTTGAGATAGCTGTAGACTTCAAACCTCCAGTCATCGGCTATGATGGTGGCAACCTCTATGTCAATTTCTTTCAACATCGGCTGATAGCCCGATGCCCCCTGAGCCAAATCATTGGCCTCTGTGTTCTGCTCTCTGGGTATATGTTTCAAAGTAACTAGCCGAAAACCGTCCATTAATTCCCGGCATTGCTGATAATAGACCATCAGCGCATCGTTTTTGCATTCGTATCCTCCTGATAATTGGCTGATGACCAACAATGAATCTCCCATTATTTCGATGGCGTCGGATTCAACTTCCTTCAGTAGATGTAATCCTTTAAGGACGGCTTCATATTCGGCTCGGTTGTTTGTAGCGTGAGGGTTGATAGCGAAAGCAAATTCGAAGCTTGCCCCCCTGGGTGAAATAATGACCAAGCCGATGCCACAGTCGTTGGTGCAAACCGAGCCATCAAACGTCAAAGTCCAAGGCATAATCTCCACTGAGCCGATCGAGTCATTTCTGTGCTCCACAATGAAATCAGCTATGGCTTGTCCCTTGACTGCCCTTGGTGCCTGGTACCTCAGATCGAATTCTGTTAGCGCAAAAATCCACTTCCCAATTCTTCCTTTCAACACTGGAGCCGATAGCATGTACTTGACTACATCGGCTTTGCAGACTATTGTGCACTCGTTGGATAGCAGATAATGCCTTAACTTCGTACATGAAAAATAGAGGCATAGGCATAGCTTCTCCACAGGTGAATACCTTGTCTCCGCGTCTAGCAACCATCGGCTGAGATAGAAGATGGCTTTTTCTTTGCCCTCAACTTCTTGGATTAAAATGAAGCCGATTGACTTGCCATCGGCTGATAGGTATAGCTTGAACGGTATTCCTTTTTGTGGAGGCATTAAAACTAGAAGATAACTCAGATAATCTTTTATGTTGTCTAACGCCTTTTGCTACTCTGCCCCCCATGTGAATGCTTGATCGGCTTTCAGCCGAAGGAGTGGTGTGAACGGCTCCATATTTTCTGAGAGATTGGCTATGAACCGTCTGATGAAGTTTATCTTGCCGATCAATGACTGGAGTTGTTTTTTGTCCTTCAGAGGCTGGATTATCTTGATAGCATTTATGCTTCTTGGTGTAACCTCAATTCCTCTCTCATGGACAAGAAATCCCAAGAACTGCCCAGCCGATACGCTGAACGCGCACTTAAGTGGATTCATCTTCAAGCCATACTTCCTCGTCCGCTCTAACACTTGTCTCAGATCGGCTATGTGGCCCTCTATCTCCCTGGACTTGACAACCATGTCATCAACGTAGATCTCTACTAGTGAGCCGATCATGTCGTGAAAAATGTAGTTCATGCCCCGTTGATATGTAGCCCCAGCGTTCTTCAGGCCGAAGGTCATTACCACCCATTCGTACAAGCCGATTGCGCTAGGACATCGGAAAGCGGTCTTATGGATGTCTTTGTCGGCCATAAATATTTGATTATAACCTGCATTGCCGTCCATGAAACTGATAATTTTATGGCCTGAAGCAGCATCGACGAGCAAATCGGCTATCGGCATTGGGTATTCATCCTTAGGGGTAGCCTTGTTTAGATCTCTGAAATCAATGCACACCCTAAGTTTACCGTTTTTCTTCAACACTGGGACAATGTTTGAGACCCACTCAGCGTATCGACAAGGCCGAATGAACCCTGCATCGTATAGCTGAGTGATTTTGGCTTTAATTGCATCGTACATATCGGCCTTAAACCTTCTGGGAGGCTGTTTGAACGGCCGATAGCCTGCCTTAATTGGCAGTTGATGGACCGCTATCGATCGGCTGAGGCCGGGCATCTCAAAGTACTCCCAAGCAAAACAATCTTGATATTCTTTTAACAACTCAATAAGCTAGGATTTACAATGAGGAGACAGATTTTTGCTAATGTACGTCGGCCTCGGCTTGTCACCAGAGCCGATGTCAATTTCCTCTAATTCATCGGCTGACGTGAAACATTGCCCGAGCTTGCCATCGTCTTCGTCTACGGTGTCCGTGCCGAAGACGCTTGAGCCCTCCACCACGTCTTGTTCAAAGCAGCAGCTGCGGCTCGTCATCTCCAATCGGCTGTATTGTGAAATTGGATACATTTAGAAAACCGGCTTGCCAGATTTTCCCAGACAAACAATCGATGCCTTCGATTTCCCAAAGTGGCAAATCGGCACTGACGACGCTGACTGACCTGTCGACTAGTACGATCTCGATCTTGTCGCCGTCCCATTGGATCAGGCTCTGATGCATTGTGGAAGGAATGCAGCAGTTAGCGTGTATCCAGTCCCTTCCGAGCAGCAGGCTATAAGACTCCTTCCCATCGATGAGAAAGAATGTTGTGGGCACGGTCTTATTGCCGATGGTCAGTTCGACGTTGAGGACACCCTTGGTCTCCGATGGGTTTCCGCCGAAGTCCTTGAGCACCATGTTGGTCTTTATCAGGTCTTCGGCCCCCTTGCCTAGTTTTCTGAATGTTGAGTAAGGCATGAGGTTGACTACAGCTCCCCCATCAACTAGCATCTTGGAAATCGGCTTGCCGTTGACGAATCCTTTAACGTACAATGGCTTCAAGTGCCGATTTTTGGTCCCCTTGGGTTTGTCGAAGATAGCCTGGTCCGGTGAGATTGCTAGCTACCAGGTTGTCCTCGATGGTGTCTGCATCGGCTTCAGGAGCACTGAACTCGGCTGGTAGTACGAACACCATGTTAACCGATGCAGAAACTTTGCCTTTCCCTTTGGCTGCACTCCTGGCTTGATCGGCTGGGCTCTCCTCGTCTTGCTCTTCGTCGGCTGCGGCGGTTTTCTCTTTGGGAACCCATCACCTTTTGATCTTACCCAGCCGACGGCGCTGTTCGTGGATCATTTGCCGAACTTCGTCTTCTCTCTTCATGCTTAAGTTGTTGAATTCTTCTTTTCTGCGTCTTTGTGAAGAGATCGGACGGGCACCATTGGGGATTGGCCGATTCCTCGTCGTCGGCCTCTTCATCGTCGCGGTTGTTGTCATTGCGGTCTTCGTCGATGAAGAAGTCTTGGTCGATCGGGCCGAGCCGATCATGGACAGATCGCCGCCTTTGGTTTAGCTGAACAGCTCTGGGGACGAACCAGGTTGGGCTTGCAGCCGATGAGCTCCTATGCTCGTCATCGCGGCGATCGTTGCATGCTGGGCAATCGTCCAGTGTTGGCAGCCTCATGCCGGATTCCCAGCAGTACCTGAAAAAATCACAATGCCAATGTGGATCGGCACTGTTGCGGTTTACCTCGTATCGGCGGCTTTGGGTCTTCGGCTCGCGCCAACGTGGTGCTTCATTGTAAGCTTCTTCCTGCCGAGACCGGTGCTGTGGATGGTGTCGGCTATCTTTATGGATCGGCCGTCGGTCAGCCGATCTGATAACTGGGCGCAACATATTAATTGATGCGGCGTGACATCCAATCGGCTCGTCTTCTACCTTGGCCCCGATCGATGTATCGACTAAGCCGTGCGCCATTCTGTTCTGTCGTTCAGCTTGCATGGGGCCAGCTTGGACTGTGTTGACTGGGAAAGGATTGACGTCTACCTTCATCGACCGATTTGAATCGGTGAACTTCAGCTTCCCAGCCTCAATTGTCGACTAGATTTGCTGCCTGAAGACCTTGCAGTCGTTGGTGGCATGGGATGTGGAGTTGTGCCACTTGCAATATTTCTTCTTCTTCAAGTCCTCGGCCGACGGGATCACGTGATTTTCAGGCAACTGGATCTGCTTCTCCTTAAGCAGCAAGTCGAAGATCCTGTCGACATTGGTGATGTCGAAGTCGTATCGTTCTTCCTTGGCCGTCTTCGGCGGCCATTGGCGGACGATGGCCTTTTTGTTCTTGGCCCATTCGGCTGCCGCCACTTCTGTGTTATCGTCACCGGACTCGTAGTCTGATTCGACGATGACCTGAGTTATATTTTTGACGGCCTTCCTGGTGTCTTGAAACCGCTGCTCGTGGGCCGTCACCTTTTGCACCAAGTGGGCTAGGCTGTCGAAGTCCTGCGCAGAGAATCGCTCTCGGATCGGTGCGATCAAACCATGAAAGGCCAAATCGGCCAACTGGGCGTTCGATAGCACCAGGCTGTAGCATCAGTTCCTCATCTCTCTAAAGCGTTGGATGTATTCTTGAACCGATTCGTTATGTTTTTGCCTGATGCTGGTGAGGTCCGACAACTTCATCTCATGGTTGCCGGAGTAAAAGTAGCTGTGAAATTTTTTTTCAAGATCGGCCCAGCTCCGAATTGAGTTGTAAGGCAATGAGGAGAACCAGGTAAAAGCCGATCCTGAAAGAGAAAGAGGGAATAATCGGACTCTCAAGGCGTCTGTAGCCGATGCTTCGCCGCACTGTGCAAAGAATCGGCTAACATGCTCGTAAGTTGAAACGTTGTCCTGCCCTGAGAACTTTGAAAAATCTAGGATCTTGTATCGGTTGGGCAACGGAATCCGCTCAAAGTGCTCTGGATAGGGATACCGATACATGTTTCCTGAGTCTTTTGGTTTGAGGCTGAATTGATCGCGCATGACATCTGCAATCAGATCGGCCCAAGTCCGGTTGTCCTGCTGTATCGACTCGTATGGGTCATACGGTGCGGGTGCTTGCCGATACAGCGGTGGTGGCGTCTGAGGACTGTAATGATGATCTTGACGGCCTCCTTGGTATTGGTAGTGATGATCAGCGGGAGGCGGCCGATGCGCCGGTGGTGGCGTTGGTGGTCCCGGGAACAGCTGTCGGCCACCGGCATTGTACCGTCTGTCCAAATCAATCGGCTCTGACTGCCGATTGTCGTTGAACATGTTAGCAATTTGATCCTGGGGCAGCGGTTACTGTCGGTTCAGCATGGTAATTGCTGGCCTTATAACCGATTTAGTTGGGTTGGGCTGGCCGAGGACCCCTCCTGGCGGCCCTTGTTGTGTTGGCGGTGGGGTCGGCCGATTCTGGGTGACCAATGTCGTGTAACCAGGAAACTGGCCGTCTACGAAGTACGTCGGCCCCCGTTGAACCTGGTCGGCTATCTTGGCGTCGACCACGGTAGCGATCATGTTGTTGAGCGTGTTGACCAGTATGCTACTTTGGTTGACTAGTGCGTGATGGACGGCCGAGTCGATCCAGTTTTGTAGGGGATACATAGCCGAATCGTCCTGTTCCTCGGTCGGCTCCTCCATCCTCTGCTTGCCCTTTGTCTCACCAGAGGAGGATGCGTTGAGGTAGTTCATGATGAACATATACTTTTGGTGCATGGCCCTGGATCTTGTTTGGGTGAAAGATTGCAAAAAGTTGGCCCGAAGCTCTTCCACCATCTTCTTGTAATCGGCTTGTTGCTCAGCTGATAACTGCTCCATCTTCACAGGCACGATGTTGTCCTGGGAAACGTTGGGGCTCTTGGAGTCGACCATCTTGCCGACTGAATCGATGCGTCCGAGTCGAGCCGACAGAGAAAGTCCCACCGGGCGTGCCAAGAAGCGTGTTGATGAGAAATTTCTCTCACGCGCTGGCCTTAGGAGATCTGCTTGACTCCAGTGGAGGTCCTTCTCGGTTGCCTGTGCGGTACAGGGTGTGCCAGTTGGTTTGATCTGTTAACCAACAAGAAAAACAAGGAAATATGCATTAAGTGTTAGGTTAGATCCCCACTGGATCGGCTGACGGAATCCATGAGCATATATTTATGCCAAGCGACTGGAATGGATCAGCTATACCGAGACAGCATCAGCCGTCTAACCTAAATACAGTAAAGGATAATAAATATATGAATCGATAACCTAGCCGATACTAGAAAGCTAACAATGAATCGGCTAGTACACCGACGAATCTTATGAAAAGATATCATTCTTGAACCAGATGTGCGTAGCCTGGGAAATCGGACGTCGGCTGTTGATGACGGACCGATTTCGGCTAATAACATCCGACAAGAATGCGATCTTAATATAAGAGGCAGTCCTAATATTAATCTAATAATAAATATATTAAAAGAAACATATCAGGGCAGATAAGGCCAGCTGAAACCCCGCACTGTCTCTAAATAATATAAATCTAGCCGAACAGATCATTGGCAATTCTAAAAACGACTTAATAGTTTGGACCCGATGCAGCATTAAGTATAAAAAGAAAAACCTGATCTGTTGAACCCGATTTATATTTCTCGAGACGGTGGATACCGCATATAAACCAGCCAACCATTAGATCTAACCCTATTGGCTGTAAGTTCTTGATAGAACTAGCCAACGGTAGGATAGATCTAAACATTGATCTAATTTATATGCGCTATATGATAAATAGTGCGGTGTAAACCCCTGAATCTAATGTGTCATTACGATGGAAGCACTAGAAACAGCAGATCATGCCACTAATGACAAGCATTTACCTGGATTTGGAGATTGAAACGATTCAGCCCGTAGCCAAACAAATTGCTCGTCTGAAGAAAAAGTTGGCGATGCGCCGAAGGTTTGATTGGTTGTGTTGAATAATGATTATTAATTACAGGGGGTATCGGGTCCTATTTATACCCAAGATACATTATCTGTACAAACCCTGAACTCCATCTAAACTACTTTTTAAAACACGACGTTATCCCGGGAAGGACCCATGCCGCATTAAAAATAACAGTTTAAACAAACTCCTAAATTACGATATAATTATCGTTACAGGACTCTATCCATAGATGGCAATATCGTTTAACGCGCAACTTAATAACTGAATCTTCTATTTATCTTCAAACTGTTGTACCAAAAACGGTTTTATCTCTTCCGGACCTGGAATCGGCTATCGGCCGCCCTTGTCCGATCCAACCTTAGCCGACTGGCCTCGCAGCCGATCGCTTCTCAGCCGATGCGGCCTCTGTTTCTCTGCCAAGCCAGCCGATCCGACTCTGCTTCATCTTTGCAAAGACATAGGGATTCACCTAGCAAATTTCGGTGTTAACACTGGGCCTAGAGGGCCCATCGAGACTCTATACCTAAGCAGATCCCTATCCAAACCGAGCCTTATCCGGGTCAAACTCGAATACTTGTTCCAACCCATTAAGTGTGCGACCCTATAGGTTCATGTATACTTGGTTATGACCTAAGAACACTTCTCGGTCGACCTGTCAATAGCGGCCCCTAGCAGAACGTATTGACACCAAAGTATACACAAAAGATCATATCGGCTGAACCTGTAATGTGTGCACAAATCCCTTTGCCTCACGATACCAATTAAGCTATAGGCAAGACACGTGCCATCCTATCAATAGCTTAATCATTCACTCAATCTCGTATTAGATTATCTATCTATTGATTGACTCCTCAATCAATTCGTCATGGCCAAGCACTTTCATAATCCATTACATCGAGGGGCCTAGATATATCTCTCCCATAGGAGGGTTAAATTCTATCTTAATCATTCATATCCAACTACATGTTTCATAGCAAACCCGAAGACTACTTTTATAACTACCTAGTTACGGTGTAGCATTTGGTAGTTCCTAAGTAAGTCATTACACATGTTGGAATCCATGATAACCTCAGGTCTAAGGACTTTGCACCAACACTACTTGAGACCAACTAATGACACATTAATTCCCTGTAGTGTCTCAAGGTGGGTCTATCCAACATCATGTTCTCTAGCATGTGTTCACATTTATTGATTTGGTATCTCCATACCATGATCCATGAGACATGATCATCAATCAATACATGTGTTGATCTTAGAATCATATTTGTTCCATATATATGATATATATGATCAGGGATCATTTAGAAATAGATTCATATAAAGAGTCTCATGAATAAGTCACATACTTGTTGATCAATACAAGTTGTCTATTTCATGGAATGGAATAACACTTTATTCATTAATACATAAACATTGACTATGATATCCAATATATCTATGTTGCCTCTAGTACATATCACTAACAGCCTCATGCATGCCCACATCAACTAGAGAAGTAAGAGAGAGGTGGCATGTCGCTTCGTCAAGTGTCCACCACCCAATGTCCCATCAACTTGTCCTGGCCAAAGGCTGACCCATGGACCCATGACAACCTGACCCATAGGCCCATGACAACCAGACATAGACTTCCTCAACCTCAGCACCAGCTGATGGCTGCAGGAGAACTGTCATATCCGCTTGGCATGTCAGAAGGGACATTGACAAGACTATGTTGACTAGAAATTTGTCATTCACACACGAAGGCCTGGGAGATCTGCTTACCTCTAGTGCAGTTCCTATAATTCGGGTTTAAGGCATGTCAGTTAGTTTGATCCTACAACTAACAACATAGATAGACATATTGTATAGGATCAAGGAACCGATCGGCCAATAAACGGATGTAGTGTAGCCAGCCGATGTCGATAGGGTTTTGATCAATCGGCTATAGATCCAATGTAGATTCAAATAATCAGATAAAAAATAAGATTTATGCTATCATTGGCTGGAACTAAACTATACATAATCATCAATCAACCATTTTTTATCAAAGACAATCTTGATAGATCGAACCGAGCCGAGATAGTATAAGATCAAAGTTGATAAAGAGAGATTGAACTATGAATATACAAGTTTGAGTATGATCCGATGTAACTTAGAGATTGCAACGAGATAATATAACATGAACCAATCGGCCAAAACTGATATAGCGTGATATATATATAAGTCCGATTGTTAAAGCATACATCGGTTAGAGATCTGATGTGGATAATTTATAATGTATATCGGCTAACAAACTGGCACATCTCATAGCTGAAGCCCACAATAATGAGAACTCATTGGCTAGAATTAAACTTGTTAGCAGCAATCTAATGGATTGGACCTAACCGAGACAGTATAGGATTGAAAATAATAAGAAAAACCTATTTAGCCGATAGACCTACATAAACATGATGGATATAACAAATCTATCTAGAACAGCAATATGATTAGAGAAATATCAACTTTGTTAGAATATCAGACCTAACCGAGAAAGTCCTAACCAAGCTGATACGAGTCGATGATATTAATGATAGAATCGATATATCTGCAATGCTTGCATCAACTTGAATAGAATATCGGACTTAACCGAGAAAGTTCTAGCCACGTCGATACAAGCGAAGTTGACAGAACTTACTTTCTCACCGGAGATCAAAGCTAATGCAGCCCAACTCAAAACTGAGAACTCACCAAGAGTAAAAGGGTGGCGATGCATCGAAAGTAATTGTATTGATCTGTGGACATAATTTACAAAAACCTTAGGTGTACATATTTATACCCTCGGATTGATACAAGTCATGGTCGGACATGACACATGTTTCTGAAAGATAAATGAAAAATACAAGTCTTCATCGAACACTAGATAAACTCCCTAAAAATAAAAAGAAAGTTACTAAATGATGTCTAACTAATAGATAGAATTAAACTATCATGTCGTGGTCTTCATGATTCCTCTTTGAATTCAGCTTGATCTGGATAAACTTCCATCTACTGATCAGCTCTTTCCTTAACCAAATCCACTAGAGAATCTTACAAAATTTTGGTGTTAACACATGCCCTCCAATTTTGGAGTATGAGAACTCATACTCTAAAATTATCTTATTCCTGGCCTTTATGACTCCAAAATTTCTTCTTCCTTTGCCTCTTGAAATCGGCTTTCATGAGCTGATACCTTCTGCATTAGATGAGCTAAACTTTTGAATTCCTAGAAGAAAAATCTTTCTTTGATATAGGCTAACAATCCTTGAAAATTCTGCTAATTGCCCATTACTTAAGCTCAAACTATAGCACTGGCTATGAACATCATGAAATCTTTGAATATATTCCAAAATTAATTCCTCTGTTCATTGCTTAATCGATGTCAAGTCTATGATCCGCATCTCGTGTATTCCAGCAAAGACATACTTATGAAACTGCTTTTCTAGATCGGTCGATCCTCTGATAGAATTCAATGGCAATGATGTAAACCATGTAAAACCCGATCTGGATAATGATAATGGAAATAGCCTAACTTACAAAGCTTCTTCAGTCGATGCTTCACCATATTGAGCCAAGAATTGGCTAATATGTTCAACTATAGATAAGTTGTCTTGTCCTAAAAACTTAGAGAAATTTGGGACCCTATATCGTGAGGTAGTGGAACCCTATCAAACCACTTAGGATATGGTCGCCGATACTGATGGGCCTGCTCCTTAGGTTTGATCCCAAACTGTTCCCTCATCATCTCAGCAATTTGCCCATTCACTATTCTATGCATTGTCCATGTTATATTGATGTGGCGTCGTTCTTTGCATATACAGCTTCCTTTGGTATTGATATTGATATTCTTTACCATGCCTATACTGATGAGGTTCTTTTAGCCGATATTGATGTGGTTTTTCATGTCAATGATGATGCGGCTCTTCATGTCGATACAGATGTGGTTGTCTCCCGAGCTGGATACGTCCATAAGTTATTTGAGGTACTAATGTCATTACTGGTATCAACATTGGCATCAACATCTGCATATATCAAAATTAGCTGATGTCTTTAGTCCTTGAGCAATTGATTCATTCCCTATTCACTTGACTAAATCCTGAACTGTATCTACCAATATCTAGATTCACCGATTAATGAAGGATGCACAACTTCATGGACCTATGATCTCATCTTGGCTTGGTTTACTGATCAAAACTGCCCTTGGAAATTGTGTCTTCTGAATTGGTCCATTTTGCGTCATGATGAAAGAATCAAGACAGTGGTTTTGAAAATTAGCCATATACTACTCCACTTGTTGCCTTTGTTCCTTAATCAAATTCTCCATCGTGACTGGAATGATATTTTCCTGATTGATTTCCTTAGTCATGATGATGATATGAAAAAACTGTCCCGCCGGACGTGCCAAAAGCGTGTTGGCTTGAAATTCGTCGTTCACACACGAAGGCCTAGGAGATCTGCTTAGCTCTAGTGCAGGTCCTATTAATTGGATTCAGGGTGTGATAGTTAGTTTGATCCTGCAACTAACAAGATAGATAGACAGATCATATAGGATCAAGGAACTGATCAGCCAATAAGCCGATGTAGTGTAGCGAAGCCAGCCGATGTTATAGGGTTTTGATCAATTAGCTATATATCTTATGTAGATTCAAATAATCAGATAACCAATAAGATTTAAGCTGTCATTGGTTGGAACTAAACTATGCATAATCATCAATAAATTGTTCTTTATCATAGAGAATCTTGATATATCAAATCGAAGCAAGACTGTATAAGATTAAAGTTGATAAAGAGAAATTTAACTAGTGAATATACAAGTTTGAGTATGAGCTGATGTAACTCAGATATTGCAACAAGATAATATAACTTGAACCAATCGGCCAAAACTCATATAACATGATATATATAAAAGTCCAATTGTTAAACCATATAACGACTAGAGATCTGATGCAGTTAAATTAAAGTGTATATTAGCTAACTAACCGATACATCTGATAGCTGAAGTCCATAATAATGATAACTCATTGGCTATAACTCCAATGAATGTTGCATAAAAGCCTATCGGCTTGCTAGAATTAAAGTTATTAGCAACAATCTAATAGATCAGACCTAAACGAGATAGTATAGTATTGAAGATAATTACAAAAACCTATTTAGTATATAGATCTACATAAACATGATGGATATAACAAATCTATCTAGAACAGCAGTATGATTAGAGAAATCTAAACTTAGTCAGAATATCAGACCTAACCGAGAAAATCCTAACTAAGTCGATACGACTCTAAATAGTGATGCAATTAAAGATATACTCGATATATCTGACAGGCAACACTTGCATCAACCTGAATAGAATATCAGACTTAACTGAGAGTTCTAGCCACGTCGATACAAGCAAAGTTGACAGAACTACTTTCTCACCGAAGATCAAAACTGATGCAACCCAACTCAAAACTAAGAACCCGCTAAGAGTAAAAGGGTGACGATGTGTCGAAAGTAATTGTGTTGATCTATGAATATAATTTACAAAGTCCTCCGATATACATATTTATACCATCGGGTTGATACAAGTCCTGATCGGACACGACACATGTTTTCTAAAGATGAAAGAAAAAATAAAAGTTATGATCAGACACTAGATAAACCCCCTAAAAATAAAATCATGTGTAATTAATAGATAGAATTAAAATGCCTAATTAATAGATAGAATTAAACTGCCATGTCGTGGTCTTCACGATTCCTCTTTGAATTAAGCTTGATCTCGATAGACTTTCATCTACCGCTCACTTTTTCCCTAACCAAATCCACTAGAGAATCATACCAAATTTTGGTTTTAATAGACTAAGCATATCGATTTTGTTGGAGCGGACCCTCCTTCTGGATACATGTATTGGCATTGTGGACACCCTTCGCCTATAAAAGGAGGAGCCATGCCAACGAATAGAGGGCTTCGATTCCTCACCAGTTAAAGCTCACAAGTCTCATATCTTATTGTAACTCTTGTTCTACATCCATAGTCCATATACACACGGGAGTAGGGTGTTATGCATCCGTGTGGTCCAAACCTGTATAAAACCTAGTGTTCATCTACTCTCTGAGGGTGACCCAAACTTGACTCACCCCCTAGTCAAATCATCAAAGGGGGAGTACTCGATTCATTGTTGTTATAGTCCCATACTTCGTCAGCTGGCATGCCAGGTGGGGGCGCTTTTGAGTTTGAGTTCCCGCGTGTTTTCTTTTTTGGCTTTCGACAACCATGGTGGGAGGCCATCGACGCTGCAACTCTGACGGGGACATGGCGAAAGTGGTGGACAAGGCAGCCGTGGCCGCGGCCGGTGGTTGGAGCCGAGCCCGTGGCCGCAACTATGGTGCCCGATGTCAGGGGTTCCCGATCTTCCGTCAGGTAGAGGTAACTATCGTTGTGGCAGAGAGTGACACACCGATCCGGCTTCACATCGAAAGATCCAACCCTGTAATCTTAGCACCACAACTCCTCTGGTTATCAATCGAGACACAGTACCAGTTGACCTCGCCAAGAAGGCTAATCCCTGCCTACGCAATGAAGAACACAATAAAGAACAAGAAAGAAAACAACCAATTTGCAGATGGATGATTAATCTCACAAAGTTGAGGTCTCATAAACCGATGAACGACAAAACTGTTCTTGATAGATTAATCTAAGAAAAAACCCAAGACCTAAATTGGGCAGCGGCTACTTTATATAATGACTCAGGGTTGTCCAAGCAACCCTATATGTGTTCCCAATTGGACTTGGACTCGGTACACGGCCCAAAGGCCATAAACGGTGGCGCAGCACCAAGACAGATTCTGGACATCTACTTGTTTTGATGATTCCCATTGATTTTGGAGGAATTTTGACATGCAACTGGTGCCATTGGAAAGGTTATCTTCTTAGATTTCCATACATATATATAACATCTAATTCGGAGCTCGTATGCGTCCTGGGCGTCTGTTTTAATGTGGATTCCTCCTAGACTCCAGAACCGACCCGAACTCGACTTGTATTGAGCCTTCAACTTGGCTTGCACTCCCTTTCTTGTCCTGGACACCTCCTAGCCTTCTCCATGAATCTCTTGATCCTCTTCATAGTTTCTAATTATAATATAATCATTAGATAGCAATCGATTCTCAAGATCATATAAATAAGTGCTTAGGAATGATCTCACCTCTAAATTCAACTGTCGTGCACGAGCTATAGTGATTGAACCTTACATATCCAGCGGAGGAATGTTGTGTGTATCCGAAGGAGTGATGTCCTTATCACCTGAAGACGGGGCCACGGTAGTAGCTTACGGCCCCACTCTATCTCCTTCGCTAAATCTCCCAACTTCGATGAGGCACACAGCCCGTGTGCACCGTGCAGAGAACCCACACCGCTGCCCGGGACGAGTAGCTACAGCTCCATCCATCATTGAGAGGGCTGGCGGCTGCCCCGCTAGGACAACGGCCGCGTCGTCCATACAGTGTGAGAGGGCGTGCCATGCCTCGTCATGGCACATCAGCATGTTGTCATCGCCGAAGCTCCTTAGGGTCCATGGCCCGTCCGGTCTCGAGCGTCGCTCGATCCCCAATTCCTCGAAGACCGACACCCCGAAGACCTTGCACCGTGCAACGCAGCCCAAGCTCGGTGGGCTCTGAAGACCTCCATGTCCGTCTTGATGGACTGCGGATCAATGAGGATGCCCGTGTTACCCTCGAGCGTCAGTGCGAGAGGCATGAGAACACTGCCGGCCGCCTCGAGTAGTCCTCTAGTACCACTCCCTTAGGAGGTGGATGCCGTGCGGAGTCAGTACCTTGGCCCGCTGAGGCGCTATACATATTGGGTTGTTTGGTGCTGTCCCCGGGCCTCTGGCAGGTATAGTGGACAGCCAAGTTCCAGCCCAATTTGTCGGAGAAGTACGATGGCTCCGTTGATCCAACCAAATACATCCAGATTTACACCACCACCATCCAGGCGGCTGATGGCAACAAGAGGATGATGGCAAACTACTTTCCAATCACCCTCAAGGCCCAGGCTCGTGCCTTGATGATGAACCTCCCTGAAGGGTCCATATACTCGTGGGAGGACCGATAGTGGGAGTGGCAAGAAGTAGGACGGATCTACAGCGTGAAGGGCAGATCCAGCTAGCCGGCCCTAGCAGTGGCACAGAAGACATGGGCGATGGCGCGGCGACATAGACGGTGGCGGTTGGTCATCATCTAGGATGGTTTTCTGGGGATATGCCCTTTCTCCTCCCTAGTCATGGGAAGCTCTAAGGTAAGGATGAATGGTGAGTGTGTTTTGAGCAACAAAGGTGGTTCGATCTCGCCTTCCTCTCTTCGTGCAGAAATCATGCGGTGAGGATGATACAACGCCTATGGCTTGGAGATGAGCACGACATGTAGAGGTGAAAAAGGAGCAAAAGGCCCCATATGTTAGGGCATGGCTAGCGGAGGGGTGCCGATAGAGTAGATAACATGTGCTAGCGATGTTTAGATGGTTGTGGGACGATGCGGTGCGATGGCAGGGGAGGTAGGTTGCTGGTGAAAGCCAGGCCCAACTCTTCTTTTGGCTGATAACGGCGACGCTCAAGGCGTCATGATCCCTCAGGGCATTATTGGGACGTCTTCCTCTTGCTGGCAGGATTTTTTTTGGTGAAAGTCTAAGTCCAGACATTTGAACATTGGGGGCAGCTCTACTTGTGTCGTACCCTCCCTAGAGGTGTTGTCTAGGAAATCTCGTTTTCTCATCTCTCCTGTCTTCAAACAGTTTGGTTTGAGGTGTTGTCGAAACTTGGTTTCGGCAATATAATTTCTGGGGTCACAGTCGAGATCGCCAAGCACAATGGGTTAGAAGAAGAAGAAGATTTAGACAGGTTCAGGCCCTCTCGTGAGGTAATACCCTACTCCTGTTTCGGTGGATTCGATCCGCCGAGTGTCTTTATTGATCTCGTGTGTCTAAAGCTCTTGCTTATGAATTCGTATATCCCTCAAGGGACGCCCCTTACCCCCCTTATATAGTCTTGGGAGGAGGGCTTACAGATCGAAAACCCTATCTTACTCTAAGTTGGTTTCCTCAATCTTACCAAACCGTGACTATAGGCCGATTGCCTTATCTCTATCGGCAATCGTAACACCCAAGTCATGTTCGGTTTACAGATATGGCAGGCGCAATCTATCTCTACCTCCAGTCGGATAAGCTTGCCATGTAGATACCCCATTGCCATAATCTCCACAGTAGCCCCCGAGTCCTTTTCAGTCGACGAGACAGCTCAACTTCAGACCAAAACAGCACACAACCAAAAACCTCTTTGTCCGAGTTCTTTTGGCGCCGAGTGATTCCATCATCTCTGCCTGAATCTTCCCGAGTGGCTCCAAAGACTCGTGAAGGGATGGAAAATATCTAAAAATTCTCAAAAATAAATATCTAGGTGCATCTCCCGATGCACCTAATTAGGTGTAGCCCCAACTATGTGGTTAGTCAAAAAGCAGACTAAGCATATAGTCAAGAACTATAAAAAATCATTCTTATGTAGATGCTTAGCTCATGCTAAAGCAACTTTATTACTCGGCAAGCTTACGCTTATCTGAGTGAATTTGCCCGAGTTATCTCAGAACAAATAACTCAATCAACCCTCGTGGGTGAAAAGCACTCGGTAAGCTCATGCTTATCCGAGTGGATATGCCCGAGTAATCCCGAAACAAATATTTCAATCGTCCCTCATGGGAAAACGAGTTCATTCAATCATATGAAAAATATGACCAAGTTATTAAATAGCTTTTGCCATAATACTGGTCTCAATCTATAAAGATCTTCACCAAGGTGGAAAAATAGATAGCATTGATAAGATCACTTAATCAAATGCCAAAAAACCAAACAGCCCTTGTCGTCAAGGCAGCTATAAAAACTTAGCTGTCGGTCACCTTCCAAGTTGCATCGTGCCAGCTTCTCATGAAGTCAAGCCAACCGCGGTATGGAAGGATTTTCAAAGGTACAGGGCACTCGGACACGCGCATATTGCCAGAGCAAATCTGCTTAAGCTCATCCGCTTAAGTCCCTAAGGACACGCGTCGGACCACACCTTAACTGGGCCATAGATTTTCTTATGGGCTCGGCCCAATCACCAGAAAACCTAGCGCAACCCTCAAATCTTTCTATAAAGGCACGAGGTCGTCCCCGCCTCTTCATCTTCCAAAAGTTTCCCCTTTTTGTAGTACTGTTCACCAGTTCACTGCGGAAAACCCTAGACTCGCGCGCTCCCAAATCCATCCATCTAGGAACTCGCTCTTTGCAACAACCAGCCTCCGCAGCCAAATTTCCCACGTTCCCTTGTCAAAAAACCCGACCTTTTCCGAGCAGATCCACTTCCCATCAACACCACTCTCATGGCGGAGGAAAAGAGGATTCTGTTCGACCAATGGGCCGCTTCAGATGTGAGGGAATCCACCCTCAAAGAGATGGTGAAGCACGGCGTGCTTCCGCTGAAGGAGATTGTGAGATGGCGCCCGGCGGCGGGGGAGGACTTCCCAACCCCGAACACCGGTGAACTCGTTGTTTTTACTTCCTTCTTCTATTGCGGGTTCAGCCTTCCCACCTCCGAGTTCTTCCGGGGGCTTCTGGATTACTATGGGCTTCAACTCTACCATCTGAACCTCAACTTGATGCTTCACATCGCTCTCTTCATTCATGTATGTGAAGCCTTCCTTGGCATCCTCCCCCACTTCCAACTCTTCCACCGCATGTTCTATCTCAAACCGCATCCGAACAAGGACCACCCATGCGTCGTTGGCGGGGCAGGTTTCCAACTCCGCGGATCTCTCCGCAAGGAGTATTTTTCTCTTCCCTTGAAGTCTTTCAATAAGGGATGGCATGCGGGCTGGTTCTTCGTTAACAACCTCGAACCCAGCCTGCCGTCTTTCGTCGGCCTTCCTCCTGTCCCCAATCCAACTTGGAGCACTGTTCCAGTAGCTCAAGATTGGGACGAGGCCAACAAGCTGCTCGCAAAGATCCTGGCGATGAAACAAAGGGGTCTTCGCGGGGAACAGATCACTCGGCACTTCATCAGGTGCCGACTGGCTCCGATCAAGGAACGGTCGAAGCCAGCCTTCGAGTATGAAGGCGGAAAGGACCCCAATCGGGAAGATCCAGATCCACTCAACTACGAAATCCTGAAGATCCGGATGTACAAGATCTTCTCGACTGGAATCGCAGTTGAGCGGGCCCTCATTCTGCCGGTTCTTCCCTTCAGCATCCACCGACCTCCTCCTCCGGTAAGCCAACTGGTTGCCTCATAGTGTCTTTCAATCTTGATATCTTGTCTCTTAACGTTGTACACTCTTTCTTCTGCAGGAAAACGCTTCTATCACCTCCATGCCATACAAGGTGTCCCACGATGACGCGCCGCGTCGCCCCGCCAAGAAGCCAGCTGGCGGGATCAAGATCCAAGGCGACCCAGTCGGGAAGCGAGCGGCGCCGAGTGGAGACTCGAACAAGCGGGCGAGTAAAAGGAGGTTGATCATCGAGGACTCGGATGACGACGTCCCGGCTCCTCCAATCGAGACCCCACCTCTAAGGCGATCGCCGCGGACGGCGCCGAAGATCCGCCGGTCGTCCAGATATGCTCTATAACCGAAGTCCAAACTTTTCCGTTAAAAAACTTTCTTTATCTTTACCCCTACTGTGTTCACTTTCGCAGGAGGCCCCAGGACATAGATCCTGTCGGGGGAAGTGAAGGGCCGACCCCAGCCGCTGCTCCCGAGGTGCCAAGGCCAGCAGAGCCAAAGCCCCGGAGCCCACAACCAAGTGCAAGCGCTCCGGGGAAACAACCTTCGCCTCCGAAGAAGGATGCCCGGGAAGGAGCCCCGGCCGTCGGTCGGGATATCCCGGCGGAAACCGATCAACGGCAGGAAACCTCGGGCCGCGGCTCGCGCCCACCGAGGGCCACTCGGCGCGGAGTCAGAAGAAGGAGGCCAGCCGGGCCGCTCCACCTAAGCAGGCAACCGCCGAAACTGGTGAGATTTGTTTCAAAATACTCTTTTGCCCTTTCAGTTTGAATCTTTCATGTCTTCATTTGTCCTTCTTATTTGTCAGCCACAGTGGAGGAGATCCCAAGGTTGCAGTCCTCTGAAACCTGGGTTCCCCCTATTAGGATCGAGTGGCGGGATTCGGAAGGCGAAAGGCAGGGCATCATCCTGGACCGGCAAGCCGAGAAAGATGAAAGAGATGCCCTTGTCGAAAGCTTGAAAGAGGCGACCACGCTAACGTAAGCCTTCGTTTTCTCTTTAATTGTACTATCATTGTCTTTCGGTTGGTCACTCTTACGCTTTCGCGCGCAGAAGGAATATTGCCGCTCCATGGCAAAATCGAGGTGCTTGGAGAAGCTGGTTCCTCACCTGAACTCCTTAGAGGACGTTCAGCGACAGCTGAAGGCCACTCGGGAGGAGGCCGCGTCGAAAGAGGCGGCTTTAAGGAGAGAGATTGCGGAGCTTCGGGAGGCGAATCTCGACCTCCGAGGATCAGTCGGGAGTAAGCCCGTCTCTCCAAGTTTCTTCATGATTCTCATGTTAATCTCGGTTGTTGATGATCTTCCTTTGTAGAAAATTCTTCGGAGGTCCACTCGCTTCAAGTCCAGCTGGAGGCAGTCAGCCTCGATAAAGCCGAGATGGAGGCCGAGTTTCAAGGTAAGTCTCTTTGGAGTAAAACTTCTTGTGCTGCTTCATTTCCGAGTGCTTTGAATGATCCGGAGCTTTTGGCAGCTTACAAGGTAAAGACCCGAGCTCAATACGACGTCTTGCTTGGGCGGGTCAAATGAAGCGACGAGATTCGAGAAGAGGTCGCCAATGCCGCTATGCCGATCTTGCTGTCCTTATTCGATCAAGAAGTTGGGGCCAGTTCGCTGGAGCCGGTAGAAATATTCGACAAGCTGCGGCTGGCTCCCGATCGGTATTTGGCCAACATCACCGAAGCAGCCAACATGGGGGCTGGTCTGGCTCTTGCACAGACCAAGTCCCTTTACCCCCGAGTGGACATCCACTCGGTCGGGGAAGGTTTTGCTGACGAAACGACAGACGAGCAGGCCTTGGACATGCTGAGTGAGGCGCAGGAGGCGGCGAAGAAAATATCCATTGATGTAGTAAACAACTTCAAGATTTGATTTGTCTTTCTGACTTTATCTTGTAAACGTCGCATAACTGCAACACTCTGATGTAGAACTTGTGATATATTTAGTTTATTTATGTTAATGCCTTGATCCAAGCTTTTGCGTGAAATTTCTTAAGAAGTTTCCGTCTGGCTGTCATCAAGCCTAGGCTCGATTAGGTCATCGGAAAACTCTCAGTCCTCAAACGCTGAACTCGAATCGAAGGACATTAAACAATGATAAACCAAATTATGCACAAAAGTTGATGAGGAAAACTTAAGCTTTATTGACGTATGTACAGCCCCCGACTGCTAACTCAAGAAGTCATCTTGCTTGAGGTTGGCAGTCAAGGAAAACATGAAACCTTAGCCGAATTAGGCATAAAATCGTCGAAGATGCTCGATATTCCAGGAGTTCTCCACCATAGACCCGTCTTCACGCTTTAGTCGGTATGCACCGGGCCGAGTCACTTCAGCGATTATGTACGGTCCCTCCCATAAGGGAGATAACTTGTGTCGGTCTTTGGTGGTCTGGATCTTGCGTAGGACCAGGTCGCCAATAATGAAAGCTCGTGCCGCACGTTGCGGCGTGGTATCTTCCGAGCCCTTGAAGGTATTTGGCCGATGGATGAGGGCTGCCTCGCGGGCCTCTTCCAATCGGGTGAGGTCATCCACTCGGTCAGGGTCGTAGCGTTCATCGTTGAAGCTGCGGACCCGGAGGGATTCATATTCCATCTCGTTTGGCAGCATGGCTTCTGCGCCATAGACCAAAAAGAAAGGAGTTTGGCCGGTAGCCCGACTGGGTGTGGTCCGCAGTGACCATAAGACCGAGGGAAGTTCTTGGACCCACTTGCCAGCGTAAGGGTTTAGGCGGTCGAAAACGCGGGCCTTGATGCCTTGGGGGACCATGCCGTTGGCTCGCTCGACTTGTCCGTTGCTTTTGGGATGAGCTACTGATGCGTAGCAGATCTTGATTCCGAAGTCTTCACAAAATTCCATGAAGATGCCTCCCGTGAATTGAGTCCCGTTTTCAGTTATGATTCTGTTTGGGATGCCGAAGCGGTGCACGATGTTGAGGAAAAAGTCCCGTGCTTTATCAGCAGTGATTGTGGCGACCGGCTTGGCCTCAATCCACTTGGAGAACTTGTCGATTGCGACGAAGAGGTGTGTGAATCCTCCTGGAGCTTTTTTGTAAGGGCCAACCATGTCCAGCCCCTATACCGCGAAAGGCCAGGAAAGTGGAATTGTTTGAAGCTCCTGGGCCGGGACATGGCTTTGTCGGGCGAAAAACTGGCAGCCTTCGCAGGTTCGTACGACTTTATCCGCGTCGGAGACCGCGGTAAGCCAGAAGAAACCTTGCCTGTAAGCTTTGTCGACTAAAGTGCGTGCTGCCGCGTGGCTTCCGCATATGCCCGAGTGGATGTCTTGGAGTAGTTGCCTTCCTTCGTCGGGTGTGATGCACCTCATTAGAATTCCGGAGGGGCTTCTCTTGTATAGATCGGAGTCAACCATGACATATGCTTGGCAACGACGCCGGACGCGTTCTGCTTCATCCCGGTCATCCGGCAGCTCTTGCTGGGTTAAGAATTTGATGAGCGGTGTCCTCCATTCGGTATCGGTCATGGCGACTTCGTTCGTGGTTTGCTCGTTGGGAATTGTCTTTGCTGTGATGGTTGGTTCGTAGAGATGTTCGACAAAGACGTCTGTTGGGGCAGCTTCGTGCTTAGATCCGAACTGTGCCAGCTCATCGGCGGCTTCGTTGTTATGTCTCAGGACATGTGAGAGTTCGAGCCCGTCAAACTTGTCCTCAAGCTTGCGGACCTCTTGGCGGTAGGCCTCCATAGTGTCGTTTAGGCAGGACCAGTCTTTCATCACTTGATTGACGACCAGCTGGGAGTCGCCTTTCACAATAAGCCGACGTACCCCGAGTAAAACTGCGAGGCGCAGTCCATGTAGAAGAGCTTCGTACTCGGCAACGTTGTGTGAGGCGGAGAAGTGGAGGTGAAGGACATATCTTAGCCTTTCCCCGGTCGGGGAGATTAGCACAACTCCTGCTCCCAAGTCGGTGATCCTCTTGGATCCGTCGAAGTGCATGGTCCAGTGTTGGAGGTCTTCCCGAGGCACGTTTTCTTGCTGTTCAGTCCACTCGGCCAGGAAGTCCGCCAAGGCTTGTGACTTTATGGACGTCCTTGCCTTAAAAGTCAAGTCCAGGCATCGGCTCTAGGGCCCACTTGGCGATGCGTCCGGTTGCCTCGCGGTTGTGGATGACATCGCCGAGTGGGAAAGAGGTGACGACGGTGACCGAGTGACCCTCAAAATAGTGTGCCAATTTCCTCGCGGTTATTAGAACACCATAGAGCAGTTTTTGTACCTGAGGGTAGCAAATTTTGGCTCCTGCCAATACTTCGCTAACAAAGTAGATTGGCCTTTGAATCTTCTGAGCCCGTCCTTCTTCTTCTCGTTCGACCACAAGGACCGTACTAACCACTTGGTGAGTGGCTGAAACGTACAGCAGCAGAGGTTCCTGGGGTTGAGGCGAGGCCAGGACGGGCGGCGATGTAAGGAACTCTTTGAAATCTTCAAAGGCTTTGTTGGCTTCTGTGGTCCACTGGAAGTCGTCTGTCTTCTTTAGCAGTCTGAAGAAGGGCATGCCTCGTTCGCCGAGTCAGGATATGAAACGGCTTAGTGCCGCCATGCAGCCAGTGAGCTTCTGGGCGTCTTTCTGGTTACTCAGGGGTTTCATGCTTAAGATGGCGTTGATCTTCTCTGGATTTGCTTCAATGCCGCGATCTGACACCATGAAGCCGAGCAATTTGCCTGATGGAACACCGAAAGTGCACTTCTCCGGGTTTAACTTCATTCTGAAGGCCCGGATGTTCGCAAAGGTTTCTTCTAAGTCGGCGATCAGGTCTTCTTTCTGCTTGGTCTTGATGACAACGTCGTCGACATAAGCTTCAACGTTCTTGCCGATCTGCGTCTGGAAATATCTTTGGATCATGCGTTGGTATGTGGCCCCGGCGTTCTTCAGGCCGAAAGGCATGGTGATGTAGCAGTAGGCCCCAAACGGCGTGATGAACGATGTCTTCAGGCAGTCGGATTCTTTTAAGCGATCCGGTGATAGCCCGAGTAATGATCCAGAAACTCGGGAGTTGGCAGCCGGTTGAGTCGACGACTTGGTCGATGCGAGGCAGCCGAACGGATCTTTGGGGCAGGCTTTGTTGAGGTCGTATAGTCAACGCACATGCGCCATTGCCCCGTCTTCTTGCGGACCGGACCGGGTTGGCTAACCGGTCGGGATGGAGGACTTCTTTAATGAAGCCGGCAGCCAAGAGCTTTGCGAGTTCTTCTTTGATAGCGTCTTTTCGATCCTGTGCGAATCTGCATAATCGTTGTTTTATCGGTTTGGCGTCATCTTTGACGTTCAAAGAGTGCTCGATCACCTCCCTAGGAATTCCAGGCATATCGGATGGTTTCCAAGCAAAAACATCTTTATTATTTTGGAGGAAGGTGATGAGCGCGCTTTCCTATTTGGGATCTAGGTCAGCGCCGATTACAGCAGTTTTCGAGGGATCCGACGGATCAAGGGAGATCTTCTTGGTCTTGGCGTCGCCGGATCCTGATTTGGCTATCTTCTTCGCGGGGACTTCGCCCTCTGCCGAAGTTGATGCAGCCAATCGGACTTCTTGTTGGCCACGTAATCTCTCGCGAGATTGGGCCATGTCGCAGCTCTCCTTATCGCAGGTGAAGGCTTGCTTCACGTCGCTGCGAAGAGTGATGACGCCGTTGGGACCCGGCATCTTCATGCAGAGGTAGGTGTAGTGAGGATCGCCATGAACTTGGCAAGCGCAGGCCTTCCGATGATGGCGTGATATGCTGTTTCGAAGTTGGCCACCTCAAAGGTGACGTTCTCCGTTCGGAAGTTCTCTCGGGCTCCGAAGGTGACTGGGAGGGAGATATGCCCGAGTGGTGTAGAAGATAGCCCTGGGATAACTCCGTGGAAGGGGGCTGAGCTTGCCTTTAGTTCGGCCCTCGGGATCTGCATCTCATCCATGGTCTTGGCAAACAGGATGTTGAGGGCACTGCCCCCATCGATGAGGACGCGCTTAAGCCGATGTTGCGGACCACGGGGTCCGGGACGAGTGGATAGCGCCCGGATGAACCACTCGGTCGGGATGATCCGAGCGGTCAAAGGTGATGGCCACTTCCGACCATCGCGATATTGAGGGACTTCGGGTTGAGCCGCGTTGACCTCCCGTCGGTTAGCTTTTGTTTCCTCTTGGACTCATAGGCTAGCGGACCTCCGAAGATGTGGTTGAGCTCCCCCACTGGGTCTTGAAAAGGTTCGGTATTTTCGGCCGCGTTGTTCTTTTTGGCGCCTGACGGGCCAGCCTCGTCAGTCGGCTTCTTGTTGAGCTGCGCCGCGTACTATTCGGCGAACTGCTTGTAGATAAAGCAGTCCTTCGCCGCGTGCTTATGATTCGGATGGTGGGTGCACTGGGCGTTCATGATGGCGTCGTAGGCGGCGACTCGGGGACGGCGTTGAGTGTTGGAGGTTGCGGCCACTAGGTCCTTAGATCGGCGCTTGCGATCTTTCTGGCCCTGGTTGCCGTTGTTGCCGTCATCCTTCTTAGGATTACGGCTTCCTCCCGCTTGCTTGTCCTCCCTTCTATCGGGCCGGTCTTGACGGGCGGCCTTAATGGCGTCATTGGATTTGGCGTATGAGTTCGCCGTCTCGAACATCTGCTTCACCGTCTTCGGTGGTTTGCGCCGAACTTCCCGATGAGCGGCTCATTACGGACTCCCTTCTGGAAGGCGGCGATGATGATGTCATCGGTGATGTTCGGGATCTTGTTGCGCTTCTCGAAGAAACGACGAATGTAATCCTTCAGAGGCTCGTCCGGCTTTTGGATGACGTTGTATAGGTCGAAGTGTGTGCTGGGCCTCTCGAAGGTACCTTGGAAGTTGGCGATGAAGTGGTCCCTCAGCTCGCTCCACGAGCCGATTGAGCCTCTTGGCAGGCTCGTGAGCCAGTTTCTGGCTGAGTTAGCGAGGGCCACGGGCAGGTAATTGGCCATAGCTTTGTTGTCGCCACCTGCAGCACGGATGGCGAGGGTGTATACGGTTAGCCAAGATTCAGGGTCGGTCTTGCCGTCGTACCTCTCAATCCCTGTGGGCTTGAACCCACTCGGCCAGTGCACTCGGCGGAGCTCCCGAGTGAAAGCTGGTACTCCGTCGTCGCCGCTATCGGGTGATCCCCTCCGATCTTCCCGAGTGCGTCGGTCCCGTTCCTGGTAGCGGCGATCGAGGACTTCCCGCATCACTCGGCGGGGTCTTCGGTTGGTGGTTGGGTAGTAAGCCGTTGTTGCGGCGGACGCGGTGGTGGACAGTGGACGTCCATGTCGTTTGTCGCGGGAGTCGGCCGTCTGCTCCTGGTAATTCAGCGTGGACTCGCGGGGTGGGCCTCTTGGCTCGGTCGTCGACCGATCGGCTCGGGCCTCTTATAGTCTCCCGACCTTAGAGGCGGAAGCGGACTCTTGTCTGGCGTTTCGGCCACAGATTCAGTCGGCCTTCGTGCCGAGGTGGTGGGGTGGCCGTTAGCTGTGGCGACGACGATGGTCTTGATCTTGTCGAGTATTGGAGTCACATTGGCGGGTGCCGTCTCCATGACGGTGTCCACGAGGGTAAGTGCGGCAACAGCGTTCTGCTGTGGCGTTTGGAAGATGTTGGTGTTGCGGACCCGTGTTTGGAGGATGGCCTCCTGGGCAGATCGTCCGGCTGCACGTAGGTCCTGCTTCCTCTTGTCAGCCTCGTCCTTGCGTTGTTTCTCCTCTTCGGCTGTCTTGCGCTCGAGCTCCACCTTGGCTCGCTCTTCTTCAGCAAGCCTTCTGGCCATGGCTGAGTCGGACTCGTCTGGCTCGGCCATGAGGACGTCAAAGCACTTCGACTCATAGTCCATGCGGCAGTCGGAGTTGTCGGCTTCGTCAGAAGGGATGCCGTAGAGGTTGTCGAAGCCGACGGAGCTGAGGTATCCATTGAGCTCCGAAGATGAGCAAGAGCCGAATGATGGGAGGATGACGGCGACCTCCCTTGATCCTGGTTAACCCGGATCTGGATCGTTCCAGTCCGAGTCAGAGCTTGGGGGTGTGGGCTCCTCCGAGTGGGTCGCCGCCGACTCGGGGGAGAGAAGTTCGCTGTAGATCTCGGCGGCGTTTGGTAACCCAAACGGAACCGAGAGGTCTTTGTCTCGAATAGATTGCCTCCGTTGGGGAGGTGAGAAGATTGGCGCAGATTTTGGTGGTATTCGGTAATCCGAATGGTGCCGAGTGAAGTCCGTCGTCGGAGAAAGTAGATTGCATCTTGGTCTTCAAGATGTCGTTGTAGATGCTGGCACTGTTCGAAAGCCCGAACGGCGTCGAGTGGATTCCTCCTTCCGACTGGTCTGAATCCGAGTCGAAAGAGGAATCGTCGGCGAAGTTGGCGGCGAAGTCGCCGAATCTTGGAGGAGATCCCATCATGCTTGTCGGCGAGATTTGTTGAAGAAGTCTCGACGCGCGGCCCCTACCGGCGCGCCAACCGTCGAAACTTGGTTTCGGCAATATAATTTCGGGGTCGCATCGAGATCGCCAAGCACAATGGGTTAGAAGAAGAAGAAGATTTAGACAGGTTCAGGCCCTCTCGTGAGGTAATACCCTACTCCTGTTTCGGTGGATTCGATCCACCGAGTGTCTTTATTGATCTCGTGTGTCTAAAGCTCTTGCTTATGAATTCGTATATCCCTCAAGGGACACCCCTTACCCCCCCTTATATAGTCTTGGGAGGAGGGCTTACAGATCGGAAACCCTATCTTACTCTAAGTTGGTTTCCTCAATCTTACCAAACCGTGACTATAGGCCGATTGCCTTATCTCTATCGGCAATCGTAACACCCAAGTCATGTTCGGTTTACAGATATGGCAGGCGCAATCTATTCCTACATCCAGTCGGATAAGCTTGCCATGTAGATACCCCATTGCCATAATCTCCACACCCCTAGAGGTGTTGTCTAGGAAATCTCGTTTTCTCATCTCTCCTGTCTTCAAACAGTTTGGTTTGCGGTGGTGCTCTTGGTTGTTGCCATCGGGTTAGCTCGAGCAAGGAGTGGATCTTTTTATCTCTCACCTTCTTCCTCAACAACCGTTCTACGTGATGACGTCTAGGAGCATGTGGGTGATCACCTGTTTGGAGTCTGATTTGGGCGGGACGTTGTGTCCTCTTCGTAGAGCTGGTGGCATCTGGACACTAGCAGCGGCATGGTTCTAGTTTCTTTCCTGATGTGTGTGCTTGATCGAGTTGTCGGTATGTGCTGATGGCTTGGTGTTTTTCTCTCTGATTATTGTATCTCAGGACAACAATTTTTTTATTCATGTTATATCAATATAAAACATATACCATATGGTGTTTCGTTTAAAAAAGAAAGAAAAAAGAAAGTAAGTAAGTTAGGTATACTCGTACTGCACGGAACCAGCTCCTCTCGTTAGCCGATGCAGAGTGCACTGCCACCGCACGCGCGGCCCGAGCGACCCGACACGTGGGCCAACAGTCGCTCGGACCCATGTGCGTGGCAGTACTGCACTCGCAATCGATCAGAGGATCTCAATTGTACTGCACATACCTACATATACTTGCATCGTAAATTACTACTTCCTTTTTAAGAATATATGCCACGGTTAACTTTTTAATATTTATTTAATCATTTGTTTTTCTATAAATATTTATATAATACATATATATATATATGCTTAAAGTACTTTTGATGACTGATCTAGTGATATTTTTTAAATTTACATTGAATAAATACTGTTGGTTAAAATTTTGAAAAAAACTCAACCGCATCATATGTTAAAATACGAAGGAAATAAAATATAAAGACTGAAGGTAATATATAGCACATGATATAACGGTACAAAATTGACAAAGTTGAAAGAATAGTCTGAAAATAAATATAATGATTTAATTTGGTAGATGTACAGTACGACATAAGCAAAGAAATTAGGAGTCGCAGGTTTGAAAATGAGCTGTTCACATCTTAAAGTACTTTGCGACCTAGGATATATGCGACATGTACAACCAAGACCTACATGTCAAACATACATGGGTGGCAAGTAGAGCACTAGGGTGGCAAATCCTCAAATTCTTGTCTTTAACACTATCATGGTATTTTAGACATATTAAAATGAAGAAAAAGTTAGCGCACGTAAAATAGACTTTGACTAATAATTTTTAATTATTACAAACTTAAAAATAGATTTATATAATTTTTTTAAAAAACATATTTTAAAACATGCTAAAGAAAATCAAAGATAAAATCTACGTCTTAATCGGAAAAGAACTGTGTCTATATTATGATTTCTTTTGCATCAAGCTTTTTCAATCTCATTTATTTATGTGTAGCAACTAATCACTAACAAATATTAAGAAAATTAATTTTCTCTTAGCTCCATAAATTAACTTTCCAGTGAAGAGGATTTGGTAAAGCAAATTAACTCAGAAAATGTTCACATCACACACCGACGCTCAGTTTTCAGTGCTCTCAAGATGGTAGGCACGAGATGCCCTCAATTAGGTTCCCACGTAGACCGTCGATCTGCCACGTACCATTCCTCGGCTCAGAATTTATTTATTTTCAAATAGACCTTGAGAGCGACCAGCGCAAGTGTGGTTTAGGCATTCGTTGGCCCTCCAGTTCCACATACATATTTTATAATTTTAAAAGTGAACTGTATGGTCGGTCTGGTATGTGTCGTCTGATCTCTAACTTTTAAAATATATTTTGGGATTACAAACTTATCATTAATGTCATATAGATCTAAATGAACTACTCCTTAAGATGACGTGATATGTCACGATGACTTAGGGCCTGTTTAGTTATATGTCAAAAACTTTACACCCTGTCACATCGAAAGTTTGGACACATAAATAAAGTATTAAATATAAACTAAAAAAATAACTAATTACACAGTTTGCATGTAATTTACGAGACGAATCTTTTAAGCCTAATTAGGCTATGATTTGACAATAAAGTGCTACAGTAAACTTGTGCTAATGACGAATTAATTAGGCTTAATAAATTCGTCTTGTCGTTTACAGACGGGTTCTGTAATTTATTTTATTATTAGTCTATGTTTAATACTTCAAATGTGTGTCCAAACATTGATGTGACCTTTTTTTACAAAACTTTACAGAAACTAAACACAGCCTTAATGAGATTCACATCTCAGTCACGTAAAAAATAAAAAGAGATGAGAAAAAATATTTTTAATTTACAAAAATAAATTAAAAAGGAGGAGAAAAATATGTTCGTATTTTTATACGTGGTTGACAGGTAGGTTTCACTAATACATAGGCACTACCATGACATGTCACATCAGCACACAAAGCGGGTTACATATCCATACAACTGCTCGTACACTTTACTCTATTTTAAACATGTTTGCATTTGGTCTATCCATTTAAATGATATCCATATATATATGTCGGAGATATATAAAACCCATAAAAACTAGACCTAAAAGCTTTGTAAATTCATAAAAAAATTACTAAGATAGATGTAGGCGTGAAATAAATTATCACCAAATCTTAAATCCAAACTCAACTTCGTTGGAGAGAAAAATAAATTTTAGATAAATAGTAACGAGACACTATTCATCTAAAATTTGTTTTTTTCCTTTCAAATGAAGTTAAGTTTGGGCTATAAATTTATTATAAATATATCTCATATTTATACGTATCTTTAGTAATTTTTTCATGAATTTACAAAACTTTTAAATATAGTTTTTATGAGTTTTCACTTCTTTGATGATTTTGACTGTATATTTTTCCATATATATCACACTAGCTTACACCCAAACTTATATCGAAACCTCTTTTCCGGTGAACACCATATTACCCTGTTCATTTTTTAATATATGACATTGAGGATCATGTAATTAATTTATTTTTACTCTGCCATAACCATTATATATTTTCAACTATCGTTTTTCTTCCTCCCCTAAAGAAACCTCCCTCTCTAAAAACCTCTCTAAAAGACCACTCCCCTTAAAAAACACCCATAAAAAAAATCTCACGATCCTGTTACCATATATGGACATTTAAATAGCTTAAAAATAGAGGTAATAATTCTCAAAATAACTCCAAATGACATTAGTTTATTGAGCTATGTAGAATGCATGGAGAATGTAACTGCAAAATATTTTTACCAAGAGAGCTTGACCCCGAGGACAAATATTTTCACAGAAATATATAACTCTGTATAGCTTCCACATTGTCCTCAGTTTATCGAGCCCTTGAACATAGGTATACCTAGCTATACGTCCCATATCTTCCTCTGTCATTCACATTTCACAGACGTAGTATAACCTATCAGACTGAAAGAATAGAAAATAAAAAAAACATTCACCGTACTCGCAACAACAGAGTCACCTCTTATGTAGGTAGCTCGCATGCAGGTTGGACAAATCATTCGGGCTTGCACTTGAATAAGATCCCGTTCGTTTGTGGTAAAGTAATTGGATGAAAATTTTCATCTTTATGACATAATTTACAAGCTGAAGCTGAAGATATATGATATGTTTGGTATGAAAACTTTTTATATAAAATTACTATAAATCTTTTTAAATTTATAATAATTAAAATGTAATTAATCACACGTTAATATCATCATATTTTACGTGAAACTTAATCTTTATGTTTATTCCTTGTGTTTATGTTTATCTACACCATGAAAAACACTATCTTATCGGACGCTCCAAACTACAAAGGAGTAAGAAATACTTCGTTGCCTAGACTCGACGTTGCCGTCGATTCTGCCACTACATTTTATATGTGTTGATCCAATACGAGCCCCTTCGACACTTGACTACGAATTCGAATTATGTTCTTTCCTGGCTGAAAAGAACATCCTTATTGACAAATACATTTATTTCAGAATCATTGTAGCTATATGGGTCATTCTCACTTGAATGAATGAATCGAGAGTTCTCAACTTGCCAACAAGAAGACGTAAGTAAGAAAATAATTACACAGAGGAAATATTTTACCAAGAGGGAGTACAGAGTACAACGGATCGAACTCATACCAACCATTGCCAGCTGAGACAAAATTTTAGAACACTGATTGTAATTTAATACCCTTGACACTGGATTAACTGTAAACCATATTAAATTCAGACATTGACATTAATAAATCGAAGTCCTGAATGTTCAGAGAGGACATACGTATATGGTCGAAAACGTTTTGCCCTTACCCTACGTGCTGTGTCGATCAACGATTAATTCAACGTACGTTAGCCACTTGATCACCGACGTTCTCTAGAATCTAGATTATGGTGTCGTGGTTACTGTGGCATCCGTGAACAGGTAATACATTATTTTGTAAGAATTGACGCGGGAGATATACGTATCATTACATTAAGTATATTAAATAAGAAAAGAGAAAATGAAACGAACAATCATTACCTACTTAAATACTGCCCCTTAGCTAAGTCATTACACACAAATACTCTTTTATTCTTAAAAATATAAAAATCTTTAAAAATATAAAGATTTTTAAGTTGTTTAGTAAATACTAAGGTTTAGATGAAAAGATTTGATTCTATGTAAAAATCCTTTTTGCATTTTTTTAATTAATGGGAAACCACGGGAATTTAATGGTTGCTACAGTGACTGGATTGTTTTATGTAAAATTCTCGAAACTTTCGAAGTTTGCCATCCAACTAATTAAAAAAGTGCAAACAAGGAATTAGGTAAGGATGAGAGTAATACTTGTGTACTGCACCTTCTTGTTTTCTTAACACATGCAATTTTTTACACAGTCGCGAGTGTTAAGTGGCGTTGCAGAATTTTCAGAATAACCATTTCACCTTTCGTGACAACTTTAGGCTCTGTTCGCACGGTAGTTTTGGGCTTTGTTTGCAGGCTTGCAGGTTCCCTTGTTGGACATTAAAATCGAGAAATAACTTCACTTGACGTCCCTCACTTGCTCGTTGAGTCTAAAATTTGTCCTTTAATTGTAATGGCGTATTTCTCAACTCTAAAAATCACTACAAATAAAGTTTTAAAATGGTTTGAATTGTGATTTTAACTGACATGATGTCTATGTAGTGTTGATGTGTAAAAAAACCGTGAAACCCATCTTGTCATGATTGTTCGATTTAAAAAAATTTACAGCGATACCCTCGTCTTCATGTCCAATCTCCTCCCCCTGTTCCCTGACATGCCGCCATTGATGCGAGCTGCCGTCGGCGTCGAGGTCATCACGTTCACTCGTTTATGTCGTCGTTTGGCGCAGGCGGCGAACTATGTGTCGTTCTCGCTTAGAGATGCAGGTGGTGTTGGTCCTGCCGCTAGCCTCCTGGGCCGGCTCACGTCGCTAGCCCACCATCCTGTCCACGAACCCACATAATCAAAAATGGGCTAATGCGGCGGACAACATCGACCCAGCGACGCCATCAACCCATCCGCAAGAAGCTCTCCTGTCCATGGCTCTGCACATCGCAACTCGCCAACCCTAGCCGCCGCTCCCCATGGCTCCCCCATCGCCGATCCCCGCCGCCTGCCCGTCGTCCTCCGCCGCCGGCATGGCTCCCTCGCCGATACTTATCACTTGCCCATCGTCCGTTGACGTCGTCAAGGCTGCTTCGTCCAATCCTGCTTCGTCCGTCGCTGTCGTCAGGGTCGCTGCCATCTGGGCCGCTGCCGTCGAGGCCACCGCCGTTGGGGCCCCTACCGCCGTCATCGGAGCTACGCCACCGGGCTGCGGCCGTCGTGGCTGCTGCCGTTGGGGCCCCCTCGCCGAGACCTCTCGTCGACGATCCCATCTTCCTCCATTGTTGCGCAAGACGTCAGCTCGTCCTACAGTGGCCAAACCGTCCATAGCTCCTCCACCTACACAGGTAATTTCCTCAATCTTGGTGTTATTGATGAAGCAAACATCAATATCTTCTTGTATTGGTTCCCCTCCATGCCCCTTTGTTCATTCTTCTAGCTCTACTGCAGTGATGTGCTTTAGTGTTCTCTCTTGTTCTAGCTCTCTTGTGTTCCTGAAATATTTTGATGTTTTCTATTTTAGGAATTATGCATGGAGGCTCAAGAGGGCAGTGGAATATCTTCAGCAACTCAACGGACGCGCCGTGTGGTGCAGGAACAGAATGCTCCACCAGCAAAGCGACTAAAGTCCCCAATTATTCCTATTGTCGGTTCCCCTGGGATACGGATGTTGATGTCATCCCCATCTGCAGCACGAGTAACAAGATCCCCATCAACAACATCGCCAATGTCTCCATCTGAGCAAACCACATTTGTCGGGGATGGTAAGTGCAAATACATCGGTGTCAATTTGATTTTGTCCTATAACATGACCTTAATCGTTTCCTATGAAATAATTCCATGCCAATTTCATTTAATGCCAATATTTAGGTTCCTCTCGTAGATCTAAAAAGAGAAAACTTACATCGGAGATTTGGAAAGACTTTGAACCCATATATGATGGCATACATGTGGTTGCAGCTAAGTGTATTCACTGCAACAAATTATTTAAAGCTGATAGAGATGTTGGTAGGAGCACTTGCCGCAGACATTTGGATAGTTGTGATGGCAAAGCTAGATTGGGTCAAATGGTTGAAGTACTCAGGTCATCTAGTCATTCACGTGTTGCTGCTCTTAAGGATTGGAAATTTGATCAAGAATTCTCTAGAGAAGAACTTGTTAAATTGATTGTTGTGCATGAGCTGCCCTTTAGCTTTGTTGAATACTCTAGGTTTAAGAGCTTTGTTGCTAGCTTGAATCCATGCTTTAAACTCATTTCTAGAACTACCATCAAGGGGGACTGCATTAGTGCATATGAGCAGCGAAAGCTATGTCTGCGGGGGTTTCTGAGCAACTCTACCTCTAGAGTTTCTCTAACAGCTGATATGTGGACCTCAAACCAAACCTTGGGATATTTATGCATCACCTGTCATTTTATCGATTCCAAGTGGAAATTGCATAGAGGATCATTAGGTTTTCTCTGGTTGAAACACTGCATGATCACAAGAATATGTTTAATGCAATGTTGAAGGCCCTACATGAGTGGCAGATTGAAGACAAACTATTTGGAGTCTCATTGGATAATGCAACAGTTAATGATACTTTCATTAATTTATTGAGAGACAATCTTGTCGAGAAGCATTTACTCCCTTGTAGAGGCGATTTCTTTCATAATCGTTGTGCCGCACATGTGCTAAATCTTATTGTTCAAGAAGGATTTAAGGCTGTGGCTACTGCAACAAGTCATATAAGAGAAAGCGTAAAGTATGTCAAGTGTTCACAAGCTCGCAAACAACAGTTTGAGGAGATGATTAAGCAGGCCGGCATACCTTCCATGAAGCGTCCAAAGCTTGATGTTTCCACTCGGTGGAACTCAACTTATGATATGCTAGTCTCAGCTTTGATGTATAGGAGAGCTTTCAGAGCTCTAACCTGTGAAGACAATCAATATGTATTTGAGCCTGTGCTTGCAGAGTGGAAAATGGCTGACAAGCTCTGCAGCATATTGAAGGTATTCTATCGAGCAACTAAGAAAGTTTCAGGATCAAAGTATCCTACAACTAACCTATACTTCCATCAGCTTTGGCAAGTGCAGAAAGTGTTGGAGAGGGAATCCCCCAATACAACCCCTGCCATTTCCAATATGGTGCATAGCATGAGGGAAAAACTTAGGAAATATTGGAATTTATCATACCTGCAAATTTGTATTCCTGTCATCTTTGATCCAAGGTTTAAATTAAAGTTTCTTGAGTTTCGATTGAGCAACGGTTTTGGGAATATTGCCCCTGGGTATCTAACAGTTGTGCGCACCAAAATGAGAGAGTTGTTTGCTGAATATAGTTCACATTTGAACCCAAGTGCTCAGAATGATCAAACAAGTGAGAATGT
Source organism: Oryza australiensis (assembly GCA_019925245.2). Lineage (NCBI taxonomy): Eukaryota > Viridiplantae > Streptophyta > Magnoliopsida > Poales > Poaceae > Oryza > Oryza australiensis. The sequence continues at coordinate 823,998 of JAIFGZ020000565.1, read as the reverse complement.
GGAGTTTCAGGTTGATGACGATAACCCATGGGCTGACTGGGGACAACATGTTGCTTTGGAGCTAATGAGCTTGACATGTACTTGGAGGAAGAAACTATCCCTGCTACTACTGATTTTGATATCTTGCAGTACTGGAAGACATATTCTAATATTTATCCGACACTTGCTTGCATAGCACATGACTTGTTAGCAATCCCTGCTTCTACTGTAGCTTCAAAAAGTGCATTTTCCACTGGTGAGAGGGTCATAAGTGATTATAGAAGCAGGTTGACCAGTGAAATAGTTGAGGCTTTAATTTGTTTGCAAGACTGGATTAGGGCAGAAGGTAATTGTGTAATCTTGCCAAATTGCCATTCAAAATTCTAGCTCATGTTGTGATGCACATATTTTTGTGTAATTATAAAATAAATCACTTTTCTGTTGTTTCGATGGGTGTGAGATCGAGGATATCTCAAGTGATGATGATCTGTAGTGATATTTCCTGTTGCTTTGCCTTGCGCCCCATCGAGAGCACACCCAAAGCATGCATGCCATTATTTTTTAAAAAAAACAAAACTTTTCATTGATACAATATTTGTTTTGAATGCAAAAATTGTTGCTCTTGAATGCAAAGGACAGACATGTGCAATGTAGTCTAGCTTAGTCCTGGATGAACAACAACAATCTGTCCTTGATTCAACAATCTGTCCATAATTCTGCTAATACAATACATAATTCTTGGCTTCAGTTTGATGATGATGGAATTTCACTGAATTATGGTGCTTTTAGCTCTTGTGATTGGTACTGAATTATGTGTGTTTGCGGCGGTTTGTGGGTTGGTGGTCTTGCCGCAAATAGCCCAGCGGGCAGATGTGGGTTGACGGACTACCACAAGTTATTTAGCGGATGCTGCGGGCAGGTTGTGGGCAGCCACAACCCGCCCCACCTGCATCTATATTCTCGCTGGATGACGCGCTGGAAATGGAGGAGAAGTTGTGTGCGCGTGCAGTAGCGTGACGCCGACATGGAGGCCGACGCCCTGCAGAAGGAGGTCGAGAAGAAGGCGTCGTGTGAGCTCGCCGCGGCGAAGGCGGCGGCGGTGCAGGAGTACATGCGCTCCGAGGAGCACAAGCGGAAGCTCGCGGCGCACGTGCTGGAGGGGTACGAGCACGGCATGAAGGACCTGAGGGGCGTCGCGCTCCGATTCCACCCGCGCCTCAACGCTGGCCGCGCGGCTCGCCGTGTCGCCGGGTCGACCTGATTGATTAGGCTGCGCAGCGCGCCATGCTGTTTTAGCTGTCTAGATGCATATTTGACTTATTTAGATTACATTATGAGAAGGTTAATTCTCTAGTACTAGTGAGTTTTGGCTCATTTGGACTCAGTAGTGAATCTAGCATTATTTCATAGGGAGGCTCAAGTCGGTCTGCAGAAAACGATCTCCTTGCGCCTCCTCATTCGAGAAGCGGTGGTGCTACTTCTGTGCCTTGTCTCCATGCCTAATAAATCAAGAAAGAATACATTATAAGTATAAATAAACTATGTTTTGTAAAATAAATAAAAAATAATTTGACTGTACTCGTGTCGTGCGCCGCTAAGCCGCTCGCGCGCGCAACGGCTGCGCCGCGCGCTGCAGCTGGCGAGCCGCCTACGCGGCTGCGCCTGCCCGCCACCGAGCCGCCTGCGTAGCCGAGCCACCTCCGACACCGAGGCACCTGCACCGTGGCACCACCAAACACCTGCACCCAGCGTTCCGCCGCCGCCGCCCCTGCTCTGCAATGGAAGATTAGGGTCCGGCAAGCATTTTGTGGGCTTTTTTTCACATGCCTTTTCTCACTCACTATGGGCTAATCTCTGATGGGCTATGATTGATTGGGCTGACGCAGCTGGCACGGTGGCGCCCGACTGGGTCGATGTGACCTACGGCCCAAGTTGCTCCCAGAATCATATTTTTAGTCCTTTCTTGCAACATATATAGACCTAAAAATTTAGGGGAGGTTTAGGGGGGCTACACTACTCCGCCACGGGTAGGGGGCTTGGCTAAAGCCCCCCAACCCCCCTATCAGATCCGCCACTATTTGGACTCGATTATGCTCAGAGGATGTATGAGAAGGAAAGCACTAACGTTGTACTATTATTATCTCTTTACTGAATGCTCTCTCCCCTGATTTTACTGGACGAGGCCTAAATGGTTTTAAAGAGGGAAGGTCACCTGCTTCCCATGCGGCAGCGGACCCTGAGGAGGGAGATGATGAGCACAACTAGTGCCAAAAAACACCAAAGTTATTTCATCAGCTATGATATACACCCATATAATTATTAATTTGTTTGATCTTAGCTATAAGCAATTAATACTGTCTCGGTTAGGTCCGATCTATGGTAATTGCTTGTAGCTAACAAAAAGATTAAATTAGTAATTATATGTTATTTACATCTACAGCTGATTGTGATTGATTTGGGCCTAATCTTCAATATTTGTCCATTAGCTAGTTATTTAGATCATATGGTCATATAACAATTGACTTTAATAATCTCGGTCTTATGCTGTATTGATTGGGTTCAACGTATAGGATTGGTCCTGTTAAATAAAAGTTGTTTATGGTTATATCTAATTTGAATCTAGTTCATGAGTAGCATCTTCCATCTTACAGTCGATTCAACTTATTCGCATCGGCTAGGTCACCACGATACGACATCGCCCTATCGGTCGATCGGCTATCGTCTTCTAACATTTATCATATCTTGTTGGTTACAGGATCAAATCAACTGACACACCCGTATTCCACCAAAGTTTTGGACCAGCACTGGAGCTAAGCAGAACTCCCAGGCCACCGTGTTTTCGCATCGACAGGTTGCCAGAGCTGTCTTGCCCCTTTGTTCACTGTACTCGTAGATTAGCGGTGAGGGACCCAGCAGTGATGGCAGCAAACCCGTCTCCTCTTCCTCAGCAACAACACCGCCATACGGAGCTGACAAGCGTCGTCGGACGGAGAGGGTTGCAGCAGCAGTGGCTCGACGATGTTGTTGTCCCCCCTCCTCATCCTCCTAAGCACGACTCCTCCCTACGTCGCCGTCCCCACCTTCGGCCCTCCCGATGCTACCTTCGCCTCCGCCATCGTCAAATCTTCTCGCCCGCCCGCCGATGGCATGGGGGAATCGATGAGGGACGGTGAAGTCTCATGTCCCACCCTCTGCCTTCACTTTCTAGCCGTCACTTCTTCCCACCCATGTCGTCCTCTGTTGCCTGGATCCGTTGGCCACCATCGAGCTCGTCAACCGCCGATTGTCGCCCTCTCTCCCAGGTTGTCTTGGAGCAGTGGTGGTGGATGGGAACGGAGCCAGAGCTCACCGGTGGTAGGTGGGATGAATGAGGAGGGGAGAGGTTGTGCATAGAATGGGAAGGTGTCGGTGATATGGGCCTGGGGGTATGTTGTGGGCGTGGCATTTAAGAAAAAGGAAGGTGCCCTTGCCCACCAAGGAGCGCCAAAGTTATGCCCTAAAAGGCTAAGGCAAGTCTCGACCACGGGCGGCCACGTGGCCGCCCCTGAAGGGGCTGGCCCGGGGGCTGCCCGGAGGCCATCATATTTTCAAACGGCGGGGTCCGGGGTCTCCCGGACCCCTAGTCGGAAGGGTCCGGAATCACCCGGACCCTCATCCTCCATCCCGCACCTCTCAGAGAGAGGGACGAACCCAACTGCCAACCAACTCATTTAATGCTCAAATAGGGGAAAGCTGAGCACCTGCCCCGCCGCATTCAATGCGATGTGAGGCGCGGCTGTCAGTTGCTCCCATCATCACCCCTTTTTGCCTATTACGAGGCAAAAGGGGGGCTAAAAGTTCTTGACTAAGACCGTGGTATGACCGCGCACCCACTCCGCGCACGCCCCCCTCATGCCCTGTCCAGTCGCATTTAATGCACTGGGCGGCTGCGTGGGAGAGAGAGTGCGAGCGCAGGAAGCACGGTGCCTACACCTTCCTATGGAATGGGCCACCGACCGGTGGGACCCATCGGAGGGGGTAGGCAAACCATCATCACGTCAGCGGCATGGCCATCACGATGACCACACTTTTTCCACCTTCTATGACGCGGCGAACAGGGAGGAGTAGGAATGGAATGACTTCTCCGACAAGACAAAGCAAAAACCACTCTCTCACGTGGAGTAAAATAGAGAAATGGTAGGGCTGCTGTGGTGTTCCCTTTTTCTATAAAAGGAGACCCAAGTCCTTCATAAAAGAGGTTCAGCTTCTTCATATAGACAGAAGGTTCCGTTCCAGATCAAGAAGAGAAGTACACGTTCTGAGAAATAGGTTAAGCCCCTCCAACTAGCCTGCAGAAATCCCCCATCCACCACAAAGTCTAAGGGAGAGAAACGCTCTCATTGTTCTTGGCAACCTTTCCCATATATTACCTACACACAAGAGTAGGGTGTTATACCGCGCTGGTGGCCCGAACCTATATAAATTCCCGCCTCATCTATATTATTTCATTTTTTGCATACGAGTTTGAGCCAGGATACATCGCTCCCCGTGCCGAACCAAAAAGAGGGTCCCCAGGATCTCTGCGTGTCGACCTACGACATCGACAGCTGGCGCGCCAGGTAGGGGGAGCGCGCTGTATCCTGGTTTAAACCTCTGTTTTCCATCCATTTTTTGGCGGGAATCCTTCCTCCCCGTCTCAGCCATGGTCCACGGCCGTGCCCTACGCTCCGCGTCAGGCTCGCTCGCCACGCGCGAGCGTGGCCTGGCCAACGAGGCGGCAGAAGAAGTCGATGCGGGCAGGCACAGCCCCAACTTCCGCCACCTCCGCTCGAGGGGGGAGGGACCCTTGTCTCCCTCACCACCGTTGGTGGCACCGGTGGCAGCTGCGCCCGCGCCATCCTCTCTGCCCCCCGCTGAAGCAGTGGTTGGAGGTGAAGGGGCCCACGCATCCTACAGGGCTGACAACGCTCCTGTGGGGCACAGACCACGCCCTAGCGAGCGTACCGGCGAGCCTTGCCGAGGCGACGTCCATCGCCGCCTGGAGTTTGGCACTCCTGAGGGTGCCCTGCAGGCGGCAGAAGCCCTTTTGCGCCACCCTCCAGCCACCCCTGGCGAAGGGTCCAACGCCAAAAGGTGGCTCGACGACGTGGCGAAGCTCGTAGGCACGGCCCGCCGCCAGTGGCTGCGACCTTGCTTCCTCCAGGCCGCCAACCGCGCGGCTCGCACGTCGCAGATAAGCTCTTCCTCTCGGCGACGGGCCCGAAGGGCGGCAGCGGCGCGAGGGTGGAGGAGAACCTCTCGGCGGCGGCCCTACCTGAGCCGCCCCGAGACCTGCTTTACGCAGGGTGCGACGCCCGCCTCCGCATCGAGCAGCGCCGCGACGAGCGCCGCTTAGGGCGGGTGCCGGACTGTGCCTCCTCGTCGGGAGGCGCCACCTCACGGCGAGCGGCCACAGCGGCCCTGCCGCAGATGGAGCCCCACGGCGGATGGCGAGCGGCAGTAATGGCCCAGCCGCAAGCGGGGAGCTCCGCGATGCCCAACGAGGCCCCGCAGCCACTATCGCCCCTCTGGCTGGCAATGGCTGCCAGGCCTTTGTTGCCAACCTCCGTAATGTGCGCTGGCCTAACAAGTTTAGGCCAGCCCTTACAGAGAAGTACGATGGCTCGGTTAACCCCACCGAGTTCCTCCAGATCTACACCACGGCCATTGAGGCCGCCGGAGGAGACGAGCGCGTCATGGCCAACTTCTTCCCCATGGCGCTCAAGGGCCAGGCCCGTTCCTGGCTGATGAACTTGCCGGCCCGGTCAGTCACCTCCTAGGACGACCTGTGCCGCCAGTTCACCTCCAACTTCCAGGGCACGTACTCGTGCCCGGGAGTGGAGGCGGACCTCCACATGGTCCGACGAGGGGAGGACGAGTCCCTGCGCAAATACATTCAGCGTTTTTGCCAGGTACGCAACACCATACCTTCCATCGCCGACCATGCAGTGATCTTCGCCTTCCGAAGTGGCGTATGCCACGACGTCATGTTGGAGAAGATAGAATCCAAGGCTCCCCGGACCACCACGGAGCTCTTCGAGCTCGCAGACCGGGTGGCCCGCAAGTTGGAGGCTCGGGTTTGGAATCCTAGGAATCCTACCCCGGCCCCCACCGGCTCTGCCCCCTCCGCGTCCCGTGAAGAGCGGCGCGAGCGGCTGCGGAAACGCCGGCCATCGCGTGGCGGCGAGGAGGGCCACGTCCTCGCCACCGACGGAGCCGAGAAGCCCTCGTGGAAGGGCAAGCCCGCGGGTAACCGCAGGCGGCCCCCGGACCCTCGCCCCCAGGGTCGGGCCGGAGACAAATGGTGCATGGTACACCAAACCTCCCACCACGACCTCTCTGAGTGTCGTTCGGTCAAAATTCTGGCCGAGCGAGTGCAAAAGTACGAGCAGGAGCGGAGGGAGAACGAGAAGGAGATCCACCGCAAGGGCAAGGCACCGGCGGAGCACCCGAGCAACCGGCGAGAGGAGGCCGGGGATACGGCCCCCGTCGGGAACGACGACGACAACCTGGGCTACCAAGATCCCCAGCACGTCGTCGCCACCATTGACGGCGGCACGGGCGCCCAAATGTCCCGCCGGAGCTTCAAGTCCATGAGACACGAGCTTCTCGCAGCCGTGCCGTCTCACGAGGCGGCCCGGAGGTCGCGCTGGGCGGAGGTGCCCATCACCTTTGACCAGACCGACCACCTAGGAAGTGTCGCGCGTAGCGGCCATTTGGCCCTCGTGACCTCCCCCACCATCTGCAACGTCAAGGTCGCCCGAGTCTTAATTGACGGAGGTACGGCCCTCAACGTGCTATTCCCGAGGGCCTTTGAGGCAATCAAGGCCCCAGGAATGGTGCTCGGGCCTTCTCACCCCATCATTGGGGTGACGCCTGGAAAGGTATGGCCCCTCGGGCAGATCGCCCTGCCGGTCACCTTCGGGCCCCCCACTAATTTCCGCACCGAGCGGATCGACTTCAATGTGGCGGATCTTAATCTTCCCTACAACGCCGTGCTTGGGAGGCCGGCGTTGATGAAGTTCATGGCGGCTACGCATTACGCCTACTGCCAGCTCAAGATGCCGGGCCCCGGAGGCTCCATCACCGTCCACGCTGACGTCAAAACCGTGCTAGACTGCGCGGAGGCGCACGTGGACGACATTGCGGCGACCGACCGCGCCGAACCCGAGGACCCCCAAGGGGAGTCGTCGGGCTCCCGGGCCCCGAAGCAGCGCATCACCTCTGCCGATGAGGTGGTGATTAAGTCTATCCGTTTGGGCGACGACCCGTCCAAGACCGCCAACATTGGTGGCGGCATGGACCCCAAATAGGAAGACGCGCTCGTCTCCTTCCTGCGGGCGAATACCGACATGTTTGCTTGGAAGCCGTCGGATATGCCCGGGGTCCCCAGGGAGGTGATTGAGCACCGACTCACAGTGCGGCCGGATGCACGCCCGGTCCAGCAAAAGGTGAGGCGACAGGCCCCGGAGCGGCAGGCGTTCATCCGCGAAGAGGTGGCACGGCTCCAGGAGGCCGGCTTCATCCGGGAGGTGCTGCACCCGAAGTGGTTGGCAAACCCGGTGGTCGTCCCGAAGGCCAACCACAAGCTGCGCATGTGCATCGACTACACCGACCTCAACAAGGCATGTCCCAAAGACCCCTATCCTCTACCCCAAATAGACCAGATAGTCGACTCCACTGCGGGGTGCGACCTTTTATGCTTCCTAGACGCATACTCTGGCTATCATCAATTTCGCATGGCTGTAGAGGATGAGGAGAAAACTTCATTTATCACTCCTGTGGGTACTTTCTGCTACATGTCTATGCCCTTTGGTTTAAAAAACGCCATGTCCACCTTTCAACGTGGTATCCGCATCACGTTAAAGGACCAGATAGGGCGCAATGTTGAGGCATATGTCGATGATCTCGTAGTCAAATCTCGGGACCGAAGGACTTTGCTCCCGGATTTGGCCGAGACATTTGATAACCTCCGGTCCTCCCACATGAAACGGAACCCGAAAAAATGCGTGTTTGGGGTACCGGCATGCAAGCTATTAGGGTTCTTGGTCTCTGCCCGAGGCATCGAGGCTAACCCCACTAAAATAAGAGCAATAGAGGAGATGCGCCCCCCTAGAAAGCTCAGGGACGTACAGAGGCTCACGAGCTGTGTAGCTGCCCTGAGTCGCTTCATATCCAGGTTAGGAGAGTGGGCGCTTCCCTTATTTAAATTGCTAAAACGAGCTGGCCCCTTCACTTGGACGGACGAGGTGGAGAAAACCTTGGGCGAGCTCAAGCGCTACCTCTCCTCGCCGCCTGTACTGGTGGCGCCTCGGGAAGGGGAGCCCCTCCTTTTATATTTGGCGGCGACCCCCCAAGTGATTAGTGCAGCCTTGGTTGTGGAGCGCGACGACGAGCTAGTCTCTCAGCCGCCCCAGCCCTGTCAAAACCGGAGGCAGGAGACCTCGGAATGGAGCTGGCCGAGGAAGCGCCCGAACCCGGAGGTGGCCCTTGGCCCCCCGAGCCTCAGGGAACCGCCCGGCCCCCTAGTCCGAGAGCACCCGAAGCCCCCTCCACCCTGAGTGGCCTTGACGGCCCCAGTGGAGACGACGGCTCGGGAGACCCGGACACCGAGATGACCCGCCCCGAAGCACCTGTGGCAGGAAGACCCGGAACGGAGTTGGTCGAGGAGGCGCCCGAACCCGGAGGCGGCCCTTGGCCCCCCGAGCCTCAGGGAGCCGCCCGGCCCCCTAGTCCGGGAGCACCCGAAGCCCCCTCCACCCAGAGTGACCCTGAGGGCCCCGGAGGAGGCGATGGCTCGGAGGCCCCGGACACCGAGGTAACCCGCCCAGTGTGCCCGAACCGGCCGCCCCTAGCAAGGTGGCCAAGGCCCGCACCAAGGTGCGGCGGCCGGTCTACTTCGTCGCGAGGCGCTACGGGACGCGAAGACACGTTACCCGCAGGCCCAGAAAATGCTATACGTCCTACTTATGGCCTCCAGAAAGTTGCGTCATTATTTTCAGGCGCACCGGGTAACGGTGGTCACGTCCTACCCTCTCGGACAAATCCTGCATAACCGAGAGGGCACGGGACGGGTAGTCAAATGGGCCATCGAGTTGTCAGAATTCGACCTACACTTCGAAGCCCAGCACGCAATCAAGAGCCAAGCTTTGGCTGATTTCGTGACGGAATGGACACCAATAGCCGGAAGTGACCCACCGCCGGGGGAACCCGAGAGCGCGGAGGATCGTGGCCAAGGAACCGCGCACTGGGTGATGAACTTTGACGTTTCACTCACCTTGCACGGAGCCAGAGCAGGCGTTGTGCTAACTTCCCCAACGGGCGACGTGCTTCGGTACATCGTCCGGATCGATTTCCGAGCAACCAACAACATGGCCGAATATGAGGGGCTCCTGGCGGGGTTACGGGCAGCAGCAGGCGTGGGCATCTGCCTTCTGCTGGTCCTTGGGGATTCCCAACTGGTGGTAAACCAGGTCTCCAAGGAATACCAATGCACCGACCCCCAAATGGAGGCCTATGTCAAGGAAGTACGGCATATGGAGCGCCATTTCGATGGCCTCGAGCTACGCCACATTCCCAGAAGAGACAACTCCCTGGCAGACGAGCTATCAAGGATCGCGTCCGCGCGAGCCCCAGCCCCGCCAGGTGCCTTTGAGGAAAGTCTCATAGAGCCGTCGGCGCGACCCGAACCGCCCCAGAGGCAGGAATCGGCCGGTCCCGACGCCCCGGACCCGGCGAGCCAGCCACAGCCTAGCCCCGCTGGGACCGACATCACGTGCCAGGTGGCTTGGATTTCGGAAATCCGGGCGTACCTAGAAGACGCGTCATTGCCCGAGCAATGTGAGGAAGGCGAATGCATCGCCCGGGCCTCCAAGAGGTACGCGTTGGTAGATGGGACACTCTACCGACGCGGTGCCAACGGAGTGCTCATGAAATGCATTGCTCGGGAACAGGGTCTCGAGCTCCTTGCCGAGATCCATGAAGGTGAATGCGGCGCACATTCATCCTCCCGAACCTTGGTGGGAAAATCATTCCGCCTGGGATTCTATTGGCCCACCGCGCCGGAGGATGCAACAGACCTCGTGCGGCGGTGCCGAGCATGTCAATTCCACGCCAGCGTACGCACTGCCGGCCGGGCACTTCAAACCATCCCGCTCTCATGGCCATTTGCGGTCTGGGGGCTGGACATCCTGGGCCCGTTCAAGCAGGCGCGGGGCGGGTGCAAGTTCCTGTATGTCGCCGTCGACAAGTTCACCAAGTGGCCGGAGGCCTATCCGTCGCGTCATCGACAAACATTCAGTGTGCGGTTCATGAGAGGCATCACGGCAAGGTTCGGGGTCCCCAACGGGCTCATCACCGACAACGGCACCCGGTTCACAAGTGAGCTGTTTGGCGAGTATTGCGACGACATGGGCATCAAGCTCTGTTTCGCCTCGCCCGCCCACCCCCAAAGCAACGGTCAGGCCGAGCGTGCAAACGCAGAAATATTAAAAGGCCTCAAGACCAAGACCTACAACGTACTCAAAAACATGGGGACTCGTGGACGACGAGCGCCCGCGGTCCTTTGGGCCAATCGGACAACCTCGAGCCGCGCCACCGGGAAACACCTTTCTTCTTGGTGTATGGAGCCGAGGCCGTCCTGCCCTCCGAGCTCACCCTGGGATCACCCTGAGCCGCATTATACACCGAAGCAGATCAAGAGCAAAGGCGTCGAGACGACTTGGATTACCTGGAGGAGAGGCGACGCCGGGCAGCGCTTCGCGCGGCCCGCTACCAACAGAGCCTCCGCCGCTACCATCAAAGCAAAGTCAGCCCCGAGCGCCGCAAGTCAATGACTGGTCTGCCGCCGTGTCCAAACACGCGCAGCCTAAGCAAGCTGTCCCCGATGTGGGAGGGGCCATACAAAGTTATCGGCACCCCGCGTCCGGGAGTAGTCCGCCTAGCCACAGAGGACGGCACTCCGTTGCCGAACCCGTGGAATATTTCCCACCTGCGCAGGTTCTACCCATAAGCCGCATGGTGTGCGGAGACATGCATACAAGTTCATCCGCTGCCCCCGGTGGCATGAGCAATGCGTTTGTTATTATATTTCATATGTTTCCCTTGCAAAATACATTGCAAGTGTGTTTTCCCCCATGTGCTCGAGCATGTGCTCGGATGCGGCTTTCCAATAAGTTCCTCGGCCTTGCCCGCCTTAGCCTGAGAGCCCTAAGGGTGTCGAGGGTACAGCGATGCTGCATACTACCACGCCTGGGGGCAGTCAACGCCAGGGGGTTCGGCTGCGAATGACACACGCCTGTCCCGGCCCCTCGTTGCCGCTACCCTCGCTGGCCTTTTTATGCCTTCGCTCCTACCCGGAACCCCACCAAGGCACCAGCCAGCGGCCAGTGCATGCTGCCCGAACCCGGAACAGCCCCCCAGCGGCATGGGACAAATCACGGGGGAGAACAACACTATCACATTATCGCAATAACTAAAGTCTTAAGCTACCAATTACAGAAAAGCTAATATACAGGGGCTTGGGCCAACCAACCGCCACTACGTGCGCGCTAAGTTGGCCGGGGGCTCCCAACATACACATACATGAAGCAACAAAAGCAGCCACGATGAGCTGTTACAGCACAAGTAAAGGCAAGTTTGTTAACTTTACAAACAAGACATAAATATCTTTTTACATAAGTACAGATACAAGCCGAGGCAAGAGGGCCCTAAGTGGCCGGTGGGTCGCTGGGAGCTTCCGTCGGGGAGTCTGCGTCCGGCGAGTCCTCGCGGAGGGCGAGCTGGAAGGCCGCCGGGGTGCCGTCGAAGCCCATCATGATGGAGTCAACGGCGTCTTGGACGCGACGGCGGGCGGCCTCCTCGGTGCCTTCGGGAAAGTCCTCGGTGGGGATGTAGGGGTCGAAGTTGGGGTCACGTGCTTGGTAGCTCGCCAGGATGAGGGACGCGACCTTGCGGGATAAGTCATATGATGACTCCTTCGCTACTTCGTCGACCTCATCCGGCACCCTCTGTATCCCCGCGGCCAGATCGTCGATGTATGTGGCCAATCCCGCCTAGGTAGGGATGCTGGGGGGAACGGTTCACCCCCACCCCGCGAGCCGCCTCCTGAAGGCACCCGACGGACGAGGCCAGGCCCTGGATTCCTAGGCGCAGGATGCGCTCCAGATCCGCGACTCGACGGCGCGCCTCCTCCAGTTTCGGCCCTGGCCCCCGCAGCTGCGCCTACGCGTCCATGACCACCTATTCCCGGTGGCCGGCTCCGCTCCCGGCGCTCCAGCTCGTTCGCGGCGGCCGAGGCGGCGGCAGCTGCTCGCGGTCCCACACGCCCTTCAGGCACCGGGAGGCCTCCTCCTGGGCCTCCACCACCGCCGCCTCTCGACCCCCCACGGCGACCTCACGCTCGGCGACAGCCTTCTCCTGGGCCAGCACGTTGGCCTCCCGCGCGGCGGAGTCTTCTTCGGCCCTGGCGACGACGGCCTCCCGGCTCTCAACCGCCCGCCACGCCGCCTCAAGGGCCCTCTCCCGCTCCGCCAGCCGGCCTCGCGAGCTGGAGGTCGGCGTCGCGGCGCAGCGCGGCCTCGGCGTCACACAAGGTGCGCTCGCGCTCGTCGAGGCCTCGGGCGCGTTCCCTGAGGTCGCGGAGGAACTGCCCGGCTGTGGTGCGCACCCTCTCCTCGGCGGCGACGGCAACCTGCTCTCGGAGGTCGGCGACGTGCTGCTCGGTAACGGTGTCTTCAAACACCTGACTGAGCTCCTCCTGGCGCCGCTCGATCTCCGCCAGCTCCCGCCTGCGGATGAGGCCCTCCGCCCTTGCCGTGGCCGCCAGCTCCTGACGGCCCTCCTCGACCTCGGCCTCCCGCCGCGCCACCTCGATCTCCCTGGCGGCCAAGGCTTGTACTTGGGCCCGAAGCCCCTCCAGGGAGATGGCGTTGGCCGCCTCCAGCGCCCTGGCGACGACCTTCCTCGCCCGCTCCTGCGACCGGACGAGGGGCTCCGTATCCAAAGCGGCCGCGAACCCGGACCGGGCACCCCCAGACTCGGAGTCGGGGCCTGGCCTAGGATCGGCCGCCTGCGCCGGCCGAGCCACCGGAGATCCCCCGCGGCCGGCACCGCCCGCTTCTTGCCTTGGGGGCTCACGACCGGCCCGCACCGACAGGATTAATGGCGGCCGACGGGGAGATGGCGCCGCCGAGTGTGGCGCGGGCGAGGGCTGCTGTGGCGGCGACGATGGTTGCCGCGGAGGGGACCCCTGAGGTTGCTCTCCGCCGCCCTCCGCTGCCCCCTCTGCGCCGGCGCCGCCCACGGCCTGCCCTTCATGGGCGGCCGGCGCTCCAGCCACTGGGTGGGCCCCCTCCCCGGATCCCGCCGGATCCGGGACCGAGCCCGAAGGGGGCGACCCGGACCTTGGGGGCTCGGGCACCCCGGACCTCTCCTGAGCACCCTCCCTCGAGCCCGAGGCAGAACCGCCCTTGGGGACAACCCTTTGGGCGAAAATGCCTATGCTCGCGACTGAAAACAAAACAAAATCTCAACAAAAAATCAAAAAACAGAGACAAAAGTGCAAGACCCTGTTAGGCGTTCACACATCAGCAAAGTGTACCTGCGGGCGGAGTTGAACTCCCAGGAGATCCCCGAGATAGCCCGCTTCTTCTTCGCGGGGCAGCCCGGAGGACTTGCCGGGCTCTCGCCCACCGCGTCCCCTGACGCAGGAGTCCCGCGGACAGACTCCGCCGCCGGTGTGCTCGCCGGGGATGCGCCCTGGGCCTCCGCCACTGCCGGCGCACTCACTGGGGACGCACCCCGGGCCTCCCCCGCCGTCGTTGTCGCCGCCGTTGTGGTCGGCCTGGCCCTCGGCGTAGTGGCCCTCGGGGATGGGCTCGCCGCCCGCAAGCCCCCTGGCCTGTAGGGAGGCGCGGCGCGCTCCGCTCTGCTGCCTCATGGTGGAGAAGGGGGAGGAGAGGGGTCCTCCTCTGGCCTCTTCCTCTTCCCTTTAGGATCCGGGGCCCCCGGATCGCCTCGCCCCGGACCTCGGCGGCTCAATCGCCCGATCGGGATGTGGTCGTCGGGGTCGTCATCATCGCCTCCGCCTCCGCCCCTCGGAACAGCCCTCGGAGCGGCCCTGCAGCCTCGGCGCGGCCGAGCGACAGAGCCGACACCGTCACCCACCACCTGCAACAGTGCGGGATCTTCGGTGCGCGAGTCCCGACACGCGGCACCAACCCGGGCGGGAGCTGCGCCAAGTCCATCTCCGTGATGCCGAGGCGGGAGCACCAAGGTCCGGAGGTCCCACTCGTCCCGATCGAAGACGGCGCCCACGAAGGTCCGCATGTCGTCGTTGGGGCCCGTGTACATGTAGGCGGGCGCGGCCTCTCACAACGGGCGCTATGCGCCTCATCAGGAAGTCGCGGAAGACCGCGTGGCTGGACAGGCCCCCCCGCCGGAGGTAGCAGATCCGGTCCAAGCCCCGTCCGGCTCCCTCCCGGCTCGTGGCGCGCCCCTAGTTCCTCCGGTTCACCGGGATCCCCGTCGGCGGGGAGAGGCGGGGTGGTCGCCCAAGCCGGTGTGAGAACCGAACGCCCTCCGCCTCCCACCTGGAGCGAGGATGGATGTCGATGAAGGAGTTCCGACCGCCGGCTGTTCCGCGGCCGGATCGCCACGTACCCCACTGCGCGGGAAGCCGGCCGGCATATCCGAAGAACCTGGAAGAGGTGGAGAGAAGGCCTCACCCCCACGAACATCTCGCAGGTGTGGGCGAACACGGCGAGGTAGAAGACGGCGTTGGGGGTGAGGTGGTGCAGCCGGAGGTCGTAGAACTCCAGGACGTCGAGGAAGAAGCGGGAGAAGGGCGGCACCAGCCCGACCATGACGAAGGAGGCGAAGAACACCATCCTGTGGGGAGGCCGCTCCTCCGGGATGTCGCCGCCGCTACGCATGCCATTCGGCAAGAATTTATTGAAGAGGCTGCGAGCCTCCGCATTGCGCACCAAAGACTTGGGGAGCACACTCCCCGGCTCCAGAGGTGAATCGCGGCCCATTGCGGGGGTGGATGCGGAAGCACAGAAGGGGAAAGCTGAAGGTAGAAGAAAGGAAGCGAAAGAAGCAGGAGGTGCTAGGTAGACGAAGGGCGAATGGCGATGAGAGGAGATGGCAGTGGAAAGCGTAGAAACCGGTCCCCTTCCATGCGGATCTGGTTTTATAAGCTGCCGCCGCCCCCTCGGATTCTACGGCATTAAATTCGCCCCACTACCGCACGAAGCGCCCCCTCGTCTCCGCGCCCTTTCATCTCTGCGCCCTTTCGATTTTCGCATCCCCTTGGATTCCCGCGCCATTCGGGTTTCGTGCCGCCTAGGGCTCCGTGCCTGCCAGGCGCATTACGCGGGACGGAGAGTGCTAGGCGGTTTGAATGGGCCCCCGTGCGCGCGGCCCAGACAAACTCGCCCCCCGTCCTAAGTAAAGGCTTGGCCAGGTGCGACATCAGTCGTCGTGTATCGGCCACCTGCCATAGCAAAAACACCCAAATACCCGGGCCCACACGCTCAAGGAAATGGCGTCAACCGCGCCCGAGCCCGACTCGGCCCCGGTCAACGCCGGGGGCTACTGTCGGTGATATGGGCCCGGGGGTATGTCGTGGGCATGGCATTTAAGAAAAAGGAAGGTGCCCTTGCCCACCAAGGAGCGCCAAAGTTATGCCCTGAAAGGCTAAGGCAAGTCTCGGCCACGGGCGGCCACGTGGCCGCCCCTAAAGGGGCTAGCCTGGGGGCTGCCCGGAGGCCATCATATTTCCAAACGACGGGGTCCGGGGTCTCCCGGACCCCTAGTCGGAAGGGTCTGGGATCACCCGGACCCTCATCCTCCATCCCGCACCTCTCAGAGAGAGGGGCGAACCCAACTGCCAACCAACTCATTTAATGCTCAAATAGGGGAAAGCTGAGCACCTGCCCCGTCGCATTCAATGCGATGTGAGGCGCGGCTGTCAGTTGCTCCCATCATTACCCTTTTTGCCTATTACGAGGCAAAAGGGGGGCTAAAAGTTCTTGACTAAGACCGTGGTATGACCGCGCACCCACTCCGCGCACGCCCCCCTCACGCCCTGTCCAGTCGCATTTAATGCACTAGGCGGCTGCGTGGGAGAGAGAGTGCGAGCGCAGGAAGCACGGCGCCTACACCTCCCTATGGAATGGGCCGCCGACCGGTGGGACCCATCGGAGGGGGTAGGCAAACCATCATCACGTCAGCGGCATGGCCATCACGATGACCACACTTTTTCCACCTTCTATGACGTGGCAAACAGGGAGGAGTAGGAATGGAATGACTTCTCCGACAAGACAAAGCAAAAACCACTCTCTCACGTGGAGTGAAGTAGAGAAATGGTAGGGCTGCTGTGGTGTTTCCTTGTTCTATAAAAGGAGACCCAAGTCCTTCATAAAAGAGGTTCAGCTTTTTCATATAGACAGAAGGTTCCGTTCCAGATCAAGAAGAGAAGTACACGTTCTGAGAAATAGGTTAAGCCCCTCCAACTAGCCTGCAGAAATCCCCCATCCACCACAAAGTCTAAGGGAGAGAAACGCTCTCATTGTTCTTGGCAACCTTCCCCATATATTACCTACACACAAGAGTAGGGTGTTACACCGCGCTGGTGGCCCGAACCTGTATAAATTCCTGCCTCATTTGCATTATTTCATTTTTTGCATACGAGTTTGAGCCAGGATACATCGCTCCTCGTGCCGAACCAAAAAGGGGGTCCTCAGGATCTCTGCGTGTCGACATACGACATCGACAGAAGGAGAAGGACAGGAAGAGACTAACGTATGGGTCTCATTGCTAGAATGGAGAGGATAGTGAAGAGGCTATTGAGGTGAAAGGTAAATTTGGCTCTTCAAATTTTTGATAAGTTGGTCAAATCTAGAGAGTCAAATATAAGTTGGCCAAATCTAGAAAGTCAAATTCAGATAGGTTGTTGGAGATTGCTCTAAGTCCATCAGATTTTGATATCTCAGTGTTTTTTTAGCTCGGAAGGAAACATGGCCTCACCCTCATCTTCTAGCTCTCTAGCATCAATGTTTTTTTATCACAATGCAACGTTTTCTAGCTAGCATCAATATTTTTTTATGCTACGACCGAATGACATCTATCATGGAGGTGAATGATTGTCATTTACTTTTTCAGAACAACGAAACTAAACTCACAGCGAAAATAATGACAAATAATATATATTATCATAATATTATTTGAACACTAAAGCGATCCCCCTAATACTGCAGAGAAGCAAAGCTAAGCCAAAAACCGACGCTACAGTACCGAACAGTATGCGCTGCAATAGGAACAGTTAAATCTGCGCACCACTCTAAACGAAAATCATTAGAATTTCACCAATTCAAATCACTTTGATATGTAACTTGAAATATAACTTTTACACATAGCCTAAGTTCACTTTTAATCAACAAACACGAAAAACAACATAGAAAATTAATGAAATCTAACAAAATAATATTAATCCAAAAGCAATCTAACAAACGTGTACTTAAAAGGTGGATTCAATTAAAAATAACTGATAATACTGCGCCAATTTTGGCAGACGGAAACTAGACTTCACTAAAAATAAAAGGCAAAAAATATACATAATTCGATGGTTAGATCAAAATGTGGAAGGAAGAAATATAAGACCAGTGTAAAAACCTGCCAAAACTCACCCTACAGGAAACCCGAATTGAAAAATGGAATTATAGATAAATTTGTTTAATTTTATTGATCAAATCACCTTTCAAAAGTGGCTATAAAAGCACCCTATCTCTGATAACCTCATTCCTCTCAAACCTAAAAAAACGAATCTTCATTTTTTTCTCTTTTTGTTTTCTGTCTTCTCTCTTTCTCTTTCTCTCCCTCTACCTTTATGCAGTAGAAGAAAGCCCAATAACAATGAGATTTGATACAACATGGCCCAATTAATCCCTTAGATTCACAAGCCCATAATGTACAAAAACTAGAATTTTTGCATTTATAATTTTTTTTTTAAAGATTTACAAAAAGAACTTGCGAGAATGAAAAATTTCAAATCTAATCTCCTCCCGCCCTCCGGGAGGCGTGAAGGAAAACGCCCTCCCGGAGGGCGAAGAATCCGACGTGGCGACGGCCCCGCACGGCCGTCCGCCGCGGTGGTCATTTTGCGGGCGGCCCTTCCCGCCCTTGGGAAGGGCGTTTTTCACGTGCACGGGGGCCGCTGCAAAAATGCCGGGAGGCCGGCCTTTTGCGGCGGCCCCTTCCCGCCCTTGGTAAGGGCGTTTTCACTGTGCACGGGGGCCGCCGCAAAAGGCCGCCGCCGCCTGGCATTTTTGCGGCGGCCCTTCCCGCCCTTACCAAGGGCGTTTTTCACGTGCTTACGGGGGCCGCCGCAAAATTGCCACGGCCGCCCGGCAATTTTGCGGGCGGCCCTTCCCGCCCTCTGCAAGGGCGTTTTTACCCATGGCGTATATAAGCCGACTCTCAATCATTTCAGCCTCATTTACACCTTTCCGGATCCGAAAAGAACAGAGAGAGAAGTGAGGAAGAGGAGGAGCGCGGCGAAGCCCTATTGGATTGCGTACTTCATTGGAGGTAAATGCAATATCTCGGCATTATTTTGTTTGTTAGCTAGTATGTAAATGAAATATTAGAAAAAATATAAATTTGTAATATTTGAATAGGTATTGAATAATTTGTTATAGATTTGTAAAACAGATGGTTTAATTTAGATCAATGTAGATAATCTAATCGACGGTAACATAGGAAGAATAGATAGATCAACAAGGATATTTAATGGACATTAACATAGGTAGAATAGATAGATCAACTTAGGTAGAATGTGTTTGGATGTAAGTGTAAATTATGTGAGCAGATGGTAAGCACTATAGAAAATCGTACGTATAATTTTGTTGATGATCAAAATATGTTTAGATATAAACTACGAGTGAATTAAATTTAGTTTATAAAATTTGGCAAACTGAAATGAACGATTTAAGATTGGCGGTAGATGGAACGAACAAATCGATTTGGGAAAATTTAAGATGTAGACCAGAGAACATATTGTTAAAGAAATTAAGTTAGGCACATAATCATCTAGAAAATATATTCGTAGTATGGAATAAACTCAGTTTCAATTTGTTTGTCGGGCACTATGGCAAGTAAGATCATATTTCGGATAGTTCACGGTGAAGGCAACGTTAGATACGGTCCGAAGGTGTAGATTTGTCGAATTTAGGATGAAATCAAAGGGCATCGATAGGCCGGGCGAGAAAACATTTGAGTCAGTGTATAGTTGGTTGCTACGTGGATTTAAAGTGGATACAAGAGTGAACACAATGTCTCTATCCGTTGTAGTTAGTCGTGCAACAGAAGGATATTATTGGGAACTTATGCCTATTGATAACACTGAGTCGTGGAGACGTTATGTGGACATGGCACTTGAAAGGTCATGGCCCCTTGTTATTTTTGTTGCACTGCACGAAATCGATAGCGTAATACAATGCAAACAGAGTATGGCGAAGGTCCAAGCAATGAAGCAAGCTTAGAGGAGGCGATTGGCGTGGCGGACGAGGGAGAGAGAATCGAAGCAATTGTTGAAGAAATGGAGAGGGAGGATTCTGAAAATGAGCAGGCGGAGGGCGATGAATCATCGGACGAGGAAGAAGATGTCATGCCCGTCGATTGGGAACAAGCTGATTTCTCTCGGCTTGTTATCTCGGAAGGGCATCATGTTTCATTTGAATACAAAGATAACGAGGTCATCCAGGGTGCTAGGTATGCTCATAAGGAAGACATGAAAGAGGCAAGAAGCATTGGGCGGTGTCTTTGCATAG
Organism: Oryza australiensis; assembly: GCA_019925245.2. Lineage (NCBI taxonomy): Eukaryota > Viridiplantae > Streptophyta > Magnoliopsida > Poales > Poaceae > Oryza > Oryza australiensis. Next base: position 804,169 of record JAIFGZ020000565.1, on the reverse strand, counting down.
AGAGTTTAGGGTGGTGAAGTCTACGAACTATGTGTATGATGTGAAGTGTATGAAGGATGATTGTCCGTGGCGCGTTCATGCATACAAGGGAAAATGGAATGACTATTGGAAAGTGAGCATTGTTGGTGAGCACACATGTCATTGCCGGGGTTGATAAGTACCACCGCAACATCACCTCGGCGTTTGTTGCGGTGAGATGTACGACCATGTTGTTAAAAACACGGATTTTGAACCGAGCTCCATTATTAAGCACATTGAGAACAAATTCAAGTATACTATTAGCTATGCGAAGGCTTGGAGGGCGAAACAAAAGATATTGGAGATGAGGTATGGCACATTTGAAGCATCGTATGACAATTTACCTCGTCTATTAGCCACCATTGCTCGAGAAACCCCAATACCTACTACGACATTCGACATTTCCGTCATCTAATGATTCGAGCAAGAGCGTGCTGCAAAGAGCCTTTTTCTCGATTGGTGCTTGCATCAACGCATTTGTTCACTGTCGCCCGTGCTGTGCATAGATGGAACCTTTCGACTGGAAATACGGAGGTCGGATGCGACGGCGATTGGAGCGGATGGGAACAACCGGTGTTACCTATGGCGTTTGCATTTGTCGAGAGTGAGAACACCGAAAGCCGGTATTGGTTCTTGGAGAGAGTTCGATGCCAAGTCGTTCGTATGAGGCCCAATGTTTGTCTCATACATGATCGTCATGCCGGCATGCCGAGGGCAATCGACTACCTTCGAATGGTTGGCCCGAGAGGGGACTTCCAGCTAGGTGGCGTGATGTTCGGAGTAGGTGGTGCATGCGTCATATGGGAGCCAATTTCTACACACAATTCAAGAACAAGCACCCGATGGATCTATTTAAGAGGCTATGTGGTCAAAATCAAGAGAAAAATTCAATGAGATGTGGAAAAGGTTGGATGAGCGACAACGAAGCAAACCGACGAGCAATCTCGTTTGCCACGAGTTGACGAGCCTCGCTGTACCTCTTGGTCCATTGCATAATGACCCGCCAACAATGAGAAGGAGGTCTGCACCATCAATACGTAATTTCTCCCACTGGATAGAGAATGAACCGAAAGAAAAGTGGTCTCTTGTATGACACCGACGGAGCTCGATATGGTATAATGACAACGAACCTGGCCAAGGTGTACAACTGGGTGATGCGAGGAGTTAGGGGGCTTCCATTGGTGGGTATTGTGGAATTTATCCTTCATGGCACGCAGGCATATTTTAGGGATAGATTTAAGAAAATATCCCCTTTAATGGTCGATAACAAAATTGTATTTGGCAACGTGGTGACGAAATATATGCAAGACAAAATTCGAAGGCTATGAAGCACGAGTAATCCCCAAGGAACCCAAGTTCTTGATGCGAGATCATGTGTGTCGACGGGAGAAGGCGAGGCATCAACCGTGTTCAAGCTGTGCAGGAATGTGTGCTTCATGCGGATGGTGGTTGTAGCTGCAGCTGTATGAAGCCGAAGCTTAGACATCTGCCTTGCTCACACGTCCTTGCCGCAGCTGGGGACTGCGGCATAGTTCCGATATTTATGTGTCACGGTACTACGGGAAAGAATCAATTTTTCATACGTGGAAGGAGGAGATATATGGTTTTGGGATATCTGGATCGTACACAACACTGCGGCCACAAGTGTTCTACATTCCGGATCCATCGAAGTTAAGGATGAAAAAGGGACGTCGTCGGTCGAGACGCATCGAAACGACATGGACGAGTCCGAGGCCGGGGAAGGACCCTACGTTGCAGCAAATGCGATGAGCGCGGACATACATACAAAAATGCCCGAAGAATTCGAAACTTCAACCGTCGAAGGTTCGGGACTTTCCGGACAGCCCTCCGATGGTAGGCGTCCATCCGGAGAAGGAATAACAACGAGGCGACCACGTCCTAGACGTGCTCGTGCAGCGACTACGTCGTCCACTTGGAGATGCAATGGCTTGATTTTTTTGTTTGCTCCTTTTCAACGTAGTGGTGATCGATATTTGTACTATTTGTCATGTTGTCGCCATATGTCGTACGTGTAATATTTATCATTGTGAGACGTAAAGTGGTTTATTGTTGTTGTGATACTTATATGTTGTGTTTGTTAGGTTTAATTAAGACGTGAACTTTTTTATGTTCGAATTAATGGACCATTTATGTCATGTAATCATGTTGTTATGATTTTTCTTATAAATTGCTTCTTGTGTGCTTCATGTATTCATGCGGGTATGGCGGACGATACACCGGCGCTTTTCGAGACAGGGACGGGGCGCACGGTCGTACTTGTCGGTGCGGGGTGCTCGGTGACCACCTTTCGTCCACGGCCGTCGCGCGAGTTGTTGCGTGTCGATCCGCGACACGTCGAGCGGTACGTTCAAACTCTTATCACTTATTGCGGGAACACTATGCTTGATACTAATATTACACTATGTGTCGATATGCGAGGTTACGTGAGTCGGCCGATCGCTCTCTGCAGACTCGTTGAGGCGCGTGGCCACGATCACGACCGGCCGACGGTTCGATGCGGACCGGTCCACGATAGCTGCTTTGGTGGATCGGTGGCGTCTGAGACGCACACCTTCCATCTTCCTTGTGGGGAGATGGCTCCGACGCCGGGACGTCTCCTACCTGCTATGGCTGCGGAGCGCTTCGCGATCGGCCGACCGGTCGTCGACACCTCGCCGTACGACGTAGCGCCAGCTTTCGAGAACCCGGCCGACGGGCCTACGATGGGTTCGTACTGGTTTCGACGCAACGTAAGTGCAAAGTCATATTTGTTTCAAATATTTAAATTGTGTTGAACAAAACTTGTAACCACTTGATTTTTTTATTGTCGCAGCGTCGTTACGCCCACGCTCAGGTGAGACGGAGCTACCCGGACTTCGTGTTCGAGTTGGACCGTCTCCAGGTGTACGACGTTGTCTGGGAGCCGTACACGCAGCAGGCGGTCGCAGCTCGGGCGCCTCTAGGCCTCTCCACGTTGTGCACGCGCGACTCGGCCTACTGGATGACGTTGATCCCGATGGTGTACGACATCACCGTCGAGCCTCACTGCCCAGGCCGAGTGATGAGGCAGTTCGGACTGCGCCAGGGATTCCCGGTAGACGTTCCGGTTGCCGTTCCCCACCAGGACCACCAGTGAGTATTTCTTTTTGAAATGTACTACTATTGTGTCAAATTAAATGGAACTATAGTCGACCTTTGCGTGTACGCAGGTTGTCTCGACGGGGACGGCGGGGAGGCTCCTCCGGGAACCACGTATGCAGCAATACGTGGCGGGTGGCCGATAGCCACCGAGGAGGTGATCGGCGAGATCTACGCCCACTCCGAGGAGAACTACACCGCCTACCTTCGGTGGTACCTACCGCGGACGCGTCCGCGCGTGACCTTCACACCGGTCGCGCAGCAGCCGCACCAGGCAGCAGTCACGGACACCTACCCCAGGCACCGAGACCAGGACTACTTCGTTGGGGTACGTCATGATTTGTCTGCATTAAAGCCTTTGTACGTCATTATGTTTTTCAATTGGACCGAAAAACCTAACTTGTTTTGTTTTTTGTAGGCCGACGCCGCACGGGCATTGAATGCCGAAATCGACTCGGTGATGCTGAGGCTGGACGCAGGCATTCACCGAACGAGGTGGAACAGAGGATGACCTTCGAGCGGATGCAGACGACGGCACGGAAGATCTTGCGGATCTTCTCGTGTCGTTCTGCCGTCGACGCGCTACCTCCACGGTGTGTTACAGTCCACGTCCACGCGGTCCATGCCGGATGGTCACCACACGGCGCTGGTCCTTCCACGGTTAGTTCCACTCATTTTCATTGTGTCAACCCTACAACCTGATCTAACAAACCGAATGTCGCCTAGGTCCGACGCTACCGAGCGGGGATACGGCGGCGCGAGTGGATCGTCGATTCCTCGGCCTTTCGCTACTCGGCCCGGCACTGCGAGCTTTGCTTGGAGCGAGCGGATCCTCCGTTCCTCATCCCCGCCGGCGGAGGTGAGCAAGCGTCGTCCGATGATTAGTTCACACGTTTTAGTTTAAGTCACGATGCTTCACATTGCTTACATACGGGAGGATTCTACTCGGCGGGGATTTTCCGGTCGGGGACTTCGTCGACGCAGTGGCGGGTCCGGGAGGCGACGAGGAGGGTCGGACGGGCGACGACTTCGACGACCTAGAGGACCCGGATCGGGACGTACTCGCCTCCTCTCGGCTCGGTGGAGCACCTCTACCACGAGCCGGGACCCGCCACGAGACGCCGCGCGGATGTCCGTGCTAGTCGTGGCGTGCCCCCGACAGCCGACGTACTCTCGGGGGCACGTCGAGCACGGCCTAGGAGGGATAGGGGTAAGAGGCCTCGTCGAGCTGCTGTGTGCATCGGTTTGTACAACTTGTAAATATTTATTTTGTGTTTGATGTTTGTATATATCTATGTCTGTTCGTCGCACTCACATGTCACGAGATCCTTCCGTATCGTTCGCTGCATGATACTCTTACTAACGACAAAAAAACTTTCGGCCCGATTAGACACGCACGAGACATCGCTATCGGCTTTTGCCCGTGATAGTCACCGCACGATACGTCGCTATCAACTTTTGCCCCGTGATAGTCCCGCACGATACGTCGCTATCAACTTTTGCCCCGTGACAATCCTACACGATACGTCTCGATCAGCGTTGCCCCGTGACGACATAAACGATACATAGATGCGAACCGTCACCTCCTGCACTATATATTGCCTAGATCCGAATACGAGCTCTTCAAATCTGCTTTCTCTTTTCTACATTTACTCCTGCAATGAGATCTTCATATCATCCATTCCTTGAGCGTCTCCACCGGCGACTCCATCCTTTGAGCGGTTTTATTCCACCATGGTGTGACCGTCCGTTATGCCATTGTGGAGATGGCTGCATACTTACGTCGTCCCTCCTCGCTGAAACCGGGGGAGACGATTTTTCCAATGCGCCAACATTGATCGGGTATGGCTTATCTCGCACTTGCTTTCATCTACAAAATCTTCACGCGAAAACGCTAACTTGATTGTACATCGTGTTAACACCTCATGCGGGCATATCGTCGGGTGTGCAACTTCGTTGAGTGGATAGATACGGAGAACCCACGAACCGACGTAACACGTTACTACCCACTTAGCGAAACAAGGTCGGACTACCTTCGACGGAAGGCCGAGTACCAACGTCGAGTTCGCGCGCGAAGCTTTGGACGGCCTATGGATCAGTGGCACTACCCACATGGCGGGAACGTCCGAATGCCACTGTGGTCTACGTTGCCAAGTGGTAAGATCCATAAGACAAGCAACTAGAGGACAAAGATGCTTCGTGTGTCCCGAGATTGCGGATGACGATTTTGTCGTGAGTATAATTTTTCTTTCTTTAACCTTTTCGCTTGTTCCATTTTTTAACTCCTACCATAAAAAATGTGCAACCGGAGGATGTACGTCGGTGTCCATACAAAGATTGGATCGATACGGTTAAACCCGCTTCGATCGGTCGACGGTAACACAACCCGAGTCCACCGAACAATTCATTCAGGCTTGGATGGAGTATGAACGTCGCGTCGAAATCGCAAGCTTAGCATGGAGGAACAACCCGCTGGGTTTCCCTAAATGGTCGGAGCGTCCTATGTGCGGTTGTAGGGATCGTTGCAAGATGGCTACCTCATTTGAACCACGAACATATGGTCGGAGATATTTCATTTGCCCCAACTTAGACAACGACTTCGTTGTACGTCTTTCATTTTATCAATTATGCAAACGTCTTCGCTCTAATGCCTCTCTAACGATTACATGTGTTTCTTTACCGGGGCATTCAAAGAAGGTGTGGATTCACTAGGTGGATCGACAATGTCATTCCCCAATATAACGGCTTAAAAGTAACTGAATGTGAAACTCAAAAGGAGTACAACGCCGAGAAGGAAAGAGAAAATTGATGACAAGCTTATCGCCCTTGAACGGTTCCGTAGGTAGCCGAGCCTTCACTCGTGGGGGATGAGTTAGTTGTATTGCATCATCCGTACCTAATGGGTTATGTAACACGTGACAAACAAGCTGGCTTAACCATTGCAACTAAGTTAACTTGGTTAAAATAATATGTTCACAGGTAATGCAAACAACATATGTACGATACCTCGAACATTTACACTTGCAACAATATTTACATTTGCATCCTTACGACGATAACATTTACATTTCAAACAATACGGCAAATCACGAAGACGGTTACATTTGCAACAATACCACAAATCCAATGGATTTGTTATATTACCACAAAATACGACGATAACATTTTACATCTCAAACAACACGAGAGAGTGGGTCGATGTCGATCGGGAAATTAGGGTTTGGGCACGGTGAAAACGCCCTTGGTAAGGGCGGGAAGGGGCCGCTTGCAAAATGCCGGGCGGCCGGCCTTTTGCGGCGGCCCCCGTGCACGGTGAAAAACGCCCTTACCAAGGGCGGGAAGGGGCCGCCGCAAAAGGCCGGCCTCCTGGCATTTTGCGAGCGGCCCCGTGCACGGTGAAAAACGCCCTTCCCAAGGGCGTGAAGGGGGCCGCCCGCAAAATGACCACCGCGCGGCAGACGGCCGTGCGGGGCCGTCTGCCACGTCGGATTCTTCGCCCTCTGGGAGGGCGTTTTTTCCCTTCACGCCCTCCCAGAGGGCGGGAGGAGATTAGATTTGAAATTTTTCATTCTCGCAAGTTCTTTTTGTAAATCTTTAAAAAAAATTATAAATGCAAAAAATTCCAAAAACTAAACCACTGATCACTAGCCGGTTCAACTCTATTATGTCCGAACACTACGAACCCAATTGGAATATCTCGCTTCATGTTTTTCAGCTTCATGCAACCAAGTTAAAGCATGACCATCCATCCAGTGATATCTTCTAAGTGATATCTTCTAAACTGACTCTGACCTCAGTAACCCCCCATCCTAGTCTCGGTCCCTTGTCACCCACCATGATGACCTCTAGCTTCTTCTGTGCATCAAAGAAAACAAAACATCTTCTAAAAATAAGTTATTCCCAACTTGATCCACATTAGTTCAAACAATAATCTTTTTTCCAATTATTCATCACACATATCACATAAGATTTTATACAATACATTACCTGACATGAAAAACAAAGTTATCTATCTATATAACTTTGTTTTTAATTAAACAGTGAGATCAAGATGATTCCACCGTCTCTTTACAACTTGTTTGAAACACATATAGTATGTTCTAAGGGGATAAGTTTGAAATCTTGCAGAAGAATCCTCAGGTCACTTTAGTCACGATTTTTCCCACACTGTCGATTTTAAAAATCGGCAATAATAAAAAGGGTAGTGCACGATACCTAAAAGTGGATGGATGTGAAAAAACAAAGGTTTAGACAGATTTAGGATCATCTCGATAAGAGGTAATACCCTACTTCTCTTTGAGGATTCTATCCGTCTGGTGTATATTGATCTGACGATCTAATTGTGGATATTGTTCTAGTTATCTCTAATTCTATGTTCTTGGAGGGCTCCCTGACCATCTTATATAGGTGGGGGGCAAGGTTGCAAATAGAAAAACCTAGCCAGACATGACATCAGTTTCCTAATCTGTTACATGGTATTACTCAATCGGGACTCTAGGCCTTGTCATATAACATAGCACAACATTACGACCGAGTCCTACTCTATTACATAATATATGGATCCGGCCCACCTCCCATCTCTAGTAAGATATGTGGGTCATGAGGATACCCAGTACCTATATCCTCCACAGTAGCCCCCGAGACCTTCACAGTCGAGTTGCAGTCTTCTCCATAGTTAACAACCAATATTTAGTGCTTCAATCTTCCTTGCAAAGGCTTCCCGAGTGCTTCCTTCTTGAGTCCTCCATGTTGATATCTTGCAAAGAGGTTGTGGAGAAAACATTAAATAAATAGATATATCGAATATATGAATAAACAGGTGCATCGAATAGATGCGCCTAATAGGTGTAGTCTTCAATTATGTGCTTAGTTGGAAAACAACTAAACATACAGTCAAGAACAATAATTTTAGTCAGCCAAGTAACTTAATATTGATTTACAACATATGCGGTGCGAATCCTCGAGTAACATGACCTGAGTGATATATCGACCGCTTACAATATGATACGCGTAGCTCTAAGCCAACCACAGCTTAAGAACATAATGTCTGTAGCCCTAGGGCAACCACGTCTTAAAAATATGATGCACATTGCCCAAGGCCAACTACGACTTAAAAAATAATCATGTAGCGCTAGGTTAACTATGTATAGAATGCATGTAGCACAAGGACAACCGCATCTTTTAAAATGATTCCAAATAGCACCTGACTCTTATAAAAAAGAAGTCAATTTACAAAAGCCATGAAAGCATGCTATTGGTCACCTTTAAGAATTGCATAGCAAATGGCTTAAATAAAAAGCCTTTATGCAATGAGTAAATGATTTTTTAAGGTATTGGGGTCACATCGTGCGCATATCACAAAAACGAGTATTTTTAAGTCCCTATAAGACACATGGCTTCACCAGAAAAGAGTAGTTGAATAAAACTAACATATAGTCAAAGAGTAAAATAATTCAACCAGCCGGTGGTTTTAGAAAAAATTATGGCATATGTGGTGGCAAATCCGAGTTAATAATACTCAAAATGGATTTACCAAATGCCAATTAAATGACCAAAATATCATATATATATATATATATATACTTCTAAGCTAATGGTGTAGGTCTAAAAACAAATGCACATATAAGTGATTATATAAATGCAATATTGCAGCATTAAGCCAACTACATTTATAATAAACCAAATAGTGCCCCACTTTTATATAAAAAGCCAAGTTGTAAGAAACTAAAGCACATTGTTTGCAACCTCCTATTAAATCGCATTGCATTAACCATCTCAAATATAATGTCATATAGCAGCGAAACAAAGGATTTTATAGGTATTAGGTTTGACTTAAGTCCCTAAAAGACACGTAGTGAACCACATCTAGAAAATATATGGCACATGTGGTGTAAAATCTGAGTCAATAATACTCATAAATAGATTTACCAACCACCTATATGATGACCAAAAAAATATTATGATAAGCCCAAGTCATAATATTGGTCTTTTAGAAAAATGCACATATATGTGGTCTAAAGCAATAATATAGTATTCAATACATTGCTTTGTAAAAAACCAAACAGTGTTTAACTTTTATGCATAAAAAGTTAATATAACAGCTATATATAAGCCTCACTATTTGCCTACTTTTTAAATTGCATTGTACCAACTTTTATAAAAAAAAGTTGTGTAACAGCTGATAAAAAGGATTTTAAAGGTATTGGGCATTCAACCACACGCATATTGCTAGAAGCAAACATGCCTACGTCCCGAAAGACATGTTACAGGCCACACCTAAAAATGAGATGCAAACTCTTAATGGGCTTTGACCCGAAAAAGGAACATTTGTCGATATCCTTAAAAAGATGACGCGTGTAACACGCCTCTTAATCTGCTCCTGAGTGACAAATCTCCCATGTGATGTAAACCGGGTGCATCTCATCCGAGCGGCTTTTGATTCGAGTGGTTATCCCTCATGGAGTGTACCGAAGTAAATGTAAGAATTGAATCCCAACTAGCACAAGTACTCAGCTGATGGTCCTCGTGGAAAATAATGATTGACCCAGACCTTGAGCATAAGAGATAAACCCATGGCCATGAATTTATGTTGTGCATATTTGGAATGATCTGGGAACAAAGGTACGATCTTCGCGCTTGAGTTGATAAGCCCCCGAGCATATCATTTGTCCTTCTGTTGCAGTCGTAATTGCCCGTTGGTGGAGACTTATGTGGTCAGCATGGAGACGAGATCACCAGTCAATGGCGGCGAAGAAATTGTTGCTATGAAAGCGAAGGCAACCAACGGTGGAGATGAAGTCACCTATCAATGGTAATGGCAGAGTCGTGCAACATGAAGACGAAGACATCATTTGGCGACAACAAAGGCAAGATCCAAGACGCATGGTAGGATGTCGATGAAGATGACGATGTTGGTGATCCAGTCAGACTTTAGCATTGACAAAGCCCAGACACCTAAATCAAAGAAATTGGTTGACAATAGTTGACCGTAGATGAAAGGTAGCCCTAATGATGAAGGTGCCAGTGGTGATGTCAGTGATAATAGTCCGTTGAGAAGATGTTCAAGCTTGAGTAGTTGTCTTGATGTTAACGTGTGCATAGCGAAGATTGATGCAACGCCTCTTGATTTATGACGATGATAGTAGAACATGGTTTCATAGTTGCTGATATCGTTCCATGTGGAGAAGAGTAGTTGTCGTCCAAGTAGTCGAACTGAAGTGATTCGTTGATGACTCAAACTTCCCTGGACCCGCAATTTAGATTTTGAACTTGATATTTGAGAAACTTGTAGTAGACTGTGGCAACGTCCAGAAGCTCGAACATGATCTGGTTGATTGTTGATTCATTCAACTGATTCAAAATCAGGTCCAAGAAGAAGATCTTGCCGAAATAGTTGGTAAAAAACGTCTGCTGAATTTTGATCATGTGTTTGTGCAGCCCCCAACTCTATGCTTAGTTGAAAATAGCTTAACATAGAGTTACAAACTATAGCTTCTTGTCATAAAATATCCATCGCTTGAGTGAAGATACACATTGAGGATGTCCCAGTAGAAAGCTTGAGTATTGGAGTACCACTTGTTGTAGTATATTAGCGCGTCATCATATCTAGTACCGCATATCGAGGTGTTGAGGCTCTCGGAGATGTCGAGGTTGGTGAAGTAGCGAAGCTAGCAAAGTAGAGGCAACATAGGTTGCCGGTGATGAAGACGATCAGAAGCAGCAAAGGTGGGCAGCTATGAAGACGAAGTCACCCAACAACGATGGCGGAGTCACACAGTTGTGAAGGCAAGGAGACCAGTCAGTGGCAACAGAAGCAAACCGCTGGCAAAGACGAATATGCCAATTAGCGGTGGTGACGTAGACCAACAGTGGTGGCGGAGACACTAGTCAGCGGCGACGGAGGCAACCGGTGGTGAACATGAAGACGCCCATCAACAACAGGCCAACCATGTAGGCAAAGACACCAGTCGACGGTGACAAAGGCGACGGGTCGATGAAGACGAAGACGCCCAACAATGGTGGCATAATAGGCTAGCCGTGGAGGCAAGGATACCAATCGGCGACGGCGGAGGCGATCCTGTGGTGAAGGTGAACACACCCAAGAACACGACATAATAGTCCAGCCATATAGGAGAAGACACCAGTCAGCTGCAGCAAAGGCGTGTAGGGCAATAGGGCAGCCATGTAGGCAAAGACACTAGTCGCAGCGGTGAAGGTGGCCGATCGGTGAAGACAGAGACGTCCAACAATGGCGGCGTAATAGGCCAACCGTCTAGGTGAAGACACCAGTCAGTGATGGCAAAGGCGACCGATTGATGAAGATGATGTCGCCATCATTAACGGCATAATAGGAGAACTGTGTAGGCAAAGACACCAGTCAGTGGTGGCAAAGGCGGTCGGTCGGTGAAGACTAAGACACCCATCAACAATGGATGAATCCACTAACCGTGGTGGCAAAGAAACTGGTCGGCGACGACGAAGGCAGACGATGGTGAAGACGACGGCGCCCATCAGTAGCGACGTAATACGCCAACATATAGGCGAAGACACCAGTCAGTGGCGGCAAAGGTGGTCAGTCGGTGAAGACGAAGATGCCTAACAACGGAGACGTAATAGGCCAGCCTTGTAGGCAAAGACACCAGTCAACGACGGCAAAGATGGCCGGTTCATGAAGATGAAGATGCCCAACAACGGTGGTGTAATAGGCCAACCGTGTAGGCGAAGACACCAGTCGGCGACGGCAAAGGCGGTCGGTCGGTGAAGATGAAGATGCCCAACAACAGTGGCGTAATAGGCCAGCCATGTAGGCGAAGACACCAGGCGGTGGAAAAGGTGGCCGGTCAGTGAAGATGAAGACGCCCAACAACGGCAGCGTAATATGCCAGCCGTGTAGGTGAAGACATTAGTCGACGGTGGCAAAGATGACCGGTCGGTGGAGATGATGTTGCCATCAGCAACGACGGCGAAATCCAATAGCTGTGATGGCGAAGAAACCATTCAACAACGACGAAGGCGACCGACGGTGAAGACGAGTCACCATCAACAACGGTGGCAGAATCCATCAACCATGGCGGCGAAAAAACCAGTTGGCGACAGCGGAGGCGACCGATGGTGAAGATGATGTCGCCATTATCAATGGTGGCGGAATCCACCAACTGTGGTGGCAAAGAAGCCAGTCGGTGATGACGGAGGCGACTGACTGTGAAGATAATGTTGCCATTAGCAATGGCGGCGGAATCCACCAACCATGGTGGCGAAGAAACCAGTCGACGATGACGGAGGTGACCGACAGTGAAGACGATGTCGCCATCAGCAATGGTGGCAGAATCCACCAACCGTGGTGGCGAAGAAACTAGTAGACGACGGCAGAGGCAAGCTGATGGTATTATACTGACTGATCTATTCTTGGAGCATAGGAGATAAGCTCATGGCCATGAATCCCTACTATGTGTATCCGGATTTGGATCCTGCAATATAAACATGTAGGATGAGTAATATCTGATGCAAATATAATACTTGAGAAAAATTCAAGCATTTTAAAATGTTTATAAATATGTATTTCTCCTCTTATCGATTTTAATTTCCCCGAGTAGTTGACTCCTTACATTTAAACACTTTGCCTGACTGGTCATAGCCCCCAAGCATCGGGAGTCGGCTCATGGTACTTCCCAGACATGCGTATGAGTGACATGAGTTCGTCTTTCATGGAGCAAAGCTTCACAGATCAGAATTTATGCTACTTGGGTACTTTAGCAATTGTTAAGATCAGAAAACAAATTACTTTATTTTTATGCTTTTAATTTTTTCTGAGTAGTACTTAGCACCTTGCATTATACACTCTATCCAACATATACCCCCGGGTGCTAGGAATTGGCTCATGGCAACCATCTGTCAACACACCAAACAGGAAGCATCGGAAAATAGAGCTTCAACCATCTATCAACACACCAAACAGGAAGCATCGGAAAATAGAGCTTCACTACTCAACACTTTTTTACTCGGATTTATTCGCAAGCAATCAAAATAAATATATAAAAGTTATTGCAAAAATATGATATAACAACTGTAGCGCCCAATTTACTACTCAACGGAGAACCAGTTGATGTAGTGAGGCAGAGAAAAAGGAAAATATCATATAAAGAAGAAAATAAATGATGATTTAGCTTTCTTGTATTTCTCTCGGTGATGGCAGAGGTAGCCGATGTGGAGAGAAGATCGTCCATCAACTGTGATGAAGACACCAACCATGGACGGTAGTGAAGGCAATGACGCCTAGCAACGGTGGCGGAATAGGTCGGCCATGAAGGCAAAAGCACCAGTCGACGACGATGGAGGCAAGTCGGCGGTGAAGACAACGTCGCCCAATAACATGGTGAAGATGCGTAGCCATGGAGGCGACAACACCAGTCGATGATGGCGGAGGTGGACGACGGTGAAGACGATGTCGCCATCTGCAACGGCGGCAGATTCCACCAACCGTGGAGACAAGATTCTAATCGGCGGTGGCGGAGGCGGCCGACGATGAAGATGATGTCGCCATCAACAATGGCAGCGGTGGAGTAGGCTCGTGGCCGATTGACCGCATAACGACACCACAAGTCCATGACTGGCATCAATTGTCTCAGTAGTGCCGCGTAATTATATGCGAACAGCAACAAAAAACAAGAGATTAATCTGAGATTAAAAATTGATCTAATAAATAATGATAAGTTGGAAGGGAAAAACCCGATGTTGTTGAAAATTAAATCGTCGAACTCGTTGAGATTGATCTCCTCAGCTAGATTGAATCCAAGATGGAGAGAACGAGCTTGGCACCTTCGCGGTGTTCAGGAGACTTGGGGCAAAGATAAATCCAACGATGTCGGAGATTAGTTCCATCGCGCTCATCGACTGGAAACTCGGTGAAACCCCTACGTGGCGCGCCAACTGTCGATTCTGGAAATCAGCAATAATAAAAAGGATAGCATACAAGACCTAAAAGTGCATGGATGCGGAAGACAAGGGTTTAGATAGGTTCAGGCCCTCTCGATGATAGGTATACCCTACTACTGTTTAGGGATTGTATCCGTCGGGTGTATATTGATCCGACGATCTGATTGTGGGTATTGTTCTAGTTATCTCTAATTCTATGTCCTTGGGGGCTCCCCGCCCACCTTATATAGGTTGGGGCAATATTACAAAGAGGAAAACTTAGCCGGACATGACATCAATTTTTTAATCTATTACATGATAGTACTCAATCAGAACTCTAGGCCCTATCATAAAACATAAGATAACATTACGACCGAGTCCTACTCTATTAAATAATGTAAGGATCCGGCCCACCTCCTATCTTTAGTCGAATATATAGGTCATGGGGATACCCGGTACCCATATCCTCCACACACACTAATCTATCCATCCAACCAACTAAACTAAACAAACCGTTTGTACCCTCCTTTTCTACTTTCCCCAAATTATCTACTGGTTTTTTATGATCTTCTTACTTTTATTTATTTTGCTTATTGGCTTATAAGATAGCCAAAACTTAGTTTTTGAAACTTAGAGCAAATTTCAAAAACTACAGATTTAGTGACTAAACTATCAACTTGCTACAACTTCCCTATTTCAGTTTGCTACAACAATAGCAAAGAAAATCAAAACTGCAATTTCGTGAAAACCCTAAAGCTATTGATACATGGGGCCCACATGTCATAGATGTTGTACTCTTCACGGGTGCGATGACGGAATATGTCAGCACGTGCAGTGTCAATGATACATGGGACCCACATGTGACAAAGGTGGTACTCAGCACGGGTGAGACGACGAAATAATTCATCACATGTAGCGCAACGACATGCCCGTGCTGACATCAGCTGATAGCTTGGCCCACCTCTTTGGTCGAGTTACACCATAGCGATCTGGTCTAGGTAGAACACCATTAGGTCGATGCACCCAGGTCTATTTGGGAGAAAAGGAATGGGCAACACGTGAGTTGCCTCCTCACCTAGTTGGATCGGTTTATACTCGAGTACATCGACCGAGCACGAAGCGGCCTTCTAGTCAGACCAAAGTGGGAGCAATCAATTGACGTGGCATGTCGTTACATTGTAAGTGCTGATATGTTCCGTCGTCTTGTCTATTCGAGTACAACCTATATGGTATGTGGGCCCCATGTGTAAGAAGCGTTAGGGCTTTCACAAAGTTGTAATTTTGTGATAATTTTCTCCACTAACATTGTAGCAAACTAAAATAGGTCGCTAACGTTGCAGCAAGTTGATAGTTTAGTCACTAAATTTGTAGTTCGAAATTTACTCTAAAACTTAATTCCAAGTTAATTTTGAGTTATTTTGTAGCACTGATTTTTAAATTATTAAGAACTTTTTATCGATAAATTAGTTTAAGTTGCTTTATTTTTTTTCACTGTTTGTTAGTGGTAGATCAAACTATGAGAAGTATAAGAAGGGATATTCCCATTGTTTCGTTTATGTTTATACTTAAGAGTTGATTTTTCATTGCTTATGCATATAAGCATAAGCAAAATAATAAGGCTGTATAAAAAGACAGTTGTTAAAGATTAGCACTTGAAAACAAAATTGTCAGTCTGCAATCTGCAATCTGTCGGTTGAAAGATGGAGTATAACTGCAATCTGCACATGCATCCAACGGCTCTCATGGTGTGACAATGCAATCTGCACATGCACATGCACTATATTACAGTCTATAGCATAGTGAAAAGCCAAAAAGTAAAGTTATAAACATGGAAAGTTTCCTACATTTCCTCTTAAAATCGCAGAGCCTCTTTAAATTAAATTAAAGAAGAGTAAGGCTTTGTTTATTTCAGTTTACTGGGTAGCTTTCTAGTTTCTACTTTTCAAAAGTTGAAAAGCTAAAA
Source organism: Oryza australiensis (assembly GCA_019925245.2). Taxonomy (NCBI): domain Eukaryota; kingdom Viridiplantae; phylum Streptophyta; class Magnoliopsida; order Poales; family Poaceae; genus Oryza; species Oryza australiensis. The sequence continues at coordinate 788,139 of JAIFGZ020000565.1, read as the reverse complement.
CAAAGCGCTGAGTGGGCTTTCTAGAAAGCTAATTTCTAAGAAAATGAATGAAAAGCTAGAAATTGTTTGAAATGAGCTTTTCTGGCTTTTTGTGTGTTGAGAAGATAAAAATTTATCACAAAAGATAATAGTAAAAGATCATCAGCCAGTAAGCTGGCTTTTCAAAAAGCTAGCTTTTCAGAAAAGCTGGAAAGCAGAAACTCAAACAAACACGCCTAAAATACACTATTAGTATCACAACTGGTAAGATGAATATAATTTAGTCATTTAACTTGTAAATTGTTCATGAGTTACACAGTTTGTTCATGGGATACAAATCTAGTCCAAAACACATCGTAATCCAAAACACATCATATGTTGTTTATGTTAAGTTGGACATCATGTCAACAAGACAAATGATAAAAGATATATTTGCAGATTAGCCCATATGTTTTTTTTATTTACTTGTTACTTAAACTGAAAACTAAAGTGGTTTTGTTTACTCATTCTAAAACCATATATACAATTTTGCAACTTATGATCGTACCCATGGCCTTCTATTAAGAAAAATATCATCGAAAAACACTTTCAGTACTAACAGTGATGAATTAAACATAAACATAAAAGAAATTAAGATGCACATGGATTAATCAAGAGTAGAATAAATAGAAGAGGACATATGCTCGGTGCCATCAAATGGAGTGCTCGTAGTCGTTGCCAACGCCGTTAATTCGTCGGCAATGGATTGATCAATAGGTTATCGCCGTGACTGAGATTTAGTTTCACTGGATCTGACAACCTGAGATTATAGTGTATCTGTAGGATCGAACAAGACAAAACAAACCTACCAGAGGGGGGTGAATGGTAGGAAAAACCAAAAACCAAATTTTTTGCAGAATTACAAGATTTACCTCTTACCGATGAAACCAATCTACAAAGCAACAATGAATAGGAACTGTTGAAGCCGTCGCCGGTCACACCGCCTTACCTGCCCTGGTCAGACCGCCCTCCTGGCCGGTCAGACGCCGCCTAGCCTCCGGTTGGACCGCCGCCGCAACCCGCCGGTCAGACCGTGCGCACACCTACGGTCAAACCGTCGAGATCCAGAAAACACCGAAAGATGAACTCTCGAAGAAGTAGATCAAACTATTTTAACTTTATTGCATCTAAAAGTGTTTACAAAGTGCAACAACAGCACTCCTCACCAAAATCTCGACCTAACTCAAAACCCTAGCTATTCTCTCAAGTTTCGCTCTTGAAAATCGATCTCTAGGAGGCACACCCTCCCTCTCAATTTATACCACAAAATCCTCCTACTCAAAGTAGGAGTAGAACTCCTATTCACAATAGGACTCAACCTCCTACTCATAGTAGAAGTAGAACTCCTATTCTTAATAGGACAATTTCAATCTACTTTCCAAATTTAGACTCCCTTCCAAATTCGACTCCGCATATGATCCCTCTCGTATGCCATATGGATTCTCCATCTTCCATGTGCATTATCCTTTAGCCTTTTAGTATCCCGCGTGCTAGACGTCTACTTCTCCCAAGTCGACTCCGATCCGACACCGGCAATACTATCCGAGGCCTCAAGCGATACCTACACACATACAATAAAGAAATGATATACCGAGCACAAGTTTGTCCAAACTTGACTCACATTAGCTTTTCAATAGTAACCATAAGTATAGAAATCATCTAGAAATTAAATCCACAAAGAACCAATCAAAAACCAAGAAATCAAACCAAAATCAGAATCGGCCGGTCAGACCGTGCCGGTTTGACCGACTGAGAGTCGGAGTCCGACCGCGAGTCCATGTCGGTCTGACCGACTGTGAGTCGGACTCGCCCGGTCAGACCGCACACACACCACCGGTCAGACCGTGAGCATATACCGGTCTGACTGGTCGTGTCTGGCCGGTCTAACCGCCACACAAAAAATCACACATTTAATTCAAAGCACAAGTCCAATCGCAAATCCAATGTTTCATCACATGAACTGTAAATCAAACTCATTTGATTCAACAATCTCCTCCTTGATGAAACCATTGGCAAACCCAACAAAATCAATTGGTTTTGTGATGTTTTGTAAAGCAACCCAAAAAGCATTTCGAATGCAAGAAAATTCTTCTTTGAAAATTCATCTTTGAATATGAATGCACAAATGCACAAATTTTGTTTCCTTGTTCTCCCCCTTTTGACAATGAGTTCATCAATTATCAGAAGCATGAAAGAGCTTTGCATTATATCAAAAGTACCTCAAGTACATGTTTGCAATAGCAAGGTAGAAAAAGTGACTAGCTAATTAACAAGCATGCACTAGAGTAAAAACATGAACCTAACATATTACAATTAAGATCAAGTCAACATTAATGATTGATGATTTCAACGATTTAAAATGCAACATATTCACAAGTGCAAAGACTGAAAGAAAAACTCAAGTATATATACTTATGATATTAATACTCTTTCTCAAATTAATGCCTTCTCCAAAAATAACCGAGAGAACTTTTATCTCATTCTTTTGAACCTCCTTTTTTTTAATTTTCTCTCAATTATTGCGGGTACATCCTTGTCGTCAAGATTGTTTCCAACGATTTGGTATCCCTTTTTTTATCTCACCGCGAATACGTCCTTATCGTCAAGACTGTTTCTAAGGATTCGGTATTCATTTTTTCTCTTATATAAATAAGCATTTATGTACTCTTGCGATGATTGAAACAAAAGGATTAATATCAGGAATAACAACTCATAAAGCATATACAAAAGCATTAATCATTCAACCTAAGCACTTGCTTCAATATTGCATATTTCATTAATTCAAGTAAAAGAATTATGTGTCATGTATCATATCTCTTAAAAGCAATATCAAAAGTTCAAGTAATTACTAAAATGCACACAAGCTAATATAGTAATCAAATTATCTAACAAGCATTGCTAGCAAGCACTAGAATATACTAAAGATATAAAACATAGCTCATCCACCTTTTATTTTCTTTTCCTTTTTCTCCCCCTTTTTTTATCACACCATGCATGAATTAAAACATCAATGCAAAAGAAAAAAGAAAATATGCATACAACAAAGAGCCAATAACTCTCCCCCTCAATTGATGCTAAAAGGATGAATAACATATAATTCTCTCCTAAGAAAATCAAAGCGAGAAGAATCCAACGGTTTGATGAAAATATCTGCAAGTTGCAACTTTGTATCCACAAATTTCAATTCAATGTCCTCCTTTTCAACATGATCCCTCAGAAAAAAACATAAACTCCCCCTCAAATTAACCTCCAATTTTCTCAAAAGAAAAATCAAGAAGAAATCAATGATTTTTGAAGAAATCATCCAATTGCCAAAGATATCATCAAGGTTCTCATAAATTGACATATATCCACTTGTACTAACAAAAACTACTACCTCTAACACTAGCATATAAAAAGCTAATAAACAAGAGAATAGAACAAAAATTATATCAATCCAAGATTAACTTGATGTTACCGTGAAAAGCAATTGTTGTCTTCACATTGCACACACATGGGGAGTATGCCATCAAAATACCTACGAACAAAAAGATGTCGATGCCTCCGCGTTGGGGTTAGAAATAAGAAATTTTGGAATCCAACACTGAGTCACACGACCAGTAGAACCAGTAGGTACATATGCACATACAAAATTAGAATCGACTTACCTAAAAACTTACCTTGTCGCTTCACAAAAGTCTGATTTGAATTATGCACAAAACGCCCGTGGCCGGTCGACCGCCGTTGTACTTGCGGTCTAACCGAGCCTGGTGTCGGTCGACCAATGGTTTACTGCGGTCGACCGGCGTGTCCCGACCGACGGTCGATGTCGGTCTGGCCAGTGCTCCTTGAACCAAAACCTGATTTTTGCCATCGTCGTTTCGCAAAAGCAATTTCACTTTCCTTTTTCTGTTTACGGGCAAGTCTAAAACAAAATCCAACCAAATGTCCATCTTTTTCACAAAACGAACAAGTGTATTTCTCACGATAATTAGAAGCACAAGTAGAAATAGATGGTTTAGCAACAAGAGGTTTTGCAATCACAACATTGATTTTGGAAGATGATGCATTCAAAGAAGTCATGATGCCAGCAGATTTAAAAACAATCGGTTTAGGATCTGGTTTAGTCAAAATTTTACCTCTCTGAGTTATACTCAAAACAGCAGGGGGATGCCTAGAAAAGTGAATATAGGGATCAAAACCTAACACACGGTTGTCTGTTCTAACCTTTGATTGATCCAAAATCATGTTGAGATTCTTTTTACCATCGAAAAACGTTGCAAAGAACTTTTTAAGTAAGAAATATCTTGAGTCAAAGTACCATAATTTTTGCAAGCATCCAAAAGACCTTTCTGTTTTCGACAAGTTTGACAAGAAAACACTTCATCTTGCTTAACAGTTTCTTCCATATGCCTAACACGACCTAAGACATCCTTTAATTTCAATTCATTAGGAAGACATAATGAGCAAGGTTTTACATTAGATTGTTTTAACCTTTTAGCGCTAATTGCATTAAATATAGAGTTAGCAAACAAGGCAACTTGATATTTCTTTAAAGCTTCTTTTGTTAAAAACAATTCATCGGTCAATCTAGTGTTCATGGCAAAGCTAAGAGCAAGACAAGATTCAAATTTTTGAGTTCTCTTAGATTCAATATCAAGCTTCTTGGCATAAACATCTCTAATTGACTTAATTTCAGCAAATAAAACCTCACAAGATTTGCAGTCATCATCATTAGAAGCAAGAGATCTTAATCTATTATTTTCAGCTTTAAGAGAATCAATAATTACTTCTTGTTGATTAATCTTATTTTCAAATTTAGAAATCTTGTAACCAAGTCTAGCAATAACATCTTGAAGATATTCAACACTAGGAGCATGAGTTACCTCATTATCATCTTCAGAATATTCATCAATGCTGTTGGCCATGAAACAAACTTCAGCAATGTTCTTCTCCTTGTCATCATCTTCATCACTTTCAAAATCAACATCACTTGATTCTCGAACCGCTTCATATGCTGCATCAATTGCCTTTTGGTAAAACTTCTTCATCTTCATATTTTTCGCCTGCTTCTTGCTCTGCTTAGCTTCCTTAGATCCATCTTGAGCTTTTTCCTCCTATGTACCTTTTCCAACCTTGGGACATTGGGAGCGGATGTGTCCTGGTTGACCACAGCCAAAACACCGGATTGGTCCTCCTCTTCTCCTGGACCTGACATTATTCACATATCGAGAAATTCGATTAGCAAGCGATACCAAGTCCTCCTCACTGATTTCTTCCAGTTGATCATCGGACATGACAGAGAAAGAAGCAAACATTGACTGTGAAGAAGAATCGGAAGATGCGTAGTAGACACCAAGGCGAGAAGATTTCGAATCAGTCCTTTTAGAAAGAATGTTCATCTCATAGGTTTTTAATTTAGTATAAAGAACATCTAAAGTTAAGGTGTTCATATTAACAGATTCTGAATTGAGGTAACCTTAACTTCCCAAACCTTCGTATCAAGACCATTCATAAAATGACGAGCAACCTCGATTTAGAATAATTATCATTATAAGAAGAATCAACAGATCTAAGATTACTCAAAATTTTGTTAAAACGGCCTTGATAGTCATCCAATGACTGCCCATGTGTCATCTCAAATTTGATGTACTCCTTTTTGAAAACATCTTTTCACAACTCTTTAATGTTTGAAGATCTAGTATGAAAATCATTCAAAGCTTTTCAAATCTCATTTGCAGTGGTAAGATGTGAAACACGATCAAAATCGGAGCGAGAAATTGCATTAAGAATAATGTTCTGAGCTTTGCAATTATTTTTAAAATCCAATTTGAGAGTAGGAGTATCAATGCGATCAGGTATGTCATAAGATTCGAGACTTTTGGCCAAATGTCATAACCTTGAGATGTTATGTAAGATTCCATCTTTTTCTTCCAATAGTCAAAATCGGTTCCATTGAAAACATGAGGTTTGGTTGAAAACCTTTCACCATGGCAAAAGATAAGAAAAGAAAATCAAGAACGAGGATCCGATACCATTGTAGGATTGAATAAGACCAAACAAACCTACCAGAGGGGGGTAAATGGTAGGAAAAACCAAAAACCAAATCTTTTGTGGATTTAAAAGATTTACCTCTTACCGATGAAACCAATCTACAAAGCGACAATGAACAAGAACTGTTGAAGCCGCCGCCGGTCACACCGCCTTACTCCGCCCGGCGACCGCCCTCTCCCGGCTGGTCAAACCGCCACCTAGCCTCCGATTGGACCGCCGTCGCAACCCGCCGGTCAGACCGCGTGCACACCTGCGATCAGATCGTCAAGATCCAGAAAACACCGAAAGATGAACTCTCGAAGAAGTAGATCAAACTATTTCAACTTTATTGCATCTAAAAGTGTTTACAAAGTGCAACAACAGCACTCCTCACCAAAATCTCGACCTAACTCAAAACCCTAGCTATTCTCTCAAGTTTCGCTCTTGAAAATCGATCTCTAGGAGGCACACCCTCCCTCTCAATTTATACCACAAAATCCTCCTACTCAAAGTAGGAGTAGAACTCCTATTCACAATAGGACTCAACCTCCTACTCATAGTAGAAGTAGAACTCCTATTCTTAATAGGACAATTTCAATCTACTTTCCAAATTTAGACTCCCTTCCAAATTCGACTCCGCATATGATCCCTCTCGTATGCCATATGGATTCTCCATCTTCCATGTGCATTATCCTTTAGCCTTTTAGTATCCGCGTCTTTGGACGTCTACTTCTCCTAAGTCGACTCCGATCCGACACCGCAATACTATCCGAGGCCTCAAGCGATACCTACCGAGCACAAGTTTGTCCAAACTTGACTCACATTAGCTTTTCAACAGTAACCATAAGTCTAGAAATCATCTAGAAATTAAATCTACAAAGAATCAATCAAAAACCGAGAAATCAAACCGAAATCAGAATCGGCCGGTCAGACCGTGCCGGTCTGACCGACTGAGAGTCGAAGTCCGACCATGAGTCCAAGTCGGTCGGCCATTTGTGAGTCGATTTCGCTGGTCGAGATCGCACACACCTCGGTCGGGCCAGTGAGCATACACCGGTCTGACCGATCGTGTCTGGCCGGTCTAACCGCCATACAAAAAATCACACATTCAATTCAAAGCACAAGTCCAATCGCAAATCCAATGTTTCGTCACATGAACTATATATCAAACTCATTTGATTCAACAGAATCACATAGGCATAATAACAAATCTAATAGGTTAATTATCAGAAGAATAAAAAAGTAGAAGACTTTTTCTACATAATAGTATTGCTTTGGCCAACCAATTAATTGTCATGTGTGCCACAGGACATTCACCTTAACATAAGTCATACGCATGACGTGGGTTGGACTAGATTTATACCTCTAAACCAAATTAAGACTGTGTTTATTTGAGCTTTTGTTTTTTAGCTTTTCTGGAAAGCTAGCTTTGTAAAAATTTAGCTTACTGACTGATGATCTTTTACTTGTAAAAAAATTTTATCTTCTCGGCGCACTAAAAACCAAGAAACCTCATTTCGGCTAGCTTTCGAGCTTTTCATTTATTTTCTCGAAACTAGCTTTCCAGAACTTTTCAAAATCAGCTCGGAAAGGATCGTTGTTTTAGCTTTTCAGAATTCCGAAAAGCGTGCGAAAACTACCCAAAAACTGAAAGAAATAAGACCCCTGAAAGCAAATAAGGCCTAAATGATTTATAACCTTATCGGTTATAAAATAAATCGGTTATAAGATTAATGACTAAATTGTACTCATCGATATCTGCGACGCATGGTAAAATATTACTACGAAAACAACTTGTGCAAGGTGACCAAGAACTGCATTTTGAGATTCTTCTCCTCTCATTTCCGAAGCCAAACATACAGCAAGCTAGTGAGAGAAAGAAAGAAGAGAAAACAGATTAAAAAAAAGAAAGAAAGAAAGAAGAGAAAACCAGGGGAAAGAGAGAGAGAGAGGCGGCGCCGGCGACAGGGCGCGACATTTGAGGCGCCGCCGGACGCCGCCGGAGCAAGCGAGCGATGAGCAGCAGCGCCGCCGGACGCCGCCGGAGCAAGCGAGCGATGAGCAGCAGCGCCGCCACCTCCACCTACGCGGAGAGCGTCGCTTCCTGCCGCGCTCCCGGTCCCACCAGCCCCAAGCCTCCGGCGGCGTCCGGCCCCACCGCGTCGCCGCCGTGAGGCGGCAGCTCGACTTCGCCGGCGGCGGCGACGAGCTGGATGACGACGAAGACGAGGACGAATTCCTCTTCCGCGCCGCGGAGGAGACGGATCGGAGCCACTACGAGGCCAAGCGCCACGCTTCCGCCCCGCCGCCACCGCCACCGCAGTCCCAGGCCCCGGCTTTCCTCGAGAGGCGGTGCATCTGCGGCCGCGGCACCTGCAATGTGGAGGAGAGGGAGCTCGGGCGGTGGGCGTACGTCTGCCCGGCGACTCCGGTGAGGCTCTCCCCTCTCCAAGATCGTTTCTTTGCCCCCCGGAAAAAAGACGATCTTTTGTTGTGTGTGCTTTGGTCGCTCCTGAGGGATGAAATGCGGTTAATTTGATGCAAAGGGTTTTGCTTTTGTTCTTAGCTTCATGTCAGAAAATTTTGGTTGAGAAAAAGATCAAACGTAGGGAATTTCCTCGAACTTTTTCTAGTGTTTCCTTTCTAGGGATGAAATGCGGTTGATGTTTTTTGCTTTGTTCTACCTCCATGTTCAGAAAATTTTGGTGGATAAAAGATCAAATGTAGAGAATTTTATTACCTTTTTCGAGTGTTCCCTTTATTGGTTGTTTCTTGGGTTCTATTGTCCTGTGGGGTTTATGCTTTGAGTGATTGAGTGAGGGCTGATTTGGTATGGTGAGATGGATGGTGATTGTTGGGCTTGTTTTGGCAACAAGCCGTAGCTCTCAGGTGACATTGAATGAGAGATTTGGCCAATTATGGTCTGCTACCGACGGCCAAAATTTGCCAATAACCTGAAAACCGATTTCTGTTTTTTTTAAAAGAACTATCAAATTGAGATGGAAATTCAGAGGAACTATGTACACTTTGTCATGTATTCCTAGATTATAGTTAGTACATAGTACTTTCAGATTTGGTTTATATAGTAACTATACTAGCAAATATTTTGTTTGTAGCCATCCAGATTTATCTGTCTGTAAATGCATGAAGCATGCACATTTAGTGCCTTTTGCTATTGTTTAGAAATGACATGCGGTTTCCAGTATTTATGTTCATGTTCTTGTAATTTATGCAGCAGTGTTGACCTCACACTAGTAAATTCGTCTAATTCATCGTGCGTCTGTTCTGCACTTCTGCTAGTGATATTTTTAATTGATACTCAATCTGTAGTCAAGGATGAGAATCCATAAATCCTAGTGCATCTCCTTTGCTGGTGGCCTTTGACCACACTATTTTGCTGCACACCTGTTACCATTTTCTCTTGAAATAGATAATTTTTTATTGGGTACATTTAGATATAGTTTTGGAGGAGTATGGATAGAAGAAATTTTTTTGTGCAACCATGTGTTTTTGTGTTTTCGTAAGTCTGCAATTTTTACATCGAAGTGCCTAATGTTAATGTACCATCCAAATTTGATAGCTCAATTGGTCTCATGGCCATGAGCTTCACGTTCCACTATAGAACATCCTCCATTTCTGTAGCAGAATGCAATTAGAAATTGAATTGACATGTTCTGCAATTGAAGCTATATGTTGGATTTTCTGGATGCATGTGTGTATATGTTCTCAAGCACGTGAGAGTACATGAGGAAAGGTCAACCGGCATAAGTTTTAATCAATAGGTTAGTAGAATCATGAGGTGCTAATCTTTAACGACTTCCTTTCCGCAGCAAGTTCAAAAAATAAGTGCAGCTGACACAGACAAACCAGCTCTTGTTCAAAGATGCTCTTGTTTGATTTCCTTCTTTTGCTTTAACCTCTTCTGACTTAAGTTGTGCATTCTTTACGTGTACAGAAAATCTGATTTTTTTTTTGTAAAGCTAATAATAGTTTTACTTGTTTCAGAAATGCAAATATTCTGTTTGGTGTGGAGAAGCTGATCTTTGTCCAAGTGCACAGCCTGCTTATATGAGCCATCCTAAACCAAATCCTCATGTTTATAATAGCCCATGCAGTCCTGCTGTGTTTAACAGTCCTAGCAATCATTTAGCTGGTTCTACAACTCCTACACCAAACAATCTCCAAGTTTTTAATGGTCCAAGAAACCCTCATGTGTACAACAGTCCTAGAAATCCTCGTGTGTCCAACAGTCCAAGCAATCACCAATCTGGTGCTACAACTCCAGTTAATGCTAGCCACCGAGGTACTAGATCAAGTGATAAACGATCAACCTGCCATTGTGGGGCTGGAAAATGCAAAGTGGAGATAATAAAAGGGCAAAAGTACTATGTGTGTTGTGTACAGAAGGTAATACTTTTGTTAACACTGTTCTTTGATTGGTTTCTCTTTATATAGTTTTTGTGCATGATGATCAATTATGTTCAGCCATGCTGTTGTATTATGAACATATTTTAGGTCTTGTTAGCATATTGTTTATTCTGTCAGTTGTAGCTTGTATTGGTCCTAGAAAAATAAACCTAAGAAATCTTGAGAAAAGCTTACAGTATTGAAATGGATTTTAAATAAGTATATCTAGTTCCACTATTGAAAAGTTTTAAAACATATAGTTTGCAACTAGACATCAATCTACAAATAACCTTATTATAGGCGACCTGCACACATCACCTCCTCCACCACCACTAGGTCCTTTTATATGGTAGAGATGAGAATTTTATGTAACATATACTGCAAACAGAAGCAAAATATAAATTCCAATGCAAACTTTACTCATAATATCCTACAGTTTCAAGATTTTTCTGCTAAATGCTAGAACATGAAACTTTATTCCTATTTTAAACACTAAATTTATCATGCAGTCCTTGTTTAAATTGTTTCTCTGCTAAACAAGGTTGTGTGAACACAAAAGACAATTGAACTATTCAATGCCTTGTACCTCCCAATGTCATTTATTTTTACCAATTTTGGCATGTTGATGAGATGGCTGTATCTTACTATTTACATGATTGGTATGAATTACTAATTGGTAATTTCAACCATGAATTCCTTATCATAAATACACTATTTGTTACCCTTTTTCAGGGACAAGGTGCATGCCCTTACCAAGTGCTGGTCAATGCTTTTGTTGAAGAATCACCACAAACTGGAAACATCAATCCAGTGGAGGATAACCGTGGGAACTACAGTCCAGTTGAAGTGGAGGCAAACAATGACAACCGACCAATCAATCCTGATCAACCTGAATACAATGAATGGCCGTTTGACATCATCAATAACGATGTTGTATGCAGTGGCTTCTTGGCAACTGCTGAACCTACACTAAGAGATGGTATAGTTGCCAGGGAATCCTCAAGTACACAGCACCAGTCAAATGCTATGACTGAAGCGAAAACACCAACAAAATCGCCCGTTATGCCACCACCTCATGGTAGCGGCAGCCCCTTCACTCCTCGGTCGAACCGCTGCTACCGATGCGGTGAAGACGGACACTGGTCCAGGAACTGCCCTAAGCCGGCTTCGAGCCCACTTAACTCTCCTTGTTACAACTGCGGCAAGCTTGGGCACTGGAGAGGTAACTGCCCTGTACTTCATGACACAAGAAGGTGTTAAGAAACATATGATCGGTATCATTTTGGCAATGCGACAGGACCATCAGAAGCTAGGCTCAATGAGTAATGGCCTACTTCGGCTTAATGATTGACTCTTGCATGGCTGTTATGTAAAATAGGTTTACGGTTTAGGGTTTATGCTACAGTATTGGACGCCTGATAATACTTCTGGCGTATACTGTCTAACAGTAAGAGGTGGGCTCCTACAATGTTTACCCATTATCTGCTTGGTTAGGTTAAGTACTTGTGACATGAAGTAACCCCAGTATTAAGTTTGGTCATAATTCGAACCTTCTGTGTATGGATTATGTATTTATGTCAAGTATGCATCAATATGTACTTGTATGGTAACTTATTTTACATATACATATCTCAGTGCAAAGTGCAGACCTGTTTCTGTTAGCACTGCTACTGTGCTCCTTTTTTCTTCAGTACTAGTAATACTCATCAGTTGTTGCCATTGGATGATTGAACTGGAAGTTGCTATTGGATGATGAACTGGAAGTTTCATCCGAACCAGCCACTGATGTGAATTCCTGAACAATTTTGTTTTGTCCAAACTTGCTGCTAATATTTGACAGTTTGGCATAATTCCAAACACAACTCTGATCTGATCCCTGGGGATTCAGTAGGCGATCGGCTGCCGTTCTCTGAATTTTTCCTCGAGTTTCAGAGCATTCCCAACAAATTCTCAAAAAAACTCATTTAGAGAATTTCTAAAAAGTTTAGAGAATAAAATCAAAAATTGATACGGCAGATTCTCAAAATTGATTCTCTATTTTCCCTTTTTCAATCACAAAACTCGTGTTTGCATCAGTATTCTATATCCATAACAGCTAAAAAATGAATAGGCTTGAAGATTTCAGTATGTCTGAGTAGTAGCAGCACCGATTTTTTACATACACGGGTGACTAAACCGAGTAGCCGACTACTGCTTGCGGTGGCATGCGCCAAGATGCAGCGGCAAGTTTTTTTGGCGAGATGTAGGATGACGGCAAGCGGCGTAGGCGGCAGACGACGCAAATATATATTTTTCGTGTAGGCCTCGCGGTAAAATAATTCTCACGGTGACAGGAGTTATTTTAGAGAACCAAGACTCTATTATCAGTTTTGAGCATGAGATCTTGATTTTAGAGTATCTATAATTTTTGAGATCCATATAAAGTGTCTGTTGGAGCTAATTTTTTAAAAAAGTTCTCTAAAACGGAATTAGGAGATGCTCTTAGAGACCTCTGCCGTTCGTTCGGTCAGAAACTGAGATGATGACCGTTGCAGAGACTTGACCAGAAGAATAACACCGATCGATTGATGGATTGGATGGATGGATTGAATTCGTCGTCGTCCTGGTTGGTCAATCTGGTTCTGCTCGATTGACGAGCTGAGAAAACGCGTGAACTGCTGCTGCTGTTGCTGCTGCAGAGTTTCAAGGCCGGAGGAAGTGAGGAACCTTCTCTGATTTGACTCTGAACCCTGAATTTATTTGTATCGTCTCCTGTGTTGTGTTGTCAGCTTGTCGGCTTGTCAATTGTCTTGGGATATGAAATCGACTGTGTATTGTGTGTGGTCTCTCTCTCGTTCGTACGGCCAGTGTTGAGATGGGTACACCGTTGAACGCAGTCAGCATGCATGTTTTATGGCCGCTTACACATTTCATATCATAGAAAACCAACGTGGACGATCCAAACCCAGAAATTGGTTCCTTATGACACAACAATTTAATTTTCGAAGAATACAATTTCAGATAAAATAGTTCAGTTCTTCATGGGTCCAAATAATCTTAACAAATGATAACTTCCACTTTCTCAATCCACAAATACAAAGGATTTTGGCTGCTTCATTTGTTCAATTGTCCATAAATATGAAGGGATTTTAGAGTACAAGTACTTTCCGAATTCATCCGACCACTACATTTAATGTTCACGGGTAGTTGTATCATCAGTTGTGGTCTGTCTCAAAGACGAAACCAACTAAAAAATATCGCTGCGGTGGATATTTTATCGAGAAATTCATCAGGGTGGGCTGACCCTGATGAATAGGGCTAACTCCACCTTGGTATTTTCTAATCAAGTAACTCCCACTGACATTAAAATAATTTAATTTTAACCTTAAACTCTATTAAATAACCTACAATCACTTATATTTGTGAACCAATAGAGTAATAAATTGCAGGAGATAAACAATGTTAGTTTCGTAATGTGCAAGAGACGATTTAGCAACAAAATACATTTTTTAAGAGTAAATAGTAAAAAACCCAGGTATTACATTTTTTAAGAGTAAATCTTACAAAACCCAGGTATTATTGTTCAAGTTACACAAAATCATGAATTTTGGCACGTAAAACATAACCCCGGTATTATGATGTTAATTAGTGTTTCACAAAATCACACAAATTGACTAAATTAACCCAAATGTGATATGTGGGATCCACAAATTCTTCATTCATTGTACTTACGAGAGCATGTAAGAGTTTCATCCCACATGTCTAATCAGACAAAACTATCATCCTACATGTCAGATTTAAAATCGAATTTGTCAATTATGTAGTTTTGTGAAATAATACTACCATAATATTAGGGGGTTAGGTGTCACATGTCAAAACTCATATGATGATTTTGTACAACTTAGACCATAATACCCGAGGTTTTGTGCAATTTACATTTTTTAAATGAACTAGGGGATTGTCCTATCACCTATGCACTTCATTTGTCTCAAATTAAGGGTCCGTTTGGTAGGGCTCCTGATTCTATGATTCTATGATTCTAGATTCTAATTCTCCTGAATTAGACTATGGAGAGAATCAGAATCGGTATAATAGTAATAATTAGAACAATATTTTAGTTGATTTTCAAGTGATTCTTGGGAGAAACTGGTTTCAGGTAATTCTAGGGAGAAACTGCTTTTTAGGTGATTCTCACTCCTAATGTAAAACTGTTGAATCACTTGAAGTGATTTTTCTCGAATCGGTTGTAAAATAATTCGTTTGGCAAGGATTCTACGATTCGGCTAAGAATCAGGGAGGAGAATCCCTATCAAACGAGGCCTAAGTGTAACCCACGCCTCCCAACAAAACTTCAGTGCAGAGGAGAAATACCAAAGTTCCCCTAACTAACAGAAAAAATAGTATTGGTGGTGGTAGGTAAGAGTTATTGAAGGAATAAAAGTTCTCGATTTGTGGATCGAAGGTAATTAAGAGGGTAGAAATCAACTTATTTTGAGACAAAGTTTATGAAGGGGAAGCTAATTTTTAAAGCACGTCCACGTCGCTCCTAGCCTTAGGGCCGACCTAGGCAGCAACTAAGCTAGTGTCGCCACCATCCTATCCCTCCTGTCCTCTGCCTCATCGCCACTCGAGTGGCCCACTAGTAAGCTGAGCAGTTGTACGGATGACAGTGATGGGGCTCTTTCTCTCCCAATGGCGTTGCATAGATTTGGGGGCACCGGCATGACTGGGAAGGCGAAGGTGGTGTTGATGTGAAAAACACACACTGACCTGAGAGATCTATTTAACTCTAGTGCAGGATCTAAATCTTACTTTTGAGTTTCAAAGGCGTGTCAATTGGTTTGATCCTGTAACCAACAAGAAACAAACAAAGAAAATAAAGTTAAATCCATAAATGATAGCCGATCGGCTAATGGCCAATGACGTATCGTTCGATATTGAGCCGATGCGATATGCATAGGATCGGCAATAGAGAACAAAACAAATGGAAAATTAAATCTACTTGATCGACTGTAGATATCAATAATATATAATCTATGTCTCAAGATGTGTTTAAACCAAGTGATTGGGATAGATCGGACAGTGTGCCGAGACAATATAAATCACTTATGTCTAAAAGTACTTTAAGATAGAGATTATATGTATTTCTAGCATAGCCGATGTAATAAATCTAATATGTATCAGCTAATACTCCAATACCACTTTATACTAAGATATAAATAAAGATTAAATATATTAAACAAGAATCAATCAAGTGTTAAGATGACCTAACAGATTAATAACAAGCTTAATATATTTTTTACCATAATGAGATCTTAATATAAAGAGCAGATTTAGCATATCAAGTAAACATGTAGGAAACAAGATAACTAAATCAGGTAAGATTGGCTGAAACCCCAAAACTATCTCTAAAAGCAATCATAAAACAATATAGATATTATAATTCTAGATAATACTTAATAGTCAGACTTAACCGATGCAGCACTAAGTATAAAGAGAAGTATAAAGTCTAAACAAATCGATGAAAGCCTTTCGAGATGGTGGATGCACTATATAATCTAGGTCAACGTTGATATCTAACCCTATCGGCTATTGTCTAGTAACAGATGCTAGCCGATTGGGTTAGATAGCACTATTGATTTAGATTATATAGCATATATGATAACTCGGTGATTTATGTAAATAAGATTAGAGTGTCATAAAGATGTAAGCACTAATCCTGAGAACGCAAGCTGCCATAACAAGTTTTACCTCTTGTGGAGATTGCACCCAATACAACCCAACTTGAAAGCAAGAACTTGTCGAAATAAACGAAAGTAGAAAAGGTGGCGATGCGTCGAAAGTGTTATTGAACTGATTGTTGTTTGATTACATAGTCTTGGGCTATATTTATACCCAAATACATACTATGTCCTTGTCGGACACGACTCTTATCTCTATTACAACTCAAAATATGAACAAGTCTCTTAGACGGACTCTTACCAGCACAATCTATAAGGAAATTACTTAAAATAACCTAATTAATAGATACAATTGCCTTTTTTGGACCCTATCCATATATGGCAATCCTCATGAAGCACATCAACCTGATTCGACAATGATGATTCCAATGTCATCTTACCAAATCGGCTACATCGGCTTACCTTGTTCGACTCGGTATCAGCCGATGAACACCTTAGCCGATTCAGTTTGCAACTGGTGCGTACTCTGTTTCCAAGAATCACGATTTCCTCTAAATCTGCTTCGGCCTTAACTCCAAATCCGATGCGTGATTTACCAAATTTAGTCGTTAACACATGTCCCTAAGTCCGTTGTATTTATAGTATTGTGGATTTGCCTAATCTTATCTCCAAGAAAATCTAGGGTTTTCCATTCCGATCGTTACCGCACCTTTTTAAATAATAACCACCGCTTTGATGTTTTTCACGTCGTTATTTCCGTTTTCACCGCTTTAGCCACAGCCGTCCCCAACATCACTGGCGATTTCCTCAAAGCCCTCGGCGAACCTGCAGGTGATCCCCTTGCGGCAACGACTCCATCTCCGGCGATGTCGACTTCTGCCAATCCCTCTGGTGCCCCATCGACTGAGTTTTTCGAGGTAAGCCCTATCGGCTACAACTTCTTTTCTTGCTACAGATTGGTTTTCCTCTTCATGATTCGTTTTTCTCTACTGTAGTATCTTTCCAAACAAGTTGCAATTCCTAGTCTGGTTCATTCAAACCCATTTTTCTTGGGACCAATCGGCAACACAGACCCTACTAAGTTTATCAATGCCAAGACCAATAGGGTTCCCTTCAGTTTGACAAACCCTAGCTTAGCTCATTAGGCTGGAACCTTCAAATCTTGGCCATCTACTGACAAAACCTGGCCGGATTGGTATAATAGAATATCGGTTAGTCAGCAGACCCATTGGGAAGAGCATGGAATAGCACAATGCTTAGCTTTGACTGTAACCGATATGAACAAGGATGAACCCATGCTATCGGCCGCAACTTACTTTTGGTCCAACACCCTGAATGCCTTCTTGTTTAATCAAGGACTAATGACATCAATCCTTTTGGATGTAGTCATGATCATAGGCTTGGATATCATCTCATCGGCTAACCCAGTTAGCTTGAATATCAAGAACAAAATTTCTTTCAAAACCCGGGCCATCGGTGGTTGGAACATATTTATTACTCAGAACATGGGAAATGGTCCAGTAACCCCCAAAGAACATGTAGCTTTTCTGTTGATGTGGTTGGAGAAATTTTTGTTCTGTGGTCCGAGTTGTGGCCCTACCACCAACTGGCAACATGTGGCCGAAGCCCTTGCAGATAAGAAGCAATTTCCTTTGGGCAAGTATCTGTTAGGATATCTCTACCAAACCTTGAACTCTGCATCAGCTCGGATTGCCATAAACTCTGCCATCGGCACTGGTGGCCCTTGGTGGTTCTTGCATACCTGGCTCAACCTGCACACCCTCAAAGCTGCTAAGAGATCAACATTAATAGAAGCCGATTTCCCATCAACACAGCTGACCACAGACGCTGATGGCAATGAGGTTAAAACTCGCCGATGTATGTCCTTTGGAGAGGCAACATCTACATATACTGGATCAAAGCTATCAGTTGATCCCTTCAAAAATTGATTCGACAACTTCTATGATGGATTCCAAAGGATTCAAGAATTTAGTTTGCTTATGAACATTCTGAAGACTTTGAACTCCTAGCCAATTTCGGATTTGACAAAATCAACTCTGAAAAATTTGAAAAATCCAGAGAAGTTTTTACAACTGCCATATCCCCTTGCATACTCCCTGTCAACATCCATCAGGGCAGAAACGTTCAAGTCTCATATGAATTTTATCATCCGATAGTGCTGCTAGACAACTGAAAATGGGTCAACTACCAATCGGTTCGTATTTCGTGGACAAGATCTAGATCAAAGGAGAAATCACCTCGAACCTTATGATGGACAGACTGCTGAATATTCCAGGACCTTCACTAGGCAACATTGATAACATTGAGTTAGCCCTAATGAGGAGTGCAACTTTGATCGATGGTGGACAGAATGGAAGAAACATCTTTTTCATCAATCGACTTTAATGTATTTGACTACTATTTACCCGGAGTTGGTTCCACAAGTAAGCATTCTTCCTTTTGTCAGATTCTTCATTGTCAGCTAACATCTTTCAATATTTGACCACTTATTTTTTTGTCTGCAGACCACAGACTCCTCACCTCCTCATGCCAGTCAAAGTGAAGAAGTTATCTGTTATGCTGCAGGAATTCTTCCAAATGGTGGTGGACTAGCTCCTTCGATAATCGGCTATAATGCCCCCAAGAAAGCTTCCTTACTTCATGGCCAAACTCACAAACCAATCCCTTCTGAAGCTGGTAGTAGAAAAAGAGTCATACAATCGACTGCTGAACCATCGGCTGCAAAGAGAAAGACCTCAAAGAGACAAAAAAATTACTGCAGCCGATGATCTGCCAACTCTAGATCCAGATGTAGAAGAATTTTTAGATCAAGAAGAAATGGAAAAAGCCATCGATGATGCTGCTGTCGATGTGAGCAAAACAAGAAAAACTATGCAAACACTATCAGCCGATGTACCAGCCCCTCAAAAGACTCCAATTACTCCAACACGCCGAACTCGTCTTCCTCCGGTATGCATTTTTCTAGAGTTTAATTCCTTTAAATACTCATATTCTAATTCTGACTAAACTCTTTTACTTGCAGAAAAAGAAACTGGCTACCAAGAAGAAACCAGCGCCACCTCCATCGGTAACTCTGAACTCAAAGTTCTTCTTAACTTTCAATCAACCGATGCTGAACCAAACATGTCTTTCTTTTTTTTATTAAGCCTCCTCACTCTCCAACACCTGCCCGTCATGAATCCTACGAATACACTCCATCTGCTATGGGCAGCCATCATGTTAAAGAAGAAGAATCAGCTCCTGTCATCTCTGTAAGTACTTCTTCTAAAATTCCATATCGGTTGTTCTGAGTTTTCTAACACTTAACAATCTTAACATTCTCTTTTTCAGGTTCTAGCCGATATGTTCTATTTTGACATAAGGCAGTTCATGGATGATGAAGAAGAAACTACCAGCAAAGCCCTAGTTTCCCTTGCTGATGATCTGAAAGCTACACTGCTAGATATTGCACATCGGCTAGAGAGCTCTTTGGATACCCTGGTAATTGATTGTGGGCCGATCAAAGCAAGGTTTGGTGAAATCCAAGTCCAAATCCTAGAAGACCTAGCCAATATCATCTCTCAAGCGGTATTTCTTGAACGATACCGATTCAAACTGGAGAAGGCCAAGCAAAGAATTGCCGATCGGAGAGAAAGAAAAGATCTTGAAGCCACTATTCAAGCTAATCGGCTATCAATCAATGCGACAAGGCCAAACTTGATGAGATGATCGCTGGGCCAAATTCCACTCAGGCCAACATTGATCGGCTAAAAAAATCATAAGGCAGAGCTACTAGCCGAACTAGAGAAGTGCAATGCAGAATTAGCATCGGAAGAGCAAAAGCTTGCCGATTTCCCCAGAGCCATCGAAGAGCAAAGATCCAAGTTAAAGACATCTGTTAAACATCTGTCGGATCTAACCAAGTCTCTGAAGATGATCCCAGGAACCGATGCAATTGATGCCCAAACCATTGATGAAGTAGAACAAATTAGGCAAAGGGCCATATCGGCTATAAACAGGCTTGTATCTAGATGAACCAATTTTTCAATAGGAGCTTGAAACTTTTGTTAACTTCTGTAATACAACTTTTGCCGATATTGGTTTAAAGTCCACATATTTTTGTATGCATGTATACCCTCCTAATTTTACAATGCCAAACAAACATTGATAAAATTATAGCTTGACTAAGGGCGATATCACAAATACCGGCCATCACACATCGGCATAACACAACCGATTATGATAAGTTAAAAAGACTAAGGGCGATATAACTTAGATCGACCATCTAAAGGCGATATTAACACATCGGCTACCATGTATCGACATAACACAGTCGAATCATGAATTGATCCAAACGCTTGGAAAATATTTCCTCAAATATTTCCCATTGAGAGTTCTTCCAAAAACTTCTCTATCAAGCACTTGCAACATATAAGCTCCCTTAGAAACAGACTTGTAGATCCGAAAGGCCATTCCCAATTCGGTGACCACTTGCCAAATTTATTATCACGAGTTTTAATCGGCAAAATCAATTTCCAAACCACCTCACCCTCTGAAAAAGATTTCGGCACAACTTTCTTATTATAATGACGAGCAATTCTCTCCTTATCTCTTGTTACTTTCTCCAAAGCATGCATCCTAGATTGAACCAATTCTTCCGATTCATCTATCATGAGATTATGATAATCATCGGCTGTCAACTCATCTTGTAAATCAATCCTCCTTGAGCCGATGATACTTTCCAATGTTAACACAGCTTCATACCCATAAACTAGCTTATAAGAAGGAACTTGGATCGATCCATGACAAGCTATCCGATAAGACCACAATGCTTCAGCTAATCGGCTATGCCATTACCTTGAAAATTCAAAAATCTTTATCTTAATTAACTTAATCAAACTTTTGTTAGATGCTTCTGCCTGTCCATTAGCTTATGCATAATATGGTAAAGAATTCAACAACTTAATCCCCATGCTTTCTGTAAATTGGACAATTTTATCTGATACAAAGATAGATTCCTGATCGCTTGTGACAGTCTGGGAAACACCAAATTGGTATATAATATGCTCTTTAACAAACTGAATTGCATCCCCAGAATCAACCTTCATCAATGGTATTGCCTCCACCCACTTTGTGAAATAATCGGTTGCCACCAATATAAACTTATGTTCTTTGCTTGAAGGTGGATTGATCTGGTCGATCATATTAATTCCCCAACCTCTAAATGGCTATGGCTTGATTATAGGATTCATAGCCGATGCTGGTGCTTTTTGAATTGCTCCAAACTTATGGCAATCTTGAAAACCTTTATAATATCTGAAACAACCTTCTAACATTGTCGGCCAAAAATACCCAGCTCGCCGAAGCAACCACTTCATCTTGTGGGCCGATTGAGGAGTACCACATACACCTTCATGTACTTCTCCCATCACAACCTTTGCTTGATCGGCACTCAAACACTTTAGCAACACCCCATCAATCGTTCGATAATAAAGCTCATCATCCAACAAGACATATCTCAAAGCTTTATATCGTAATTTTCTTGAAGCCGACAGAGAGGGATTCTTCAAATAATTAAATACATCATACCTCCAATCATCGGCTGCGATTATAGCGATTCCTACCTCAACATCTTTCACCATCGGCTTGTATCCCGATGCCCCCTGAGCCAAATCATTAGCTTCAATGTTCTACTCTCGAGGAATATGCCTCAAAGTCACCAACCTAAAACTATCCATCAATTCTCGGCACTTCTCATTGTAGATCATAAATGTATCATTCTTGCACTCATATTCTCCAACTAACTGGTTGATGACCAACAAAGAATCACCCATTATTTCAACATCATCGACATCAACTTCCTTTAAGAGTTGTAATCCCTTGAGAACTGCCTCATACTCAGCTTGATTATTGGTGACATAAGACTTAATAGTATAAGCAAATTCAAAACTTGCCCCCTAGGTGATATTATGACCAAGGCGACACCACAACCATGAGCACAAACCAATCCATCAAAAGTCAATGTCCAAGGCACTATGTCAGCCGAGCCGATTGAGTCATCACGATGTTCGACAATAAAATCGGCTACGGCTTGCCCCTTAACCGTTTTGGGCGGTTTATATCTGATATCAAATTCTGTTAAGACATAGATCCACTTTCCAACTCTCCCTTTCAACACCGGAGCCGATAGCATGTACTTAACGACATCGGCCTTACAAATTATGGTGCATTCATTGAATAACAAATAATGCCTCAATTTTGTGCAAGAGAAATATAAACACAAGCATAATTTCTCCACCGGAGAATACCTTATCTCTGCATCCAGAAGACTTCTGTTTAAATAAAAGATTGCTCTCTCCTTGCCCTCAAATTCTTGGATCAAGACCGAGCCGATTGACTCATCGGCTGACAAGTACAACTTGAAAGGTACTCCTTTTTGTGAAGGAATCAGAACTGGAGAGAAACTCAAATATTCCTTAATATTATCCAAGGCCTTTTATTGCTCTACCCCCCAAGTAAACTCCTGATCGGCTCTCAATCTGAGTAAAGGTGTGAAGGGCTCCATCTTCCTAGATAAGTTAGAAATAAATCTCCTAATAAAATTCACCTTGTCGACCAAGGATTGCAACTGCTTCTTGTCTTTTAGAGATTGAATATTCTTGATTGTATTAATACTCCTCTGTGTTACCTCAATCCCCCTCTCATGAACGAAAAAACCCAAAAATTATCCAGCCGATATACCAAAAGCACACTTTGTGGGATTCATCTTTAAGCCATATTTTCTTGTTCTTTCAAAAACTTTTCTCAAATCGGCTATATGATCATCAATATCCTTTTACTTCACTACCACATCATCAATATAAATCTCAACCAACGAGTCAATCAGATCATGAAATATATAATTCATGATCCTTTGATATGTAGCTCCAGCGTTCTTCAAGCCAAAAGTCATCACAACCCACTCATACAAGCCGATTGCACCAGGACATCTAAAAGCAGTCTTATGAATGTCTTCTTTTGCCATAAAAATCTGATTGTATCCAGCATTGTCATCCATAAAACTTAAAATCTTATGCCCTGAAGTAGCATCAACCAATTGATCGGCAACCGACATTGGGTACTCATCCTTAAGGGTAACCATGTTTATATCTCGAAATCAATGCAAACCCTAAGTTTATCGTTCTTCTTGATAACTGGAACTATATTAGAAACTCACTCAGCATATCGGCATGGCCGAATAAAACCAACATCATATAATCGAGTAATTTTAGCTTTAATAGCATCATACATATCGACTTTATATCTTCTAGGTGGTTGTTTATATAGCCGATATCCTGGTTTGATAGGAAGCCGATGTTCTACAATTGATCGGCTATGTCCTGACATATCAAAATATTCCCAAGCAAAGCAATCTCTGTATTCCTTCAAAAGTTCTATCAACTTGGTTCTAAAATAAGAAGATACATTCTTACTGATAAAAGTCAGCCTAGGCTTATCTCCTGGACCAATATCAATTTCTTCCAAATCATCGTCCGACATAAAACCTTGTCCCAATTTGCTATCGAGATCATCTACAGTATCCTTGGTGTAGAAATTTAAACCCTCCACGATGCCCTCAAAGTAATAATTGGGGCTCTTCATCTCCAACTGGCTATATATCACAATCGAACACTTTTAGATAATCTACTTTCCAAACTTTTCTAGACAAGCAATCAATTCCATCCATCTCCCAAATTGTTAAATCGGCATTAGCAACATTGACTGACCTGTCGGCTGGCACGATTTCCATCTTGTCACCTTGCCATTGGATCAAACTCTGATGCATGGCCGAAGGAATACAACAATTTGCATGAATCCAATCCCTTTCAAGCAACATACTCTATGAACCATTCCCATCGATGACAAAAAACATGGTAGGAATAGTTTTACTACCAATTGTCAACTTCACATTTAATACTCCTTTGGTCTTTGAAGGATTGCGACCAAAATCTTTAAGAACCATATTGGTCTTGATGAGATCATCTGAATTCTTGCCCAACTTCCTGAATGTAGCATACAACATCAAATTCACAGCAGCTCCACCATTAACCAATATTTTAGACATCGGCTTGCCATTAACAAATCCCTTGACATACAATGGCTTGAGGTGTCGATACCCTGCTCCTTCTGGCTTCTCAAAAATAGCTTGTTCTGGTGATAAAACCAACTTGGCTAAAGATTCTTCCATGACATCTGTATCGGTTTGGTTAGCCTCATACTCTGCTGGTAGTACAAAAACTATATTAACCGATGCAAAAGCAACAACATTCCCCTTAGCTAGCCTTTTTGCCTTATCAGCTTTAATCTCATCGGCTGAAAGCACCTTACTCTTAACACACCACTCTTGCTTTTTTCTCTTTAGCCGATGATTGATCTCCTCTTGAACCTCTTGGAAACACTCCCTGTTCTTCATACTTTGAACCCTCCTCTTCTGGTTCTTAGTGAAAATACCAGAAGGACACCATTGTGGGTTCCTGGTTTCATCTTTATCCTCATCAAAATCCTCCTGTGAAAAATTCTGACAAATTGGACTCAATCTCTAATGAACAGACAATTTCCTCTATCTTAGCCGATTTTTCCTAGGACAAGATCAGCTTGAACCTCCAACATAGCCCTTATCATAGTTGTTGCATCCTGGACAATCTTCTATTGACGGCAGTCTCATCCCTTCATTCCAGCAAAACCTAAAGAATTCACAACTCCAATAGGGATCAAAACTACCATCTTCCTCATAGTATCTCTCTTCCTGCCTATCATACTTCCTCTGGCATTTATTGATAATTCTGACAGAGTAACGTTGCGTGGACCGATAATCTTTTCTATTGGCTACCCTCCCACTTATATGAACCATGTTAACAGGAAAAGGGTTATCATCAACCTTCATCGGCCTTTTTGAATCATCAAATATTATCTTCCCTTGCTCAATAGCCGATTGGATCTGTTGCCTAAAAACCTTGCAATCATTAGTGCTATGAGATCCAGTATTATGTCACTTACAATACTTCCTCTTTCCCAACTCATCAGTCGATGGAATTATATGACCACCGCTTAGTTGAATTTGTTTCTCCCGAAGCGTAAATCAAAGATCTTGTTAGCCTTGGTAATATCAAAGTCATATTTTTCTCCCTTGCGAATTTTTGACCCACCGACATGTAACAATTTTCTTGTTCCTTGCCCACTTAGCCGCTACTTGGAGTCATCTTTTTCTTAAGATTCAGAAGCATATGTATTAACGTGGTTAACCTTTTTAAATGCTTTCTTAACTTCTTGAAACCTTTGCTCATGTGCTGTCACCTTCTGAGCCAAATGAGCCAAGCTCTCAAAGTCTTGAGCCAAAAATCTTTCCTTAATTGGCATCAACAAACCTTGGAAAGCAAGATCGGCTAACTGAGAATCTGTCAAAGCCAAGCTGTAACATCTGTTTCTCATATCTCTAAACCTCTGAATATAATCTTGAACAGATTCATCATGCTTCTGTTTGATTGGTGCCAGGTCAGACAATTTCATCTCATGGATTCCACTATAGAAGTACTTATGAAACTGCTTTTTTAGATCGGCCCAACTTTGAACATAATTATATGGCAAAGATGAAAACCATGTAAAAGCCGATCCTGATAAAGATAAAGGAAATAATCTAACCCTCAGAGCATCAGTGGCCAATGCCTCACCACACTGAGCCAAAAATTGGCTGACATGCTCATAGGTTGACATATTATCTTGCCCTGAGAATTTTGAAAAATCTGGGACCTTGTATCGGTTTGGTAATGGCACCCTCTCAAAGTATTCCGGGTATGGATGCCGATACAAATTACCAGTATCCTTAGGCTTTAGACCAAACTATTCCCTCATCACATCGGCTATCATATCAGCCCAAGGCTTTTGTTAAGGTGCTCTTTAAAACTGCTGTTGTATCGGATCAAACTGATTAAATTGAGGCAAATACTGAGGTTGAGGTGATGCCCCTGGCTGATACTACACTTGAGGTAAATGAGGCTGATACTGAAAATTATTATTGCCTCCCATGTGATGTTAAGGAGACTGATGCACCATATGGGCTTGCTGATCAAGAACAAACCGAGTACCAATAGACTGATGTTGCTGTAGAATCGGTCTGCTGCCTTATCGGTATCTATGGAATCGGCTCAACAACTGGCTGGTTTGTTCTGAACATAGCCAAAACTTGTTCTTGAGTAACCTGAGGAATGTTTTGTCCTATGTGTTGAAGTTACTGTTTGACCATAAGAAGAGGATTGAACCCTGGCTGCTCCTGTGCCAATGATGATGTAATCTGCTTTTCAGAAGCCGATGCTGATGCCATCAGCTGTTCTGGGGCCACACCTAAAATAGGTTACTGTTTATTGGTAACCAGAGTCCTATATCGCGAAAAATTGCCCTCAGGAAGAAACACTGGCCCCTTGGCTTGATGCTCAGCAATTCTACCGTCAACCACATTATTGATCATATTGTTCAAGGTGTTGACAAGAACTCTTGACTAGTTGATTAAAGCATGATGCATAGAATAATCAATCCAATCTTGTAGATTGTTGAATTCTGTAGGGCCTTCCTCTTGCTTGACATCCTGAGGTTTACTATCCTTGCTAGAACTTGTTTCGGGATCATCATTGCTTGGCAAAGCTATTTTGTACCTCGAATTACTATTCCCGAACGAGTCCGCACAAATGAATGCAAAAATTGGTTATGTAGGTTATTCATCATCTCTTCAAACTCCGCCTTCTATTCGACGTCAATTTGTCCATTGTTATAGAAATGATGTTCTCTAGGTCAACATCGGTCGACTTGAGGTCCACAATAATGTCTGACTTCTAATCAGGTTTCACTGGGCGTGTCAAAAGTGTGTTGATGTAAAAAACACACATTGGCCTGAGAGATCTGCTTAACTCTAGTGCAGGACCTAAATCTTGCTTTTGGGTTTCAAAGACGTGTCAGTTGGTTTAATCCTACAACCAACAAGAAACAAAGAAAGAAAACAAAGTTAAATCCATAAACGATAGTCGAACGGCTAATGGCCGATGACGTATCATTCGATATTGAGCCGATGCGATATGCGTAGGATCGACAATAGAGAACAAAGCAAAGGGAAAATTATATCTACTCGATCGGCTGTAGATATCAATAATATATAATCTGTCTCAAGATGTGTTTAAACCAAGTGATTGGGATAAATCGGATAGTGTGCAGAGATAGTATAAATCACTTATGTCTAAAAGTACTTTAAGACAGAGATTATATGTATTTATTGCATAGCCGATGTAATAAATCTAACATGTATCGGCTAATAATCCGATACCAATTTATACTAAGGTATCAATATAGATTAAATATATTAAATAAGAATCAATCAAGTGTTAGGATGATCTAACAGATTAATAACAAGCTTAATATATTTTTTACCACAATAAGATCTTAATATAAAGGGTAGATTTAGCATATCAAGTAAACATGTAGGAAACAAGATAACTAAACCAGGTAAGATCGGCTGAAACCCCAAAACTATCTCTAAAAACAATCATAAAACAAGATAGATATTATGATTCTAGATAATACTTAATAGGTCAGACTTAATCGATGTAGCACTAAGTATAAAGAGAAGCATAAGGTCTAAACAAATCGATGAAAGCCTTTCAAGATGGTGGATACACTATATAATCTAGGTCAACATTGATATCTAACTCTATCGGTTGTTGTCTAGTAACAGATGCTAGCCGATTAGGGTTAGATAACATTATTGATTTAGATTATATAGCATATATGATAACTCGGTGATTTACGTAAACAAAATTAGAGTGTCATAAAGATGTAAGCACTAATCTCGAGAACGCAAGCCGCCATGACAAGTTTTACCTCTTGTCAGAGACGAAGCCGATGCATCGCAACTCGAAAGCAAGAACTTGTCAAAATAAACGAAAGTAGAAAAGGCGGTGATGCGCCGAAAGTGTTATTGAACTGATTATTGTTTGATTACATAGTCTTGGGCTATATTTATACCCAAATACATAATATGTCCTTGTCGGACATGACTATTATCTCTATTATAACTCAAAATATGAACAAGTCCCTTAGGCGGACTTTTACTGGCACAATCTATAAGAAAATTACTTAAAATAACCTAATTAGTAGAAACAATTGTCTTTTTCTGACCCTATCCATATATGGCAATCCTCACGAAGCATATCAACCTGATCCGACAATGATTCCAATGCCATCTTACTGGAATTGGCTACATCGGCTTACCTTGTCCGACTCGCTATCAGCAGATGAACAGTTTAGCCGATTCAGTTTGCAACTGGTGCGTACTCTGTTTTCGAGAATCACGATTTCCTCCAAATCTGCTTCGATCTTAACTCCAAATTCGATGCATAATTTATCAAATTTGGTCGTTAACAAGTGGCACTGCCTAAATCTGGGCCTTCGATGGCCGGATTCGACGAGGTTAGGCTGGCAAACAATGGGGCGGATGGAAGCCGGGCTAACACAAGGAGGAGTGCCATGTAGTAATGGAGGGTGGTGGTAGCGAGGGTTGTCGAATCTAGTGGTGCCAAGGCTAAATTTGGCGTCCTCTAGCTCAGATTCAGTGTCCTTGATCTGGCTCTCCGTGACAATGGCAGGCATAGTGTGGTGGTCTCTGGCGACAACCGACACGAGGAGCGGCTATGGTGCTGATCAGGTCGAACGGTGAGGGCGAATGCTCCTCTCTCCTCTCATGCTTGATGTCAGTGACGGCAAGGGCTGGTGTGAGCGACTATGGCACCAAACAAGTGTACTCGCTCTGCTCATGCGTGTCTGTCGATGGCGGTAGATGACATGAGCAGCGGTGACGATGACGGCTCTTGAACCTAGCGCATGTGCGAGTTGTAACTTTGACGATAGGTACGGCGGGTAGACAGTGGACGGTTAAGGTGACGGATAGAGGAGGATGGACAACGAAGGGTATTGGTATTGTTGTTTGTGGTGGCAGGCTTGGATTTGGTGGGCAATAGGGCTGCGACTGTAGGTGCGGGTAGGTAGCAAGCAAAAGCTTACCTCGACGGCTTTTGCATACTGGCCACTGGTGTAGTGCTAATTCTTAGTTCTTTTGTGTGTGTCTGTGCATTTTTGTCGGTTCACGGCTGGTTGGGTGGAAAAATTCCCTCCAATGCCAAATCAGCCTGGATTGACAATCCTGGCCGGCTCACATCGAACTGGTGGTAGTGATGAGTTGGTAATGATAGCCTTCTATATATGTGGTGGCATATTTTATTTTTGCATTATAGCCTCATATAATTTTCTTCATGCTATATCAACCTGATATATCGTCCTATTTGGTTTCGTTTTTTTTTGAAAAAAAGTTCACAGAGGGAGTTTTTTTTTCGCTTTCATCAATTGTGTGTCTAACGGCAGCAGTGATCAAAGATATCTAAAAACAAAGATATAAAACATATCCCATGTAAAAAGTGTAGAATTTTTCAAAGGAAACAATTTTTGGTGCATATGCATGGAAACACACGACTTTTGGTATTTATTTTGTACGGGACTTCACGTTTGAATTAACCAAGCATTTTTTTAACTAGCAGGGTGGCCTCCACAATTACACGGCTAGAACCTGTTTAAAATTATCTAAAAATTTTTACATGTGATTTTCTTTAAAATTTATTAAATAGTTATCTTATTATCTTAGTAATTTTAAAAATTAAACCTTATTATTATTGGGTTTATAATTTTATAGTATTTAAAAGTCACATCATCTACCATCCCTTACTCATTTGCATCCTTTTATTTTCTTACCCACCCACTACGGCTTCTATTCATTTTCGTTAGGACTTTTAAAAACAAAATCTTATAGTTTATAGAATTTGTTGCCTTGGCAAATTTTCTTTATAATTTGTAGGAGTCTCATCAAACACCGTCACTCAACTCTTTTATGGCCCATCCGTTGTCTTTTTTTATTATTATTACAATTGTAAGCATCAAGCCCGATCATTGTTAGAATTTTTTAGTTTTTATAGTCCTGTCAACCACCTTCGCCCTACTCCTTTACAGCTTGCCCATCACTCCTCTTTTTTATTTTTTTTATTTTAAAAATCAATCCTAGTTGTTATTGGGATTGTTTTATATAGTTGTTGGATATCCTGTCTAGCCTGTTGCCCATATTTGTTATTATTATTGAAATTTTAAAAATCAAACCTAATCATTTTTGGTTTTAATTTTTATTATATTTTTTATTCTTAATTTACGTTATTTCTTAATTGTATTTTCACTTATTCACGACTTTCATGATTTCCTAAACTTTATTTGGAATTGGTATAAACTAATTTCATAAGTTATTTTACCTATTCTTTTAAATTTTAATTACTCTTACTTTTGGATATTTATATTTATAGATTGTGTTTTGCTATGTAGAGAATTTTAAACAAAGATTATGTTGAGAATTTTTTAAAAAATATATAAAACACTGAACCATAGATGTATATGGACATTCAATTATTCCTTTTTTATGGTAGCCTTTTCTTTTCCTATTTGTTACTATCTTTAAACACAGAGAGCAATGCATGTGCAAGTGCTTAGCCTAATCGCTACCGTCTTTAATCTCAGATTAGCGGCATATCCTAACCTACGCATCAAGCCAAGGTTTAACTGCTTAATAACCTTAATGATCGAATAAGTTGTCTCACATTGATTTGTGCATGGGTTGGTTGCGTGAGGCTGCATTGATTACAACTCGCTAAGCCGTTTGAGGGGCTTCGCTGCTATGTTTAATCCGTGTAGGTTTTTACTTTTTTTTAAAGCTACATATGCTAAGGACTGCAAAACATATTCTATACTGCAAAACATATTCTATATGCTCATCAATTCAAGTCGTGTCCATGTAAGAAATCTTATTATATTTAACTTCTATTTTCTTTCACCGATACAATTTGTATTTTTTATCGGTCAAATCTATATTGTTATAATTCTTTTATAATTTAAACTCACTTTGATCTAACGGTTTATTTTTATAAAAATATCTAATCTTCGATAGTGAACGTAATGGTTAATTTTTTAGCTATGTTTATAATATAATATGCTAAGAATATATAGCTCTAAGAAATTGATTTTAGCATATAACTCGTATTTTTGGACTGTTAATTCTGCTATAACCTGCCATCTCATACGTGCGCATGGATGCCGAAGTGCATGC
This sequence comes from Oryza australiensis, assembly GCA_019925245.2. NCBI lineage: Eukaryota > Viridiplantae > Streptophyta > Magnoliopsida > Poales > Poaceae > Oryza > Oryza australiensis. The sequence continues at coordinate 756,828 of JAIFGZ020000565.1, read as the reverse complement.
ACCAACGTGTGCAGTTGTGTACCTTCTCCACCAGAAGGCTATTTTTTTCTAAATTATTTTCCTGTATCTGTATGAAACGCTAGATGGCGCTCTCTTTTTTTTCTATTCGATCCGATACATCAAAGCAAGCTGCCCGAGACTTTTACGCATCACTCCTAATCGCTTTCAAATAGGAATTAGATACCGTTGCATATCTGAATCAAATATTTATGTTTGGACCAATTATATTATCTTCACAACTCTAATATATGATCGATCTCCATCACTATAATATAGTCTTACCGTGATTTAACGGTGTAGATATTTTTTTAAATTAATGTGAGAATTAATTTTTAACCTTTCCAACGAACATGATGTTTTTTTAAGTCTGTCTTAATAAAGATAGATAGATAATACATAAAAATATGATCTCTATATCTCAAGTGAATAAACACGTACGGCCCATGTTTTCTTTATAAACTTACTGTGGTCTTTTATGTTTTACTGGGCTTATCACCCTTAATAAGCTATAGTTTAGTAGACAGTGTTTGTGGTTCTTGCCATAAACCTAGCCTACATGTCATGCACTTTATTTTTTTCCTAACTTTGGTTAAGCTTAATTTATTATTTTATTTGTCATAAAAATGTGACAAAACTAAACTTAGCCAACTTAAGTCAAGAATGTGGGACCCACTACAGGAAAGCCTATATTTGTCGAGTGTATTACTGTTTGCCGAGTGCTTTTCTTCGGGCACTTGGCGAACTACATGTTTGCCGAGAGCGCACTCGGCAAACAAAAACATTCGGCAAAATTTATAGTTTGCAGAGAATAAACACTCGACGAAAAAACAGCACTCGGCATATCTATATTTTGCCGAGTGCCACTTTGAGACACTCGGTAAAAATGTAACGGCCGTCACCCAACGACCGAAACGGCGTTTCCTCAAGGTCTTTGCCGAGAGCCAGAGCTAGGCACTCGGTAAAATTGAAACTTTGTCGAGTGTCTGTCTAAGGCTCTCGGCAAAAAGGCAATTTTTCCGAGTGCCTTTTCCCCCACCCTCCAAACTTTTTCTAATATGTAAAAACAACATGTCAATCATAATTATAAAATTTGATAATTTTTAATTGGTTTTGCTATATATATTTGATTTATTTTATTTTCATAAATTTTTTGCCAAGTCTTAAATTTGAACTGCAAGTGACAATAAAATGGAATAAAATAAGTGGAAAATTTATATTTGATGCTATTTAGACCGGTTTGAGTCATTATCCTCAAAATGAGATTAAATTTAAAAATTTCCTTCACGGAACATGACTAGGAACCTATTCACCGACTGATTTTAAAATATAAAAATAGCAAACGAAGTCAGAAAATCATGAAAATCTTCTGATTATCATGCTATTATACGCCGAGACTCTGGTAAAAAATTAAGAAGGTTTTGAATATTTTATCAGGTATGATGTTCATAAAACCGAGGATTCTCCGAAGAATATTATAAGTGTTGAAAAGGATTAGCTAGATTTGGAGAGAAAGTGACGGTCGAATTATCGTTTGATTTCAAAATTTCTTTCATAGGCAATAATTAGCATATATTAGTATATGAAAAAATTTAGTAATTTTTCGAATCAGTTTGATAATTTTTAAATTATTAGAAGCGTAAAATGTAATGCTTTTTTGCCGAGCATAGCACTCGGCAAAGAAAATAAACACATGAAAATTTTTTAAAGAAAGCCCAGAGGAACACTTTGCCGAGTGCCAGTGTAGGGCACTCGGCAAAGTCTATTTTTGCCGAGTGCCCCTGATCGGCACTCGGCAAGCAGCAAGTGTTTGCCGAGTGCCCGGATCGGGACACTCGGCATATAGGCACTCAACAAATTTTGTTATATACGACCGCTCCTCCCCGCCCAAGCTTTTCACACTTAGACATTTTTTCCCCAAACCACCGCGCGCCGCCGCTCACCGCGACGAGCCGCCGCCGTGCTTCGCGTCCTCCCAACGCCGCACTTCCGCCACCCCGCCGCCCCGCATCCCGGCCGCCCACCGCCGCCGCCCGACTCCACTCCGCCGCCCCGCCTCCCGCCGCTACACCCCGGCCGACGCCCCTCCTCCCCTACCCGAGCCGACGCCGCCCCTCCTCCGCCGGCCGACGCCCCCTTCCCTCGTCGGCCAACGCCCCATCGGCCGACGCCCCACCGACCGACGCCACCCCCTCCTCCGCCGACGCCCCACCCCTTTGCATTTTTTCGGTAAACACGTTGCTATTTCTTTGTTATTGCAACATTTAGTTCAAACGAAATTAGATTTGTTATTATATAAACATTGAGTTTAAACTATGGCAATATTTAGGTTATTATTGACACATCAAAATAATATCATGTATTTAGGTGTTTATTAAAACGAGTGATATTTAGGTATTTATTAGAAACAATGGTATGGTAAAAACAATGGCATTTATTAGATACATATCTATACTCCTTTGATTTGCGTAGAAAATAGATGCTATATGCACGTATATATTTTGAAGTTTATGTATGCACGTATGTTCGAAGCTTTTTTTAAGATGATGAATGGAGTCGCATCGCGCAGCCATGCCGTCGCTTGTGTGCCGGTCATCGAGCTGTGCTTCTCTATTTTGCAGGTGCCGTTGTCTTCACCATCATTTATCTGTGTATAACGTAACCTTAGGCGTCTCCCGTTCAAAAGAGATACGGATGAAAATATGCATCTTCTTGCATATCTTTAACCGTATCTAGTTCGAATTGTCCACATTTTTTGGACAACCCGAGGATATGTAGATGAATTTAGTTTCCATGATCTAGTATTCTGATCCGACTCAGAATTTTGACAGTATCTCCCAGTTGTTCTCCGGATACACAATCTCCCTGTCGGGACATGTATTTGGAGAACAGCGGGGAGGTGCTGCCAAAATTCTGTCTCGGAGCGGAGTACTAAAGCATGGGAACTAAACTCATCTACACATCCTCGGGTGGGATTAGGACCTATTTTTACCTATTAGATAGTATAGGCACTCGGTAGATGTAAATAATATTTATATGATTCTTTGATATGATAGAGGATGGATGACCGTGAGTGGATGTATACGGGCCACTCAAGTCACGGTTTTTTGACCGATGAATAGATCGAGAAGACCGGTGCTTTCTTAGAACTTGCATTTGCCAAGGTTAAAGGAGTGCATACCACTTGGTGTCCCTGTAGCAATTGTGGTAACATGAAGCGACAAACAAAAGAGATCATGGGCAAACACCTTTGCAAGAATGGTTTTACAGCTGATTATACTCAGTGGATGTTCCATGGTGAAGCCTACCGTGGGAGAGACGAGGTCCTCCGACAATGCATTGAGGAGTTTGATTCTGATGCCGGGGTAGGAGACATGTTAAATGACTATGATGAAGCACACTTCGATGAAGGATGTAGGGAGGACGAGCCGAAGCCTACCACAAAGGCGTATTACGACATGTTGTCTGCGGCACAACAACCCCTTCATGGGCATACTAAGGTTTCTCAACTGGATGCCATTGCACGGCTAATGGCCGTAAAGTCCCAGTTTAGCTGGAGTAGAGAGACCTTTGATGTTATGCTGACAGTTGTTGGTAGCCTGCTTCCGAATGGTCACCTTCTGCCAAAAAGCATGTATGAGGCACAAAAACTCTTTCGTGCACTTAAGATGCCATATAAGCAGATACATGCTTGTCCGAACGGTTGTATCCTATTTAGGAAAGAGCATGCGGAAGCAAAGTACTGTGCAAAGTATGGATCCTCTAGGTTCGTAGAGGTAGACTCTGGTGATGGGCATAAGAGGCAGCTCGCTATCCCCATGAAGATCTTACGGTACTTTTCGTTCATACCGAGGATCCAACGGCTTTACATGACCGAGAAATCCACGAAACAGATGACATGGCACAAGCATGGATGTCGATACAATCCTGAGAAGCTTGTACATCCATCCAATGGTGAAGCTTGGAGAAGGTTTGATGTGATTCATCCTGGGAAAGCTCTAGAGGCCCGTAATGTACGGGTTGCTTTGGCAACGGATGGATTCAATCCTTATGGAATGGCGGCTGCCCCATACACATGTTGGCCCATGTTCGTTATCCCCCTAAATCTCCCCCCGGCATCATCTTCCAACGATCAAATATATTCTTGTCGTTGATAATTCCTGGACATCCGGGGAAGAATATGAGTGTTTACATGGAGCCTTTGATTGATGATTTGGTTCGTACTTGGGAGGAAGGTGTATGGACATATGACCGAGCTACAAAGACAAACTTCAAAATGCATATTTGGTACCATAACTCCCTGCATGACTTGCCGACGTATGGGATATTCTGCAGATGGTGTGTTCACGAGAAGTTTCCATGTCCGGTATGCAAGACAGCTCTGAAGTTCATCTGGTTGGTGAAGGGTGGTAAATATTCTTCTTTTGACAGACATCGACAATTCCTCCCTCTTGACCATCCATTCAGGCGGGACATCAAGAACTCTACAAAAGATGTAATAGTTACCGAGGTTGCACCACAGATGATGACAGGTGCTGAGGTTCATGCTTAGTTAGAAGCTCTTGAGATCAATGAAGAAGACGGTGATTTTCTGGGATATGGTGAGCAACATGCCTGGACTTAGAAATCTGCCTTGTGGAAGCTCTCCTATTTTCAAGATCTTCTTCTTCCACATAACATTGATGTGATGCACACCAAAAAGAATGTCACCGAAGTAATTTTTTGTACAATCATGGACATTCCTGATAAGATAAAAGACACCGTAAAGGCTCGAGTGGATCAAACTATGTTATGCAATAGGCTCGAGTGGATCAATTCATTGATATTTACTAATTGTTTGCTTCGCTTTGTAACATTTGGATGGAATATTGTAGGACGAGTTGGAAGAGGAGAGAAGGAAACGGCGGGTTACAAATTTCTTTTTTTCTTAATTTATTAATATTTACTGATTGTTTGCTTTGTAACATTGGGATGAAATATTGTAGAATGAGTTGGAAGAGGAGAGAAGGAAACGACAGGAGATTGAGATGAGGATGACTGAAATGTATAGCTACGTGCAAACAGTACAACTACATGCAAACAATCAGTCAGAACATGGGTATTCCTGTCGTACCGTCATAGCCTGTGGTATTCACTCCTTCACATCCTGTTGTAGGCACTCCGGTGAGTCACTTGACAACCTCGTATTTAATTTTTTTATTTGTGAATGTTACTATCTTGACAACCTATGATATCCTCTTTTCCTTTTGTGCAGCCTCAATCGGCGGCATCGAATAACCCCAGTAATGACCACGGAGGTTGGCCGCCGTTTCCACCTCGGTAATTTTCTTCGAACGATTGTAATTGTGGTCCAAACTACTGTGTGAATTTCGATTGCGAATTGTGGACTACCTACTGTGAACTACTATATTTATGTTTTGTGGATTGTGACTGTGACTAGATTATGGATTATATTTATGTCTTGTGGATTGTGACTGTGACTAGATTGTGGATTGTGACCGTGTCAGGGAGCCGCATCAGACGGAAGAGAGGCGTGGAGAGAAGAATGAGACGGGAAGACAAAGAGGATAAAATTAAGTGAGAGTCACAAGACTTAAAAGATTTTTTTTTACTTGTGCTCCACGGCCCGGTTAGTCCTCAGCTTGGCTCGACTCTCTATAGGCGCTCGGCTGTAAGTCAACATTAACAATCAATACTCAAAAGAGATAGATAACTTGCACACGTTCAATAACTAAATTAACAATTGTCTTCAATAAAATTGACCTTGACAATTTCTTGTTCTTTTTGATATAAATGTTGAAGGACTTAAAAGTACGATACACATGAATGCACCACTGCATTTTTTCCTTTTATAACTTTTCCTCATCAATGATAATATACAATATACATTGCTAAAATAAGCTAGCTATTCATCATGCCATCATATTAAAACTTTTTTTTTCATGAGTCATAGCACACAAACTACTACGTATACACCGGGCGTGATCAATGCCATGCATGTAGAAAACGGGTTCGCACGTGCCATCTTTCCACACGTGCACGAAAAGCATTTGTCACCACACTTTTGTCTTGTAGCTGGGACTTTGCAATTTGCTCAAGTACAGTACAGTGTCCAATTCATAAAAAACTAGCTACTAATACTCCATTTTACAATGGATATTCGTTGCTTTGTGGGGACCACCATGTCAGAGGGTTTGTAAATTAATTAAGGATAAGTTGAAGGTCGACCAGACACGTCGATGAATTTGTGTTTCTATTATTTGTCTTTTACCCCCTCCAAGACTGGTACAAGACCATCAACAATTAATATGAGATCTCATGTTGGACTGATTAATTGTACCTTTTGGGGTTTAGTAGGGCTAGGCGGCTAGCCAATTAACTGTGTGTTATAGTTAAATCTAAATCTCTATGATAACTGATTAGCATAACACATAATTAGGTAGGTCAGCATGCATGTTTGTTCCTACCTCTGCTTTCCTAATTCGTTAGGGTTTAGGCAATGACAAACTTATCTTTTATTATATTTTTTTTATAGTTTGGAAGTTAGTCCGTGCATGTGGGTAGGTATCTTATTTAACGGTGCTTGAAATTATTACCCTAAATACGTGAATGCTAATTTCTAACAAAATATGCGAATGTTTGTATATGGGTGGTTTTTTTCTTAAAATAGTTATCGCACGTACGTGCACCTAAACTTTTAAAATGTTGAATCTTTTCTGTTTCATACTGTGTTACTTATTCCTCCACAGTTTGCGCTAGTTACACAATATATATATATATATATATATATATATATATATATATATATATATATATATATATATATATATATATATATATATATATATATATATATATACAATCTTGTGTGTGCCGTCATATTCCGTGTGGCGTGGTCGAATCTCTAATTGGAAAACTCAAATTGAAAATCCGAACCATTCAAATTGTTCTACATATTAATATTGCCTTGTATACCAAATTTTATATTTTTTAATTTTTTATTATTTTATCGAGATAGGTCAAAAATGCAATAAAATAGATACTCCGAAATCGTTGGATTATTGCATCTTTGACTTATCGATAAAATAGTAAAAAAATTCAAAAAAATGTAAAATTTGGTATACAAGGCGATATTAATATGTAGAACAATTTGAACGGTTCGATTTTCAATTTGAGTTTTCAAATTAGAGATTCGGCCACGCCACACGGATGGGTTGTGCGGCCACACACATAGCCCATCTATATATATATATAAATATAATTCATGTTATGTTTGGATTTATGTTTAACCCAATGACTATAAGGAAACCCTTTTAATCTCGGGTTTCAAACCGGGATAACGAAAGCGAGAGAACCATGTGTCGCTTTGGCTCATCGGACCATTTTCTCTTCTTTGCTAGCCATGTCCTTCACATAGAAAACTTGTCTTACATCATTGACAAGGACGAAAGGTTCGTCTTAGTATCTAACCTTGCTAAGGTCGACCGTTGTCACCCCACTTACATCAATCGTTACGCCTCCAAGACTCAGCCTAACCCATTGGCACCAAAATAGAGGGACCTTCAGAGGACCATAGTCAAGTTTCCATATGTCTTCGATGCTACTGTAATACGTGCTAGTCGTATCATCATATCCCACGGCATCGATGCGGACAACGCTGTTCTGATTCGTGCTCTTTCTGTCTTGGGCCCGTGTGTGAAATGTGTACCCATTGATTTCATATGCCTGGAATGTGGTGATCGAGCAAGATGGTCTCCTTGCCAAGAAGGTTATTTGTTGGTCAATGTTCCCGTTGCCCATGAGATATTGTCGCAGCCAAGCAGGGAAATCATCAATGTGATGGCGTGCAATCCAGGCATCCATCTTACCGATGTTTTCGGAGCGAACAATCGCCAAGTGCTCTTCGATGTAAGGAGCCACCAAGGAAGATTCTTGTAAGATAGTCCAATATGCTTTTCTGAACAAGTCATTGTCTACGGTCATTATTGCCTTTCTTCCAAGAGTTTCCTTTCCCCGCAGTCTCCCTTCATGGCTTGATTCAGGCACCCCAATGGGACGAAGGTCTTTAATAAAGTTGACGCAGAACTCAACGACCTCCTCTGTTCCATATCCCTTGGCGATGCTGGCCTCCAGATGAGAACGGTTACGGACGTACATCTTTAGAATGCCCATGTACCTCTCAAGAGAGAACATGTTGTATATGAATACAGGACCGACGATATGGATCTCTTTGACAAGGTGACATAGGAGATGCGTAATGATATTGAAGAAGAAAGGCGAAAAGATTATCTCAAAGCTGATAAGACATTGCACCACATCATTTTGAAAGGCTTCAAGTCTGTCTGGATCAATGATCTTCTACGAAATTACGTTCAAAAAAGCACATAGCTTTGTTATTGTTGCCCAGACATTATTGGGAAGGATACCCCAAATTATAACACGAAGCAGCTATGTCATCAGCACTTGCAGACATGAGACTTTAGGTTTGTGAACTTCTTATCATTCATGGTTATTATTCCCTTTATATTTGAGGAGTATCCAAATGGTACCTTGATGCTCTCTAGGCATTCAAATATGCTTTCCTTCTCAGCCTTCAAAGTGTAGCTGGCTGGACTCAAGTATTGGCTTCCTTTCTCCTTTGGTTCTGGGTGATGGCCGTCGTGTTGTACCATATGCTTTAGATCATTACGTGCCTCAAGTGTATCTTTCGATCTTTCATATACACCTAGGAAGCCTAGCAGGTTGATGCAAAGGTTCTTAGTGAGATGCATCACGTTGATTGCGTGCCGGACGTCCAAGACTTTCCAATAGGGTAACTCCAAAAAAATATACTTCTTCTTCCACATCGCCACGTAACCATCTTCATTTGCTATAGGTTGGCTGCCAGATCCCTTTTCAAATACTACTTTCAGGTCTTTCACCATAGCAAACACGGTCTTTCCGTTGCGATGCTTTGGCTTAGTACGGTGGTCTGCCTTCTGTTCAAAATATTTTCCTTTCCTCCGGACAGGGTAGCTTGCAACAAGAAAACGATGATGGCCCATGTACACTACCTTCTTACAGTGTTTCAGGTATGTACTATTGGTTTCATCCATATAGTGCGTGCAAGCCTTGTACCCCTTGTTTGACTGTCCGGATAGGTTGCCAAGTACAGACCAATCGTTGATGGTAACAAACAGCAATGCTCGTAGGTTAAACTGCTCCTGTTTGTCCTCATCCCATACGGGGACACCTTTTTTCTTCCAATAGCAATTTCAGATATTCGACCAATGGTCTTAGGTACATATCAATGTCGTTACCAGGTTGCTTTGGGCCTTGAATAATAATCGGCATCTGAATTTACTTCCGCTTCATACATAGCCAAGGGGGAGGTTATAGATATACATCGTTACAGGCCAAGTGTTATAGCCGCTGCTCATCTCTCAAAAGGATTCATGTCGTCCGTACTTAAACTTAACCTTATGTTTCTTGCATCATCGCTGAAATCTTTAAATGTTCTGTCAATATTTTGCCACTGCAACCCATCAGCGGGATGTCTCAGCATACCGTCTTGGTGGCGTTCTTCCGCGTGCCAACGCATCATTCTTGCATGCTCTTTGTTCCTGAACAGATGCTTGAGCCGTGATATTACAGAAAAATACCACATCACCTTAGCAGGGACTCTCTTCTTTGAAGACTGTTCGTCAACTTCGCCTAGATCATCTTGTCTGATCTTGTATCAAAGTGCTTTACAAACCGACCATGATTCTAGGTTCTCGTACTCCTCACCGTGATAGAGGATACAATCGTTAGGACATGCATGTATCTTCTGTATCTCCAGTCCTAGAGGGCAAACTAACTCTTAGCTTCATATGTTTATTCCGATAATTTGTTTTCCTCTGAAAGAATGTTCTTCACGAGTTTTAGTAACTCACCAAATGCCTTGTCACTGACACCATTTTTGGACTTCCATTGCAAGAATTTCAGCGTGGTATCCAACTTTTTGTCCCCCTATTTGTAACCTGGGTACAAGGACATTTTATGGTCAGCCAACATACGCTCCAATTTATGCACCTCCTTTTCACCTTCGCAGTCCTCCTGTATGTCACGTAACATCTGACCAAGGTCATCGGCACCGTCGTTTTCTTCAATATTCCCGTCCGCCTTGCCTGTTGTATTATCTCCAAACCCACCGTATTGACCACAGTCCGAAATATTGTCGTCTTCTTCTTCATCTTCTTCCATTGCAACCCCTACCTCTCCGTGCGATGTCCAGCAATTGTAGTGAGGCATGAATCCTAAGTGAAACAAGTGGGCATGAATAATTCTTGATGTAATACTCCTTCTCATTTTTTTACCTTTTGACATGGACAACGTATAAAGCCCTTATGCTTGTTGGCATTGGCCACACTCAAAAAATAATGCACGCCTTGAATAAACTCTGTCGACCGTTGGTCCGCGGAATACATCCATTGCCGATCCATATATATGAAATGCATTAAAATCATAAGAAAAATCCACAAAAGTCAAACCATTTAAATAATATGACAACAATTAAATATATATATATAATCATATAACAATTTTATAATAATCCAACATACGCAATGTGTTGTACTTATAATCTATTATAGAATTATTTTTAAAAGTTCTTTCAAAGTTCTACGTTTTACGTAGTGTTTTTATTTCTAACTATTTTATCGATTTTTAAATTATCTTAGTTTTCTAATCTACTATCAAATTTTCTAATTTTTTCTTTTGTCATCTATTTTATAACATTTTTGTTCACAAGTTTCTCTCTCATCATTTTTCATAAATATTTTTAGAGATAAAAGCGCATGTAAATAGATCTACAAATGTAATATGCTAAGCATACTTAGAAGATGGAGTTGTGGATTTTAAAAAGTAAAATAACTTTTCTCAAATAAATTTTCTCTCTCTTTATTTTTTATTAACCTATTTAGAGATAAAAAAGTATAGAAATATACCGTAAAAAATAATATGGTAAGCATAGATCGTAAGAGGATCAAGTTGCTAACCTTGTAGATCCCTCAGATTTGTGTATTATCACCAAAACAATTTCGCAAAAAATTTTGACAGCACCTTCTTTCTTCTGCAAACCTTTAAAGACACTGGCTCGAGCTGGAGGAGAAAGAACGTATAAAAAGCACCTTTACTTTAGTCCCGGCTGATGATACTAGCCGGGACAAAAGCGAGGATCTTTAGTCCCGGTTAGTGTTATCAACTGGGACTAAATATCACTGACCTCTGACAGATTTTGATAGAAATCTAACCGGGACTAAAGATGATCTTTAGTCCCGATTGATAACACCAATCAGGACTTTAACCGGGACTAAAAATATTTTTTAGTCTTAGTTTTTATTGGACCCGGTACTATCGTGGATTTTGACAAGTGGAGAAAAGATTATTTCTTCAGTAGTGAACCCAATCCCTAAAAAATTCCTTTGGAAATGTACAATTTGTTGGCAAAGCCCTCAAAGATTTTTCACGTAGCTAGTCTATCGCATACCATCTAGCTTGGACCTTAGTTTTCACGGAGGTTCTTGTAGCTGGGATTTCCTTGTTGCTACCTTGATGGCTTTATTTTACTGACACTTCGTGATTGGGTAGCTAACGACCACATATGACTCAATATGCTAGCCGTGCTCACTATGACCGTATGTGTCTCTCCAAAACAAGAATTAGGTCTTCTTTGTTCAGACTTATAAGCTAAAAAGTCTAAGCCTAATTGTCGAGACTTGGTTTCGGCAATAGAAATTTAGGGGTGCAGTCAAGATCGCCAAGCTCGATGGGTTAAGTGGAAAACAAGGTTTAGACAGGTTCAGGCCCTCTTGTGAGGTAATACCCTACTCCTGTTTCGAGGATTCGATCCGTCGAGTGTTTATTGATCTTAAGATCTATTGCTCTTGCCTCTAAAGTTGATAGCTCATATGTCTCATATCCCTCAAGGGACGTCCCTTACCCCCTTATATAGTCTTGAGGGGCAGGCTTACAAGTCAGAAACCCTATCTTACTCTAACTCTAAGTCGGTTTCCTCAATCTTACCAAGTTATGACTATGAGCCGTTGCCTTATCTATTCGACAACGTAACACCCAAGTCATAGCCGGTTTACATAATTAGCAAGCGTAACCTACCCCTATTATCAGTCGGATAAGCTTGCCATGTAGGTATTCGATTGCTATAATCTCCACAGTAGCCCTCGAGTTCTTCGCAGTCGACGAGATAACTTCGCCTTGGACCAAAATAACACTCAGCCAAACAAATCTTTGGCCAAGTGCCTCTGGCGCCGAGTGGTTCCATCACCTCTGCCTGAAACTCCCGAGTGGCTCCAAAGACTGTGAAGGGCTAAAAACATCAAAAAAATTCTCAAAAAATAAATATCTAGTTGCATCTCCTGATGCACCTAATTAGGTATAGCCTCCGACTATGTGATTAGTCAAAAACAGACTAAGCATATAGTCAAGAACTATAAAAAATCATTCTTATATAAATGCTCAGCTTAAGCTAAAGCAATCATAAAAAATCCCATCACTCGGCAAGCTTATGTTTATCCGAGTGAATTTGCTCGAGTCATCTCAGAACAAATAGTTCAATCAACTCTCGTGGATGAAAAGCACTCGGTAAGCTTATGCTTATCCGAGTGGATCTTCCCAAGTCATCTCGAAACAAATAATCTAATCAACCCTCATGGGTAAAAAACCAATTCACTCGGTAAGCTCAAGCTCATCCGAGTTGATTCGCCCGAGTTATCTCAGGACAAATTTTTCAGACATCTGAAAAATACGACCAAAACATTAAATAGCTCCTGCCATATTATTGGTCTTAATCTAAAAAGATCTTCACCAAGGTGGAAAAATAGCATTGATATAATCATTTAATCAAATGCTTAAAAACCAAACAGTCTCTGTCATCAGGACAGCCATAAAAACTTAACTGTTTGTCACCTTTCAAACAACATCGTGCCAACTTCTCATGAAGTTGCGCAAACCGCTGTATGAAAGGATTTGAAAGATACTGGGCAATTAGACACGTGCATATTGCCAAGGCAAATATGCTTAAGTCCATCCACTTAAGTCCCTAAGGACACGCGTCAGGCCACACCTTAGTTGGGCCGCAAGTCTCTCATGGGCTCAGCCCACTCGCGAGATGACTTAGCAAAACCCTCAAATCTTTATACAAAGCCTCGAGGTCATCCCCGCCACTTCGTCTTCCCAGAAAATTTCCCCTTTCACAACACTGTTCATCAGCTTGCTGTGGAAAACCCTAGGCTCGCGCGCTCACCCAAATCCATCGATCCAGGAGCTCGCGCTTTTCACAAGCTAGCCTCCGCATCTAGATCCAAAAATCCCTCTCTCAAATCCCCACTCCCCGAGCTAGATCGACTTCCCCCAAACCACATCCATGGCGGGAGAGAAGAAAATCCCTTTCGAGCAATGGGCGACCTCGGATGTCAAAGAGTCGACTCTTAAGGAGATGGTGAAGAACGGAGTTCTCCCTCCTAAGGAGATCGTTGGCTGGCGCCCGGCGGCCGGCGAAGAGTTCCCTACTCCGAACACCGATGAGGTCGTCATCTTTACTTCCTTCTTCTACTGTGGCTTCGGCCTTTCCACTTCCGAGTTCTTTAGGGGTCTTCTCAATTACTACGGCCTTCAGCTCTACCACTTGAACCCCAACTCCATGCTTCACATTGCTCTCTTCATTCATGTTTGCGAAGCTTTCCTTGGCATCCTTCCCCACTTTCAGCTCTTTCGCCGCATGTTCTATCTTAAGCCGCATCCAAACAAGGATGAGCCCTGCGTTGTCGGTGGGGCCGGCTTTCAACTCCGCGGATCTCTCCGCAGAGGTTATTTTTCCCTTCCTTTGAAATCCTCTAACAAGGGCCGGCATGCAACCGGTTCTATATTGCAAACCTTGAACCCAGTCTGCCCAACTTCGTTGGCCTTCCTCCGGTCCCAAGGCCTAACTGGAGCACCGTGCCAGTAGCCCAAGATTGGGATGAGGCCAACAAACTCCTGGCCAGTATCCTGGAGATGAAGCAAAAGGGCCTTCGGGGTGAACAGATCACTCGGTACTTCATCAAGAACCGATTGGCACCCATCAAGGAGAGGTCCAAGCCCGCATTCGAGTATGAGGGCGAAAGGGATCCCAATCGGGAGGACCGTGACTCCTTGAGCTACGAGACCTTGAAGACCCGCAAGTACAAGATATTTTCCTCTGGGATTGCAGTCGAGCGCAACCTCATGCTGCCGGTTCTCCCATACAGCTTTGTCCTCCTCCTCCGGTAAGCTGACTCGGCTTCTTTACTGTCTTTCAAATTTAATGTCACACTTCTCAGTGTACACAAATCTCTCTTGCAGGAAAATGCCTTCATTATCTTGAGGCCATACAAAATACATCATGATGATGCGCCAGCTCGGCCTGCCAAGAAACCAGCCGGTGGTGTCAAGATCGAGAATGATCCAATCGGCAAAAGGGCCGCAGCCGGCGAGGACATCAGCAAGCGGGCGAGTAAGAGAAAGGCTGGTGATTGATGACTCGGATGATGATGTCCCAGCCCCTCAAGCTGAAGTGACCCCTCCAAGGCCGTCACCAAAATCTGCGCCCAAGATTCGCCGTTCGACCAGGTATGTCTCATGACTGAAATCGTGTCCTCGTTAAAAACCTTTGTGCCTTGGTCCCGATGGCTTTCGCCTTTCTCTTTGCGGAGGCCTCAAAACATAGACCCCACCGGGCGAGTGAGGGCTCAAGGACATCTGCAGCGGCTGAAGCAACAAGGCCTGTAGAACAAGAATCCCGGGGCCCTCTCCCGAGTGAGAGCGATCCGGGTGAGAAGACCCCACCTCCCAGTGAGGACGTCTCGGCAGAGAAGCCCCGACTCCCACCAGAAGGCTCGATCGGAGACCGCCACCAAGAAGAAATCTCACCGCCACCCAAGGGACCCCGACCGAAAACCGGTCGGGTGCGAACCAAGAGAAGAAACGCAGCCGGGAAGTACCAGTCAAGGACTCGGCCACTGAAACTGGTAAGCCCTGAAGCGATCTTCCAACCTTAATCTTCAATCTGTTTTTTCTTTGTCTTCATTCGTCCTTTCTGAATCGATCAGCCAAAGTGGAGAAGATCCCCAGGCTGCAGTCCTCTGAGACCTGGGTCCCTCCAATCAAGATTGAGTGGTGCGACTCCGAGGGCCTGAAGCAGGGCATCATCCTGAACAAGCAGAAGGAGAATGAAGAAAGGGACATGCTGTCGACAGCCTGAACGAAGCCACTCGGCTGCTAAACGTAAGTTTTGCTCTTTTCTGTCATAGTCTGATGATTGCTTTTCAGTTGACCAACTTTGAACTCGCATGTAGAGGGTGTATTGTCGATCAATGGCCAAATCCGATGCACTCGAGAAGCTGGTCCCACACTTGAACTCCCTGAAGAACATCCAGGAGGAGCTAAAGACCACTCGAGAAGAAGTTGCATCGAGAGAGGCCGCTCTGAGGAGAGAGATAGCCGTGCTCCGGGAAGAGAACCTCGACCTCCGGGGTTCAGTCCGGAGTAAGCTTAATCCTCTCGGTCTTTTTATGCCTTTATTCGCAGTCTGTTTTGATCTTGGCATGAACAACCTTTCTTTTTGCAGAGAACTCGTCGGAAATCCACACGCTCCAGACCCAGCTGGAAGAAGGTTACACCAGCAAAGCCGAGCTGAAGTCGGAGTTGGAAGGTAAGCTCTTTCCCGATAGCATTCTTTATTTTGCTTCATCTTCGAATGTTTGTGTGATCGTATGTCTTTGGCAGCTTATAAGGTCAAAACCCGAGCACAATATGATGTCTTTGTTGAAAGGGTCAAAAGGGCCGAAAGCGTAAGGGACGATGTTGCTAACGCGGCGACACCGATTCTCTTATCGCTGTTCCATCATGGGCTCAGGACCAGTTCGCTGGACATCGTCGAGGTCTTTGACAAGCTCAGGAGGGCTCTGAATCAATATATTGCCAACATTTCAGAAGCGGCCACCATGGGAGCAAACTTTGCCCTTGCACGAGCCAAGTCACTCTATCATCGGATAGACGTTGACTTAGTCGGGAGGGCTTTGCGATGGTACTTCGGACGAGCGGGCCACAGAGTTGATTGATGAAGCACGGGAGTCGGCCAAGAAAGTTGCTGCTGATGTAGCCGATAACTTTCGCTCCTGATCATTTTGCGAACATTGTATGTTTATAACTTCTGGTGTGGGCTTTAAATATTTGGCTTATTTATGTTAATGCCTTGATCCGAGTCTTCATGTCAAATTTTTTAAGTAACTTTTCGTTCGACTGTCACTAAGCCTAAGCCCGATTAGGTCATCAAAAAATTCTCAGTCCTTGTCCATTGAACTCAAATCAAAAACATTAAACAATGACAAACCAAGTTTAAACAAGTTGCTGTAGAAAATCATGCTTTGTTGACACGTATGCAGCCCCCGACTGTCAACTCAAGAAGTCATCTTGCTTGAGGTTGGCAGTCGAGAATAACATGGTACTTAAGGCAATTTAAGCATAGTATCGTCGAAGATGCTCAATGTTCCAAGAGTTTTCCACCATAGATCCATCTTCACGCTTTAGTCAATATGCTCCTAGCCGAGTCACCTCCACAATTATGTATGGTCCTTCTCATAGTGAAGATTATTTGTGACGGTCCTTGGTTGGTTTGGATTTTGCGTAGAACCAAATCACCGACAATGAAAGCTCGCGCCCGAACATTACGACTGTGGTATCGTCTATGACCTTGAAGATATCTTGCCGACTGGATCAGGGCTGCCTCACGGGCCTCTTCCAGTCGGGTGAGATCATCCACTCGGTCTTGATCGTAGCGCTCGTCGTTGAAGCTGCGGATTCGAAGAGATTCGTACTCCATTTCATTCGGCAACATGGCTTCTGCCCCGTAGACCAGGAAAAAAGAAGTTTGGCCGGTGGCCCGACTGGGTGTAGTCCGTAATGACCATAGAACTGAGGGCAGCTCTTGAACCCATTTGTCGGCGTAAGGATTTAGCTGGTCAAACACTCGGGCCTTGATGTCTTGAAGAACTATGCCATTGGCGCGCTCAACCTGTCCATTGCTTTTGGGGTGCGTGACTGATGCCTCCAGTGAATTGGGTCCCATTGTCAGTTATAATTCTATTTGGGACACCAAACCGGTGTACGATGTTGAGGATGAAGTCTCGTGCCTTGTTAGGGGTGATCGTAGCAACCGGCTTAGCCTCGATCCACTTGGAAAACTTATCAATTGCGACGAACAGATGTGTGAATACTGTTGGCACCTTTTTTGACAAAGGCACGAACACGATCGATTCACCTAAAGATTTGTGGTGGTTCTTGGTACAGAGTCACCAACCACTTCAATCTAGCAAGAACTAGAACAAAGTGGGTTTTGTAGATCAAATCGGCTAGCGGAACCGATTTAGATGGATAGATTGAGAACTACTCGTCTCGTGAGTAAACGGAAAGTTTTCAAGACAAACTTACAAAGAATTGTCGCACTCTCGCAGCGGCAGCGGACGATTTATGGCGCAAATCGACAAAGATGGACTAAACTAGGGCAAAGTAGAAAAATATGGCTGAAAAGTAAAAGAATATATGAAAAAACGATTCAAGTAGATTGATTGTATGTTGTGTGTTCTTTTCTTACAATTGAACCGGCCTTGACCCTTATATAGGGGTTGGTCTTGCCCTCTATAGACCCTTCTCCACGTCCTATTCGGGATAAACATGTTTGGAAACCTGAAATACAACCGTATGAAGAAAGGAAACCCGAAAATCGACGAAGTCATCTAGGTTTCGGACTTCCGGCCGACCGGCCATATGCCTTCGGTCCGACTGCCCACCGCCCGGTCCTCGACCGGCCTATACACGGCGGTCGACCGGCCTCTCCGAAGAAACCGGCAAATTTCCAAATATTGGCAACCTTTCCTATTTTGATTCCTAAGTGCCAATTTTGGGTGTAAACACATGCCCCCCTGCCTTTTATGATGAACACCGTGAATCTAAAATCATAAGACATGTTTTAACTTGGGACGATAACTCAATTATCGGCCACACAACTCCCTAAGCATCTTGCCAAATACTCGGGAAGTATTTCTTTAGATATTTACCGTTGATAGCCCGCTGAAACCGTTCTCCTTGAAGTGTCTCCAAGAAATATGCATTGCCTCGAACGATACCGTATATCCGATAAGGTCCCTCCCAACTTGGCGACCACTTACCGAATTCTTTCGATACCCAAAGGCAAAATAGTCTTCCACACCAGATCTCCCACTTGGAACGTCTTTGCCTTCACCCTTTTGTTGTATGCTTTGGCCACTCTCTTCTTTTCTTTTCTATCTCTTCCAAAGCCTTCAAACGTCGTCGACCACTTCATCAAGATTATCACCCATCAAGGACTTGTAGTCTTCGGGACAAATCGTCTTGCTTTATATATCGAAGAGAACCAAGATTTTACCTCAACCGGTAAAACGGCTTCTTGCCCATAAACAAGCTCAAAAGGGGTCACCTTGGTAGCACCATGCTTGGATATTCTATGCGCCCATAAAGCTTCAGAAAGCACCTCATGCCACCTTCTCGGATGTTCCTCGACCTTTTTCTTGATTAATTTCAACAACGTCTTATTACTAGACTCGGCTTGTCCATTAGCCTGAGCGTAGTAAGGAGACGAACTCAACAGCTTAATTCCATAAGATTCGGCAACACTTTTCACTTCTTTAGACATAAAAGAAGCTCCTTGATTTGTAGTTAATGTTTGAGGAATACCGAATCTATGAATAATATGCTTCAGAATAAAATCAATTACCTCCTTATGCGTCATATTCCTGAGCGGCACGGCTTCGGCCCACTTAGTGAAGTAATCTGTCGCAACTAGCACAAACCGATGCCCCTTTGAAGACGGAGGATAAATTTGACCAACAAAATCTAAAGCCCACCCCCGGAAAGGCCATGGCTTAATTATAGGATTCAACACCGAAGCCGGTGCCAATTGAACATTGCCGAACCGTTGACAAGCTTCACATCCCTTATAGTACCTGAAGCAATCATCAATCATCCTCGGCCAATAGAACCCTGCTCTTCTGAGCAGCCAATTCATCTTACGGGCCGATTGACGAGTCCCGTAAATTCCCTCGTGAACTTCACCCATAGCAACCTTAGATTGATCGGTATCTACACACTTTAATAGTACACCATCTATATTTCGGTGATATAGCTTTTCATCAAGCAAAGTATATTTATACGCTTGCCGCCGAATTTTTTGATCAACTCTAAGGCTAGGATCCTTCAAATAGCTAATCAAAGGAATTCGCCAATCATTTACTGCTCCCAGGGCACACATGTCCGAATTACCACTTAATTCGGCCCCTATATTGAGAAGATTGTGCCCCCCAGCACCTTCTATGAAGTCGGTCTGACCGGCCAAGCACCTCCGGTCAGACCGGCAATCATCCGCGGTCAGACCGGCCACAGAACGCCGGTCAGACCGAATGCCATCCACGGTCAGACCGGCGATATTGCGCCGGTCAGACCGCCTACGGTCTGCCTCTTTGCCAATTTCGTTCAAAAAATTATAATCAAGCACCGGTTGATCTAATATAAAAAATAAACCTCGTTTGATGCTATAACCCGATGCTTGTTGAGCTAAGTCATTTGCTCTAGAATTTTCATTCCTAGCAATATGCTTAATAGTAAATTCATCGAAACTGGCAATAATATCTAGGTATTGATCTAAATACCTATTCAATGATACGTCGAAGCATTTGTAGACCCCGGCAACTTGTTGCACCACCATTCCGAATCACCGAACGCTTCTACATGTGTAGCTCCAACGATCTCCATCACTTGTAAACCGAATAACAAAGCATTGTATTCGGCTTGATTATTTGTACAATAATATTCTAAACGAACCGATGCTTCAAAGCATTGACCATTGGACGAAATTAAAACTACACCTATGCCTTGACCCTCCTTACACGAAGAGCCATCAAAATAAACTTTCCAAGGTGTAACGCTAACTAAACAGACTTCATCTCCATAATCAACATCTACATGATGATCTACTATAAAGTCTGCTACAATCTGGCCCTTCATAGATTTCAATGATTCATAGGCCAAATCATATTCAATCAATGTATACGCCCATTTGCCAATCCTACCACTTAGAATTGGCCTTTGCAACATGTGCCTAATGACATCGGTCTGACAAGCAACTATGCATGTACTAGATAACAAATAATGACGCAACTTGGTACAAGCATAGTACAAACAAAGACAAAGCCTCTCTACAAATACATACCTCGTTTCGGCATCCAGAAGACGGCAACTTAAATATGTAATTATGTACTCCTTGCCGTCTTTCTCTTGCGTCAAAACGGCTCCAATAACTTTGTCTTCAGCAGTAATATACAACCGAAACGGAATTCCGGCTTTAGGAGCTCGCACTACGGGCGGAGTAGATAAATATTTTTTCAAACCTTCAAACGCCTCCTGTTGTGCTGCCCCCCAAGTAAATCGGCTTCTCTCTTCAAACGTAGAATAGGCACAAAAGCATCGATTTTACCTGCTAAGTTAGATATGAATCTTCTCAAATAGTTTACTTTACCTAACAGCCTCTGAACTTCCCTCTTGCATGCCAGCGCTTTGAAATCTTGAATTTTCTCAACTTTCTTAGGGTCAATTTCAATCCCTCTCTCATGCACCATGAATCCTAAGAATTTTCCCGCCGACACACCGAAGGCGCACTTGAATGGATTCATCTTCAATCCATACCGACACATTCTCTCAAAAGCTAACCTTAAATCGGCCATATGTCCATCCATATCATCTGATTTGACCACAATATCATCAATGTATATTTCTAGGATAAAACCTAACAAATCATGAAAAATTAGGTTCATCGCCCTTTGATACGTTGCGCCGGCATTTTTTAATCCGAATGTCATGACTACCCATTCAAACAGTCCTACAAATCCTGGGCATCTAAAAGCTGTCTTATACATATCCTCCTCTGCCATGAAGATTTGGTTGTAGCCGGCATTGCCATCTAAAGAACTAATCACTCGATGACCTGAGGCATCATTTATTAGCATGTCGGCTATAGGCATAGGATACTCATCTTTAGGAGTGGCTTTATTTAAATCTCTAAAATCTATGCAAACTCTAATTTTGCCGCTCCCCTTCTTCTCTACCGGTACTATGTTAGATACCCACTCCGCATACCGGCATGGCCTAATAAACCCCGCTTTCAATAATCGGTCTATCTCTTCTTTGACACGATCATATATAAGTGGGTTAAACCGACGAGAAGGTTGTTTATAAGGACTAAACCCTGACTTTATTGGAAGCTGATGCTCAACAAGATCACGGCTAAGTCCAGGCATTTCATGGTATTCCCATGCAAAACAATCATTATATTCTCTAAGCAGCTCGATCATCCTAACCCTATGATCGGCTCTCATGTTTTTATTAATGAAGGTCGGTCTTGGTACGCTCCAATCTCCTATATCTATTTCTTCTAATGGGTCGGCTGATGTGAACCCTTGACCGAGCTTCTCTACCTCGTCAAAATCCTCTATAGTTTCCCCAATATCGTTCTTTGCTGACCGATATTCTTGAACTCTCTTTTGTAACCAGTCCAAATTGGCTGCTTTATTCATCATACAAAGTAATATCACCAAGCCGTGCTAAACTAGCCGGCTTTATAGAAATGGGTACAAAGCCTTCTTTGAAAACACTAATAAAGTCAAAACTATAAAGATCTAGCCCTGACAAACACTACATATCTCCATGTTTCCATCCCACAGAAACATCGGCCATGGCAACCTCAGCCGATGTATCTGCCTGAACTATCTCAACCTCATCACCATCCCATTGTACTAGGCACTGATGTAAAGTAGATGGGACGCAGCAGTTGGGATGAATCCAACACCGCCCCAAGATGACACTGTAGTTGCCTTGTACATCGACGATGAAGAAGGCGGTAGGCAACGTCTTGTTCCCCATCGTAAGTTCCACGGACAAGATCCCTTCGCCTCCGTTGACTCACCATTGAAGCCGTTGAGAAGCATGTTGGTCTTCTTCAACTCCGCCTCTTTGCGACCCAACTTTTTGAAGAGAGAGTAAGGCATCAGGTTCACCGCCGCGCCTCCGTCCACTAGCATCCTCGAGACCGGCTTCCCATCAATGTGGCCCTTCAGATAAAGAGGCTTCATGTGACGGTTGGACTTGTCGGGCTTCTCGAAGACCGCATCCTTTGGACCTAGTGACATTTGAGCGACTTCGACCTCGTCCATGGTGCAAAACTCCATGGGCAACATGCAAACAATGTTGATCTCCATGCTCTCGCTGGATGATGCCTCCACAGCCGGTTGTTCACCCTTTTGAACAACTACCGGCTTCTCAGCAATTGATGACTTACGCTTCCACTCCTTCGCAGGCGGTGGTCGCAACTCATCGAACTCCCTGTCTCTCCTCTCTTCGGCTTCCTTCTCCCTTAACTCAGAAGCACGAAGACGCTGCAACCTTCTCTTCTGGGTAGCCGTCAAATTCCTAGGCATCCACCTAGGATTTGGCTCTGTTCCAGGAGGTAAATAATGTCCCCCGTTGCCTTTACCCGAAGAGGAAATTGCTCCAGTATCCTTCTGATCAGAATGTCGATCAGACCGGCCCTGCTAGCCGGTCAGACCGGTATTATGCCCGCGGTCAGACCGGCGGACCAAGCCCGGTCGACCAGAGCGAACATCGACCGGCCGGATGGCGCGGTCGACCGGCTGCGATGCGCGATCGACCGGCCGGAAGGCTCGGTCCGACCGGCTATTGAACTGCGGTCAGACCGATCAGGACGTTCGGTCTGACTGTCTTCCTGCACAGCATCCCTCACACCTTTGGTTCGGGGGCCAAATATCAACTTAGCCTCCTTACCAGACGGCACTGGCACGTCATACGATCCTATCTTGATTGTGATCGCCTCCGAAGCCCTCTCCTCAGGCTTGACGCGCTTGTGTGCCCTTTTCTCATCATCAAGCCGGTCCTTAGTGGGGAACCGACTTTTACTAGAAGTAGATGCATGCCTTCGCGGTGATCTTCTCCCCTCTCTCCATCCCTGGTGATCCTGCATTGGAGGCATGTTGTACATAGGCGGGGGTGCCCCCCAAGGCATGAAGGGAACGGATAACCTGGAGGCGGCATCGGGCATGGTTCCCATGGCATAACCTGAGGGAGATGGGGAAATGGCGGCTCCAAAACCTTTGATGAAGGACCAAATCGCTCCTTAGGAGGCGATCTTGGTCTCTTTCTTTTGGCGCGCTCCTTCTCGGCACTCTTTCTTTTGTACTTGTCAAGGAGCATGTCGAAGGTCACTTTGGGCTTGTAGGACCTCTTCGATGTAGACGCCTTGGCCTTATTCTCCTTCCATGTCCCAACCTCCGGGCTCTTTGGGACAAGCATTTTGGGCCTAGGCTCCCCGATGACAACTTCCTTCCCTTAGCCGATTCGGCTTGCTCCGGCCGAATCAACACCTTCTTACCCTCAAGGTCAATGGTATTCACCAGGAAAGGATCGCTGTCAAGCTTCATCTTCGGGCCCTCGGTGAATTTCAACCGTCCTTCATCTATGGCCGATTGAACCTGTCGACGAAAAACATTACACTCATTAGTAGAATGTGAATAAGAATCATGCCATTTACAATAAGAACGGCGCTTCAACTCTTCTAATGAGGGTATGATGTGGCCTTTAGGTAATTTGATCTGTTTCTCCTGCAAAAGATAGTCAAAAATCCTATCACACTTGGCCACATCAAAACTGTACTTAATCTCACTCTGCCGATCCTTACGAGGAGTCGACGTCAAACTAGAACAAACAAAAGGTTTGTTCTTGTTTGTCCAAGACCACTCAGCGACATACATATCATGATCGACTTCCTCAAACTCAGAGTCACTAGTAGGACAGTCGATCATGCTAACATGAGGTTTCTTATCACTGGGCCTAACAAACTTTTTAGCATCCCTGACCCGGCTTTCCTGAGCCAGAGCCTTCTGCATTACTTGACTAACATCGAGAAACTGTTGGCCATCTAACCTCTCTTTAATGGGAGTAAGCAACCCATTGAAAGCGAGGTCGGCCAAGTCTCTCTCGGTTATACTCAAGCTAAAACACCGGTTTCTAGCATCTCTAAACCTCTTAATGTAATCTGCAACAGATTCGTTATGTTTTTGCCTTACCGATGTCAAGTCACAAAGTCTAAGCTCAGTTTCACCAGTATAAAAGTAATCATGAAATTTCTGTTCTAACTGAGCCCAAGTGTGAATAGAGGTAGCCGGTAAAGATGTAAACCAAGTAAAAGCAGTACCGGATAAAGATAACGAAAATAAGCACAATTTAAAAGCATCTGAAGTGCTAGCCTCCCCACATTGCGCTAAGAATTGGCTGATATGTTCCCATGTGGTCCTATTATCATCTCCATTGAATTTGGTGAATTCAGGGACTCTATAACCACGAGGATATGGGATGTTATCGAAATAGTCAGGATACGACTTTTCGTAAACCTTAGCACGATTCCTGGGCTCAATTCCGAACGACTCTCTAATGATGTTTCTAATTTGTTCTTTCATATTTTCAGGCCTAGGCAGGTCGGCTACGATCGGCGGCCTAAAAGGTGGCTGTTGCGGCGCAATATTGTCATATTGGCCATCTCTCGTGTCGCGCGGATATCCCCTATTAGGATCATTGTATTGATTGGGGACATGCGGGGGAATTGGTGCATGGACAGTAGCGACAGGGGAGTCGTGTGTGGGAACGTGGTATAGAACCGAGTTGCTCGTAATAGGATCTATCTCCTGTACTGGCACAAGAGCGCCGATCTGACCGGCCATGGGCCCGGTCTGACCGGCCAGGTAAGGCGCGGTCTGACCGGTCAGATAACCACCGGTCAGATCGGTGTAGTACGGGCGCGGGCCGGCCTGACGACCGGTCTGACCGATGTAAGGTGAACCGGTCAGACCGACGTAAGAGGCCCCGGTCAGACCGGCCATAGGGCCGGTGAGACCGCCGTACTGTGTTCTGGTCAGACCGACCGTTGGGCCGGTCAGACCGAGATACGATGGGCCGGTCGGACCGGCCGTAGGGCCGGTCGGACCAACGTAGTGAGGGCCGGTCAGACCGACCGTAGGGCCGGTCAGACCGACAGAGGCGGCAGAACTACTTTCGTCGGGGCCTTGGGCAATCGCCCCGTTGGTTTTACTAAATATGTGGTTCACGGGGGTTTGGTTCCCCCCTGAAACCGAGGTAGGCTGCGAATCGGTCACGGGAAGACCGGATTTACCACTCATGTGCGCTTTAAACAACCTATTAAAACAAGCCTCCATAGCGGATTCAACCTTATTGTTCACGGCGGCGGTAACGAACTCATCCACCGTATTAGCAACAAGTTTTTGAATAGGCATAGAGATGTGATCAGCGCTTACCTCGTCGCGAGTTACCTTGAGCGGGCTCCCGGACTTGATGATGACGCCCTGTCGTGTTTTGGTGCAAGATTGATCTAGCACCTCCTGCGTGATCGCTCGTATGCGCTCCTCCATTATTTGGCGGGCTTCCCTATCCAGGTCGTCCAACGAGATGTGGACAACGTTGGATGGCTCCACGTCTTGTGCTGCTTGCTTAGACATGGCGGTGTCGAATCCGAGTTGGCATCGTGTCTTTCCCAGCGGAGTCGCCAAAAATCGTGTTGGCACCTTTTTTGACAAAGGCACGAACACGATCGATTCACCTAAAGATTTGCGGTGGTTCTTGGTACAGAGTCACCAACCACTTCAATCTAGCAAGAACTAGAACAAAGTGGGTTTTGTAGATCAAATCGGCTAGCGGAACCGATTTAAATGGATAGATTGATAACTACTCGTCTCGTGAGTAAACGGAAAGTTTTCAAGACAAACTTACAAAGAATTGTCGCACTCTCGCAGCGGCGGCGGACGATTTACGGCGCAAATCGACAAAGATGGACTAAACTAGGGCAAAGTAGAAAAATATGGCTGAAAAGTAAAAGAATATATGAAAAACGATTCAAGTAGATTGATTGTATGTTGTGTGTTCTTTTTTTACAATTGAACCGGCCTTGACCCTTATATAGGGGTTGGTCTTGCCCTCTACAGACCCTTCTCCACGTCCTATTCGGGATAAACATGTTTGGAAACCCGAAATACAACCGTATGAAGAAAGGAAACCCGAAAACCGACGAAGTCGTCTAGGTTTTGGACTGCCGTCGACCGGCCATATGCCTTCTGGCCCGATGCCCCACCGCCCGGCCTCGACCGGCCTATACACGGCGGTCGACCGGCCTCTCCGAAGAAACGGCAAATTTCCAAATATTGGCAACCTTTCCTATTTTGATTCCTAAGTGCCAATTTTGGGTGTAAACAAATACTCCTGGAGCCTTCTTGAAAGGACCGACCATGTCCAAGCCCCATACCGCAAACGGCCAAGATAATGGAATCGTTTGTAGCTCTTGGGCTGGAACATGGCTCTGCCAAGCGAAGAACTGGCAACCTTCACACGTCCGGACCACTTTGTCGGTGTCGGAGACCGTCGTAAGCTAGAAAAAACCCTGTCTGTAGGCTTTGCCTACTAGGGTGCGTGCTGCTGCGTGACTTTCGCATATACCCGAGTGGATATCTTGGAGTAGTTGTCGTCCTTCCTCAGGCGTGATACATCTCATTAGGACTTCAGAAGGGCTCCTCTTGTATAAATCAGAGTCGACCATGACATAAGCTTGACAACGGCGTCGGACTCGTTCCGCCTCATCCCGATCTTCCGGCAGCTCTTGCTGAGTTAAAAATTTGATGAGCGATGTCCTCCAGTCGGCGTCAAGCATGGAAACTTGGTTTGCAGCTTGCTTGTTGGGAGTTGGTTTTGCTGCAACAGTCGGCTCATAGAGATGCTTTACGAAAACGTCTGTTGGAGTAGCTTCTCGCTTGGACCCGAACTACGCCAACTTGTCAGCTGCCTCGTTGTTATGTCTCAGGACATGGGATAGCTCTAGTCCATCAAACCTGTCTTCAAGTTTGCGAACTTCTTGCCGATAGGCCTCCATGGTGTCGTTAAAACAGGACCAGCCTTTCATCACTTGGTTGACAACTAGCTGGGAATCTCCTTTCACAACCAACCGTCGTATCCCGAGTGAAACAGCAAGTCGCAGGCCATGCAACAGGGCTTCGTACTCGGCGACGTTGTGTGAGGCGGAGAAGTGAAGGTGAAGAACATATCTTAGCCTTTCCCCAGTCGGGGAGATCAGCACGACTCCTGCTCCCAAGCCAGTGATCCTTTTGGATCCGTCAAAGTGCATGGTCCAGTATTGTAGGTCTTCTCGAGGTACATCTTCTTATTGTTCGGTCCACTCGGCCAGGAAATCCGCCAGGGCTTGTGACTTTACAGACATCCTCGCCTTGAAAGTTAAGTCCAGCGATCGGTTCCGGGCCCACTTCACGATGCACCCGGTCGCCTCCCGGTTGTGGATGACATCGCCGAGGGGAAAGGAAGTGATGATGGTGACCGTGTGACCCTGAAAGTAGTGCGCCAATTTCCTCGCGGTTATCAGAACACCATATAGCAATTTTTGTACCTGAGGGTAGCAAATTTTGGCTCCTGCCAGCACTTCGCTAACGAAGTAGATTGGCCTCTGAATCTTCTGGGTTCGTCCTTCTTCTTTCCGCTCAACGACGAGAACCCTGCTGACCACTTGGTGGGTTGCTGAGACATATAGTAGCAGAGGTTCCTGAGGCTGGGGTAAGGCTAGGACGAGCGGCGTCGTGAGAAATTCTTTAAAATCTTCAAAGGCCTTGTGGGCTTCCGTAGTCCACTGGAAGTCGTCAGTTTTCTTCAGTAGCTTGAAGAAGGGCATGCCTCGTTTGCTGTGTCGGGAGATGAATCGGCTTAGCGCCGCTATGTAGCCAGTGAGCTTCTGAACGTCTTTCTGGTTACTCGGGGGCTTCATATTCAGGATAGCGTTGATTTTCTCTGAATTAGCTTCAATGCCACGATGGGACACCATGAAGCCGAGCAGTTTGCCTGATGGCACGCCAAAAGTGCACTTCTCCGGGTTTAACTTCATTCTGAAGGCCCGAATGTTTGCAAAGGTTTCTTCTAAGTCGGCAATCAGGTCTTCCTTCTGCTTGGTCTTGATGACAACATCGTCGACGTAAGCTTCCATGTTTTTTCTGATCTGCGTTTGAAAGCATCTTTAAATCATGCGTTGGTATGTGGCTCCGACGTTCTTTAGACCGAAGGGCATCGTGATGTAGCAGTAAGCTCCAAAAGGCGTGATGAACGATGTCTTTAGGCAGTCGGATTCCTTCAAGCTGATTTGGTGATAGCCCGAGTAACAATCTAGAAAGCTTAAGAGCTGGCAGTCGGCTATTGAGTTCACGACTTGGTCGATGTGAGGCAGCCCGAATGGATCTTTGGGGTAGGCTTTGTTGAGGTTGGTGTAGTCAATGCACATGTGTCGTTGCCCTGTCTTCTTCCGGACCAGGACCGGGTTAGCCAACCAGTCGGGATGGAGAACTTCTTTAATAAAACCGGCGGCTAAGAGTTTTATGAGTTCTTCCTTGATGGCATCTTTTAGATCCTGAGCAAAACGACGTAATCGTTGTTTGATAGGTTTCGCGTCATCTTTGACGTGTAAAGAGTGCTCGATCACCTCCCTAGGAATTCCAGGCATATCAGATGGTTTCCAAGCAAAAAACATCTTTATTATTTTGGAGGAAGGTGACGAGCGTGCTTTCCTATTTGGGATCTAGCTCAGCACCGATTACAGCAGTTTTGGAAGGATCCGATGGATCAAGGGAGATTTTCTTCGTTTTGGCGTCGCCTTGTCCCGACTTGGCTATTTTCTTTGCGAGGATTTCACCCTCTGCAGATGTAGATGCAGCCAGTCAGATTTTCTCCTGGCCTCATGATCTCTCGCGAGATTGAGCCATGTCGTAGTTTTCCTTGTCGCAGGTGAAGGCTTGTTTGATGTCGCTGCACAGGGTGATGACTTCGTTGGGGCCGGGTATCTTCATGCAGAGGTAGGTGTAGTGTGATATCGCCATGAACTTGGCGAGCACAGGCCTTCCAATGATTGCGTGGTAAGCCGTCTCGAAGTCGGCCACCTCAAAAGTGATGTTCTCCGTCCGAAAGTTCTCTCGAACTCCGAAGGTGACTAGAAGGGTGATGTGCCCGAGTGGCGTGAATGACAGCCAAGGGATAACTCCGTGGAAGGGGGCTGCGCTTGCCTTCAACTCGGCTCTCGGGATTTTCATCTCATCCAGGGTCTTGGAGAACAGGATATTGAGGTCGCTGCCCCCATCGATGAGGACGCGCTTTAGCTTGATGTTCCGAACCACTGGGTCTAGTACCAGGGGATACCACCCCGGGTGAACCACTCGGTCAGGGTGATCCGAGCGGTTAAACGTGATGGCCACCTCCGACCATCGTAGGTATTGTGGGACTTCGGGTTGTGCCGCGTTGACCTCGCGGTCGGTTAGCTTTTGCTTCCTCTTGGACTCATAAGCTTGCGGCCCCCCGAAGATGTGATTCAGCTCGCCCACGGGGTCTTGGAAAGGCTCTGGATTTTCGGTCGGGTCGTTCTTCTTGGTCCCCGATGAGCCGGCTTCATCAGTCGGCTTCTTGTTAAACTGTGCAACATATTGCTCGGCGAATTGCTTGTAAATAAAGCAGTCCTTGGCGGCATGCTTGTGGTTTGGATGATGCGTGCACTGAGCGTTCATGATCGTGTCGTAGGCCTCGACTCAGGGACGGCGTTGGGAGTTGGACGTCGTGGCAACTAGGTCCTCAGGCCGGCGCTTGCGATCTTTCTGGGCCTGATTGTTGTTGCCATTATCCTTCTTAGGATGCCGGCTTCCTCCCGACTGCTTGTCGTCCCTTCTGTCAGGCCGATCTTGCCGCGCCGCCTTGATTGCGTCGTTGGATTTGGCGTAGGAGTTCGCTGTCTCGAACATTTGCTTCACCGTCTTTGGTGGCTTACGCCCAAACTTTTCGATTAGCAATTCATCACGGACTCCCTTCTGGAAGGCGACGATGATGATGTCGTCGGTGATGTTGGGGATCTTGTTGCGCTTTTCCGAGAAGCGCCGGATGTAGTCTTTTAACGGCTCGTCTGGCTTCTGGATGACATTGTAGAGGTCGAAGTGGGTCCCGAGCCTTTCAAAGGTGCCCTGAAAGTTGGCGATGAAGTGGTCCTGGAGCTCACTCCACGAGCTAATTGAGCCTCTAGGAAAGCTCGTGAGCCAGTTCCTGGCTGAGTTAGCGAGGGCAACAGGCAAGTAATTGGGCATGGCCTTGTTGTCTTCTCTTGCTGCACGGATGGCGAGGGTGTACACGGTCAGCCATGACTCGGGGTCAGTCTTTCCGTCGTACTTCTCGATTCCTATCGGCTTAAAACCATTTGGTCAATGCACTCGGCGCAGGTCCCGAGTGAACGCGGGTACTCCATCATCGTTGCTGTCGGGCGATCTCCTTCGATCTTCGCGGGAGCGCTGATCTCGTTCTTGATACCGCCGGTCAAGGACTTCCCGCAGATCACTCGGCGGGGTCCTTGGTAGGCTGCTTCGGCGGTCGGAGTTGTTGTTGCGACGGACCCGGTCGTGGACGGGTGGTCGTCCATGCCGCTTCTTGCGGGAGTTGGCTGATTGCTCTTGATGCTTCCGCGTGGCCTCATGGTGGGGTCTCTTGACCTAGTGGCCGTCCAATCTTGTTCGGGCCTCCTGTAATCCTTCGACCGCAGCGGCGAAAGTCGGCTTCTGTCAGGCGTTTCTGCCACGGACTCAGTCGGCCTCCGTGCTAAGGTGGAGGGAGAGCAGTTGGCTGCAGCCGTGATGATGGTCTTGATCTTGTCCAAGATGGGCGTTACTGTAGCGGGTGCCGTCTCGATAACAGTGTCGAGGAGGGTAAGGGCGGCAACGGCGTTCTGTTGAGGCGTCTGGAAGATGCTGGTGTTGTCAACTCGTGTATGAAGTATAGCCTCCTGAGCAGATCGTCCGGTCGCCCTCAGGTCTCGCTTTCTCCTGTTAGCTTCCTCCTTGCACCTATTCTCGTCTTCTGCCAGCTTGCGCTCCTACTCAAGTCTGGCTTGTTCTTCCTCTGCGACCTTGCGGGTCATGGCTGAGTCGGTCTCGGCCACCTTAGCCATGAGAACGTTGAAGCACTTCGGTTCGTAATCCTTGTCGCAGTCGGAGTCGTTGGCCTCGTCCGAGGGGATGCCGTAGAGATCGTCGAAACCTAAAGAGCTGAGGTACTCATCGAGCTCCGTGGATGAGCATGACCCGAACAATTGGAGGATGACGGCGACTTCCCTTGAGCCTGGGTTGCTTGAATCTGGATCGCTCCAGTCTGGGTTGTAGCTTGATGATGGGGGTTCCTCCGAGTGGGTCAATTTCGACTCAGAGGAGAGGAGTTTACAATAGATCTCGGCGGTATTTGGTAATCCAAACGGTGCCGAGAGGGTTTCTCCTCCCGAGTGGATTGATTCCGATGGGGAGGTCAGAAGACGGTTGTAGATCTCAGCGACGTTCGGTAGTCCGAACGGCGCCGAGTGGATTCCTCCTTCCGAGTGGATGGACTTCATCCTGGAAGTCAGAACTTTGTCGTAGATCTCAGCGTTGTTCGGCGATCCGAACGGCGCCGAGCGGGTTCCCCCTCCCGACTGGTCCGAATCCGAGTTGGGGAAGGAGAGCTTGTTGAATCCTTACATTTTTTTCATTTGGTTTTTTAAAGCTATAAGTTATCCTTACACTGTTAAGCCAAAAGCTAGATTGAAGAAGGTTTTTTTTGCTTATTTGAGGTAGAGAAATGAGTTCACCATTAAACTTAAAACTTTAAATCAATCGGCTTATAAATCATATAAGCCAAAAAAAACTGACTTAAAAACTTTAAAAAAGGGCCTAAGAGTATTTGTATCCTTGCTGTTATAAGATCCAAATAATATATTCACCGAAGCTCGGAAGGATATAACTTGTTAAGTATTTACTGATGTGTTCTAATGCCATGCCAAAAGTAAGGATATGAGTAACTATTTTTTAACATTGTAGGTCAAATTTAGTTATGCATGTTTCTTGAAGCAACAAATCATGGCATAATCTATATTTTAATTTCCTTTTCATAATTCAAAAATCTTGGAATTTTCGCCAATTTATTCGAGCACCACGTGCTAGTTTTAGAAGCAACTAATTATTAGCCATTTTGCTTTTTTATCTCTAAATTTCTAAGATTTTTAAAATTTATTAGAGAAAATACTTAATTTTTAAATTTTTTGTCAGATATGTAATAAGTCTTATAATTTTTAAATGGCATGCAAATGGTCCAGATAAGGCTAATATACCTTTCTACAAGTTTTTTCTGAAAATATATTTCTTTACGTCAAAATTGCATGTGTGTAAACTTTGTTTTTCTAACATTGTATATCTACTTTAGTTACGCATGCTAGTGAAGTGATGTAGGATAAAATAATATATAATTCACTTTATTTTTATAATTTTCCATTTATGTTTGAATGACATGTAAAGGGTCTGAATTAAACTTAAACAAATATATTTTTTATAAGTGAAAATATAGTCAACATGTGTCCTAAATTCTTACAAATAACACAATGGTACAAATAGATAAAAAAATTTAACGTATATTTAAAAGTTAAAAAGTTGTGATTATTTAAATTTTATTGGTACAAATAATATGTAATTTAGAAGTGTACTTAAATTTTTATTGTTGCAAAAACATAGTAAAGAGAAAAGAGGACAAAAAGAAACGGAGAGGGATGCCTTCTTTATTTTTTAGAAAGAGAAAAAATCAATCTAATCTAACAGCTTGAAGTGTTGGCCCATTAATTTTATTGAAAATTAAAGGTCAGATAATTTTTCCTTAGACTTTTTAGGATTGTTTTCTAATTTATTAGAGCGTCATATGTAGGAGCGAGAAGTTTAATTGATTTTTAGTGTATAATAGATATATATAAAAAGGTAAGTGAATATTTAATTTTATTGAAATACTTTTTTACATTACTAACAAAATGCCAGTGCGTTGCAACGGAACGATGACGCAGGGAAGAAAGCAGGCGGAGGGCGAAGATACAGGCGGCGACGGGAGCTCCGAGCGACGATGGGGGAGGGGCGCAGGGCGCGACGTGGATGGGGACGGAAGAGAGGGACATATAAGGTATTTTTTCACCAAGCCTTCCCTTTCTTTTCAGCATTGCGATTGCGGGTTAATTTTATAAACACTCAAGGAGTTTTCTGCAAAATAACGAGAGACGAACGAAAATTTTAGATAGAAACACTACTTGCTTGCTTTATAGATAGCTATATATAACTTTAAAAGCAAAGGTATCTTTAACTTTATGTACCATTGGATCTTGATTAATAAATAGTTTCATATAGACATTTAATCTAAGTTAATTTAATTTCACCGAATTAAGTCAAAAATATAATGAAAATAGATATTAACTAAGTGATATTTTAAACCGATTAGAAATTTGGTAAAAGTTTAAAATATTTATGACTCGGATATTATTAGTTAAAAAGTATAGTGATGAATAGGATAAGTTGCATGTATATCGACGACGGCGTGCTAGCTCACGCGTGCAGCGTGTGCTCGGCCGCCGCCCAAGGCAATGCACGGCGACGCAAGAGGCGCGTAAGTCGGGCTCGTCTGCCGGAGGTGAGGAAAGTGAGGCAACAATGGAGCGAGAGGTTATACGGATAGGAAATTTTATAGATTTGGAGGAAAAATGATTTGATAATCGAAAAGTTATAGATTATTTAAGTAGTTAAGATAAGCTCTATCGTACGTATAACTGGGTTTTTTTAAAAAAATAGGATGGCGGATTACGGGTTAGTTTTAAAAAAACTCAAAGGGTTTTCTGTAAAATAGTCAGACAAGACAAAATTTGGGTGGAAACATTATTTATTTTATAGATAGTTATAGATTATGGATAGTGTCTTTAAACAATATTTTAAATATTATTAATGGATAAAGCTCTAATTGTTTGATCTTATTCTTATCTCAACGTCGACAATTAAGGAAGCTGAGGAAGTAGTTCGACTAGCACAGGTATATATATACTGTCCAATAAGTTGATGCTATTAGTGACCAAATGGTGATTAATTAACTTTAATCAAACAGGCATAGCAGTCATCAACTCATCATGCATGTGACGCAAGCTGCCGCTTGAGTAGCACGTAGGCATGCATGGATATTGGGCTGTAAATTTAATTATCACAAAATTAATTTACTCAAAATTATGCATGGCCAAAGTACTTATATAATAAAATATGTTTTTAATAAAGAAACTAAGAAGCATGATAGTTGCATCAATCATGATCAATGGCTCACAGATTAATTTTTAGCTGGTGTCCGGCGCACACATGTGACTTTGTAGATAAGTAGAGATAAGAACCAATATCGTATAAAAATGGATGTAAAGTCGTCAAGAAAAAATATTGCAGAATTTTATACGATGGGTATGATCATGACATAAGAAAATAACATGTAAAAATTCAACTGAAAATGTAGACAAACTAAAAGGATTATTTCAGACAATCTGATGGATCTTACTCCCTCTATTTTTTTCTTTAATGTTCTGAACTAACCAACGTCATCTATTAACACTATTGGAGTTTTTTTCTAGGCGAGGCTCCAATAGTTTCCGGATGGACCATAAATGACCGCGTCTGAAAAAATCGGTCCTGAGGAGGCCGGTTGTTGGACCACACAGAAAAATACATTATCCCGTACGGTCCACTTAAGTGACCACACGGGATAATGTCATTATTCCATACGGCCCACTTAAGTGCCCACATAGGATAATTATGTATTATCCCGTGTGGCCCATATAAGGACCCGCACGGAATAATGCATTTTTCGTGCGGGCCGTTAACCTGACCGCACACGATGATGCACCATAAAACAATGCCCAACCCGATAGTGCCACATTTAACATGGTATTTCTCTTTAAAAAAATTATAGGGGTGAACATTTTCAACTTAGAATTCTTTAATTGGAATCAATATAAAAGGTAACATGCTTGATCTTCTCTTCTATTTGCTTCTATTTTTAAAAATTTTTATTGGTTGAATACGAAAATATTTAAACTTTTTAACTTGGTTTTTCTCTCAAAAATAGGCAATTTCTTTTGGTGGGAGGTTTTAGACTTGAAATCTTATATTGAAATCAATATAAAAGGTAACGTGTTTGATCATCTCTTTCATTTGCTTTCGTTTTTGTAAAATTTTATTGGTTAAATGCGAAGATATTTAAACTTGTTTAAATTATTATTTTGATCTACTTTTGTAATTTGTAGGTCAAATATTTGTTTTTTATTGAACCATTTTTTTGTTAATTAATATTGTCTCAGTATTATTATTTGCTATGAATGAGGTTTTAGTTATAAAGTAGGATTTAAGTTTAATTTGTTTATTTAGAAAATATTGGTAATATAATATTAATTTATGCTATGAATTTTTTTAGATGGATCGGACATGGATATATGAGACACGGAGAACTCATCCGATGTTTATGAGAGAAGCATCAACATTTATTGATAAGGTTAAGGCATACGCTTTGAGGGAGAATAGGAAGGATATTTTTTGTCCTTGCGTAGATTGCAAGAACCAGAAGATATGAAAAGATCCGAATGTAATTCTGGGACACATAATTCAGCTTGGATTTGTGGAGAAATACACAGTTTGGACTTATCACGGGGAAGTCGTCCCTCCTGAAGAGATTCCTGATATTTGGTTCGGAGGCGGAGAATTTTATAATTGAGGACATGTCCTGTGAAATGACGAGTGATTTTGGCGGCTCTAGTTTTGACGATGCAGAGGCTGATATTGATCTTGATCTTGAGGATATGTTGCGACACGCTGAACCAGAGGTCCTAACAGAGAAAGCAAGAGATTTAAACAATTGGGAGGTGTTGCAGAAATCAGCGAAAGATCTTTTGTATGATCAATCAAAGGGATGTGACATGAATTATACAGTGTTGCGATCGGTGCTAGAACTTCTTAGATTGAAGGCAAGGCACAGATGGTTTGATACTAGTTTCAACGACTTGATGGGTCTAATGAGAGCTATGCTTCCTACGCCTAACTTGTTGCCAGCTAACACCTATCAAGCCAAGAAATTGATATGTCCATTATCACTTGGTGTGTAAGAGATCCTGTATTAATCATTGTGTACTTTATCGCAAGAAATACGCTGACTTGGACAAGTGTCCAACTTGTGGGGCGAGT
Organism: Oryza australiensis; assembly: GCA_019925245.2. Lineage (NCBI taxonomy): Eukaryota > Viridiplantae > Streptophyta > Magnoliopsida > Poales > Poaceae > Oryza > Oryza australiensis. The sequence goes on along the minus strand of JAIFGZ020000565.1, from coordinate 720,559 downwards.
AGGTGAAAAAAGGATAACAGTGCTGCCGATAGTGATGTTGCCGAACCAAATGCATTGGTCCAGCCAGGAAAAAAAGATTCCGGCCATGGTGATGTGGTACTTGCCAGTGAAAGATTGCATGAAGTGATTGTTCTCGAATCCCACAGACGCCAAGTTGATGAGATGGCATCAAGAGGGTCGAAAGACGGATGGTATGATTCAACATCCCACCGATGCTCGACAATGAAGAAACTTTGATTTGAAGCACCCAGAATTTGTAAATGATTCGAGAAATATCAGGTTTGCATGCGTTGAGCATGGATGGAATGAATCCATTTGGTGACCTAAGCAACTCGCATAGCACTTGGCCTGTTCTGCTCACTATGTATAACCTTCCGACATGGTTATGTCAGAAGCGAAAGTATATTTTATTGACTATCCTTATACAAGGGCCAAAACAGCCTGGCATCGACCTAGATATGTTTCTTGAACCTTTGATGGAGGATATGCAAGAAATATGGAAAGAGAGTCTATGATTGTTAGATGCATACTGCTAGGAGTATTTTACTCTCTGTGCTATCATATTCGTTACTATAAACGATCTACCAGCCAATTTTTCCCTCTCCGGACAGATTAAAGGAAAGACCGGATGTCTGATATATCTGGACAACACATCATACATATACCTGACCTCGTCAAAAAGTTAGTTTACATGCATCATCGTCGTTTCATACCACAGAAGCATAAGTATCGTGCGATGGCTACCTTTTTTGACAAAACTGTTGAGGAAGGTACTGCCCCCGAAGCAAAGGATGGTTCCACAGTGTTCAAGCTGATAAAGAACATAAAGGTCGTGTTTGGCAAGGGAAAGACAGCTTCAGGCAAGAGGAAGAAAGAAGTGGTAGAAAACACGCTGCCCTTCAAGAAACATTCAATCTTTTTCAAGTACCTGACGTACTGGAAAGACCTGGAGATTCGTCATGCCATTGATGTCATGCACCTCGAGAAAAACGTGTTTGACAACACCATCGGGACTTTACTTGACATCCCTAGTAAAACAAAGGATGGGTTGAAGTCACGTAACGACCTGGTCAATTTGGGTATAACGAAAGATCTCCACCCGATAGAGCTATCAAATGGTAAGATTGAGATTCCACCGGCATGCTACTCAATGACACTGGAAGAGAAAAAAGCTTTCTGTAAATATCTTCGTGGTTTGAAAGTGCCGATTGGATTCTCATCGAATAACAAGATTTATCGATTTCTGGATACAACTCTCACGAATGTCATAAGATGCTTACGGTATTTCTCCCTATCGCTATAAGGGCGGTGAAACCAGTGCACACCAAGGTAGTGATAACAAAGCTGTGCTATTTTTTTAATCCAGTTTCACAAAAAGTTTTTGATAAAGAAGAATTAGGACCTCTTCAGAAATTCGCAGTCGAGACAGCTTGCCAGCTAGAGATGTTTTTTCCTCCATCGTACTTCAACATGATGAAACATCTCATTGTTCACATTGTCCCTCAAATTATTGAACTTGGTCCTCTATACCTACATCAAATGTGGGCATACGAGCGATACATGGCTGTTCTGAAAGGGTATGTCCATAATCGTGCTTATCCGGAGGGCTCGATGATAGAGGGTTACACAACTGAGGAGGTTGTCGAGTGTTGCCTAGATTGTATGAAAAATGCCAATCCCATTGGGATACCGGTGCCTCGACATGATGGAAGGTTATCTAGAAAGGGTACTGTGAGAAGAAAATGCTTCTACGACAATGATTACAAAGCGGTATCAAATGCACACAACAGTGTTCTTCAACAACTCGCTATCGTTGCACCCTACATTGAGCAACACACTTCCGAGATCAGAGCATGCAATCCTGAGCAATCCGACGATTGGGTTTCGAAAGAACAGAAGCACACTTTTCCCCAATGACTGAAGGATCAAAAGCTACCGTCTGATGAATCACTCGAGGAAAAAACGATAGAAAGACTTGCAGCTGGCCCAACAAGCCTTGTGACCTCATGGCAAGGGTATGACATCGGCGGATATTCTTTTTACACAAAAAGCAAAGACAGGAAAAGCTCAGCACAGAACAGTGGGGTTCGTGTCGAAGCGTTGGACGTAACAGGGCAGAAGAAATCTTACTACGGGATCATACAAGAAATATGGGAACTTGACTACGGTTTAAACATTCAGATCCCTGTTCTCAGATGCCAATGGGTGAAAGACAGCATGGTAGATAAATTTGGATTTACGTGTGCTGAACGGAGTAAAATTGGACACAAGGATGATCCATGGGTCCTTGCCGAGCGTGTTGCACAAGGTTTTTGTATGAAGGATTCTTCCGATAAAAAGATGGACATTATTGTATCGGGCAAGCAACACATCATTAGTATTGAGAACATTGAAGACGCGTCCGATTATAATCAATACGACGTCATTTCGTTATTCACAGATCTTCCTACGCGGATGAAACACATTGAGAGTGTCCTTGACGAATCAAAGTTTGCATCAGTGCGGAAGGATGTTAATCCAAAAATTATGAAACGCTAGTTTGTTTTTTGTGTATAATATGTTTTTGCGAGCGAATGTATCAAACTTATGGTGTTATGAGTGAATGTGTATCAAAGTAATATGTGCAATGATAAAATTAATATATATAGTAATTAATGAAAGTAATTAATATGTGCATTGATATATTTATTAGTTTTTTAGTTTTACATGGGATAATTAATATCTTAGTCAATGAAATAGTATTTACATTAATTAATAAAAGTAATATGTACAATGATAAAATTAATATGTACAATAATTAATAAAATTAATATGTACAGTAATTAATAAAATTAATATGTGCATTGATATATTTTAATAGTTTTTTTAGTTTTACATGGGATAATTAATATGTTAGTCAAAGAAATTAGAGGGCCGATTTTCCGTGCGGGCGGCTTAAGTGCCCGCACGGAATAACCATCTTTCTATGCGGGTCGCTTAAATCGCCCGCACAGGAAGATGATTTTCCCATGCGGGCGGCTTAAGCGGCCCGCACGGAAAGATGTTTATTCCGTGAAGGTGCTTAAGCCGCCCACACGGGAAAATCGGCCCCTATATATACCCGCGCGCGGCCTCCCAAAAAGTTTCTAAGTCCCATGCGAAAATTTAGAAACTCAAAGCGCCGTCAGGCTGTCCAAATCCGCCATCGAGATCCGTCGCCCTCACCCTGCTCCCTCTCTCTCTCTCACCGCTCTCTGCCGTCGCGCGCCGCCTCACGGACGCGCCCTCACCGAGATCCGCCGCCGCCACCCTCAACCGACGCCCTCATCGGCGCGGCGCGCCTCACCGCCGCTCACCACGCGCCACCCTCAACGCCGCCCTCATCGCCGCCCGGTGTCGACACCCTCACCGTCCTCACCGCGCGCCGTTCTCAACGCCGCCCTCACCGCCGCCCGGCGCCGACGCCCTCACCGACCTCACCAATGCCCTCAACCGGCTTCACCACTCGCCCTCACCGGCCTCATCGACGCCCGGCACCGCCGTCCTCAACCGGCCTCACCGCCGTCCTCAACTGCTCACGGCCGCCGCCCCTTCACCGCGCGCCCGGCCCCTTCACCGCCCCTAAGGTACAATGCCTGCCCTGCCCTGAATATTTGCCGATGAATGGATGGTTGATGAATTGAAGAAAGTTATTTTTGTGAATATTTTGCTCGATGAATGAATGGATGGATGGTTGATTTGATGAATGAATGATTTTTATTAATTTTTGTGAATATTATTGTGAATAAAAGTGATGGCTATATCGTTTGATGAATTATATGTGTAGCAAATTGTTGGATGGCAAATTTATGAGTTTATGTTTGGTTGCACGCCAAATGTTCAACGAAATGCCCACAAGGGTTAGAATTGGCTAGGGTTGTAAAAATTTGTAAAATTAAGTACTCGTAGCAGCATAGTAGTAGTAGTAGTACAAGTGATGGATAAGATGTTTGATGATTTAGTTAATGTATGATGAATTTTTGATATAACTGTAAAATGCACTTATTTATTTGATGAAACTATAATTAATTTTGATGAAAATGTAAAATGGACTGTTATTTTTTTGATGACACTATAATTAATTTTGATGTGAAATAGTTGTTGTGAATTTTTTATGTGAATTAGTTGATGTGAAATAGTTCATGTGAATATTTTTGATGAATTTTTTATTTTAGGTTATATTTTAGATTTTAGGATTTCCCTATCGAATGACCTACAAATCCAATCTCCCCCTCTCCTCTCCCTCTCGGTCTCTCATCTCTCATCTCTTCCCCTTCCCCTATCTCACCTCTTCTCACGGACAAAATTTAGTAAAAATTACAACATCCAAACACGGTTCGAATTATTTAGGCGTGTTGAAAGCCAAGTGGCAAGTGAAGGCCTCCGCATCACTCCTTGTGTCAAAGGGCACAACGAAGGCCTTCAGCTTGTCACCTGACCTACAACAACGCCTCATGTTATTACATATATAGTCTTGTTGTTCTGAGAGCAAAAAAATATAGTATTTTAGAAGTTAAAATATAGTCAATATAGAAAAACCTAAAGAGAAGAAGAAGGAAAAAATACAATTTTTTCCTTCTTCTTCTCTTTAGTTGTTTCTCTATGTTTTTTATGCATGTCCTTAATATTAAATAATCTAACAGAGGAATATGTAGATGCAATTCGGCAAATACTCGATTGAATTCGAACAAAAATAAAAGAAACATTCCTCGAAGTCTTTTTGGAAAATTCAAACTCGGTTGTGATTCTAAATCTTCTTCCTAATCACAAGGCGATCATCACGACGATGGAGAGCACAGTGCCAATAGAGACTCTTGATGCAGAGAGTCCCTATTGCCACTATGTTTTCCATGGCTGGATCTACATTTTCCTCTGTTATATTATTTAGTGTTAAGTACGAGCATAAATAAGTAATTATCATAGATTTTGAAATACATTGGGAATGTCATCTTTGCTGGGGATTGCGATGAGAGTGGCTAAGGGAGCATGGAAATTCCCCTATCGGAGAACCCTAGACGAAATCGTCAAATGTATGCATATGCATACATTTGACGTTTTCGTCTAGGGGTCTTTGATAGTGAAATTGCATGTGCCCCTTCAACTTGAAATATAGTATTTTAGAAGAAATCCTTAGAAGTCTCTTTCTATAATTTCTCTATGTTTTTTCTATAGGTTGGCATTAGTGCATATTAGGAACGTTCACAAAATTCACAAATTATTTGTTATGAACGACTGTAGATCAAATGTCGAATGAGAAAGCTCCCTCGGAGGCACCCAACATTGAACCAACGGAACAGTCTTCGAGCGAAGGCACATGGCAGACACCAAGCGATCCTTTAGTCGAAGTTACGCCAGCACCACCAGTTGAAGAAGACCCCAACTACATCCCTATCGAGCAAGCAGTAAGTCGAGCCGTATTGTTATGAACTGATCGGTGTACCTCGTAGGATCCCGTTTAATGTTTTCTGTTGTACGTACAGATGGAAACAAGGCGCCGCTCAAAAAGAAAGGCCGCCAAGTCTGCTGTCATAGCCGAAGTCGAGACGGACACAGCAACGTTCGGTCCGGTAGAAACTGACATGTCCGCGAGCGCTAGAGGACGTCAAAAGAGAAGACTTGGTTAGAGAAGTAAGAACCAACCCCCAAAGAGCATACTATATCACCTCTCTGAACAAAGATGGAAAGCCAGTCGAGCCCAATGTAGCAATGACAAAATTCAGCAGCACTTGCAGACTACTGGCCAGAACCCACAGCCCTTTAAATGTAGATTCCTGGGAGCAGGTGGATGACAACCTGAAGAATTTCATGTGGAACGAGTTGCAGAAGTGGCGTGTATATCCGCCTTGTTCAGAGGCTCTAGGAAAAGAGTTTGCCTTAAAAACGATGGCACATTAATGGAGACAGTGGAAATCGGACATGAACACTCACTACGTGCAAAAGAACAAGTCTCCATTCGAAGACTACGGTGGTATTACGCTCGCCGAATGGGATAAGTTCGTGGCGAAGATGACAAGCCCTGAAGCCTTAGCGTGGAGGAAGAAGATGTCCGACCTTGCAAAAAAGAACAAGTACCCGCACTGATTGGGCTCTAGCGGCTACGATGGCCACGTAGAGAAGTGGCGAGCAACCGAAGAAAAGTTTGTCGCCCAAGGAAAGCCCCTGCTTGTAGATGCACTAAAGGAAAGACGCAAAAACTAGGTTTGGGCATGGAGCACGGGCCAGGTCACCGACGAGGGAGAGATCCTTTTCGAGGATCCGGATATCGAGCGTGTGACAACTAGTCTAAAGGACATTGCGGAAAAAGAGAACACTGGGGAATTTATTGCCAAGAGGGAGCACGATCAGTTGATAGCTGCACTGGGCAACCCTGAACATTCTGGACGAGGAAGGGGTGTATTGTCAAGGACAAGTTGGAAAGAAGAGTTTCCTGAGGAAGCTGCATGTTACAAGAAATGGGACAGGTACAAACACAAACTTGAAGAGAAGATAGCAAAACAAGTTGAAGAACATTTCTACTCTCTTGTTGCACAGAATCGCCAAGACTTCCCTAACATTAAGATCGATCTTGTATAATTTTCCTAATCGTATCTCTGTGTATTCCTTCTTAAACAGATCGAGTTCGTTCCAATTGTAGCGAACCGGTTCGACAATCAAACCATGCTCAACTTGGTTGCAGACATTTGTCGCTTCATCCGCCGCGATGTCTGCAACCATTTGGGTGATTTCTACGATCCGGAGAGCAAGCTTGCGACGGACGATAAATTCAAACGACTTAGAAAGTGGAAAAAAGAACATAAGTAATCTTTCGTAATTATGTCTATTTTTTATGTGGTTTTGAACTATTGTAAATTGTGAGACGAAATATATAAACATACATGATGTGTACACAATTTATATCTTTTTTATGAGAAAATAATAATTAAATGTCTTTTATTCTTGTGCGAATATATATATGCATCGTCTCGATCGACCGATAATATTACTGAGAGAGAGAAGAGGAGAGAAACAAGGTGAGAGAGGAGAGAGATCTACAAGCTAAACACATGCAGCTAGCGCACATAAAATAATACGTACGGGATTCAATCTTCCCATGCGGTCAACTTAACGAACCGCACGGGAAGATCGATTATCCCGTGCGGTCGGGTTAAGTGGCTTGCAAAGGATAATCGAGCTTTTCGTGCGGGCCGCTTAAGCCGACCGCATGGGATAATCGATCTTTCCGTGCGGTTGGGCCGCCCGCACACGAAAATGGTCTTTTTCCAGACCTTTTCACGCGTGTGGACAGGCCTTCCGTGCGAGAAGATGTCTTTTGGCCCGTAAAAAAAATCATTTCTTCAGTATTGTAAATGACAAAAGTAGTACATAATGGAAGCGATGATACATAAGGCATCGGTATGGCCCTTCAGGATAGTAACGAGGGAATAAGATATGTGTGCTGCTTATAGCTCGTTGGAGGCTTGCTTTGATGCTCTGAAAGTTGAGCTTATGACATGCAACGACAGGGCAAAAATGTCACTTCAATGGGCAATCCCCCCAGTGATACTGTAGTCTGATTGCCTCCCTAAAACTCATATATTAACTTCCCTTCGTCCTAAAACAACCGATAGATTTTTTTACATAACATTTAATCATTTATCTTATTATTCAAAACTTTAATAAAAATACATATAAATATAAATTAAAAATGGATAGATCTGGACTTGCTTTTGTGATGATGGCGACGAATGAGCTCCTGCCAGAGGAAGGGATTTTATAGTTTAGATTATTCATAGAGATCAAAATACAATTAATCAAGAATTAGTAAATATGGATCACATGTCTAATGGTTGGACCATGATTGTAACTCTATCAGATTGACAATCCTTCAGCATCAAACTGAGCTTCATAATAATTGAAGTCCTTTTTTCCCTTAAAAAGAAGGCCATATATGATAGTGTTCGAGTATTTTTCTATCTCAAAATCACTCCCAAGGTGAGGAAAACACCAAAGGTATGTAAATGCTCATAAATATTACACACGTGTACTGTAAATCCGCTTTCAATATAATGAAAATTTGTGAGTCCAAGGATTTATCATTAATCTTCGTCTATATACAACTTGAGTTAGGGGACATAACCATTGGTGTGTACACGTGGTGTTCATGAGTACTTGTGTGTACATCTGCATCTTAATTTGGCGTAATCGAAAAAAAATTAATAACACCCACACATTGATGGATGATGACTGTTCCAACTCTCTTTGCTCAACCAGTTGGATGGAGAGGAAGCCCTAATGAACTAATCTATACTATCTTAAAGTTGTGTCACCACCATTTCCAACTATCACGTGGGACCAACAAAAAAAAGTAAGAGAAGATCTCAGATTTATTCTATCCACGTAAATAAGACTTACAAAAAATATATTAACTGAATATAGAATTTTTCATCGATCATGTTAGATAATAGAAATAACTTCTTTTATATAAACTTGAAGTTTGCCTAGTGCGAGGAGTTTGCCGAGTGCATAACCTCGGCTACTAGACAAACAGGGTGTTTGCCGAGTGCCACTCAGCAAAGATTGAAACTAGGCAAACAAGGATGTTTGCCTAGTGTGACACTCGGTAAATCAGGGGCATAGGCAAACTTTCACTTTTGCCTAGTGCAACCCTAGGCACAAATATACAGTCGGCAAAATTTTAAATCTTGTTCCATATAATACCCTCTAAACTTTTTTTCGCTCCCATATACAATATGAATTTGTACATGTTAAATTTTGATGTATTCTTTTTAATTATTCGCTATATTTAATTTTTTTTGTATTTATAAGAATTTCTTTACTAGTGCCAAATTTGAACTATAAGTGATTTGAATAATTAAATAAAATATGTTAAAAAATGATGCTCATGTTATTGAGTCCATTTTGAGGTTATATCTATGAATGAAAAGTAATTTCAAAGATCTTATTTAGGAAGCACATCTGTGACCGTGAGTCAAATAAAGTTTGGTCGGTTTTTAAATTATAAGAAAAACAAATAAAGTCCAAAAATCACTAGATTTGTCAGAGTATCATGAAATTAAACATTGAAGCTGTGGAAAAAATTTCGCAAGGTTTCAAATATTTTATCACGTACGACGCTTACAAACAGAAGCATCTCCGAATAGAATTCTTAGTGATCTTTCCAAGTTAGAGCCAAAATGATGGTTGAATTTAAAATTTGGCTCCAAAACTTTTTGTGGACACAATATATAACAAACATGGCACCATGCCAAGTTTTGAGATTTTTCAGCATCAATTTAATTTTTTTCATTTAGTGTATAATTACTTTGCCTAGTGTAGCGCTTGGGAAAAGTATAGCACTAGGCAAACTAAACCTTTGCCGAGTACACGAATTTTTGCACTCGGCAAAATCGATACTTTGCCGAGTGCCTGAGAAATGGCACTCGGCAAATCCTATGCCGAGTGCCCCGTGGCAAGGCGCTCGGCAAACTCCCGCCCAAAATAATTAATAAGACCTCGGCCAAAAAGAAAAAAAAAAAGACTACGGCAAAAAAAGGAAATTCTTTTCTTTGCCAAGTGCCACGATGGCAAGGCACTTGGCAAACTCCCGCCGAAACTCGACGGCCCGTCGGTACGTTGACTGGCAATTGTTTGCCGAGTGCCGTGATCGGCACTCGACAAACACTTTGCCGAGTGGCACGGAGGCGGGGCACTCGGCAAACCGGCGCAAGACTTAGAAAAATTTTAATGCCGCATACTCGGCCGCACGATACTAGCGCTAGCTACCACTTCACTCACTGCCACCCCGTCGCCGCCACCGCGGCCGACGCCACCCCGCCCGCCACCCGGCCCGCCACCCGCCCGCCGCCGGCCGGCTTCCCATCCTGCCGCCCACGCCCGCCCAATGCCCCCAGGCCGCTGGCGCCGCGCGCACGCCGCCGGCCGCCCACGCCCCTAGCCCCCACGTCGCGCCCACGCCTTGCCCTTCCGGCCATCACCACCGGCCGGTAAGAATTATTCGCTATATTAAGACACTTTGTATTCATCCATGCAACACTTTGTATTCGCTATATGGTCGTTGCCATTTATTTTGGAGATTTGAAACCTTTGGTTTGACAAACTCGGAGGTTCCACTACCGGAAACTTGTCGAAACATTAGATTAAAATTGTAGTATAGACAAAGCATTGTGATATTTGACAAAAGAAAATTTATGGTGATTTTGTTGTTTATAGCTAATTTGTATATGTGGTTCATATATGTCTTGTTATATGTGTATGTGGTTATCGGCCATCGTTCCGTCTTCTTTGTTGCAGGTTTTCGAAACCTCCCCGTGCAGGGAAGGTGCTTGTCACACCCTGGGCTTTTCCCTAATTTATTTAAATAATTTACCCTGAAATAATCGGAATTTCTGAAATTATCCTGGAGCCAACCAATAATTTTAAAATGCAATTAATAAATGGAAACGACATGGTAGGATTTTTCTTGAATTCTGCATGTCAAAATACGCTAACAGGATTTTTACTGGAATTTTTAGAGCACTCTAAGTATTTTTTAATCAATTAAATAAGAAATCAGAAATTAAATTAAGTCCCTAAATCCTTTTCCCTTTTTCTTTTCTTTTCCGTACGGGCTGCACAGTACTCCCGCTCTTTCCTTTGGGCCACCGGCCCAGTCCCCTCCCCGGCCCAAGCCGCCGCGCGCGCCTCGCCGTCGTGGGCCGAGGCCCGCAACACCCACCGCAACGCGCAAGTCCGCGGACGTCCCTCGCCCGTGAGTCAGCGCGGGTGGGTCCCGCTGTCGTTACCCCGTCCCGCGCCGGTCGGTCCGGCCACCGCCCGCCATGCGCGCCGCCGCTCCGCTCCTTTCCGTTTGAATCCGAGCCACGTCGGCCCGTGCCGGGCCCAATCGCGCGACGCCATTTCCATCTCCGCAACCCTCGCGTCCGATGGAAACCCTATCCGCGCGGAATCTGTTGCCGATTGTTTCCCCATCTCTCTCCAATTCCGTGAACAACGGCGACGAATCCGCGCCGTTTCCGTGTTTGTTTCGGCCCGTTGTACCCTATAAAACTCCTCCCGCCGCGCTCTTCCCTTTGTTTCCCTTGCGCTCGCTCCAAATCCACCGTCGCCATCGTCATCGTCTCCGTCGCCGGTGAGTGCGCCGCCGTTCTTTTCCTCTTCGGTTTTTCGGGTTTCCTCCCGAACCGCTCCCGCGCGTATCATTCCGCCTCCGCCGTGGTTCCCGCGCCCGCAGCACCTCCTCCGCCGTCGCCGGTGCCGCCGAGCTCGGCCGGCCGCCGCGCGCGGCCATGGCAGCGGCGAGCTCGAGCCGCCGCCCCCAAACCCTAACCCTAGCGCCGCTCCCTCGCGCCGTCCGATCCTTCGGATCGGGAGGATCCGCGCCGTCCGTCGCGATCGCTCCGTCGCCGTTCGATCCGGTCACCGCACGCCGGATGGGCTGCCGCGTGTCCGCCTCGGCCGCCGCCCGAACCTAATCCTAGCCGCGATCCGCACCGTCCGATCCTTCGGATCGGGCGGATCCGACCGCCTCTCGCGCGCAAAGCCGTCGCCGTCCGATCACCGCCGCCTCCCGGTGCGCGCCACGTGCCCCGCTCTCCGCCGCCGCCGTGGACTCGGTCCACCGTGGACCACGCCCGCGCTTGCGTCGGCCGCTTGCGCCAGTGACGTCAGCCCTACCGCTTGCGCCATGCTGACGTCACCAGGGACTTAATTGCGCAATAAATAATTTAGTCTTTTCTGTTTAGTTTAAAAATCACAATTAAACTTCTAAAATTCATATCTTTTGAATCCGAGCTCCGTTTTAGCCCATTCAAATTTCATTAAATCCAGAAAAATGTCAAGAATCCATTAAAAATACTTTTCAGTGCTGTTTCAGTAGACTTTTTAGGGTGTTTGTTGAGTGCTTTGTTTGTCGTGTAGATCCCGAGTTTTCCGGCGAGCCCGTTCTCTTGAAGTAGTCGCCGAGGTTCCTCGGTCTCGAGCAAGGCAAGTCATACCTTACATTGACCATATTGTACCTATTTTATGTAAATACCTCTTTTTCTTTCAAATCGCATATGTTTTAGAATGTCATTTCATGGGATGTTTATACCTATTGTACTCGACCATAGGATTGTTTACCTTATACCATTGATAACTTGGGGTTCAATGTGACTAGATGATAGCTTAAGGTTTGCTTAGTTATGCTTAGCGCAACTAGCTCACTTAAGGGAATCACACTAATCAAGTTTATTACTAAAAGTTAACTCTCGGATGATGTTAAGTTGTGATCCTGTTTCTAATAATATTGATTTATGAAAAGGGTGGGTCGTGAGCACATGGTTGGACTTTGGTTAGCGTGCTCATGACGATTAAGGACCGGTTCTCGGAAACCACGGAAGAAATGCCGTGCATACCACAAGCCGGCATGGGTAATGGTGGGTCGTAGCGTAGCCGTCTCTAGTTGACGTATCCCCAGAGGGTGGGCGTGATGGAGTTGGGTTGGCCCCGGTTTTAAGGGTTGATCAGCTTCCGATTCACCACGGCACTAGAGGGGCTGCCCATTGCCCGATGGGAATGGGGGCGAAACCTTGGTGTGGTACGATTGACTAGAGGGGTTATGTGAAGGGTCTGTCACGGTTCCTTTCCGGGCACCATGGTGGTGCACCGGCGCACGTAACGTGTTGTGGGATTGTGTCTTGTGGGTACGATTGTACACCTCGATCGAGTAAAAACTATTCGAATAGCCGTGCCCACGGTTACGGGCGATCGACCAGATTCACCTTGATTAGTCTCACTCATTTATTTGAATGAAATGTTGAAGCACGACTAGTGCAGGTGGATGGACGGGCCTGTTGCAACGTGGTTTGAGCGTTGGACAGTGTTTATTTACTACGCTTAAATATTACTACTGTTTTACTATCTTCAAATATTGTTATTATATTCGCAAACGCTGTTTATGCAAATTGAACCTCTTGACCTTTCCTTGTTATTTATCTTGCATCATGTCCCCTTTTCCGATGTGACTTGTTGAGTACGGTGGTTGTACTCAGCCTTGCTTCTTTTTCCCCTTCAGTGCCAGAGGTTGAGATCAAGGTCTCCGAGGAGGTGTAGGCTTGTTCTCGTCAAGGTTTAGCTGTGGAGTTGGTGTTCCGCTTCGCTCGTGTCAAGTTTAGCTTAAGTCAGTTTTTTTCCTTTCCGCTGCATTTGTGTAACTCTTTTATATTGTTTCTAAGACGAGGATTCTGTATTATCAATAACGTCGATTTGTGTACCTCGGTGATGCCGGATGAGGGTGTAATGCACAAATTAGCTGCAGAATTCTGGTGTGAATTTCAGGCGTAACAAGTTGGTATCGAGCCTTCCTGTGCGTAGGACAAGCCAACGGAAACCTTAAGAGCCCTCTAATTCTTTTCATGTGCATATGTTTTAAAAAAAAAAGGGGTGTTTTGAAAAGTGGAGTCGAGTCTAGGGTTTAGGAATTGTGAAAATGGGATGTTGGTCGTGGGTTTTGAGCATGTTTTGATTTCCCCACTCCTTTGTTTCTATAGATGGCGGGTTCCCCGCACGCATTGCGGAAAAGGGATGACAGGCTTCGTTGCGAGTGGCGCGTATGGCCCTTGCAATTGGATATCTGAAGCACCGGAGTATACAACGGTTGCGCCTCTCGGTGACGAGTTGCCCTACCGTGTTCGGTTGGAGGTTCACGGGTTCGTGGGAACGTGTCTTCCCAACATGGAGGTCACGGCTTGGAGGCACGTCGGATCACGCTTGTCAAGAAGCCGCCTACGATGTTGGCCGGGATGAGGGAGCTGCATGATGCGACCTTCGCACCTCCTCCTACCGCTACCATCCCCGTCGAGGTAGTTCCTCGAGGGTCGGTGCATTCAAGTCTACGCGAGAGGAGAATGACTCTACCTTCGGTCACATGTGCACCGTGCTCAAAGGACTGGATCAGATGCACTCTGACCTACACAAGGCAACCAAAGAGCTGAACGACAAGAAGATGTTGAGGATCGCGCGCTGCGGGACGAAGTGGTTCGTCGAAGAAGGAGGTAGGCGAGTTGAAGGGACTCCCGCCACCGGTTGGGGTCGGGCTCCGCACTACGCCTCGAAGACCACCACCGCGCTGTCCGTATCCAGTGGCACCTCGGATTCCACCGCCTTCTCTAGCTCCACCCGCTCCGGTTCCGGCGCCGGTTCCGGTTCCTCCCGCTGCAGGCTCTACTCTCACCTTTGCTCGGCTTCGACAAATCAAGGCGGAGGTGGCGTAATGGTTGGATCTCCGTCTCCAGTAACTCAAGCTCGAGAATTCGGTGAAGACATGGACTCAGAAGAGACTCGAGATTCCTCGGAGGGAAGAGGAGGATCGGTTGGGCTACGGCAACCGATTCGAAGAGTCCAAGTCGAGGTGACGCCGAGGACTCTAGGAGCCGTTCGGAAGAATGGGGATCTTACGAAGGAAGCGTTTTGACTCCTCGTCTCGTGGATCATTCTAGTTGCCCTCCTTAGTTTTACCGTTTAACTTAGTTTGTCTTCTTGGTAGTTCTTTGTGTGTTAGGCTGCTTTGTGTGTGGGATAGGCGGCGGTCGATATCAAGTGTGATATGGTGACCAATTAAGGATGTTTGGTGCTTTTCCTTGTTTTTAGTCAAGATCGAACAATGCATTTGAATTCAAATAATAAAGATTAGTTCTAAGTCTGTTTGTTTTTCTTCTTTTCTCTCTCTTCGGTTGGTCGTCTCCTTCGGATGGTGAACACCGGGACCGGCGGGGCAAACGGCAACAATGGGCGGTCGGGTGCCAACAACAACGAGGCTCACGACGCCAATGGCAATGCTCCTCCACCGCCACCCGAGAACCCCACCATTGCTCAAGTGCTCGCTTCACGGACACGAGATGATGGCTGCAATGATGCAGCAAATGCAACAACAACACCATCGGATGCAACGGCGAATCTTGCAACAAATGCAACAACGACGCGAGAACAACCGGTTGCCGCCCCACCACCCCAGTCCAAGTTGCCGAGTTCCTTCGTGTCCGACCGCCGACCTTCTCCAGCACCACTAATCCCATGGAGGCTAATGATTGGCTCCATGCCATAGAGAAGAAGTTAGACTGCTTTGCGGTGCACGGATCGGGAAAAAGTCTCGTTTGCCACTCATCAGTTACAGGGTCCTGCTTCAGCTTGGTGGGACAACTACTTGGTTACTCGCCGGCGGAAGCGTGATTACACAGGAAGAGTTTAGTCGCGGTTTGGGGCACATATTCCTGCGGGAATAGTTGCACGAAAAAGCGTGAGTTTCGTTCTCTTGAGCGGGTAACGGATCGATTCGAGTATCTGCACGAGTTCAATCGTCTTGCCCGTTATGCCCCGGAGGATGTGCGCACCGATGCGAGAAGGCGGGAAAAGTTTTTGGCTGGTTTGGATGATGAACTCACGGACAAGCTTATCTCGGAGAGTATGCTAACTTTGAGAAGTGGTTGACAAGGCCATTCGACAGGGAAGATCGGCGCAACAAGATGATCAAGAAGAGAAAAGTATTCCGGTCCCGACCTCCTCAACGGCGGGAAATCAGCGGAGGCCGCGTTTCATGCACGGAAGTCGAGTGGACCTACCACCATGATTGTTCGTCGGCATCGACCTTATCACCCGGGAATTTCCAAGGCGCGGTAGTGGCGGTGGTCAACAACACGTACTCCGGCCCCGCGCCCTCCAACGGCGCCATCCCGGCAACGATCATAGCCACCACCTCCAAGGAAGGACTCGGGGGCAAGCCAGAGTCTGTTTCAACTGTGGTGATCCCGGGCATTTTGCAGACAAGTGTCCAAAGCCAAGACGCGCTGGGCCAAGGTTCATCCAGGCTCGAGTCAACCATGCGTCCGCCGAGGAAGCACGGGCCGCTCTGAAGTTATCTTGGGTATGTTTCTGTAAACTTTACTCTGCCACAGTATTATTTGATTCTGGCGCTACACATTCATTTATCTCAAAGCAGTTTGTTGGGGCACATGGGTTGTCAGTAGTGGGACTTAAGATACCTATGCGGGTTCAAACCCCTGGAAACCACTTGGAGACCACTCAGTATTGTCCCTCAGTGACCATAGAAATCCAAGGATCTATGTTTCTAGCTAACCTCATCCTCCTTCAGTCCAAAGGCATAGATGTCATCCTTGGGATGGATTGGTTGTCCAGACATAAGGGAGTAATTGACTGCGCTAGACGCACCATTACTTTAATTAATACGAAAGGAGAAAGAATTGTTTTTCGCTCCCCATGCAAGTCAAGTCCGTAGCAAGTTTGAATCATATTTCCACCGGGGAATCGTCCGAAATGGCGGCAAAGACCCCTGTGAAGTTAGAGGATATCCCCATCGTCAGAGAATACCCTGAAGTTTTCCCCGAAGACTTAACTCAGATGCCGCCAAAAAGGGAAATTGAATTTCGGATTGATCTAGTACCCGGGACCGCCCCAATACACAAGAGGCCGTATAGGATGGGAGCCAATGAGTTGGCCGAAGTAAAGAAGCAAGTGGATGAACAGTTGCAAAAAGGGTATATTCGCCCGAGCACGTCGCCTTGGGGTGCTCCGGTGATTTTCGTGGAAAAGAAAGACAAGACCAAGAGGATGTGTGTCGATTATCGCGCACTCAATGAGGTTACTATCAAGAAATAGTATCCCCTACCACGGATTGATGATTTATTCGATCAACTCAAAGGGGCCAAGGTATTTTCCAAGATAGACTGCGATCGGGCTATCACCGGTTGAGAATTCGGGAAGAGGACATTCCCAAGACCGCTTTCACCACCGGGTATGGGTTACGAGTGTACGGTGATGTCTTTTGGGTTAACCAACGCACCGGCCTTCTTTATGAATCGATGAACAAGGTGTTTATGGAGTTCTTGGATAAATTTGTGGTGGTGTTCATTGACGACATTTTGGTCTACTCTAAGTCGGAGGAAGATCATGAGCAACATCTTGGACGGTACTCGAGAAGTTGAGAGATCATCAACTCTACGCCAAGTTTAGCAAGTGTGCTTTACGGTTAAAGGAGGTACGGTTCCTCGGCCACATTGTGAATGCCCAAGGAGTAGCCGTGGATCCGGCAAATGTGGAATCGGTTACCAAGTGGACCCCGCCTAAAACGGTTACGTAGATCCGAAGTTTCCTTGGACTTGCGAGTTACTACCGCCGCTTCATTGAGAACTTCTTCAAAATCGCCAAGCCGATGACTCAAGCTGTTGAAGAAAGATGAGAAGTTTAAGTGGTCGGTAGAATGCAACAAGAGTTTTGAAGAGCTTAAGAGGAAGTTGGTGTCTGCACCAGTGTTGATACTGCCAGACCCAGCAAAGGACATCCAAGTTTATTGGGATGCATCTCGCCAAGGGTTGGGATGTGTGTTGATGCAAGAAGGCAAAGTGGTTGCATATGCATCTCGTCAATTGCGCCCACACGAAAACAACTACCCCACTCATGATCGGAGTTATCCGCAGGTGGTTCATGCACGAAGATGCAGCGACACTACCTAATTGGTAACCGTTGTGAAGTGTATACGGATCATAAAAGTCTTAAGTACATTTTCACCCAACCGGATTTAAACCTCCGACGGAGAAGATGGTTGGAACTGATCAAAGATTATGATTTAGGGATACATTACCATCCCGGCAAAGCTAATATGGTTGCGGATGCACTAAGCCGAAAGAGTTCTTGCACCACCCTCGGTGTCAAAGGAATGTGTGACCATTGCGCGGGGAATTCGAGAATCTAAATCTACGAGTGGTGGATTTTGGTTTTGTGGCTGCTCGGAAGCCCAACCCACTCTCATTGATCAAATTCGGGCTGCTCGGGCATCGGATCCCGAGATGGCCGAACTCAAGAAGAACATGAGAGTCGGAAAAGCTCGTGGTTTTACGGAAGACGAACACGGCACAATCTGGATGGGAAAGAGATTGTGTGTGCCAGAAGACAAGGATTTGAAAAAGATGATCCTTACGGAAGTTCGCCAAACCCAATACTCAATTCACCCGGACAGTACAAAGATGTATCAAGATCTTAAAGAAAAGTTTTGGTTAGTCGGTATGAGGAGGGAGATAGCTGAGTTTGTTGCACTTTGTGATGTTTGTCGGCGGGTTAAGGCGGAACATCAACGGCCGCCGGATGTTGCAACCACTTGATTCAGTGGAAATGGGAAGAAATTGGAATGGATTTCATCACGGGTTTACCCCGCACCACGTCAGGATATGACTCAATTTGGGTCGTGGTGGACCGACTCACCAAGGTGGCCCACTTCATACCAGTGCATACTACCTACTCAGGGAAGAAGCTAGCAGAGCTTTATCTCGCAAGGATCATGTGTTTGCATGGCGTGCCTAAGAAGATCGTATCCGATAGGGGAAGTCAGTTTACTTCCAAGTTCTGGAAGAAGTAGCAAGAAGAGCTCGGTACCGTTTGAATTTTAGCACGGCCTATCATCCACAAACAGACGGTCAAGGCGAGAGAGTGAATCAGATTTTGGAAGACATGCTGAGAGCATGCGCGCTTGATTTTGGAAAAGCGTGGGACAAAAGCTTGCCCTATGCAAATTCTCTTACAACAACGGCTATCGAGCCGGCATTCAAATGGCACCGTATGAAGCACTTGTATGGACGGACATGCCGCACACCCCTATTGCAGGATCGGACGGTGAGCGCCGGTTGTTTGGCACAAGTAATAAGTGAAGCAGAGGAAAAGGTCCGAGCGATTCGGGAAAGGTTGAAGATTGCGCAGTCCCGACAGAAGAGCTACGCAGATAATCGTCGAAGAGATCTCGCTTTTGAAGCAGGGGATTTTGTGTATCTTCGCGTTACACCACTCCGAGGAGTACACGGTTTCCAAACCAAAGGTAAGTTGGTACCATGTTTCGTGGGACCATACAGGATTCGGGAACGTCGAGGAGAAGTGGCCTATCAGCTGGAGCTTCCCTCCAACATGACTGGTATTCACGACGTGTTTCATGTGTCCCAGTTAAAGAAGTGTTTAAGGGTACCAGAAGAGCAGGCGAGTCCAGACCAGATCGAAATCCAAGAGGACTTAACCTATGTAGAGAGACCAGCACGTATTCTTGAGGTCAGTGAGAGAAGGACTCGGAACAAGGTTATCAGGTCCCGCCTGTCAGTTTCCCCGTCCCCGCGCCCGGTCGGTCCGGCCGTCGCCCGCCATGCGCGCCGCCGCTCCGCTCCTTTCCGTTTGAATCCGAGCCACGTCGGCCCCGTGCCGGGCCCAATCGCGCGACGCCGTTTCCATCTCCGCAACCCTCGCGCCCGATGGAAACCCTATCCGCGGAATCCGTTGCCTATTGTTTCCCCCTCTCTCTCCGATTCCGTGAACAACGGCGACAAATCCGCGCCATTTCCGTGTTTGTTTCGGCCCCGTTGTACCCCTATAAAACTCCCCCTCCGCCGCCGCGCGCTTCCCCTTTGTTTCCCCCTTGCGCTCGCTCCAAATCCGCCGTCGCCATCGTCATCGTCTCCGTCGCCGGTGAGTGCGCTGCCGTTCTTTTCCTCTTCGGTTTTTGGGTTTCCTCCCGAACCGCTCCCGCGTGTATCATTCCGCCCTCCATCGTGGTTCCCGCGCCCGCAGCCCCTCCTCCGCCGTCGCCGTGCCGCCGGAGCTCGGCCGCCGCCGCGCCATGGCGCGGGCGAGCTCGAGCCGCCGCCGCCCAAACCCTAACCTAGCGCCGCTCCCTCTGCGCCGTCCGATCCTTCGGATTGGGAGGATCCGCGTCGTCCGTCGCGATCGATCCGTCACCGTTCGATCCGGTCGCCGCACGCCGGATGGCTGCCGCGTGTCCGCCTCGGCCGCCGCCGAACCTAATCCTAGCCGCGATCCGCACCGTCCGATCCTTCGGATCGGGCGGATCCGACCGTCCTCGCGCGCAAAGCCGTCGCCGTCCGATCACCGCCGCCCCCCCGTGCGCGCCACGTGCCCGCTCTCTCGCCGCCGCCGTGGACTCGGTCCCACCGTGGACCACGCCCGCGCCGCTTGCGTCGGCCGCTTGCGCCCGGTGACGTCGCCCTACCGCTTGCGCCATGCTGATGTCACCGGGGACTTAGTTGCGCAATAAATAATTTAGTCTTTTCGTTTAGTTTAAAAATCGCAATTAAACTTCTAAAATTCATATCTTTTGAATCCGAGCTCCGTTTTAGCCCATTCAAATTTTATTAAATCCAGAAAAATGTCAAGAATCCATTAAAAATACTTTTCAGTGCTATTTCAGTAGACTTTTAGGGTGTTTGTTGAGTGCTTTGTTTGTCGTGTAGATCCCGAGTTTTCGGCGAGCCCGTTCTCTTGAAGTAGTCGCCGAGGTTCCTAAGTCTCGAGCAAGGCAAGTCATACCTTACATTGACCATATTGTAACTATTTTATGTAAATACCTCTTTTTCTTTCAAATACCATATGTTTTAGAATGTCATTTCATGGGATGTTTATACCTATTGTACTCGACCATAGGATTGTTTACCTTATACCATTGATAACTTGGGGTTCAATGTGACTAGATGATAGCTTAAGGTTTGCTTAGTTATGCTTAGCGCAACTAGCTCACTTAAGGAAATCACACTAATCAAGTTTATTACTAAAAGTTAACTCTCAGATGATGTTAAGTTGTGATCCTGTTTCTAATAATATTGATTTATGAAAAAGGTGGGTCGTGAGCACATGGTTGGACTTTGGTTAGCGTGCTCATGACGATTAAGGACCGGTTCTCGGGAAACCACTGGAAGAAATGCCGTGCATACCACAAGCCAGCATGGGTAATGGCTGAGTCTGTAGCGTAGCTGTCTCTAGTTGACGTATCCCAGAGAGGGTGGGCGTGATGGAGTTGGGTTGGCCCTGGTTTTAAGGGTTGATCAGCTTCCGGATTCACCGAGGCACTAGAGGGGCTGCCCATTGCCCGATGGGAATGGGGCGAAACCTTGGTGTGGTACGATTGACTAGAGGGGTTATGTGAAGGGTCTGTCACGGTTCCTTTCCGGGGAACCATGGTGGTGCACCGGCGCACGGTAACGTGTTGTGGGATTGTGTCTTGTGGGTACGGTTGTACACCTCGATCGGAGTAAAAACTATTCGAATAGCCGTGCCCACGGTTACGGGCGATCGACCAGATTCACCTTGATTAGTCTCACTCATTTATTTGAATGAAACGTTGAAGCATGACTAGTGCGGGTGGATGGACGGGCTGTTGCAACGTGGTTTGAGCGTTGGACAATGTTTATTTAATGCGATTAAATATTACTCTTTGTTTCTTGTCTTCAAATACTTGTTATTATATTCTCAAGCGTTGTTTATGCAAATTGAACCTCTTGACCTTTCCTTGTTATTTATCTTGCATCATGTCCCCTTTTCCGGTGTGACTTGTTGAGTACGGTGGTTGTACTCAGCCTTGCTTCTTTTTCCCTCTTCAGTGCCAGAGGTTGAGATCGAGGTCTCCGAGGAGGTGTAGGCTTGTTCTCGTCAAGGTTTAGCTGTGGAGTTGGTGTTCCGCTTCGCTCGTGTCAAGTTTAGCTCAAGTCAGTTTTTTTTCCTTTCCGCTGCATTTGTGTAACTCTTTTAGATTGTTTCTAAGACGAGGATTACGTATTATCAATAACATCGATTTGTGTACCTCGGTGATGCACGACGAGGGTGTAATGCACAAATTAGCTGCAGAAATTCTGGTGTGAATTTCTGGGCGTGACAGTGCTGCTGAAATTTTCAACTGACATGACTATGTTTTTCCTGTACAGATCTTTGCGAATTCGTCGCCGCCTCCATCTACTACACGGCTTCCTCGCTGTCTTTACCAACGCCGTCGTCCGTCTAGCCCGAGAGGCACCTAGGTGAGAGAACCCGGGCTTTTCTTCCACATTTACATTAATTAGACGTAATACTGGTGTATCACATAACCTAGCGTCTCCCGTTAGAAAGAGATACGATTAAAGTAGATATGCAGATCTTTGCATATCTCAAACCGTATATGTTTCGAATTGTCCACATTTTTTGGATAGCCCGAGGATGTGTAGATGGATTTAGTTTTCATGCCTTACTCTAGTCCGAGGCAGGGTTTCGGCAACACCTCCTGTTGTTCTTCGGATACACAATCTCCCTGTCGGGACGTGTATTTGGAAAACAGCGGGGAGGTGCTGCCGAAATTCTGTGGTTCTGGATGTTGTGAACTTGTCACACTGAAGTTAAATTATGGTTCTGGATGATTGTTGTGATATATTTGTCTGTGATGGTTCTTGTGGTATTGAGATGACATATTGTGGTCATTTGATGCTTCGTGTGATATATATGTTGTGTCTGTGAAGAATATTATGTTATGCCTGTGATGACGATTGTCGAATGCCTATGATGATGCTTGTGGAATGTCTATGATGATGATTATGGAATACCTGTGATGATTTGTGAAATATACGTGATATTTGTGTGTGATAATTGATGGAAAAAATTAATAAAAAGGGGTTCTAGATGCATGTTTGTCTAGTGTAGCATTAGGCAAAGAGGGGTTTGCCTAGTGCAATACTAGGCAAAGAAGGGTTTTGCCTAGTGCTACCATTTTTTGCCTAGTGCTGCCATCGATTTGTCGAGTGTATGTATGCACTAGGTAAACAGGGTGTTTGCCGAGTGCATCACACTAAGCAAAGCTTCAAATTTGCCGAGTGTAGGGCCTAGGCAAACAAAAACTTTGCGTAGTGTCAGGCACTAGGCAAACAAAAAACTTTGTCAAATGCCTGAATTTTGGCACTTGACAAACACGACTTTGCCGAGAGGGTCTTTGCCGAGGGACCTTTGCCGAGTGTATTTGCTTAGTGTCCTGGATACTAGGCAAACTTGTAGTTATATATATATATAGATATAATGAACTTTTTTTAAAAAAAATCCCTCAGGCATTATGTTAGTTTTTACAAAAGGTAAAAGTTCAACCTGATGTCCTTTTCCAACATATATAGAGCCAAAGGGGAGAAAGGTGTGGTTCAGGAGTCAGGAAATGTCGTTGAACCGGTCTAACGCACGAAATTTCTCGCCAAGTATATCCTCTTCCGTGTGTCATCGCCATGGCTGGCCACTAGCTAGGCTATACCATCTTCTCATGCAGTCAAAGCACACATTGAACAGGAGGACGACGATCCGGCTAGCTAGCTAGATAGCTAGAGATGATGATTACTGCAAGCTAATTGATTATTGATTGATCAGTATGGAATATGGATGATAGCGATGATGCATAACGCAGGAAACCGTCAAAAAGACTGCCGTTTCGGAGAGCAGTTGCCAATTTGGAGCAGGCAAAAAAACTCCTACTCAGCAATTAATGTCTCCATCTTCTTTCACTACCATAGAACACCACAAGCGTAACAATTTCACCCACCAAAGTCCATTGGACGGGACCAAATTAACAAGCAGTCCCTAATGACATCAGGTAATTAGTTTCGTTTAATTAGTGCATGCAGCGATACCGACACCTATGTCGTGTTTGGAACCGGCACAAATAGGATTTGTACACAGTTTGATTACTGATGAAGATAAAGTTAGGTTATTGATTTCATCCCTCTCCCAAAGTCGCAATTTCACATTTGGTTGTGTTAATTTTCTTAAATGACTTCTTGTTCTTTTTTAAAAAAGAAATCTATCACATGTGGAATAATAACATGAATAGAAATTGATTAACTGAGATTCAACAAAAGCAGTGCGACAATGACAGAGAAATGCAGAGAGAGAGAGAGGAGATTGTGGAGTTTGTTTTAGTGATATGATGCAACATCTTTGCAACGACTGATATGTAGGAAAATGTGCTTTTTCTCCATACATGTCGAATCGAATAAGAGCCAACGTAACTGAATATGTTTCAAATATCCATTTATAAAATTGTTGCACAATAAGAGCAGTTAATTAATTACTCCCTCCGATCCATGTAGAATAAGATTAATGTTTGATCATCGATATTTTCTGAAATTCTTAGTTTGAAATAAATATTAGTACGTGTAGATCTAAATTGAAAAGTATTAAAATAATATTATAAAGTTATTAGATTTTATAAATCTATTCTAATATTAAATTGATAGTCAAAGATTGTTCAACCGAATTTTATTCTAACGTTGGATATTTATGAGCATGGACAGTACCTATCTACTGCTCAAGTTGCAATTGATCAGAATGGACAACCGCGACATATAGCTAGCATTGTTCCAAATCATAGACATGGAATGGACATGTATCTCCTGTGATGAATGACATAAGGCAGTTTTTCTGTAGAAGGGTTTAAATGCATGGTGTTATTCCTATTAAAAACATGTAACGGAGGGATCAATTAAGCTACTTCCTCCGTCCATAAAAAATATATAGTTTAGCTAATCAAAAGAGATAAAGCAAGTGATAAACCACTATATTACACCTTTCATTAATAAATACAGAGAGAAAACGAAAAAGGAGAGCACGAGGAGGAGGGAGTAATACTAGCGAGAAGAAAACGATGTAGTATTAAATAAGTTTAATGGATCCTACCTTAAAAATATTTTTTGTGGGACATTTTTTTTAAAAAAAACTACACTTTCTTAAGAAACGGAGGAAGCATCACACCTTATAATTTACAGGCTTCACGAGAGTAGAGATACCAAGGTTTATATGGCCTGATCAGTATTCATTACTACAGAAAAGATATTTTCGGACGAGAACTTCTATAGGTTGCAAGTGGATCGTAACTGGTGACGTTTGCAAAAACCGGCTTGTATTTTAGCATAAGGCTCCTTATAAGACCCACATACAAAAATTAATTTTTGTAGACGAATCTTTTAACAGACCCACATGTGCATATATGAGTCTCTTAAATAACCCGCATGCAAAAATATCCAATTCTCTCCCCACTCTTTTTTATTTCTCCCATCCACTCTCTCTCCTACTAAGTCCACTTTCCCGGCCTCCTCCTCTCCCCTACTCTCTTCACTCTCCCGGCCCCTCCTCTCCCACATTCCTCCTCTTCCCTCTCCTCCCTCTCAACGGTGATGGCGGGCAAAGGTGGAGGGCGCGGGCTCCAGCAATGACGGTGGGCGAGGGCTTGGGCAGCGGCGGAGGCCCCATCGTGGATCCGGCGGTGGGCTCAAGCGGGAGGCCAACGGAGGAGCAACTCCGCGCGGATCTGGTGGCGGCGGCGGCCCTCCCCACGCGGATCTGGCGCCCCCTACCCCTCCCACACGGATCCATCGGTGACGGTGACAAGAGGACAGGAACAATGACAACGGCGGCGGTGACGGAAGGACGACCTGACGATGGTGGCAACGACGAGAGGACAAGGATGGCGATGCCGATGATGGCGACGCGAGGACAAGGACGAGGACGACAGCGACGGCGATGATGAGAGGATTCTAAGGTTAGGGTTTTGGAGTAATTTTTTATTTTTTGGAATTTATATTTTTCACGGTTTTTTCTTTTTTCATGCGGACGGCTTAACAGATTTTTGCATGCGGTTGCACTGGCTGTATACAAAAATCCTATTTTCGCAAACCTTAGGACGCAGGCGGACCACCCATTCACATGCAAAAATCAATTTTGACCGCATAAAAAATTAAAATTTTTGTAGTAATTACTTCCTGTTGCTGCGCTGCAGCTATGCAACAGCAGCCACAGCATCATTTCTATTGCGGGTCTGCAGCTGCATCACAACCACAGTCAGCACTAATGAGCAGGCCCGTAATTTATGCTTAAAATTGTGATATATGACTTGATAACCTTCTCAAAACACTACTATACGCAAAAACGTCTTTAGTGACGGTTGGAAACCTGATTGGTACTGGTTCTTCAATCAGCACTAATTTCGACACTGATGACACAAGTACAGATACTTTCACCGGTGATGGTCTCTCACATGTTTAGATTTTGCGAGCCGTCACAATGAAGTTATCTCAAATGGACCTAAAAAGAGGCCGATAAAGATATACTCGCACGGGCATGTTAGACACTCTTGGAGAAATCATCATTGGTTGAAGTGGCAAAAACCACGGTAGTCGATCTCTAGTCTGGTTTAAAATTCAACAGCCCTCTAGGAACTTTAGTCCCGATTCGTGTCATGAACCAGGACTAAAAATCACCTCTAGTCCCGATTCAAATGTTGTCGGAGCGTGTCGGAGCGCCGGGCACCTTTAGTCCCGATTGGTAACGACACGGGACTAGAGATGCTACCTCTAGTCCTGGTTGGTGTTACCAACCAGGACTAAAGGTGCCTGGCGCTCTGACACGCTCTAACAACATTTGAATCATCCCGGTTCTTGACACAAACAGGGACTAAAGGTCCTAGAGAGCCGCTCAATTTTTAAACCGTTGCCTCGGGACTAGAGATGTCATCTCTAGTCCGGTTGGTGTTACCAACCGGGACTAGAGATTTTGCTTTATATACTCCTTCTTCCTCCTCCATTCCGAGCCAGCCACACTTGTACATCTTCAAAATTTTTCTCTAGCTAGAGGTCCGGTGCTGCCAAGGTTAGCAACTTCTTTGGTGATAATACATAAATATTTGCTATCTACAAAGTTAGCAACTTCTTCCTCTTATAGATTTGCGATTGTTTTCTATACATTTTGCTATCTACAATCTTAGCTCTTAGCATTTTGCGGTTGTTTTCTATACATTTTCATCTCTAGATTTGTATGCAAACATGAGGAGATGTTTTCCCGCCCACTGAAATTCACCTCTAGTCTCGGTTGGTTTTAAAAACCAGGACTAATTATTACAGTACCCAATTATATTGCGTTATATTTATATATAATTATAATTAACATATGTTCATATTATAATTAACATATGTTCATATAATTAACAAAAATATTATAAATTGAAATAATAACATATAATTAATATTTATCATATTCCAAATTATTTAAAATTTAAATAATAATATATAATTAACATATGGCCTATTTAAAAAATATTTTAAATTGAAATAATAATATATAATTAATATTTGTCATATTTAAAACTATTTTAAACCATAAACCCTAAACCCTAAAACCTTTATCATTAACCCTTAACCTAAACCCTAAACCCTATTTTAAACCCTAAACCTTAAACTCTAAACCCTCGTGCGGCTGCGTGATTGGCATGTAGAAATCTTTGCGACACGAGTGGAACGTCAATGCCTTCTCCTCTAATCTAACATCGTCTCTCATGGTCTTGGAGGTGCTCAGTTCTCATCACTAATAGAGCGGTGGCAATCCCTTCTCACTTTGTTCTACCTTGTTCTTCGATTGCTCCATCTCATCCTAATACTTGACACATCATCTTCAAAGATAACACCAAGCTCGTCTGCATGGCAAGAAACAAGTGTCTAACAACACAAATCCAGAAAGCACCATTCCTTTTCGATTAGAAAAAGAGAGCATCATTCTTGCATTGATCAGAGTAGAAAGAAAAGAATCATACCTTGTAAAACGTTGCTTTGCATGACGGTAGAGCAAAATGGTGGGGATGGAAGCTCGGGAAGGAGATCTTGGAGAAGAGCTTCCTCCTCAAGCGGGTAACTATCGGGCCAAAGGCTCTGCAATAAGGCCACCGGCTAGTTCATGAAAAAAGGTTAGATCAATAACGGATAAACAGATAAACAAAAGCAGTCTTGCAGGCCAAAGAAACTACTTGCTATAAAATTTTCTCACCATGAGCATGGTTAACCATATGCATGATGCAAGACAAAGCGCATTTACCTATGTTCTTGGTGGGCTCCGTTCTTTCGAGAGACATGAAGCAATTCACGAGGCATTGGATGTGGATACGAGCGAGACGACTAATTCATGTCTCTTGAAAGAATGGAGCCCACCAAGAACATAGGTAAATGCGTTTTGTCTTGCATCATGCATATGGTTAACCGTGCTCATCATTGAAAAATTTTATAGCGAGCTTCTTTGGCAAGACTGTCTTTGTTTATCTGTTTATCTGTATTGATCTAACCTTTTTCATGAACTAGGGTGGCCTTATTGCGGTAGCCTTTGGCCCGATAGTTACCGCTTGAGGAGGAAGCTCTCTTCTCCGATCTCCTTCTCGAGCTTCCATCCCACCATTCTCTCTCGTCATGCAAAGCAACGTTTTACAGGTATGATTCTTTTCTTTCTACTCGGATCAATGTAAGAATGACGCTCTCTTTTTCTAATCGAAAAGGAATGGTGCTTTCGGATTTGTGTTGCTTAGACACTTGTTTCTTGCCATGCGGACGAGCTTGGTGTCATCTTTGAAGATGATGTGCTAAGTATTGGGATGAGATGGAGCAATCGAGAACAAGGTAGAACAAAGTGAGAAGGGATTGCCACGCTCTATTGATGATGAGAACGAGCGCCTCAAGACCATAAGAGACGATGTTAGATCGAGAGAGAAGGCATTGACGTTCACTCGTGTCATAGTACTTCTACATGCCAATCACGCAGCCCACGAGGTTTAGGGTTTAGGGTTTAGGGTTTAAAATAGGGTTTAGGTTTAGGTTAAGGAGTTAATGGTAAAGGGTTCGAGGGTTTAGGGTTTAGGGTTTAAAATAGTTTTAAATACGACAAATGTTAATTATATGTTATTATTTCAATTTAAAATATTTTTCAAATAGGCCATATGTTAATTATATATTATTATTTAAATTTTAAATAGTTTGGAATATGATAAATATTAATTATATGTTATTATTTTAATTTATAATATTTTTGTTAATTATATGAACATATGTTAATTATATATATGAACATATGTTAATTATAATTATATATGAATATAACGCAATATAATGGCGCTATGAATAATTAGTCCGTTTAAAACCAACGACTAGAGGTGAATTTCGATGGGCGGAAAACATCTCTAGTCCCGGTTGGTGGCTTCAACGGGACTAGAGATGCCCACCTACGGGCCACGTGGCTGCCGCCATCTCTAGTCCCGGTTGGTGGCTTCAACCGGGACAAAAGGTATGATCTTTAGTTCCGGTTGAAGCCACCAACAGGGACTATAGTATATTTTCTTGAATAACTTGTCAATCAACGTTCATTACTAACTAATAAGCAATCTTCTCGAACAGATCGCGTCGGGCATGGCTATTCCAGTAGCCCGAGACGGCACCTACCACTCTCGGCCCGTTCCACCTTCATACTCGAAGGTTGAAATTGAGCAGTGGAACGCGGCTATGAAGATCGGAGCTGGATATCCCCGGAGGAGACGGGGAGACGACGCTAGGAGAAACGGCTCATGGAATATTTCTCGGAGGAAGATCTTCATAAAACTCCCCGGACGAACAGTGTCTCCTATCGTTACACCGCCCTCGCCTCCACGTGGGTCGTCTCCTCCACCTCCTTCTTCGCCTCCGCCTCCTCCGCCTCCTGCGTCGCCTCCACGAACACCGACTCCTAAACGACCGTCTCCAACTCCACCGCCTTCCAACCCTCCTCCGTCGCCACAACGAGCACCGACTCCTAAACGGTCATCATCAAAGAGCGTGCCGTCAATATCAAGCAGTC
Source organism: Oryza australiensis (assembly GCA_019925245.2). Taxonomy (NCBI): domain Eukaryota; kingdom Viridiplantae; phylum Streptophyta; class Magnoliopsida; order Poales; family Poaceae; genus Oryza; species Oryza australiensis. Next base: position 691,090 of record JAIFGZ020000565.1, on the reverse strand, counting down.
GTCCAAGAAAGACTCAGAGAATTGAGAAGACGCCGCCACCCGCACCAAAGCTTTCCTATGAGAAGACCGATGACGAGCTGCGCGAGGCCGTCCAAGCTGAAGTCAGGGCCCAAGCTAAACCGCAAACTGAACCGCAGTCCGACTACGTCTAGACTATTCGGAAGGCTGCTGATAGGGCGAAGAAAGCGGGCAAAGATATACCCCAGCTTGGCATGCAGCCACAGAAGCCTCTGGAGTTCAGCACGATTCCAAATATTAGACCTGATTTAAGACAATTCATGCAAGAAGCTGGAATTAATATGGATCAATTATACGGGTGTGCACCCCTGGCGAAGGCTCCGCTTAAATACAAGTTCTAACTTGGAAAGCCTCTCGTCAAGCCGGATCAAGTGAAAAGGCTTCCAACTCAGATGTATCGCTTCCATCAGTGGTACATGCAACGATCAGCAAGGGTGAAGACATGATAACATGCAAATATTCAATTGACTACTTCTTCGATTGAGGTGACTACCTCTATCTTCGATTCGAAGATATATTCGACATGTACCAACTTGATGCCCTCGACGTCTCACTTCTAACCGCGCGGGTTTTGTAAGTATCGCCCTGTTATTTCGTTTCTTACCTCCTTGAATTTAGCTGACTAAAATTATTTTTAACCGTTGTAGAATGACGATCCAATACTGCAACAAGCACGAATACACCAAGCATGGATTCATGGATCCACGCAAAATCAACGGCCCATTGGTTGATCAGTTTCCTAATGACACCGTGGACAACATATACAACGCCCTTGTGCAGCACCACTTCCAGTCCTTCATCCTTCTGCCCTACAATACTGCGTAAGTTTTTTCTTTCTTTTCGAACCAATTTTAATCCCGTGCATACATAAAGTTTCATATGTGTCATCTAAACCAATTTGCAGATTCCACTGGGGGCTGTTAGTACTTGACATGGGTCAGTCGAAGATCCATGTCTTTGACTCAATGGATAAACCAGAATCCACGTACTCCGACATATTTGAACTGTTTAACAGGTAATGCCATCTTACTTTCTATTGCATATATGCAGTTCTCGGATAATTACGTGCTAACTTTCAACTGCACGTAGGGCATGGGAACGATTTTGGGTCAATGTTCGCGGAAATTGGAAAGATAAGCTCTCTGTGCGGATGAAGTTTCCAGTGAGTAACATGCCTGCTCCTAATTTGAGTTGAATCATTATTATGTTCTAAAATATAAAATGCATATTAAATCGTCGTCGTTTCTCTTTTGTGTGCAAAACAGTCACGGGGCACCAACTTTGTGTGGATATTACGTCTGCGACTATATTCACCGCTTTGTGACCGAAGTCAAAGCCGATCGATGATCTAGATGTATGTATAACAGCAATTCATACATTACGTCTCGATTTCTTATTCACTTCATATATTTATTTCTCGTTTATTCTAATTAATGACAGCTTATGCGAGTAAGAGACGACCTCCCCCATGAGACTTTCATACAAGCTGCTCAGGAAGATTTGATTGGATTTATTAACGAGCAGGTCGTTAATTCCGCGAGGAGTTCTTCATTAGTTTTAGTAGCTAAACCACTCCATCCACGACAAAGTAGATTAGAGAGCAATTTTTTATAAGCTAGCTAGGAAACATGTATGAATATTGTACATATTTTGGTAATATATATGTATATCTCCTTTCTTAAGTTCAGTTAAATGTGTGTAAATTATATATTTATACATATATATATATATATGCATGTTGCATATATATATGTGTAATATAATATATGTGTGTAATATATATATATAGCGATCTTGTTGGAGAAAGGGCAAATTAAAAAAAATAAAAAAAATCTTTAGTCCCGGTTGGTGGCTTCAACCGGGACTAAAGATGCATCTCTAGTCCCGGATTCGTAGTCCCGGTTTGACAACCGGGACTACTAAGGGTTATCAACCGGGACTAGTGTGGCTTTCTCCAGTAGTGAGATGTGCATAAAACTCAAGTCCGTCACAAATGATAACTATCAGTGACGGGCTCACATCACGACCCGACAAAGATAACCGATGATATCTTTGTTAGGCCTTAACAGAAGCCCGTCACTGGTGTTCATCATCGGTGATGGGTTCCAACTTGATGCCTGTTTGAGATAATCATTAGGCCCGTCACTGATTAATGTCATCGGTGACGGGCTTGTACTTAGGCCCGACAAAGATAACTGAAATACCCGTCACCATTGTTAGTTTGTTAGTCGTTACAGATATTTATTGCATGCTATAAATACCTCAATCTTATCCTACTGTTCACTATTTTGGTGGAAGAAAGAGGGGACGATTTTTGTCTTTTTCCAAAAAAAATAAGAAAGTGCAAAAGTAATTGAAAAATAGTAGCCAATTCTCATAAATTTAGTAATACTTACCTATAAAATATTTATCTAATATTTTTCAATTTTTTTGCAGTTCAGTGATGGATCGAAGTTGGGTGTATAGGAAAATTGTGCGACGTCATAGCAAAGAGTATAGAAATAACATATTAAATTTTATAAATGCCGCGGAGGAGGATAGAAAAATAAGAAAGAGCGATTACATATATTGTCTATGTGTAGATTACAAAAATAAGAATATGTTTGATAGCAGAGTGGATGTACACGCTCATCTGATACAACGAGGATTCATGAAGGGCTACACATGTTGGGTGAAACATGGAAAGCAAGAATCAGGAAGTGGTGCAGCTGTAGACAGAAGTGGTGCACAAAATTAGGAAGATGAAGATGAGCATGACATGTTTGTACCTTCTTCATTGGGCGGTGAAATGGTTAATGTGGATCCGAGAAGAGGCCCACACGCCTTATTTGTCGACATCGGTCTCGCCCTTTTGCTGTTTTATTCATCGCTCCCAGTAACACATATATAAAGGCGTCAAATGCATCCTAGCTAGCTGCAACACACAGTCAATGACCTCTAACGCAATACTACCTGCTATGGAGTAGCTAAGCTTTGAAACTTGATCGGTAGCCTCACTGGATGGGGCACCCAAATACTAGCCTTGTTGGGCCTGTATCTTTGGAGCCAGGTAGTGGTGAAAAGAGGCATATCCCTACCTGTGCTACGTGTCAATATTAAATTAGCCTCCTATGGCAGCCTCATTTCACTGTGCTCCAACATATGGCAGAAGTTGCTTCATACTTTGAGTATTTAGCAAAAATCCGACAGGAGAACTTGGGGCGATCAGATATGTGGATTAACAGAGAACATAACTCTCGGTTCAACAAATGGTTCAAGAATCGTATTACAATATCGACAGATGTCCCAAATGAGATAGTACGGTTGTTGGGGATTGAACCATGTCTAGACATAAACACATGGCAAGGATACGATACTAATGGATACACATTTTACACCGTCAAACAAGACGACAAAAGTACAGTGCAAAACAGCAGAGTCATATAGATGCATTCCAGGATCAAGTTGGGTCGAACACATACTACGGCCGTATTGAGCAGATCTGGGAGCTGAACTATGTGAAGTTCAAAGTCCCTTTGTTTCGTTGCCGTTGGGTGAATATACGCATTGGTGTCAAAGTTAACAAGGAAGGTTTCACTTTAATAGATCTATCCAAGGTTGGATATGCTAATGAACCATTCGTACTTGTGAAACAGGTCGAGCAGATTTTTTACATAAAAGACCCTGCAAACAAGAAGATGCACATCGTTAGGGATGGCAAGCGCTGAATTGTCGGGATTGACTACATCGTCGATGAAGAAGAATACAACCAGAATCTTCATGTAAGACCTCACATCAACCATGACGATGATCCCAAGAGGCTGTGGCATATGCTCGTTCAGATCATATGGAAGACATAACCTTGTGACTGATGCCTTTATACTTATTTATTTTGCTATTTCTTGTAATGAATGAAGTATTTTGTATCAACAAACCTTTTGTATGAATGAAGTACTTGTACTTCTATAAATTCTGTTACAGCATTAAACAAAATCTTACAGTAGAAGTAAATACAGTAGGTACAATACTTTTTGTGCAATGAAAATAGTAGATTATTTAGTGAATTACATGAAAATAGTAATTTTTATAGTGAATTTAGTTAATTTGGTGAATTATTTAGTGAAATAAATAAATTATTTAGTGAATTATTCTATTTTACTAAATTATTTTGACTACAGCTCAACAATGGTCAACTAAGAAAGAGCAAACAAATATAAAAATTAATTTGTTTATATGTAAAAATAGAAAAATCCTATCGGTGATTGGCCTTAAGAAGATGACATCATCTCAATAGGGCTTAAACTTAAAGCCGTCACGGATGAGATATCTCATCCGTGATGGGTGTTAGATTAAACCCGATTGAGATGATGTCATCTCTATTGAGCTTGAACTTAAAGCCTGTCATAAATGTGGTTCGAAATCATTTACCCTACGGTTCATCGATTCAGATCGCATGAAAATTTCTAAGTCCTCAGAACCCTAGCGCCGCTGCCGTCGTCTCGGAGGCCGTCGTGGCCCTCGGGAGCCCGCCGCCGCCGTCGGCCGATGTCCCCGAACCCTCGTGACGTTGTTCGCGAGCCCTCGTGCTGCCATCCCCGAGCCCGCCGTTGTGTGAGGCACCACCACCGAGCGCCGCCACCCTGGTAAGTCCACCGAGCTCCCAACGATTTTTATTAATGTGTTTAGATGTGATGTGCATGCCTCTGCTTAAGATTTTCAGTTTAAGATTTGATTTTTATTATTGGTGTATTGTCAGAAATTTTTATCTCCGGTACATATTTGTATTTTAAACATAATGCTATATGATTTATATGACCACAACATATATGATTTATTTTTATAGTGCTCTTTATATTTTATATATATATATATATGTATATGTATGTATATGGTGCAGTATGCATGTATTGCTGTGAGCGAATTTAATGTACACCTAAATTATGGTTGTGGTGCAGTATGTTGTGCTGTTTATAAACGAATATTTAGAAGTTTGACAATACTCTTACGGCATGTATATAGCAATTTAAAAATCTTAGGTCGATACTATTTATACGCTGATTTTTTTTTCTTATCAACCTGTATGTATGTCAGGTTTGAATGGTTTTTTGAAGTGATAGATGTCGGCTGTCCTATTGTCAATTTTTTTGGAGTGATAGATGTCGGCTGTCCTATTTCTTCCCTATTTTGGTAGTATTTCCATTTTTCTCTTTGGATTTCATGAGCTAGGATAACTAAAATTAGAATCCACATCTACTATAGCTAAAATTTGAGGATCTAGATTTTTTATTTATACGCTGAATTTTGGACAAAATATCAAATAAATTTATTTTTTATACATTTAATACTAACGGCAGGATGGTTAGGTTAACTCGGTCAAACCCGATAAACTTTATCATTTTGAAAAGAAAAAGAAATTCAAATATTCAACCGAAGGAAGAGATTGGTTGAGATTATTCTTGCGTGAATTTTGAGTCTCAAAAGAAAAAGAAGACATTGTCGCTGCGCATGCCGCCGCACCTCGGGAGGGAGGAAGGGGAAAACTTATCGCAAAGACGGGATCACATTGAATCTTTCTTTCCAATCCCTCTTCTTATTGCTCCTCAAGCCGCTCTCCCTCTCCTCCTTTGCTCTCCATGTCTCCATGGACAACAATTGTTTAATTTATGAAAAAATATTTTTAAATAAAATTTCATAATTAATTTATGGAAAAATATTTTTAATAAAATTTCATAACTATTTTTGGGTTATTTGGGATATTGGACTTGTGATTTAGGGTAATTTAATTAATTTTGTAAGTTATTTAGACGATGTGTTAGCAAGATAAACCAATGTCGATGACAACTAGTGGGTCCACAAGGACATAGACCCCTAGAAGTGGAAATAAAATCCCTAAGTAACGGTACACCATAACGGAGGTGAACCACCTACGAGTGCCGATCGCTCCCTCGAATGTTTACAAGACGTTCCGATCGATCTGCGGGGTGATAGAGAGGCAGAACTTCATAATTTTGCATGATGACATCAAGCAAGTGCCGGAAGCAGAGAAGAACACTGCTTGGCTAAAGTTCAAGGAGAGCTTTGACTATCCTGCAGCTGACGAGAACAGGCTCAAGCGGGCAGCTTTCAAGACGATGGGAAGTTCTTGAAAAAACTTTAAGTCCAACCTGGTCAGCGAGTAAAGGTGATTCCGAGGTCAACCACTGCACCAAGCGTTGGTGCACCACTAAGACCTGCTCCTGCTCCTTCAGCCCCTCCAGCTCCCGCTCATGATGAACAAGTAAAAAATTTTGAGTTACAATATGATACAGATTTTAAGGACGATCATATGGAGGCCGACAGCATGGCGATCCCTAAATCCCCACCCATGAAAAAGAGCAAGAAGGCGCTTTCTTCCCCTCCACAAATAACTAGCGAAAAACATGCTGCAAGGGGGAGAGGAAGAGGAAAAGTAAAGGTGCATGCCTCGCTTCTGGCTCCAAAGAAGCTAGATATGAGCAAAGGGCAGGAAGCACCTAAGAAGATCATTGCTCTGGCGTCCTTTCAACTAGGCATGCCATTGGTTGGAGACGACGCACTAGGCATGATGGGCAACGCTTGCAAGGAGCTTCACCGATACTACATGGAGAGATCCAACACGAGGAGGATGAATAAGGAGAGCAATATAATAGGCCATCACGATCGACATCCATTTCTTGGACCAGCAAATTATATTGTCATAGACTTCAAGGATCTATTCGACCTCTACAGGCTCCGAGCGGTGGACACAAGTCTCTTTAAGTGCTACTCCTTGTAAGTATTGTTGCGTACAAAATTTGGTAATAACAATCCATATAACATGCTTATAAGAGTGTTTGTCTTGCGTGTAGGTATAGTTGGAAGTGGTGTCTGAAGAATGCACCGGAAGTTGCCTTCCTAGATTCACAAGTAGTCACCGTCACAAATCTCCAAGGCAACCGTCAGGGAATGATAAACTATATCTATGACACCTTGTGGGCCCAGCAAGACAAGGAGTACATTATGTGTGCCTATAATCAATAGTAAGTGTGTACACCAAATATATGTAATTGCATGACATGTACAACTTTAGTATTTAACTTTCACTATATTAATGCCGCAATGCCCATTGGATCATTCTGGTCGTAATGCTTAAGTGAAGTACATGCCACTACATGAACTCCAAAATCAATAAGGACAATGATTGGACCCTGATTCAAGAAGCCATAGATGAAGCGTGGGCCACATATGTGAAGAAAGGAGGCTTGTTGTTGATGAGAAATTTTCCCACGCACTGGCCTGAAAGATTTGCTTAGCTCTAGTGCAGGTCCAAATTGGATCACCTTCGGTGTTTAGGGCATGCCAGTTGGTTTAATCCTGTAACCAACAAGAAACAAAGAATAGATAATTAAATTATGATTAGATCCTACTCGATCGACTATAGATATCTATAATACACAATTACTATTTCAAAACACATTTAGACTAAGTGATTGGGATAGATTGGTAGTATAACGAGACAATATAAATTGTCTAAAAGCACATTAGAACAGTAATTATATATATTTATAGCTTAGCTGATGTCATAGATCTAATGTGAATCGGCTAGTACTTCGATACGGTTTTATACTAAGATATTATTTCAAGCTAAATATACTAAACACGGATCAATCGGCTGTTAAGACGACTTAACATATTGATGTTGGGCTTAGCAAATTAAACTAGAATAAAATCTTAATATAAAAGGCGGTGTTAACACATCTAACAGTAATGAAACATATAAGATGGCTAAAACAGGTAAGATCGGCTGAAACCCCGATACTATCTCTAATAGCAGTCATTGAGCCGAATAGATATATATGATTCTAAGAGCGACTTAATAGATCAAACTGATACAGCATTAAGTACAAAAAGAAGCATGAGATCTATATAGACTAATGAAAACCTTTCAAGATGGTAGATACGACATATAATCCAAATCAACCCCAAGATCTAATCCTGTCGACTGTTATCGTCGAGGAGACGTCAGCCGATCATGGGTTAGATCTAGGCATTGAATCAGATTATATGACATCTATGATAAATTAAGCAATTCATGATAACGAGATCAGAGTGTCATGACGATGAAAGCATTAACCCTGATAGCACAAACAACTTGTAACAAGCAATTACCTTGCTCGGAGATCGGAATCCGATGCAGCCCAATGCGAGGCAAGAACTTGTCGAGATTGCAAGTAAGAGGTAAAAGGTGGCGATGCGCCGAGATTGTATTGGTTGTGTGTTGTCTTTAATTACATGGTCTCGGGTCATATTTATATCCGGATATACAATGAGTCCGTAATGGACACGATTCCTATTACAGATTGAACTATAAATATTCCTAAAATAAACCGACATTATCTATAAGAAAACTATACAAAATACTCTAATTTGAAGATACAATTACCATTGTAAGACGTTATCTGTAGATGGCAATATCTTCGAAACACTTAAAAACCGAATCCAATGATTATCTTCACGTTTTCCTTCCGGGATTGGTCTCATCTACTCACCCAATTGGAATCGGCTGTATCGGCTACCTTGTCCAACTTGGACTCAACCGACTGGCTCCCTAGCCGATTCGGACTCAGCCGACGCAGACTCTGTTTCCGAAAACCATGCGCTCCCTCGATTCCGCTTCAACCCTCGTTTCAAACTCGAGGATTTGCTTACCAAATTTGGTCGTTAACACCTGTACAAGAAAGGAGAAAACCGCCTCATCCATAAAAAAGACTTCCCGATCAAACAACAAGTGGGCGACTAGTGCGGATTCCACGTGTGCCACAACATGTGGATTCTGTATAAAGAAAAGGTGAAGACTTTGGCCGAATTTGAGGTTTGTGATCTCAATTATGATATATACTAACTACTTCGAAGAGTGTGTGTGTGTATATATATGTATATGTATATATATAGATCAATCAACTAATTTCGAAGTATGTACATGTAGAAAAAAATATCCAAGTCTGCACCTAGCAGCTTTGAGGAGATTCGAGAGGAGATAGCCGACTTCATTGTCCGTGACATACTTCACCCCAAAGGAATGTTTAGACTATGGGGTTCAAGTTAAATGATGAACATTGTTGAATATTTCAAAATTAATGTCAAAGACACATCATTATGTAACACTTATGTTCATATTATAAATTACAATCCGGTCAAATGTTTATGGATATACTTGCAATGCTAAATATAAATTTATTCCAATTTACAACTCAATTTTGCAGGTTTTGATGCTTAGCATTTGAAAATGTTATTGTGAAATATGTGAATAATGGATGTGTATGTGAATGGATGTGTGAAATATGTGAATGTCATATGTGATTTCTAAATGAGGTTTTCTGTGAATAACTGTATATATGAATGGGTATGCTAGGAAAGGGAATATATATATCTTGTTTCTATCATTTTGCAGCGGACATGGCTAGCAATGGCCCGAGGCTAGCCAAAAAAACAAAATTTATTTTTTTGGGGGAACACTCATCGGTGACGGCCTTTAACTTAAGCCCGATAAAGATAACAGCATCTGTGACGGGCTTAAGTTAAAGCTCGATTGAGTTGTTAGTCATACGTGACGGGCATTAGTTAAGAGCCGATTGAGATTATATCTTTGGTAACGGGTCTTTGTTTGACTGGTTTTCTGGAACAAACCTGTCGATGACGGGCTTTAGTTTAGGCCTGACAAAGATAAATGCATCCGTGACAGCCTGATAAAGACGACTTCTTACATCAATGACCTTTGCGTCATGACGGACGTCATATCTGACACAGATGAGGGTTGTCGTTCGATTGAGACGAGGGTGACCATTGTAGTGTGAGGATTGGCCATCCGTGTTAGTTGCTGACCTGACACGGATGAGTTTGTATGATATTTTTTAAAAAAAAGAGATGGGTCAGCTCGATTCAAACTGGTCCATCACGAAGTCGGATTCATAACAGATTCAATCATAGAATCAATCTCTTAAAACATAAATGACAAATTCATTCACAAAAAAGAGAAAAATCACCAGAACCACGTCCATGTGCCAAGAACGGATCAAGAATTCCTCCAACTTATCAATAATTTCAATATCCTATAGGTTGTTAACAAAAGATTCATCAAACAGATCGAACAACAAATCAACAAAAGATTGCAGCTGTCATTTCTGTTCCTCCCACCAAGGACCAAGCTCCACATAACAGCATGGGGTTCTCCCTGCACACGGACTTGCCGCCGCTCCTCTCGCATACAGGCTCACCACTGCTCCTCCCCCATGGGCTCATCGCCATCCTCATGCACGGGCCGCCACTGGGTGGCCGTCGGATCTGGCCGCCGCCTCCACCGTGTCGGAGAGGAGAGGGAGCAGGAGAAGGAGAGACATGTGCACGGAAGGAAAGAGGAAGAGGTAGGTGCCCGGTGACGACGAGGGAAAGCTCAGGTTCGTTAGGGGAATTAAGAGGCGGCCGCCATGGGAGGGTGGGGAAGAGGCCCAATCTAGCCCTCCCTACTCGTCGACAATGGTGGTGCGGTAGAGCTCGTCAAGGGGTGGCGGGAACGAGGTAGAGAGGGAGAGCATGAGGGATTTAGGGACTAAGGGGAGAGACGGAGGACTTAAAATGTTATTTCACCTTTTGGTTTAGCTCATCTCGGCTTAGTATTTTTTTTCCTGGTTTATTAAAAAACCGGTATAAATAATGAGATCATCAGTGTTGATTGGTGGCATAAACGGGCACTGATGACCTCCTCATCGGTGCCGGCTACATACAAACTCCTATCAGTGTTGAGTTTTCCCTAACCTGCACTTATGGGGCAGCTACTTTTGAGCAGTTCTTTAGTACCGAAAACTGTAAAAAAAAAAGAAGCTCATAACAGGAACATGTATGAACCTTCTAGGAAGCTTGGTAAAAATGCATGGGATGTGGAGGTCGATCTGGAGGAAGGCATGGAGTTATTTCCCAGCCGTTAAAAATAAATAAATAAAAGCTTAGAGATAACTCTGTATTTACTAAGAGCACCAAACCCTAAAGATGCTTCAATAGGAAAAGTTTGCACAGGAAAAATAGTGGACACCCTTGAATGTTTTCTTATAGAATGACTCTTACCATGACTTGCATCTCTTTTGTCACACCGCATGATTTAATATATACTTTTAAGTTGTCCCTAGCTAACTGGTGTGTGACGACTCCTAAAAGCTTTTCTCCCAAATTGTGATGTGATCTACTACTACTTCTGCCCCCTCAATATTAATTATTATATATAGGAATCCGCATCATCAGAAGAATATGATATATTCTGTCAAACCTATGTACTACACCTTACAATTTGCACAAGCACTAGCACACACTAGCTGAAATGGCTGCCCATGATACAAACAAATTATCCCTAGAGATAACATAAAGAACTAACTTTTTAAAGCTACAAATGACAAAAAATAAATTTGTCTTTTAACTACAGGAGTTTGTAAACTCCAGGCAACTGCCAAAGCAAACCCCCTTTGCGTCCATATTGGCGGTCTCCTAGTAAAGATGGTTTGGTTGACACAAAAAGAAAAATACAAGGAACCCATTGACCAGCTGTAGAAAAACAAAAGGAAAGACAGGGATGCATTAGATAATTACCAAAAAGTTAGGGATTTCAATGCAAATTAACCCTAAAAATACCTCCATCCTCTCCTTATAAATAGCTCCAAGAGCAACAAGAAGCAAGAAGCCCATCCCTGGGTACCTTGTGTATATAATCTCATTATTGGATCAAATTCAAAGCAACCTTAGCTTGATGGCTAACTAGCTAGCTATAAAGAGATAGGAGGATTAGATTCTAAGAGCATTGGGTTCCTAGCTTATCACATACCATATCTCTCCAAATCTAAAGCCCTTTCAATTGCATTTAGAGCCAGTGAACTTGATGCAAAGGGAGAGATTCTTCAGGCCAGTGGCATGCATGGAGAAGCTTGTGGCATCAGGGATAAGACCAATTGCTTCAGCTTGATCTTATGAGGAAGAGTTGGAGTTGTTCTTGGATTTGTCCACTTGAGGTGACCTTACAAAAATCTCTCTATCTGATCTCTCTGCGCTATATATAGAGATCTTCAGTTAATTAACTAGCTCATGAAGCTTGTAGGTTGGTTCTACCAATTAAGCTAACCTGAATTTGTATATATAGGTCATTGTTCAGATAAGAAAATTGTTTTTCTCGAGCAAGGAAAAGATGGCGCCGTCATCGCCGCCAGCGATGAACATGGCTTGTGCGAGACAGGGACGCCTCCGGCAGCGGTATGAAGGATGCTATCGCCTTGTGTCTGGGTATGTGCTTGAGTAACTTAGCTAGCTAGCTCTCTTCTACATCATGCATACCTGATACCTTGTGCACATTTCTTGGGGATGACACAACTGCAAAGTAGCTAGTTCTCTTCTCTCCAGCACTTTCATGTTGTCACATGAAATCACATGCTAATTAAGATGTTTAGAATGTCAAGAAAGAGATGCATCCTGAAGTCAATGAACAATTAATAACATGGCTTAGATAAGCTTAGAGAACAATTGCATTATTAGAAAAAGGATACTAGTGATAGCTAGCTAGCATCTTTTGACATGTACATACATACAGATATTCAGATTTATGACTTCCTTTTCCTTTGAACAGATGCATCCCTTACATGATCAAGGAGGATGGAGAAAACATCAGCTCCCTTCAAGATGATCATGTGCTGGAAAGGCTGCAAGTGCTCATGATCTCGACGCCGAAGCGAAGCGATCTCATCTTCCCAAAGGTGAGAGACCCCAATCAGCAACAACAACAATATGATGATCATCATATGCAAAAGCACAAGCCCAATCATGCATCCAAAAAAGAATCTGAATAATTTGCCTTTAAGTTCCAAGAAACTGCCATGCCCAAAAAAAAAAACCTTTCTTGCTTTCTTGGTGGTAGCATGCTCATGTGGCGTCCATCTGCATATGCAGGGTGGATGGGAGGACGACGAGAGCATCGGCGAAGCTGCCTGCAGAGAGGCCTTCGAGGAAGCAGGCGTCAAGGGCGTTCTAAGTGTAGGTGACCCCTCTCTGATGTGTCATTTATGTTTAAATAATTGCAAATTAGTTGTTAATTAATCAGGCCTTTTCTGAGGTCGAGTTGATTAATTAGTTGGTGGGGTATGTTCAGGATTAAAATAATATATGCATGATATGGAACATGTTTGGATTTATGCTCGTTTGTTTAATGTGTGCATTTTTTCCTCTTGGATAGATTTAGCAGGATGAGCAGTCACACTCATGGATGTCCCTTTTGATTGTGAATTGTGATTGATAGAATGGTCAATGTTAATAAGTGGCTACTACCGAAAAACATTCAGAAAAGTACAGCTATGAACAATACCTGTTGCTCACAAGTGATAGTTCTTTTGACAACTAGAAACAAGAGCAATTAAAAAAATTAATTAGAGAAATGAATTAGTATCTCCAAAGCAATATGTGATGAGTACTGCTACTAGTACTGTGTCCTACTCTGTCCTTTTCTTTTGTTGTTTCTAGCAGTAGCAGTACCAACAAATACACCAACAATCTGTTTGTTTTTGTTAGGTGGCCGAAAAGTCGCTGCCGCTTAACTACCATTCTACCACTAATCAGCTGTACTAATCTGAATAAACACTGAATATACATGATTTTCATGTGGTGAAAACGTGAGCTTTCCAACAGTGTCAGAGACAGAGAAATTGCAATAAGCTTTTCCTGAACTTTTTTTTACATGTCAAAGTTTCAAGCACATCATTCAGATATGTAAAAGATTCAGGAGTAGCATAGAACAGAGTAACCTATCAGCTGACAAACAAAAATGTGTTGAATTAATTCAGGGGACACCACTGGGAGAATGGATCTTCAAGAGCAAGAGCAAGCAGAGCAGCTGTGGCCTGGAAGGGGCCTGCAAGGGCTTCATGTTTGCTCTCCAGGTGACAGAGCTGCTGGAGTCATGGCCTGAGCAGACCACCCATGGCAGGAGATGGGTGAGCATACATCCCATTCCACGATTTCAGTTTCAGTTTCAGTTCATGTTCAGAGATCATCATCTGATGAGATGATTTTTTTTTTTTTGAGAAAAGGGCAGAGCCCTCCATTTCCATTAGAAAAATGTAAATCATCTGATGAGATGATGGCAACAAGCAGCAAGCAGCAAGAAGCTCACAATGTTCTTGTTGCAAGAATTTCAGGTGCCGGTTGAGGAGGCGTACGGGCTCTGCAGGTACGACTGGATGCGAGAAGCTCTGGACAAGCTCAAGGAGCAGCTCCTGTTTGCCGCCGGCAATGATCTCAGCGCCTCGCCGTCGCTGGAGCTGGACTCGTCGGCCGGCCTGTACATGGTGATGCCACCGGTGGCTGAAGGAGCTGTGGCATTGTGCTGATTGATGTTCCTGCTGCTGCTGATGATGATGATGATCCCTGAGAGGCAGAGAACCTGAACTTCCAGGAGGCAAAGTTTCAGATGTTGAGTGCTGATGGTTCAGGCTATTTCTCACCTGCAGAAAGGGCTTTTTTCTCACCTGCAGAAAGGGGATAGGCAACAATGTAAGATGTTTATTCCAATCACCAAAATGATGTCCAATCTAATAACTGTTCCTTGATCCTTACTGATGAGAACTAATGGGAAGAAAGTAGCTAACCATCTTCTGGACTGAATGCAATTGTAACATTGCGACATGCTCATTAGAAGTCTGAGAAATATCTGGTGTTCAAGAACAGAATTGATTCACAGGAAATGGAAACAATTTTTTTCGATAAAAGGGAAATAGAAACTTAATTCAGCATTTAACATGTGCTAAAATGCATAGTTCATGTAAACGAAGTCACCAACAAAGAGAAATCATGCTTACGATACCTTTGGTAGCTGCAGTGCACAGATCAGATCACTTGCAGTTGCAGTGAACATGGAACCATACTGATACTTTCATGTATCTTGCAAAGCATAGCTATTAGGTTGCTTCACAACCTATGAATACCACGATTGATTTCACGGAATTCTTAACTTATCCAGAATCTACGCAATAGAGAAATGTGAAATTCTCTGGTTAAGATACCATTTACCACAAGCTGCTAAGCAGCAAAAATATGACTGCCCATCATGCCTTATGACTGTTAACAAAACCCAGCTCATTTCGACTCTTCGACTGATTCAACAACTCATATCTGTTGGATAAGTACCTGTACTAGTCTAGTGGTTCCCTGCACTCTCTCTGATGCAGCACATGGTCCTTTGAGGTCCATGTGCTGCTGGTTGCAGTGGTGGTTTTTTCAGTTTATTGGCTGCACTACAGGGTCAAAGATGCTGTAGCTCTTTTAGGCGGTTAGTCCTTTGTTCCTTTGGTATCTTAGACTAGCTAGGACAGTAAATAATGCTTGCTGGCTGGTGGTGTGCAGCCATCCCTATATATGTAACCCCAACCTGCCTTAGAAGGTATGGCATTTGAGTAGAAGTAAACCAGAAAATTTCCGACTTCTTGAGTGCTATCCTCTCTCAATGAGAGTGCAAATTCCAGTGAATTCAGTTGCTAACAAGTGGTATCTTGCAGCCTGAACATCTCCTGCTTATCCCCCTCTTCAACCCAATTAACCTCTCTACCTGCAGCAGTAGTAGCAGCTGCTTCAGCAGCCCCTGTTTGTCTATCCTCTCCTGCACAGATGAGCTGCAGCAGCTCGTCGGAAGCCTTCTCTTCCCCACGCAGTAGTCCAGCGGTCTCTCATGTCCGTAGGAACGTCTCAGCACTCGCTCGGCTTGAGCGCGCGGCACCAGCAGGAGGCCGAGCTCGCCACGACGGAGGAGCGCGAGCGGGCAGCAGCAAGGCTCGCTGCGGCGGCGGCCCGGACAGCAAAGTGGCGACAACGAGGCGAGGAGGCGCGGCGCGATGCTTGAGAGGCAATAGCTACGACGACGGCGGAGGTTGAGGTTACGCGCGTAGTAGAGCGGGGCTCCACCGTCGGCGTCACCAACCCAGACCTCGAGTTGGCCGGGGAGACGGTGCAGGACTTGGCCGACAGGGAGGCGACACGAAAGCGGGCGGCGCGGTGGGTGGCCGCGGAGCCCCACGGGCGTGGTGGCGGCTACCCAGATGGGCGCGCACGTGCCGGCCGCGCCCTAGGGTGCCACAGTCTCGACGACCGTGGCAACCAGGCCAAGCGCAGGCACGAAGGTAGCCACTTGGGAGGCGCGGTCGCGGCAGTGGCAGCCCAGATAGGCGTGCACACGCCGGCCTTGCCCTTGACGGACACGACGAGTGCGACCTCAGGCACGGCCCTCCCGTCGACCTAGCGCTGGAGGAGATCCAGCAGCTACGGGAGAGGGCCGCCCAGCTCGAGGCGAAGCTGGAGTTCAACCGCCGGCTCGGCGGAGGGGACGACGATGAGCGTAGACTTCAGAGGCGACGGGGCTCTCTTTCCCCGGGCCAGTGCCATGGTCACCTCGGCTTCCAGACCGTCGTCAGGGACGCCGGCGCCGGTGGTGGATGGCCCCTCCTCACCAAGACCAACTACGCCGAGTGCTCCATGGTGATGAGGGTGAAGCTCCAGGTGCGGCACATGTGGGAGGCAGTCCGGTACGGCGACGTCGACTACGACGAGGATCGAGGGACGCTAGAGGCCCTCCTTGCTGCGGTTTCGCCTGAGTTGCAGTCTTCGCTTGCTTGCAAGCGGACTGCCAAGGAGGCTTGGGACACCATCGCTGCGGCGCGTACCGGTAGCGATCGCGCCCGTAGGTCCATGTTGCAAGCACTGCGCAAGGAGTGGGAGAGATTGACTTTCAAGCCAGGTGAGGACATTGATGACTTTGTTTTCCGTCTCAATACCCTGCTGCAGAAGTTGGTGCAGTACGGCGATGACACAATCGACGAGGAGAGAGCTATCGAGAAGCTCCTCCGCTGCGTTCCCGAGAAGTACAAGCAGATCGCTCGCTCAATTGAGTCTCTGCTAGACCTCTCCAGGATGTCGATCGAGGAGGCGATAGGAAGCCATCTTGGTAATTCATGATGCTAGTCAGAAAAATTCTCATTCCATGCAGGATACACCAATTTCATGATGAGATTAAAATGTTTGGCAATATCACATAATGTAGTTATATATGGCATGGTTCGATCTTTACCCATGTACTGTAGATTCGGAGCAACCGGATCTATAATATACACAGTTTTGTTTCTCCTGTCTATTATGAATAAACTATAGAGCATATCCCGACAACATGGTAATAGAACCTGTAAACAAACACGCAGACTATAAAAGCAAAGTAAAATATAATTTTTTTAAGGACTTTATAGAATATATATCTTATAGTGCTGCAATCTTTAATTGTATCATAGCAGTCCAAGCCAGGCCAGCATTCGAGCAATTTTCTTAGTTTGTTGTAGTCTACCTCATCACGACACCGTGGATCTCGTCCAGTCTGGGATATGTCCTGTTGATTTATAATTATTTGATTAATTATACAATTATATATACACACACATAACAAGGGGATAACTATTTCAACTTACACAAAACTGGAGGTCCATGAAGTGGTATTTCTCTTCTATAAAGAACCTGGCTATGTTGAACGCAATCGTCCGAATAGTCTAGGTTGAAGCAATCATGATCCATTGGTTTGTTTGCATCTAAAATCTCTAATTGTTTTTAGACTTATAGAGATTGGGTATGGTATGATACTTCAGACCCATTCTTTGCTAAAAACAAGGACCAAAAACAATAATCAATTGATAACATTTTTTTATTAAAGTATAAATAGTAATAGACGATTCATAATCATTTGAGTATAACTTCAAAAATCCATCAACCACCCATACGAGACGAAATAAATTACCACGAGTTCAGCAAGGCAAAAAACAAAACAAAAGAAAAGAAAAAAAGCCATGTCGGGCCCATTCTTTGGTTGGGTATAGCTTAAGGGGCCTTCCTGCAAGTTCAATAACAAAGACGGCGGGTATGGACGTCACCCAAAGTAAACACAATAGATAATGTATAGGGCAAAAATTTTGTCATGATGAATTAAACAAGATTGATGTCATAATTATTTATCAATCTAGATCTCTCTGTAATCTCCTCTGTGCTGCCTCTCTAGTTTATAGTAATTAGTATGTTATTTGCAATTAATTAGAAAAAATACTTACCCCAAACACTCTTTATCATCGATTGACCATATGTATGTGCTCAATCGATGACCCCCTTCGTTTCTGTCCATGAATATTCAAGTAGATGGTTTAGGGACATTAGCCATAGTATCAATAATTTACCATCACTTGGACTATCTTCATCACCATCTGGCTGTTCATCAAGTTCTCGATATCCATTCTTTATGTTTAATCTCGAATCGCTATCTCTACAACTTATAATACACCTAAAAAACTTCTCTAAAGCAACACAACAAAATGTACCCAGAGTGATTTCCTCTCCTAATTAACTTTCCTAATTATCGCATTTTTCCTAACATTTAACGGTTCAGATTCATTCTACCCATCTCTCTCTTACTCACTCATAATCCAACGGACGAAATCATTCGGATCAGCCCTACTCACTAATCCACGCGTCGCCGATCCAGTCCCCATCGTGCGTGCCATCCCCGCTCCATCCTGATCCATCGCGCGCCTCGAGGCCTCACCGCTGCATCGCGCCGCCGCCCCCATCCGTCGCCGCACAACTCCAGGCGGCGCCGCCAAGCCTAACTGCGCGCAAGGCCACGCCGACGCCCCGCACTGATCCTGTCCCCATCCGTCGCGACGATACCGTCCCCGCTCGCGACGGCACGCGCACGAGCTCGCACCGCTGCTTCGTCCTCTAGTCCTCGCCGCACCCAACCGCGCGCGAGCCCCCATCCACTGCCCTCTTCTCTCTTGTAGTCACCCTAGACCTGCGCCACCTTCGGTCACCTCGGCCAGATTGGCGCCAACATCGTCGCCATCACACGCATTCCTCCCTCGTCCATCTCGATCGCCGACGCCCCACCCAGGTAGCGCCGCCCTCGATGCTGCCCCTCCGTCATCGTCGCTGCGAGTCTTTTAAATTTATTCCTTAGGCTTAATCGTAACATTTCTAAGGCCTGCTCATTATAAAATGTGCAAATGTTTTTCGAGCATCGTAGAGGAAGAAGCATCTCGAGTGACGGCTAGAGCAGCGGCTCACCTTCCTCGATAGAGATAGAACTCGACATTGTGTTCTGGCGGGTAAAACTTCTCTTAAGGGTAACAAGCTTTGGTTCCGTGTTGTTCCAATGGTGAGCAATCGTCCGCGCTGTTTTGATATGTGATTTTATGTTTGACCGCGTTAGCAAGAAAGGCTTTGATGCTATCGTAGCAACGACTTTGGTTTGGGTGCTGCATCGTTTATTTTTTATTTCTCCAAGGGCTACTAAATCATGGGGTACTCTGTTTTTGGGGGGAGAAGATTATACTGCCTGAAGTTAAGTTGATCCTGCACAATGGCTTGAGCGCGACGTTTATGTGTGACATGTCTCCTCTTTTTACGCATAAAAAAATTCTTAGTGTACCCATGAACTACCTGAGCTTGATATATTTTACAAAGTTTTTCAAAGATAACATGTGTCAATATGAATGCTGTGGGTTGATCTTGAGCAGTCTAGGATGATTATCACCTTGCAAATATATTTGCATGGGCGTGAATAAAATCTGGAAAATGATAAGTGGAATTTCTATCAATGAGTTGTTTAGTGGTTTATAAGTACCACTGTGGCCACACATCTACACACAAGTGCCTGTTTGTATGTGCAAATTGCATGGTTTCACTTATGCTTATTATAAGTGTAATGGATGAATCGTGCTTTTGTGCTCCACTCGCAAACTTTTGGTAAAATTGAGAATTGGTGCCCTTATGATGTACAAGGAGACTGTCTCTTTCTTGGTAGCCTTATGATATCGATTTGTAAATTTTGGTATATTTATTAATTTGTCATATCTGTTAGCTTGAAACCTACATTGAAGTGAACTAGCCCGGTAACCGTCCGGGATCATCCCTCTCACTATTGACAGGGTAACAAGTGGTCTGTCATGGCGGATAGATAACCAAACCACACTGCATTTGACGATATATCAAACATCATCGGAGGAGGTATGTTAATTACAATCATTCAAGTTAAGTTTCTCTGATTTTTACCAAATTGTGACACACATTATACATGAAATCAACAGAGACAACAGTCGCAGATAATGAAGAGAGAGAAAAGAGAGGAATAAAAAACAACACGAATATCACGCACAAAAAGCGGTCGAGGAAACCAACAAACAAAGAGAGGAGCGGAATAGAAAGCAACATGAATACCGTGCAAGAAAAAAAACACCGACAATAGTAACTACTCCTGATCAAGGTATCCGCAATCTGATCATGTATACCATTCTTCTTTGTTTATGGGTCGAAATGAGTAACACGCTAAGTTTTTATACATGCTAAGGCTACTTTTATTGTCATCATACTTTATATAATTTAATTCATGCTTTATATAACTTAATGTTGTTTAGACATGTAGAAGCTACACCTATATCGATTGTCTATGCGCGTTCACAACTCATGACCCTAATATAAAATTTGATTGTGAAGTAAACACATTTTCATAATTTAATTGAAATTAATATTTAAAGTTGTCTATATGATCTAGTTGCTATATTCTTTTGTATCTTAAGTGCATATATTCCCTGTATTAGGGATGAAAAGCATCTACTTCATAGAGAAGGTAGAAAGGTCTTCTTGTAGAATATATTTAGTTGCAGCCTACTTGAGCATGATGGTGAGCCTAAGGTGACATTAAGTTATAAGACAAACAACATTAATGAAAGGATGCAGAACTATTTAAAAGTTAACATGGTGAAACTTAATTGTGTCATTTATTATATTTATTTTGACTGTTTTCTTTATGTACAGAAGATATATTGATGGTCATTACTTAAAAAATGAGAATATTTGGTGCAGGTTTTTCTTCCAATTAATATGAAAAATGTCACTGGTACTTGGCAGTTGTCTGTGCTAAACTACAAGAGGTACATGTACTCGATTCAATGGGACTAATGATTTTGGACCATTGAGGCCTCAAGATGTAATTAGTAATTATGTCTTTTTTGACATGTTTTCTTATTATATTGTTATTAATCTTGAAAAAGTGATACACAATTATTATAACAGTTAAAAGGACTAGAAAGACAAATGAAATTTGCATTGAAACATAATAAAAACCTCAACCGAAACAAGTGAAAGAACCTAGATTTCTTAACATGGCCTCTTATTGAGAAGATCCAAGAGTCAATGCAAAGAGATGGACAAATTCATGCCATGTCACTTGTAAAATGTCATTAGACTTATTTTCATGTTTGATTTTTTTCCTCTTTATTAATTAATTAATGCATAGGACATCGTGTGGTTTGTGGATGGTAAATTTCATGGAATATTGGACAGGATCTTCCATCTCTGATGAAATAACTCAGCTAATTCATATATGACTAGATAGATTTGCACTATATTATGGATATGCATAAAAATTTCAGTTAGATGTCAAATGGCAACGTGTATGATTGATGTAGCGTGTCATTTGACATCTAACTGAAATTTTTTATGCATATACATTATACAGTGCAAATCTATTTAGTCATATATAAATTAGTTAATTTATTTCATCAGAGAGGGAAAATCATATCCAATATTCCATGAAATTTACCATCCACAAACCGCACGATGTCCTATACATCAATTAATTAATAATTAGAAAAAATCAAACACAAAAATAAGTCTCATGGCATTTTACAAATGGCATGGCATGAATTTACCCATATCTTTGCATTGACTCTTGGATCTTCTTAATAACAGGCCATGTTGAGAAATCTAGGTTCTTCCACTTGTTTCGGTTAAGGTCTTTATTATGTTTCAATGCAAATTTCATTTGTCTTTCTAGTCCTTTTACCTGTTATGATAATTGTGTATCACTTTTTCAAGATTAATAACAATATAATAAAAAATATGTCAAAAAAGGCATAATTACTAACTACAGTCTTGAGGCATCTACGATCCAAAATCATTAGTCCCACTGAATCGAGTACATATACCTCTTGTAGTTCAACACGGACAACTACCAAGTACCAGTGACATTCTTTATATTGATTGGAAGGAAAACCTGCACTAAACATTCTCATTTTTTAAGTAATGACCATCAATATATCTTCTCTACATAAAGGAAACAGTCAAAATAAATATAATAAATGACACAATTAAGTTTCACCATGTCAGCTTCTAAATAGTTCTGCACCCTCTCATTAATGTTGTTTGTCTTATAACTTAATGCCAGCTTAGGGTCACCATCACGCTCAAGTAGGCTGCAAATAAATGTATTCTACAAAAAGACCTTTCTACCTTCTCTATAAAGTAGATGTTTTTCATCTCTAATACAGTGAATATATGCACTTAAGACCTGTATAACAAAAGAATATAACAAGTAGATTATATACACAACTTTAAATATCAATATTTTAATAAATTATAAAATGTGCTTACTTCACAATCAAATTTTATATTAGGGTCATGAGTTGTGAACGCGCATAGACAACCGATATATGTGCAGCTTCCACATGTCTAAATGACATTAAGTTATATAAAGCATGAGATTAAGTTATATAAAATACGATGACAATAAAAGTAGCCTTAGTGTGTATAAAAACTTAGCGTGTTACTCATTCCACGCATAAACAAAAAAGAATAGTATACATGATCAGATTGTGGATACCTTGATGAGGAGTCGTTACTACTGCCGGTGTTTTTTTTCTTGCACGGTATTCACATTGCTTTCTATTCCGCTCCTCTCTTTGTTCGTTGGTTTCCTCGACCCTTTTTTGTGCTCGATATTCGTGTTGTTTTCTATTCGTCTCTTCCCTCTTTTTTCTCTTGTCATCATCTGCAGGTGTTGTCTCTGTTGATGTCATGTATAATGTGTGTCACAATTTGGATAAAAATCAGAGAAACTTAATATGAATGATGGCAATTAACATACCTCCTTCAATGATGTTTGATATGTCGTCAAATGCAATGTGGTTTGGTCATCTATCCGCCATGACAGACCACTTGTTACCCTGTCAATAGTGAGAGGGATGATCCTGGACGGTTACCGGGCTAGTTCACTTTAATGTAGGTTTCAAGCAGGTATGACAAATTAATAGATATACCAAAATTTACAAATCGATATCTTAAGGCTACCAAGAAAGAGACAGTCTCCTTGTACATCATAAGGGCACCAATTCTCAATTTTACCAAAAGTTTGCGAGTAAAGCACAAAAGCACAATTCATCTGTTACACTTATAATAAGCATAAGTGAAAGCATGTAATTTGCACATACAAACAGACACTTGTGTGTAGATGTGTGGCTACAGTGCTACTTATAAAACACTGAACAACTCATTAATACGAAATCCACTTATCATTTTTCAGTTTCATTCATGCCCATGCAAATATATTTGCAAGGTGATAATCATCCTAGACTGCTCAAGATCAACCCACAGCATTCATATTGACACATGTTATCTTTGAAAAACTTTGTAAAATATATCAAGCTCAGGTAGTTCATGGGTACACTAAGAATGCTTTTTTATGCGTAAAAAGAAGAGACATGTCATAGATTAAACGTCGCGCTCAAGCCATTGTGCAAGAACAACTAAACTTTAGGCAGTATAATCTTCTCCCCCCAAAACAGAGTACCCCATGATTTAGTAGCTCTTGGAGAAATAACAAATAAACGATGCAGCACCCAAACCAAAGCCATTGCTACAATTGCATCGAAGTCTTTCTTGCTAACACGATCAAACATAAAATCGCATATCAAAACAGCGTCGACGATTGCTCACCGTTGAAACAACACGGAACCAAAGCTTGTTACCCTTAAGAGAAGCATGGTCGCACACATCAATTCATTACTCGATCATACACTAAACACAAAAATTACCAACCAGTATCAAACATAAGTCATCACTTTTTTCAACGATAATAGTATTAGAATAAGTGTCACGACACAGAATATTCAGGTTGTGAATGTAGGATCACGAAGTTAGAACATATAATACTGAAGAGGCATGAGCTACATAACCAATCCCAACAAGAGTCTGAGTAGACAACTACAGATCACAGGATAGACTCCACTGGTAATCTAGATCCACTGAAAAGCTTTTAAGTAGAGTTCTCTTCATCCCCTCAAACAAACCGTTTGAGCTCTCAGCAAGACACAAGCACAGGCAAACGATAGTGATAGTCAAGAAACAAAAGAAGTTTTACCTGCTAGGAAAACAATGTCAGGAGTTCTATCTCTATCGGGGAAGGTGAGCTGCTGCTCCGGCTGTCACTCGAGATGCTTCTTCCTCTACGATGCCTGAAAAACATTTGCACATTTTATAATGAGCAGGCCTTAGGCATGTCACAGATTAAGCCTAAGGAATAAATTTAAAAGACTCGCAGCGACGACGGCAGAGGGGTAGCAGTCGAGGGCGGCGCTACCTGGGTAGGGCGTCGGCGATGGGGATGTGCGATGGCGACAGTATAGGCGCCGATCTGGCCAAGGTGAGCGAGGACGGCGCGGATCTAGGGTGACTGCGAGAGAGAGGACGATGGCGGATGGGGGTGGCGACGCGCGGCGACGGATGGGGGCTCGTGCGCGGCTGGGCCTGGCGAGGACTGGAGGGTGCAGCGGCGGCACGGACTCGCGCGCGGATGGGCCCAGCAGCGGCTGGGGACGATGGTGCGGCGGCGCCCGTGCACCCTCACGAGCGGAGACAGGATCGGCGTGGCGAATGGGGACGGGATCGATGCGGGGCGGCGGCATGGCGGCGGATGGGGGCATGCGATGGTAGATGGAGGCGGCGGAGCGGCGGCGAGGCCTGGAGGGCGCAGCGGCGGCGTGGGCTCGCGCACAGCTGGGCGCGACAGCGGCTGGGGGTGGCGGCGTCCACGCGCCCTCGCGAGCGGGGATGGGATCGGCGTGGCGGTTGGGGACTAGATCGGCGTGGGACGACGACGCAGCCTCGCGCGTGGCTGGGCGCGGCGAGGCCTGGAGGCACGTAGCGGCGGCTGGCGCGCGCGCGATGGGGACTGGATCGACGGTTCGTGGATTATTGGGCAGGGCTGATCCGAATGATTTCATCCGTTTGATTATGGGTAAGTAAGAAAAAGATGTGGGTGGAATGGAATGAATCTGAACCGTTAAATGTTAGGAAAAATGCGATGATTAGAAAAGTTAATTAGGAGAGGAAATTATTATGGGTACATTTTGTTGTGTGGCTTTTAGAAAAGTTTTTTAGGTGTATATTAAGTGGTAAAGATAGAGAGTAGAGATAAGATAGAGAGATTACCTGCAGCTTGCACTCATGCTGTTGCATCTGGCTGGCAGTGGAACTCCCGTCTGTGGATCATGCGCTGAGACGACAGCCAAGATGCTACGGATCAAGATGTCATGCAGGATATCCAGCAGGATCTCTGTCTCCACCTCCTTCTGATACGCCTCAGCTCCAAGGCTCGAAGCGTCTGCTTCCTAATGACCTTATTCTCCCAGTGACCTCGTTGAAGCCCTGCACCTCTGTCAAAGAAGTTGGAGGCTGCAACGGCGCCACGTCTAAATCGCACCGCGTGTAGTATTAGATCTGAAGCACGTAAACATATTGACGTTGGCGTCGCGTGGAGACGACGGTCTGGGGTGATAATAAATATTTTAGATTGACCCTAAAGATATATACGGTAGATATGATTTATGGAAACTCTCTAATTGGAAACACATCTACGGAAACTCTCTAATTGGAAACTGTATATATCGACATCGGGGTTCAATCTGTCGAAACTGTGAAAAATTTTGGGGATGGCGAAATTCTGAAAATTAAAAAAACAGAATTCTTTCGGAAGTTTCGAACAAAAGTTTCAAACAAAATTTGAACTTGAACAACAAAATTAGGGGAAATTTGACCTGACCTCAATGGAGATTGGCAGCATCAACAGGGGAGCACAGCAATCGTTAGAGCTGCCACACAGATCGGTCGCCGGGGAGCGCCACGCCACTGTTCAAGCCGCCACTTGCCAATGAGCAGTGCAGTTGCCGACGGAAGATGGGGCACATCATGCCGGAGAGTCGCTGCAGTCCACATCATGCCGGAGATACGCCCGTCGCTCCAGTCACCGCGCCACCTCGGTCACCGCTTCACCACCATCGAGGACTCGGAGTAGCCATCCCGCCACCTCGGTGGGCAAGCTGCTGCGTTATTGGTGCAAGGCGAGATGGGGATCCGATTGATGCTAGCGAGGGCGAAGATTTGGTGGGGATTGGGTGAGGACCGGAGGGTGAGGCTGCGGCACTTGAGAGGGCCGGGGAGCAACGAGACCTAGGCGTGAAGATGTGCCGTGGCGCGAGGGGAATCTGTTTCCGGCGCAGGTGGATTCGTGTCCGGGGGAGGCGTCAGTGGCGCGGTGGGATGGCGAACTGGGGGTCGGCGGCGGCATATATGGTGAATTGCGGCGGCGAGGGGGACAAAGGTCTAGGGTATCGGGGACAATGCAAGAGAGAGGAGGGGAGCTGGGGAGGCGTCGGGTTCCCGACGACGCGGGTACGGGCGCGGGAGATGGGATCGCGGAGGCGATGGGGAGGCGGCGCAGGTGCGGGCGTGGGAGAGAGCGGCGGGAGATGGAGCGTGGAGGCGACGAAGAGGAGATGGAGGGGAGACGGCACGGGCGCGGGTGCGGGTGCGGGCGCGGGCGAGAGCGAGGGCTCGGGCAGGCGCAGGCGCGGGAGATGGCAGCAGGAGACGGCACGGGCGCAGGAGAGCGCGCGCGGGAGACAGCGTGGGCGTGGGCGACGGGAGATGGGGCGCGGGTGCGGGCGGAGAGGAGATGGAGGCGAGGCGCTGGGGAGAGGCGCGGCGCGGGCGAGAGCGAGGGCTCTGGCGGGCGACGCGGAGTAGTGCGATGGGAACGAGGGGATGCGCGAGGCGATCTCGGTCGTTGGATTCAGCGAGCGATCAAATGGTTCATATTTGGCGGGTCTGTTTGGGTGAAGATTAAAGACCATCAGTACGCTTTTTACGAATCACATTAGACTAATTAGTTGAGGAAGTCATATTAGACTTTTGCCACAAGTAAACATGAAGTTACAAATTTCCAAAGAAAAAAACACGGTGTTACAAAAGTTCCAAAAGAAAAAAATGGAGTTACAAAACACGAAACAGACGTTTCGATAGACCTTAAGAAAGAAAAATAATAATTGAACGAGAGATGGGCAAAAAAGAAAGTTTCGGTTGGAACTCGCATTAAAATTCCTCCATAATCTTCATGCATTAAGTCATTCAAAAGAATTTTAATAGGACTTTGAAAAACTAGAATCCTTTGAAAGGAACGACCGAATAATAAAATTCCAGCCAGATGAAATTATACTCCAGGGGTATGGTCAAAGAAATTTTGCCCGACGAAATAAGGAAATCCCATATCTACTTAATCCCAAGCTGACGGTTATGCCGGATTTTGATTGGATCACGTGGCACCTATATCTTCTGAAATAAATCCTGAATTTCATCTAAAAAAATATTACAGAAAATCAAGACAAATAAAAATGGTATCACGTTAGTACGATATGTGACCCATTGAAAAGCGGATGTTGGAGATGTCGCTAGTTTTGCGATTACGTTCGATCGGTCGCTATTTTTATAATTTGTATTAAAATAATATTATTTCAAAAAAAATCCTACAATTAGTACCATTCTATACACTAACAAATAATAGATAAATAACAAATAATAGATAAATAGTAATAATATATCTTCGAACAATAAATTTTACAAAACTATAACCAAATTATAAAAAACTACACACTTATAGTTTTGTATTACAAAATTATATATTTAATGTAAAATTTCTCATAGAACTATATATTTAAGATAAAGATAAAGTATCAAAAAATAAAGATTAATTAGAAAACTTATCACAAAACTACATTGTTTTGTGTTTTGTGTCAATTTAAGCATAAAACTATAACATTTATAGTTCTAACATAATGATAGTGCTAGTATTTTAAATTCTAGAATATGCAGCTTTATGATAACTTTAATTAAATATGTAGTATGTAGTGGTTTTGTAATATAATGCTTTAGTTTATGTATTTTTATGAAATTGTTCAAAAATTATAATAATGGTATAGGTCTAATTAACCCAAATCTACAAACTCCTCCCTTCTCCTCTCTCTCTCGTCCATTCCGGCGTCGCTGCATACTCGCCTCCCAGCCGGTCGGGCGGGCGGCCGATGTCACATGTGTTGTCGCCTCCCTTTGTATCACTCGGCTCCACCTCACGTAAAACATCTGGCGCCAACTCCTTCTCGTCTCTCTCACATGCCCATGCGGTGAATCAATCTCGTGGTAAGAGTCTCCGAGGCAACTATAAATCGGGCGTCCGATTTATAGGGGAAAAATCGAACACCCCTCCTACATGATGCTATCTAGGTCCCTTTTGGTAGGGATTCTCCTCCGTGATTCTTACTAGAATCACTTGGAGCTAAGCCAAACGGACAAAATTTGTACAGATTCTTGAAAGAATCAGTTGGAGTGATTCCTCAATTTTACACAAGAAAACAGAATCACCCATTTTGTTGTTTCTCGGAATAATCCACCCAACCAAGTATGAAAGTACCCATAATATTTTCAAAAATTTACTTGCCACTACCACTGCTATACCCCCCATTCTCTGGCTTGCCCTCACGCTTATAGGTGGCCAAACGGGCCGCACGGCACGGCACGAGCATGGGCACGATTTGGCACAGCACTATTGGGTATGGCTGATTAGCGGTGCCGTGCCTCTTAGTGATGCCGTGCTGGGACTTAGGCCCAGGCACGGCACTAAGAGCCCTAGAGCGTGCCGTGCCATGCTGCTGGGCACGACAACACTGCAGTGCCCGTGCCGGCACTGGCACTAAACAAAGTACAATTTTCCATGTAACAACTTAACAACTACAAATACAAATGAGTTCATGTGATTATCACAGAAAGTAGAAATACAAGACATATATATCAAAAGATCATTTTATTGGGAGCTTGTGCAATGGCTGCCTCATTAAAAACCTGTCTAGGTAAAACTCACCCTTGTGAGAAACCCTAGACAGGGAAAAAGAGTACAGCCAAGCTCCATTATAATTTATAATGTCCATATTATAGTCCAGAGTCCACAAAGTCCACATTACAGTCCACATTACACAAATGATCACTAAGAGAGTAAGCTACTCAAAGGATTCATCCTCTTCCTCAAATGCTTCTTGAAGCTCCTTGTCCTCAAAGTTTCTTTGCGACCTTGCTTCAGCAGCCTCTCCCAATCCTTTAGGCAGGTCAGCATCTCCACCATTTGTGGCTTCAGCTTTCTCCTCCGCTCCTCGATGATCCTGCCAGTCATGCTAAAGGTAGATTCAGAAGATATGGTAGAGACAGGAATAGTTAAAACATCTTTAGCCATGATGGACAGCACTGGGTATGTAAGTTTGTGCTGATGCCATCAGTCCAATATGTTAAAGTCATCATTTAACTGGTTCACAGTGTCACAATCCAAGTAAGATATGAGTTCAGATGCATTAGAAGCGAAAGATGCAGCATGCAGCAGGGAAGTAGCAGAGGTATCTCTAGAAATGATTAAGTGTGTAGTACTAGCTAGAGTATTCATACCAGAATCAAGATCACCATCATCATCATAAATTTCATCCCAAGCAGACCTTTTCTTACCAGACAGGTTAGGAGTGTCAGTCTTCCTCAACCTTATAGCTCCATATTTCTCCTCATACTTATTATAAACATCTGTAAGTCTAGCTCTAGTTGCAAGCTGGTAAGAAGTGTAATCTGTACTAGTAAGGGTACCCAACCTCCTGAGCACTCTATGAAAACCTTTCATTTTAGCTCTAGGGTCAAGGATAAATGCAAAAGAATAAAGCAAAGGAATGTCACTCTAGTACTTATTATATTTGTCTATCATAGGTTGAACCACAGCTCTTATGTGACAGTCATTAGCATAGCTCTTCAGGTGTATAGTAATCTTAACAAGATAATGAAGCATTAGATGAGATGTAGGATAGTAAACACCGAGACAATGCAACGATAGCATCATAAAATAGTTCAAGAAATTTAAGCACTTTACTTGCAATTTCCCAATGTTCTTCAGTTAAAAGCAATTGACCACCTTCTACTCTATGATAATGAGCATGGATGAAAGTAGTCAATATGTTACTATGAGGAAACAAATTTTTAAGCATAAGGTATGTAGAGTTCCACCTTACCTCCATGTCTAGCTGAAATTTTCTAGGCTTAACACCAGAAACCAAATAGTAACTTTTATATGCAGCAATTCTTTGGTTAGATGAGTTAATAAATGAGATTACAGTTCTAAATCTTTCAATCAAAGGCTTAAGAGCATCAAGAGCCTCCTTAACAATCAGATTTATGATACGACATGCACAACGCTGATGCAAGAACAAAGAACTAACAGGATTAGGACATGCATCATTTTCATTTGGATCATCTATGACATCAATGCCAAGATATTTAGAGAGCACAGGTCTAAGTTTTTTCATGGCAGCAACATTAGATGATGCATTGTCTAAAGTAACAGCAAAAACCTTATCAGTCAAGCCATAATCAGAAAGCACAGATGAAACACAATCAACAATATTCTGTCCACTGTGGGACACATCAATAAGCACAAGACCTAGCACCCTCTTCTCAAGTTGCCAATCAAAGTTTATGTAATGAGAAACAACACTAAGGTAGTCCTCTTTGACATTACCAGACCAAATATCAGCAGTCAAACACACACAGTGCACAACAGAAGAACTAAGGGTCTCAACAAGCTTAGACTTGCGCTCAGTGAAAAATTTAACCATGTCTCTAATGGTGGTTTGTCTAGAGACAGCAACAAATGCAGGGTTATGAGCAGTTCTAATGTAATCCTCAAATGCAGCAGTTTCACCAAGACCAACAGCAAGATCTAGCCTAGCAAGCAAACGAACAAGCTCAGTTCGAGCACGCATAGGACAGTACTCCCAGTTGCGGATACTACCATCAAAATTAAAAGAGATCTGAGACTGAGCCATGCGTGTTTTCTCATGGCGCCTGGGGCATCTATCCCTATGCCGAGTGAGGTGACCAGCGCCACCACTAGAGAGAGCAGAGTACTGCCTAAAACAATGATTGCACTTAGCAGCATACCTGACCTTCTTACCATTCACCATTTTGAATAGCTTTTGGAAATCTTGCCACCTTTGCGAGAGTCGAGGACGAGCACACTTGGCCTCCTTCTCAACCTCTCCGGGAGCATCGGCTTCATCGCCTCCATGATCACCGCCATCGTCGACGTCGATCTCGATCGGAGTCGTAGACGGAAGGCTACGGCCGAACAGAGCCTGCGCGTCCTCTGTCAAGTCCTCTTCATCGTCATCTCCGGCCATCCCACACAGCCGCCTCTCATCATTAGTGTCCATCGAGACAGTCTCGTCATCAGAGACGGAGGCGGAGGCGGCCATGGTCCCTCGTCGGCGTCATGGTTCCTCAACGGCTGCACAAACAGAGAGAACAAAAACAGATCTAGGGGTTAGGGATCGAGACAGACAAGCACACACAAGAAAAGAATAGATCTAGGGTTAGGGTTAGGTCACCCACCTTCGCAGCCGAAGCACCAGTATCGCCGACGAGCCCAAGAGCCCTGGTTCCTCAACGGATTCTCATCCGGAGCACCAGATCCAGGTGAGATGGACGGAGACGGAGACGAAGCAGACAAGGAGAGGACAAGGCTACATCGATGTTGCGGGATCAAGAGGAGGGAAGAAGTTCTGTACCGTGCCGTTTGCCCGTGCCAGCCACCGGCGGCTCAAGAAGCCACCGGAGGGGGAGAAGAAGAAAGGAGGGGGAGGGATCCAGAGCGAGAGTGCGGCGCCGGCGGGACCGAGACTGCGAGAGCAAGAGAGAGGGTTCCAGAATGAGTCTAGGGTTTCCGGGTGCCGATGGGGGGGGCGGCGCCAACGTAGCGGAGCCGCCAAAGCGAGAGCGCGGCGTCGGTGAGACCGAGATTGCTACAGCGAGAGAGGGTTCCAGATCTAGAATGAGGCTAGGGTTTCCGGTGCCGATGGGGGCGACGGCGGTCGCGTTATATAGTGCCCCGGTCGGATGGGCCGGGGGGCATCAATGGCTGGGGCCCAGGAGGCGGGGAGCCGTGCCGGCCCAATAAGTTGTGTCGTGCCGGGCGGCACTACGGGCTGCCATGGAGGCCCAGGCACGGCACGGGCCAGGTCGTGCCAGGCACGGGCACTAAGCTACCCGGGTCGGGCCGTTCCTGGGCCATGCATTTTCGGGCCGTGCCCGGGCCGGCCCACCGTGCCTATGCCATATGGCCACCTATACTCACGCTGGGCCTCTCCATCCGCACGCACGCGCTAGGGTTGGGGGGTCCTGCACGTTGCCGCCAACCAAGCTCGTCGCCGCCTCCGAGATTCCACCGGCCACCAGCCCTAGCATCTCCCCCGGTCGTGTCACCCCTAGCCTCCCTCAGCCGCGCCACCCTCGGATCTCCCCCTGTCACGCCTCACCCGACCGCGTCGTCCCTGCCCGCGCCACCCCTGGCCTCTTCCCCCGCTGTGTCACCCCTGGCAGCGCCGCCGCCTCGACCCAGAGGCCGCCACTGTCACCAACTCCCCCTGTCACACGGTGAGTTCAGTGTTTGTTGGCAAACAGAGAGAAAAATAAGCATGTTAGTTCATTGTTTCTTGGCAAAATTTAGGATATAGAAGGAGATCAGAAATAAGATGGAGATGAACCAAATTTTCAGAACAAATTAGTATTCATGTAGACCAAATCTGATCAGCCCTAAAAAAATGGCATACTTGTGATCTGTCTCTACAAACAGAACATAGCTCATGCACTCACTCTTGTCTGAAGCACTTTTTGGATACAATACTTTATTCTTGATCGTAAGACAATTAGCCGAGATCCATCGAGCGATGCAAACTTTCAACCAAATGTATAACCATGATATTTTCAATAGTAACTTGTTATTGTATGATCTCTTTTGATCACGCAATAACACAATTTGCTAGATTTTTTCAGTTATTACAGTACTAGAATTTTCAGTTCTTACATCACAATAACTTGTTGTTTAGATCTAAAATGCCTATAGTGGATAATGTTGATTGGACCGATGAGAACACTAGAATAGTTTGTGAGTTGTTCTTGGAGCAAGTTAGGGCCAGGAATCGCTCTAATATCCCTTTGAACAAGGTTGGGTATGACAATATAATTATGTAATTCGAAGAAAAGACCTGCTTGCGATATCAAAAGCTGCAATTCAAAGATAAATGGGCCAAGTTGAAGAATGATTATAACCTTTGGAAGAAATTGATAGCTAGGGAGACTGGTTTAGGTTGGGATCAAGCTAAGGGTACCATTGTTGCATCCGATGAATGGTGGGCATGTTCAAAAAAGTTGATTTTTTGTCTTCTGTTCATTGCAAGTTAATGTAATTGATTTGCTAATATAGTTCTAATTATTACTTTGTTGTGTTCATAGGCTTTGCAGGTTGTTTGAAGTTCAAGTTAAGAGGGCTTCAAAATGAACATTTACTCCAACATAGTTTTGAAGACCTTCACAATCGGTAATCATCATTGGAATCATGCTAGGGGTAACTTACCAGAAAGTTCAACCCAATCTACCAGTAGTGTAAATGTTGATGACATAGAAGATGTGTTCGAATTTGATGACAACAACAGTGCCGACGAAGATTTCTCTCCACCTATCAAGAGAAGAAAGAAAGTTGTTGGGAAGGAGGCGAAGAAACCAAAGACTAGTGGTGGACATTGGTTCTATGAACAAATGACCCACTTTGTTGACAACCAACAGAAATTAGCTGCATATGTTGAGTCTTTTGTTAAGGGGGAGGACCCATCAGGGTTTTCCATCAAAGATGTCATGAATCTTGTGAAAGAATGTGATGTTGTTTTTGGTACCAAAGAACATTTTATTG
Organism: Oryza australiensis; assembly: GCA_019925245.2. Classification (NCBI taxonomy): domain Eukaryota; kingdom Viridiplantae; phylum Streptophyta; class Magnoliopsida; order Poales; family Poaceae; genus Oryza; species Oryza australiensis. The sequence goes on along the minus strand of JAIFGZ020000565.1, from coordinate 657,066 downwards.
TCTCTGAGATTTTCACAAAAAAATATGAGAGAGAAATGTTCATGACCTTGGATAGGCCAGAAGAAAGATTTGCATGGCTCACCATGAAACATGAAGCCAAGGAGACCAAAAATGCTAAGTAGTGGCCTAGCATGTTATGTGTGTTTGAACATTTTTGTATTCACTATGTGTTTTTTAATAATTTACTATTTATAAGTGCTATGTGTTATGTGTGTTTGAACAATTTACTAGTTATAAGTGCTATGTGTGTTCGAACAATTTCCTATTCATAAGTGATGTGTGTTTGAACAATATCTATTCGTAAGTGTTATTATGTTCATGTATGTTCTCTATGTTGAGTAATTTTTTTGTTGTGTGTTGTTTTCTTCATATGTATTGTTCTCATCGCGGACACTATTGTGTTCAATTTTTTTTATGTTTCAGATGTCATCTAATGAATCTGATGGAAGTAAGGAAGATGATGCATTGAAATTAGAGGTGACACGTCGTCATCAAGCTTTACAAGGTACTTCTTTTTCAGCTGCTTGCTTACTTGGACAATACTTTATGAAATATTATGATAAAAATGAACCAAGAACATCTCAACTTAGTGGATATGCATGGGTACAAGAGACTCTTATGACTCCGGAGGAGAGTCACCATATGTTTCGCATGAACAGTGTTTTATTTTGCAAGCTACATGACTTATTAGTGAGTACCTATGGCCTCAAATCAACTAATTACATGAACTCTATGAAATCACTTGCCATCTTTCTATTCATACTTGGAGGTGGTGAGTCCAATAGAAGGGTTCAAAATAGGTTCAAGCATCTGGTGAAACAATTAGTAGAAAATTTGAGGAGGTCTTGTTCAGTGTGATTAGTATGTGCAAAGGGTATATATGTCCTAAAGATCCTAACTTTCATTGATTTCATAATATGATTAAGGATGATAGCAGATTATGGCCACATTTTAAAAATTGCATTAGTTCCATTGATGGGAGTCATATCACAGCAAATCCACCACAACAAAATTATATCAGATACATTGGTAGACACAAGAGTCTCACTCAAAATATGATGGCAGTGATTGACTTTGGCATGCGCTTTATATATGCCTCTATTGGACAACCAGGATCTATGCATGACACTAGCGTCCTTTATCATGCATTAAATGTGGACAAAGATATATTTCCTCATCCTCCACAAGGTATATTTCATTTACATTACATGTAAATATTTATTTTTTAATAAATATATTATTGACTTCGCACATATATCGTAAATAAATATTATCTTGTTGATGTTGGATACCCAAATAGGCCAGGGTATATGTCACCATACAAGGGGCAAAGTTACCATGTTCCTAAATAGAGAAGAGGCCCTCCACCAAGTGGTGAGCAAGAGTATTTCAATCAGCTTCACTCAAGTATACATAAGTCGCTGAGCACATTTTTGGTGTATGGAAGATAAAATGATGTATCCTTTTAAAGACGCCTACCTATCCGATGGACAAGCAAAAAATGATTGTGGCAGCCACCATGTGCCTTCACAACTTTATACGTCAGAATTATACAAATGACAAATATTTTTGAAGATGTGAGCGAGACCCAAATTATGTGCCAACTATACGTACAAGATATGCCAGATATGCCATATCTCAAAATACATCAGATACATGTACTTCATAATTTAGTGATACATCTATGGACAGATTCTGTGATGACCTACCAAGTGCATAACGGGGTTCTAGATCAACTTGATGCATATGAACTTTTATTAGCATATTATTATTTTTTTAAGAACTCTATTTTATGGGTTAACTGAAATTTTTTTTCCTGTGTCAAAGTACTTGTCCTATATGAACAGAAATAAAGACATGTATGGATTAACTAAAGTTTACGCTACTTATTTCAGTAATAGAAACCTGTATGGATTTTATTTGCTGATGATTTGTTTGATTCGTTGTTCTGCTAATCTAATGGATATCCGAAAGAATTCATCCTAATCTCCCAAAATATCCAACAAACTATTAAAATATTACCGTATAATGAATGAAATAAAATAAAACTTGGAAAATCTGGACACGAAATCATCTCATACAGCATGTTGTTCAATCATGTCATGCTCACCACTAAAATCACTAAAATCAGGCAACTAGTCATGCTCAGGCCACACGTCAGCCGGTTCATGGTGAAACAATTAGCAATGACACGCACGGAATCGTGCAAAGAACTATATAATTTATTTATGTTAATCGATACATAATCTCATAATCTCAAGTTCATCATGGCTTGGAAAAAATATGATACGGTGATCATGTAATCAGTATTATAGACCGTGTAATTAATATTACATTAATATCCTATTTATATAATAATTATATGTTTGATAGAGGTATTATAGACAATTTAACTAAAAGTCTCTCTCATAAAATTCATATCTAATATTTCTAACCAAATACCTAATTGTACCAATTTTAATTCTCTCGGAAAACTAATTCATGAGAATGAGAGTCCAGAATCAAATCACGTGATCTTGATCCTTAGGCTTGCATGCATGCGCTACTCCCTACCTATGTCTGCATGCAAGGCAGGCCCTACTGTCTGCATGCAAGGGAGGCATGCTGCATGCAATGCCATAGGCTTTCCTCACTCTTCCTTTTTTTACAAATCTAACTTTTGTTAAGTGTTAACCAGTTTCAAATGATTTTTTCTTCTAAATTACTTATCTAATCTATTATACCATTATACTCGTTGCAATTAAATCTTTAAAATAAAATCTCACTTGATTTTATTTTCACTCGATATATTTTGATGAAAAATATGTCTAAAAATCAAACGTTGTTTCACCACTTGTAAAAAATTAAGTTGTTGCACAAATTAATATATCACAAATGTTTCAGTTTCACCTTATAAAATGTTTCAGAAAAAATGCAACACTAACAAATATTGATTGCAACATGGACACCAATTGTATCAACTATATTAAATATTGAATCCCAATGAATGAAACATTAAAAAATAATATAATATGTTCACAATACTTGTATGAAGTAAGAGTTGAAACATCATAAATACTTGCTGAAATATTCGAACAACACTACGTCCACCATTTGCAAAATAAACTAGTGAAACATCCTAAAATACTAGATGAAACATCCAAATGAAACCAGGTGCAACATTTAAAAAATCTCTGAAGTAAAAGCTAAATATTTTTAGTGAAATATAACCATGTGTGTCTTGTTGTAAAGATTTAATTACAATAAATTTAGTGGTGTAATCGGATCATAAATTGAATAAGTAATTTAGAAGAAAAATTATTTAAATTTTGACTAACGAGAGAGAGTTTGAGAGAAAAAAATAGTACCGATAGTACTTGCATATAGAGTTTGTAGTGATGAGAGAAAAAAGAGGTAGCGAGGAGAAAAAAGGAGCACATACGTCTAGAGCCTGATTTTTGTTTACTAGATTGGGCGTTCGGCCTGAAGCATTGTCCAAGAGTCTCAAAATTATCATCTTTTTTCCCTCTCCGTCCTCTCTAGTTCCGATTCGTTATCGATTTGGATTGCTTATACAAGAGAGAAAAAAAAGTCACTCCCTAGGGATGCTGCAGTGATAAGAGGCATATGGTTTTCACTCCGAGGTTTCGTATTTAATACTTAATATGTTCATAATTTTTTATTAAAAAATGTTTGAAGGAACGTATCGGCGTTTGGAGATCTTGCGCTGCTTCTGCTTGTATCTAGGGGATCGATCGAATACTCGAGACTCAAATCCACGAATTTTGTCAGCATTGCGTGCTGCTGCTGCAGTACTGTGGTGAGTAGATGTTTAAAGCTCCCAATTTTTTTTGGTTTTCTTTCTGTTCTGATGTCAGTAACCCATCCAACGCTAATAATGGCCTATTACAATTTACAATCTACTAACTCCGGTTGACTGCAGATCAGTGGTTTTTTTGGTTTAATGGCTAAGCGAATGAAGCAGTATCATGGAAAACTGGCCCCCAAGAGCAAAAGAGCCATATTACAGTTTGATGACATTCCTGAGGTAAATACTAGAATCTAGTATGAATTTCCATTCTATGTAGTACGTTATATTGGCCCACTTATACTGACTGTGCTGGTTTTCTTTTTATGAATGCGAATACGGAATTTTGTAAATATATATTCAACCTATTCAGCTTCTCCTTGATGTAGAGGATATGGTATCCCTGATAATCCGGTTGCTATCGCTGACTAATGCTGCGCGTGTCAGCATGGTGTCACGAAAGTGGCTGCAATCTTGGAGGTTCTATCCTAATTTAGAGTTCACCTCAAAGGTTCTATCCTATCTTGTCAGGTGTGTTAGGGAACAGGGATTAACCTTGAAGCACAACCTCAACAATCACAAGTATATCCACACTATATTGACCGTTGGATCTACTTTGCAGTCCGATCGGTGACAACGAACAGACTATTGACCTAAGTCCACGATGGTATGCTCATCCTCGTGATGTCAAAATACAGATTTTCCATCCTCTAATGTTGCAGCTCCAGAACCTACCTCTGTAGAGCATCTTAAGCTTTGCTTTATGAATTTGAGTCCTTTTACCAACTTTTAGTGGACTAAGAAGCTTGAAGATTCTTTGATTTGGCCCTTGTATGTATAACCACAGAAGATTTAGAGAGCTTGTTGAGTTATACCCCTGCTCTACAACAGTTGAAGCTAAGGCAATGTCCAATGCTGGAATACTTGAAGATCACTGATGTACTAGCTAAGCTTGTCTACATTGATATTGTTCCCTGTTTGTGGCCGAAGATTTTGGAGATCCATGCTCAAAATCTTGTTGCGATTAATACTTACAATATCTGTAACCTAAAAATAGTACTGAGTGAAGCATTAGTGTTGAAGGAAGCACGCATTGAATTAGTTCTGTCATCAGATGTTATTATCCAATATGCTTTTACTGATCTTGCACCACAAGTGCCTGACCTTGAGAAATTGTCCTGATTGGCTTTACTGAGGCTAGTGAAAACAGTATCACTTATTTGAGATACTTCTTGTTCTTTATCTTGACTACATTTCCTATGCAGATGATTATATCCAGGAGACCTCCAAGCAATAGATTCCGTGGCCTGAAGCACTTGGTGTTAAAATTGCAGGATACGTCGACGGAATATGATCTTCTATTTCTTGCTAATTTTGTTGATGCAGCTTCAGTCCTAGAAGCTTTCATTTTGCATGTAAGTTACTTCTCTCTAGCACACTTAGTAACATGAACTTTAGACAGTACTAAAATTAAGAACTGGTTCTCCAAGAAATGGGATAAGCAGCCTCAAGGCCTTTAACTTAATAACAGTTAATTTGTCCTGTTCTCTTAGTTTTAAACAAAAGTTTTAAAAAGTAAATGATGCCATCAGTGGAATGCGTACTATGTGTAAATTCTAGTGTTATCACTCGTTCGTTGTATATGACCTATTATAAGCATTTTTTAGAATATCACTCTGTAACTTATATTTTTTTATAGATAACTAGCAATTGTACCCGTGTGTTGCAACGGATGAAGTCGAGGCGCGACGCGGATGGAGACGGCACGGAGGGACGCTGTTGACGAGAAATTTCTCTCACGCGCTGGCCTGGGAGATCTGCTTAGCTCCAGTGCATGTCCTTCTCGGCTACCTGTTCGGTGCAGGGCGTGCCAGTTGATTTGATCTGTTAATCAACAAAAAAAACAAAGGAATATGCGTTAAACAAAGGAATATGCGTTAAGTGTTAAGTTAGATCCCCACTGGATCGGCTGAGGGAATCCATAAACATATATATGCTATTCTAAACTATATTTAAGCCAAGTGACTAAAATGGATCGGCTATACCGAGACAGCATCAGCCGCTTAACTCAAATACAGCAAAGAATAATAAATATATGAATCGATAACCTAGCCGATCTTTGGAAAGCTAACAATGGATCGGCTAGTACTCAGATGAATCTTATAGAAAGATATCAATCTTGAAACATATGTATAGCCTAGAAATCGGCCATCGGCTGTCGATGGTAGGCCGATTCCGGCTAGCAACGTCTGACAAGAATGCGATCTTAACATAAGAGGCAGTCCTAATACAAATCTAATAGTAAACATTAAAAGAAACATATCAGGGCAGATAAGGCCGGCTGAAACCCCGGCACTGTCTCTAAACCATATAAATCTCAGCCGAACAGATCATTGGTAGTTCTAAGAACGACTTAATAGTTCGAACCCGATGCAGCATTAAGTATAAAAAGAAAAACCTGATCTGTTGTAGCTGATTTATACCCCTCGAGACGGTGGATACCGCATATAAACCAGCCAACCTTTAGATCTAGCCCTATTGGCTGCAAGTTCTTGCTTGGAACTGGCCAATGGCAGGATAGATCTAAACATTGATCTAATTTATATGCGCTATATGATAAATAGCGCAGTATAAACTCCTGATTCTAATGTGTCATTACGATGAAAGCATTAGAAACAGTAGATCATACCACTAATGACAAGCATTTACCTAGATCTGGGGATCGAAACGATGCAGCATATAGCCAAACAAAGTGCTTGTCTGAAGAAAAGGTTGGCGATGCGCCGAAAGATTGATTGTGATTGAACTGAGTTGAATGTATCATTACAGGGGGTCTCGGATCCTATTTATACCCAAGATACAATTATCTGTATAAACTCTTGACTCTATCTAAACTACTATTTCAAACACAACATTATCCCAGAAAGGACCCACGCCGTGTTACAACTAACAATCTTAAACAAACCCCTAGATTACAGATACAATTTCCATTACAGGACTCTATCCATAAGTGGAAATATCATTTAACGCACAATAAACAACCAAATCTTCTATTTATCTTCAATCCGCTGCATCAGAAACAGTTTCATCTCTTTCGGACCTGGAATCGGCTATCGACCACCCCTGTCCGATCCAATCCTTAGCCGATTGGCCTCGCAGCCGATCACTCTTCAGCAATGCGACCCCTGTTTCCAGCCAATCCAACTCTGCTTTGCTTTTGCAGACTTGGGGATTCGATTACCAAATTTCAGTGTTAACACATGCCCCCCAAGTCCGTGATACGAAGTGTTATGGATTTGCTTGCCTATTCAAACTCCCGCTTCTTTCTTGACCTAGACCGCTTCGGCTTCTCCCCAAGTGCTCTTTAAATACACACTCCCCTCGGCCGAGCCACCTACGCCTTCAAAGCGCACTCAGCCTCCTTCGCAAACAAGCCTCTTGCCTTATCTCTCTTCTTCGGCGATTTCACCGACGCTCGTCGAACTCCGTCGCGTTCTTCAGACCCATCTTCACTCCCGAGCATTCCGATGGCCTCCACCGTCGCTGCATCGAGCACCTCCGTTTCGCCACCGCCGCCACGCCGGCCGCGGCCACTGCGCCGTCATGCCACCGTCGTTTGGCCGCCGCCAGCAGAGTTCCACGATGTACTCCCTTCCGATCCATAATTTCACTTTCAAATCTGTTTCTTCAAACATTTTGCATCAACATTACGTTCGGCCATTTTTCAAGTAGCATTTTACTTCGTATTTTTATCAATTAGTACTTTTTCCTTCCACTGAACCATAATATGCAACCGTTCTTGATTAGCGCCTCTCTTCTCTTTTCGAGCGCCTTTGTCACATCAAGTGCTTATCCCCAATCTGTCACAAGCACAAAGATACTTTCTCGGCCCCATCGGCAACACAGATCCAGCCGATATAATCATAGCAGAAACCAACTGGATCCCTTTCAATACCGCCAAGCCATCCCTCGCCCACTGGAATGGGATGTTCAAATCCTGGCCGACCACCGACGCAGCCTGGATTGAGTGGTACAAAAGGATGCAATCGGCCAAGTACACTCAGTGGGAAGAAACCGGGATCGCCCAGTGCCTGGCCCTATCCATCGCCGGCATGGAAAAAGATGAACCGCTTACATCAGGCAAGCAACGTATCGGAACAGCGGCTTCAATGCCTTCATCTTAGGCAAGGGCCGATGACTATCACGTTGGTCGACGTGTATATGACAACCGGGCTAGACATCGAGTCGTCGGCCAACCCCAGCACCTTGAGCCGAAAAGGGCAACATCAGTTCAAAACCAAGGCCATCGGCGGGTGGAGCGGCTTTATCGCCCAGAACATGAAGGACGGAATAGTTGGCCATAGGGAGCACGCTGCATTCTTGATGATGTGGCTCGAAAAATTCGTGTTCTGTGGATCGAGCTGCGGGCCGACCGCCAACTGGCAGGTCGTAGCCGAAATTCTAGCCAACGGAGGAAAACTCGCGCTGGGGAAGTACCTCCTCGGTTACTTGTATCAGACATTGCATCAGGCTGCCATGAAGATAGCCGCCAACGCCCCCATCACCACTGGCGGCCCCTGTTGGTTCTTTCAGATCTGGTTGGTGCTAGCGACTCAAAAAATAGCTGGTCGGCTCCCTCTGACAGAAGCTGAATATCCAAGGCTGGAGCCGATTGAGGATGACGACGGCAACCAGATCACCACCAGGAGGTGCATGAGCTACGGAGAGGCAGCAGCTGCCTACCTAGGCTCAAGGCAATCGGACGAATTGCTAGCCGAATGGTTCATAGCCCTCTACGACAAGCTATCTCACGAAAACCGTGCCTGGTATTTTTACTGGGACCGGAGGCTGTTCGAGTTGCCGGCTGACTTCAATTGGGAAGACGTCAACTCAGTCGACAACCCGAGATGCAGGGAGCTGTTCATTGCCACCCTATCCCCCTACATCTTGCTGACCGGGGTCCATCAGGGCTGATCAATGCCCAAGAGTTACGAGTTCTATTACCCGGTGTCGGCAACGAGGCAGTTTGGTCTTGGGCAGCTGCCCATCGGCTTCTTCTATGCCGATAAGATCGAAACGAGGGGAGTGGTCGGCCGGGATCGATAATGGATCGGTTCTTGAACATAGCCGCCCTCCCTCGGCGACGTCGGCATGATGACATTGGCGTTGAAGAAAAGCGTCGCTTACGACCGATGGTGGGCTGAAATCAAGCGCCATATCTTCCATCAGCGGTCGTCTCATTACGTCGACCTTCTCCTGCCCGAGGAGATCCCCTCGGTAAGCTTTAAGTCCCAACTGATTTTCTCCTTCTTATCATCGGGCGATATAGCCGATTAACGTTGCCCTTTGATTCGCGGGAGACGAGAGACGGAGCGGCCGACGGTGAGCGACTGCAGGCGCCCATCGAATACGGCTTAGGTGTCTGGATGGGGCGGCCTCGCTCCGTCGGCCATCGGGGGGGACCGCAGCGGCGTCGGCTGCTGCGAGGGCAGTGCGTCGGCCGATCACACGAAGAAGAAGGCTGCACCACCTCTACGGCCATCGGCCGCGCCTGCCCCCAAGAGGCTGAAAAACACAAAACCGGCGGCGCCAGCCGATAGCTTCCCCCTTTGGATCCGGCCGTCGCGCAGTTCCTCAATACCGTCGCCAGCGAGGAAGTGCCGATGGCTGTTGGGGCAGCGACCGAACCCGGGGTTTCAAGCCCTGAGTCGGTCAACGCTCCAGCCGACGTCCCGCCGGTCCCAAGTCCCCCAGCAAAACATCGGCCGGTAAGCTTTTACCTCATCAGATTTGGCTCCACGATAATCCCTTGCATCTGATCAAACCGTTCTTTTCAGGTCAAGAAATTGGCCGGCCGCACTTCACGCCCCGCGCCATCGGTAATTATCCGTTGCCACTTGACTTGTAGTAATTAGTCGACTTGTCCGCTAACTTTTCTTTTGCAGCCCCCATGGTCTCCATCGGCTGCCCCCTAGGCGTCCGGTGGAGCATTCTACGTGCTGTCGGGGCGGCGGCGACAATGCCGACGAAGAGGCCCCGACGGCCGTGGGCAATGATCCAGTAGAGCCAAGCTGCTCCAACCCCGGTGCCAACGGTAAGCCAACTAAATTTGATGATCGACTTTGTCGGCTTAATATCTTTTTGATCATCTTCTTCTTTGCTGCAGAACATAGTCGACCTCCTCAACATTGACTTGTCGGAGTTCGAGGAGTCCGGCGACATCGGCGAGGAGGCGTTGGTGATGCCGACTGAGGACCTGAGGGACACCTTAGCCGACATCGGCAATCGGCGGGAAGCCTCGCTGGACGCGCTGGTGGTCGACAGCGGCTCAATACAGCGCGATTCAAAGATATCCAAGACCAGCTGCCGGAAGCCCTGGCCGCAGCCATTGTGCCGGCGACCTTCATGGAAGCCTATCAGTTCAAGTATGAGCGGGCACGGCAGCAGATAATCGATCACCGCGAGAACCAAGCGCGGTCGGCCACCATCCAGTCAACCAAGGGCGCCATCGAGAGCCGGAAGGCCGCCTTCGACCGCTGAAGATAGAGCCGATGGCCAAGCTCGGCGCTCCTCACATGCCAAGATCAGCGATGGCCGATCTCGTTCAAGTCACGAACGAGATCGATGTCCATAAGGAGCATATGGCTGGCCTGCCGGCCGAAATCGAAGCTCAACGCCAGGGCATCAAGGCGGCCGTGGCACATCTCCGCAACCTGGTGAAGAGCGTCCAGCCGGTGGCGGGGTCTGAGGCCGACGACGTCAGGGCCATTGAAGAAATAGACCAAATTAGGCGGAAGGCGTTGTCGGCCATAGGCGATTTTTTGAAAAAATGAGTGTAATATTCCGATCTTCTGAAATCGGCTAACGCTTCTGTATTATACTCGTCATGCTTTTGTGATGGGATTGGACGATCATTTTACTCGTGGTTGTACTTGGCTTCGAATCGTGTAACATAATTTATCGATCTTCTGCCACTGTGCTTATAGATAAGATCGGCCGTACTTGCAGATAAGACCGGCTTTCGGCCGTGCGCAGTGTCTCGAATTGCTTACGTTGAAATCAGCTCCAGCCGCCCGTATCGCTTTACGTTGCCGATTCCGAGACCGCACCACGATAGTTAGTGTCAGCACTTGCATACTAGTCTCATCGGCTATCGGCCGGTAATATTCAAACGCGCCGCCGATTTGGCTTCGCAGTCTGACTGACCCGAACACGTATTTCAAAGACCCGTGAGTCCTGAACAACAGGTATCCGATCTTGAGTAGTCACCAACCATTCAACGATTCCCAATGCCTTTAATGATGACCTCTTCGACTCTCATATCGGCAGCGATCTTTCACATCCGAATCCGCATCTTTTCTTCCTATAAATAGACTTCTTCAGGCCTTCTCGAGCACATCACAGCCGAAGAAGAAAATCCCTCTCTCCAGGTGTACACATTTCAAGTTTCTAAGCTTTCGGCAGGGCTTCTTATGGCTTCCTCAAGCTCGTCGGTGAACCAGGTGACTTTCCAACCCATCCATCCTTACCATTTCTTTTCTCTAAGTACTCAGGGGTTAATCTTCTCGCAGCCGCTCCATCCCCTACGGGTGATTCTAGCGATTATGGATACTCCGTATGAGCGACGGCTAGCCAAGCTCGACAAGTGAGAGTCAACTTGCGGCGCTTCGGGGAACAAGATGCTCATCATCCGGCGGTCAGGCCTCCAGTCAACCTCGGTAGTGTTCCGGCCGCTATTCCTTTGGCGTCTTCAACGCTCATGCGTCTCGACAGGCTGGTAGCAAGGCAAACACGACTTGCCAATGAACTGTTAATCACAACCACCGATGTAAGGGTCACTAGGTTAGAGTATTTGATCTTGGATGCTTTGGAGATAGAGTCTCCAGAGACCGTCAACCGGGCCCTAGCGGCCATCAGGGACTACCTAGGAGATATGTAATCGATGACAAGCAGTGCCTTCCTTGGAGATAGAGTCTCCAGTGCCTTCCAAGCAGCAGGCTGTAAGACCCCTTCCCGTCGATGACAAAGAATGTTATCGACACGGTCTTGTTGCCGACGGTCAGTTCAACGTTGAGAACACCCTTGGTTTCCGATGGGTTGCCGCCGAAGTCTTTGAGCACCATGTTGGTTTTTATCAGGTCTTCGGCCCCCTTGCCTAGTTTTCTGAATGTTGCGTAAGGCATGAGATTGACTGCAGCTCCCCCATCAACTAGCATTTTGGAAATCGGCTTGCCGTTGACGAATCCTTTAACGTACAACGGCTTTAAGTGCCGATTTTTGGTTCCTTCTAGTTTGTCGAAGACAGCCTGATCTGGTGAGATTGCTAGTTTTGCCAGGTCATCTTCAATGGTGTCTGCATCGGCTTCAGGAGCGCCGAACTCGGTCGGCAACACGAATACCATGTTAACCGATGCAGAAATTTTGCCTTTCCCTTTGGCTGTCCTCCTGGCTTGATCGGCTAGACTTTCCTCGGCTTGCTATTCGTCGACTATGGCAGCTTTCTCTTTGGGCACCCATCGCCTTTTGATTGTGCCGAGCCGACGGCGCTGTTCGTAAATCATTTGCTGGACCTCGTCTTCTCTCCCTTCTTGCTTAAGCCGTTGAACCCTTCTTTTCTGCGTCTTTGTGAAGAGATCGGATGGGCACCATTGGGGGTTGGCCGATTCCTCATCGTTGGCCTCTCCATCGTTGCGGTTGTTCCCATCGCGGTTTTTGTCGACGAAGAAGTCCTGGTGAATTGGGCCGAGCCGATCATGGACAGGCCGCCACCTCTCGTTTAACTTAACGGCTCGGGGGACAAACCGGGTTGGACTTGTAGACGGTGATCTCCTGTGCTCGTCGTTGCAACGATCATTGCAGGCTGGGCAATCGTCCAATGTTGGCAGTCTCATGCCGGATTCCCAGCAGTACCTGAAAAAATCACAATGCCAATGTGGGTCGGCATTGTCGTGGTTTACCTCGTATCGTCGGCTTTGGGTTTCCGGCTTGCGCTGATGAGGTGTTTCATTGTAAGCTTCTTCCTGCCGAGACCGATATTGATGGCGGTATCGGCTACGTTCATGATCAACCGTCGGTCGGCTGATCTGATGACTGGGTGCACCATATTAATTCGCGCAGCGTGACATTCAATTTGATCACCTTTTGCCTTGGCCCCGATCGATGTATTGACTAAGCCGTGTGTCATTCTGTTCTATCGATCAGCTTGCCTGGGGCCGGCTTGGACCGCATTGACCAGGAAGGGATTGTCGTCTACCTTCATCGGCCGATTTGAGTCGGCGAACTTCAACTTCCCGGCCTCGATTGCCGACTGGATTTGCTATCTGAAGACCTTGCAGTCATTGGTGGCGTGGGATGTGGAGTTGTGCCACTTGCAATATTTCTTTTTCTTCAACTCTTCGGCCGACGGGATCACGTGATTTTCAGGCAACTGAATCTGCTTCTCCTTGAGCAGCAAATCAAAGATCTTGTCGGCCTTGGTGATGTCGAAATCGTATCTTTCTTCTTTAGCCGTCTTCAGCAGCCATTGGTAGACGATGGCCTTTTTGTTCTTGGCCCATTCGGCTGCTGCCACTTCTGCGTCATCGTCTTCGGACCCGTAGTCTGACTCAACGATGACCTGAGTTACATTTTTGACGACCTTCCTGGTGTCTTGGAATCGCTGCTCGTGGGCCATCACCTTCTGCGCCAAGTGGGCTAGGCTGTCAAAGTCCTGCACAGAGAATCGCTCTCGGATTGGCGCGATTAAGCCGTGAAAGGCCAGATCGGCCAGCTGGGCGTCCGATAGCACCAGGTTGTAACATCGGTTCCTCATTTCCCTAAAGCATTGGATGTAGTCTTGGACCGATTCGTTGTGTTTTTGCACGATCTTGGTGAGGTCCGACAACTTCATCTCGTGGTTGCCGGAGTAGAAGTAGTGTGGAATTGTTTTTCAAGATTGGCCCAGCTCTGAATCGAGTTGTAGGGCAATGAGGAAAACCAAGTAAAGGTTAATCCTGAAAGAGAAAGAGAGAACAATCGAACTCTCAAGGGGTCCATAGCCGATGCTTCACCGCATTACGCCAAGAATCGGCTAACATGCTCGTAGGTTGAAACGTTGTCTTGCCCTGAGAACTTCAAAAAATCTGGGATCTTGTATCGGTTGGGCAACGAGATCCGCTCGAAGTGCTCTGGATAGGGATACCGATACATGTTCCCTGAATCTTTCGGTTTGAGGCCGAATTGATCGTGCATGACATCTGCGATCAGATCGGCCCATGTTCGGTTGTCTTGCTGTATCGGCTCGTATGGGTCATACGGCGCGGGTGCTTGCCGATACAACGGTGGTGGCGTCTGAGGCCTGTAATGATGGTCTTGACGGTCTCCTTGGTACGGTAGTGATGATCGGCGGGAGGTGGCCGAGGCGTCGGTGGTGTTGGTGGTCGAAGCAGTGCCGACCATCGGCGTTGTGCCGTCTGTCTGGATCAATCGGCTCCAACTGCCGATTGTCATTGAACATATTAGCAAGTTGATCTTGGGGCAGCGGCTGCTGTCAGTTCAACACAGTGATTGCCGGTCGTATAGTCGAGTCACTGGATTTGGGCGGCCGAGGCTCCTCCGGCGGCCCTTGTTGCGCTATCGGTGGGATTGGCCGATTCATGTGACCGGCGTCTGTAGCCGGAAATTGGCCATCGTGAAGTACGTCGGCCCCCGTTGCAGCTGGTCGGCTATCTTGGCGTCGACCACAGTAGCGATCATGTTATTGAGAGTGTTGACCAAGATGCTACTTTGGTTGACCAATGCGTGATGAACGGCTGAGTCAATCTAGTCTTGCAGAGAGTATACGGCGGATCATCCAGCACAGGTCGGCTCCTCCACCTTGTTTGCCCTTTGTATCACCGAGGAGGACGCCTTGGTATCGTTCATGCTGAACTTATACTTCGATGCACGGCCCCGGATCTTGTTTGGGTGAAAGACGCAAATAGTTGGCTGGAGTTCTTCCACCATCTTCTTATACTCGGCTTGCTTGTTCGGCCGATAAGCTGTTCCATCTTTACAGGCACGATGTTGTCCTATGTAATCTTGGGGCTCTTGGAGTCGACCATCTTACTGGCTGAATCTATGCGTCGAGTCGAGCCGACAAAGAAAGTCCCAGGGCGTGCCAAGAAGCGTGTTGACGAGAAATTTCTCTCACGCGCCGACTGGGAGATCTGCTTAGCTCCGGTGCGGAGTCCTTCTCATGCATGTTCGGTGCGGGCGTGCCAGTTGATTTGATCTGTTAATCAACAAGAAAAACAAAGGAGTATGCGTTAAGTGTTAAGTTAGATCCCCACTGGATCGGCTGAGAGAATCCATAAATATATATATGGTATTCTAAACTATATTTAAGCCAAGTGACTGGAATGGATCGGCTATACCGAGACAGCATCAGCCGCTTAACCCAAATACAGCAAAGAATAATAAATATATGAATCGATAACCTAGCCGATACTAGAAAGCAACAATGGATCGGCTAGTACTCCGATAAATCTTATAGAAAGATATCAATCTTGAAACAGATGTATAGCCTAGAAATCGGCCATCGGCTGTCGATGGTAGGCCGATTCCGGCTAGCAACGTCCGACAAGAATGCGGTCTTAACATAAGAGGCAGTCCTAATACAAATATAATAATGAATACATTAAAAGAAACATATCAGAGAAGATAAGGCCGGCTGAAACCCCGGCACTGTCTCTAAACCATATAAATCTCAGCCGAACAGATCATCGGTAGTTCTAAGAACGACTTAATAGTTCGAACCCGATGCAGCATTAAGTATAAAAAGAAAAACATGATCTGTTGTAGCCGATTTATACCCCTCGAGACGGTGGATACCGCATATAAACCAGCCAACCTTTAGATCTAGCCCTATTGGCTGTAAGTTCTTGCTGGAACTGGCCAATGGCAGGATAGATCGAAACATTGATCTAATTTATATGTGCTATATGATAAATAGTTGTTAACGCCAAAATTTGGTAAGCCCCGAAGTCCTTATCGGTTAAGGGTTAGTATCAGCTCGAAGCAGAATCGGCTGAGAGTTTTACGACAGCCGATGGAGGATCCATATTTCCAGCAGCTGGGTTCTTGTTAGATTCGGTTTGAGAAGATCTTATCCAGAAGAAACCGAGTCCAGGGAGGATATGGCTTGTATCTATTAATTAGAAAGAGGTTGTTAGTTTCCTATTTTATCTTTAGGAAAGTTTGTTTTGTAATCTGCTAGGATCTTTATCATCCCACGGGTATAAATATGTAAGCCCGGGGTTCATGTAATATCATCTCTCGATCAATACAACTCGGCGCATCGCCACCTTTCTTTTATCTGTTCTACTTTGTCATCTGGCGGAACTTGGCACCTGATGCGGGGCTGCATCGGCTTCGATCTCCGACGAAGGGGTAAGTCCAAGGTCTCGTCGGCTCAGGCAATCGTATTGGCTACGTCGACGTCGTCCAAGGCTGCATCGGTACATTCGACCTCTTGGATTGCTTCGGTTCGTTGATATGTTCGCTTTGAATATTTATCATATGTCTCTATTAATCTAATCTTAGTATTTCAGTTTAGCCCTATCGGTTTTCTCTCGTTTTAGGGTTTACGTCGCCTTCGGCTAAGCGTTTACTAGATTAGATTGGTTTAGGCATCTACCACCCTAAAAATCAGCCAAGGGCTTGATTGTCTAGATATTGCGTTTCTTTTCATACTTAGTGCTGCATCAGTTTGAATCTACTAAGTCGTGATTAGAACCATAATCTCTAGCTTGCCTGTTGGTTGCCACTAAGGGTTTCATCGGGGTTTCAGCCGGTGAGTTATCTGGGCATTGCATCGGCTGGCAAGGATTGTATACAAGTTGGATCCAGCCAATTGGATTTAATGACATCGGACTTCCAGCCGATGTGTGTTTTAACCTTTAAATTAGTATTTATTATATCATGTGATTGTTTTGCGTCATGTTACATTGCAATATCATCATGTTATCGTCGGCCGATCGCTTTTACATCAATATTTGTTTAGCGCACAATCAATGGATTCAAACCCTAACACCATCGGCGGCATCGGCATCGGTGGAATTGCACCATCGGCTTATTAGCCGATCGGTTAGTTTTTGGGTATCGGTCTATCGGCCGATATGATTTATGTTACGCTATTTTGCATAACTTGTCGGTGGCAGATCAAGCGGCGCACGCCCGCGCTTCATCTATTCTAGGACCCTGCACCGGAGCTAAGCGGATCTCCCGGGCCGGCGTGCTGATTTTTCTCGTCAACACATTTTTGGCACGCCCGGTGGGACCGTGTTTTGGATAACACATCTTTTTACACGGCTCAGCGGACCCGTAATTGCAACAAGATGTCTGATGAAGAAGTCAAGGCCGAGGAAGAACAATCTCTCAAGCTGACAAGTGAAGACAGGGAACAGTCTATTGAGCCGATGGATGACGAGACACTTCAAGAGATGGTTAATAACGTCATTAATCGTGTTGTGTTCAATCAATCTGGAGTATTGATGAGTGCATTGCATGGTTTGATCGAGGAAATAGTTCCCAGGATGATTGCCTTAAGAAATCAGCATGGGGGGCAAATTGGTGAGCAATCTCAACACTATCGGCAACAACAAGATTGGCTCGGGAGGCAAGTTGATCGATATCTGTATGTAGAGCCACATCAGCAATATCGGCCAGAGGAAATTCAAAGATATCTGTCCAAAGAGGATTGGGTCGATATAGTTGCAAAGGTAATGGAGGAGCAGTTTGGAATTAAACGCAAAGATCAAATTTCTGTGTATCGGCCACCATATCCTGGGTGATTTGATGGGGTTCCACTTCCAAGCCGATACAAGGTTCCAGATTTCTCCATGTTTTCAGGACAAGATGGTATATCTACAATGGAACATATCAGCCGATTCTTAGCTCAATGTGGAGAAGCATCGGCTGAAGAAGCTTTGAAAGTTAGACGTTTTCCATTGTCTTTGATTGGATCGGCTTTCACATGGTTTTCATCATTGCCACCGAATTCCATCAGAAGTTGGGCCGATCTTGAGAAGCAGTTTCATATGTACTTCTTTGCTAGGGTTGGCGAATTGAGGCTTGCAGATTTGATATCAGTTAAACAGCAAGAAGGGGAATCGGCTAAGGAATACATTCAAAGGTTTCGTAGTATCCACAGCCGATGTTATAGTTTGAGCCTAAGAGATGAACAGATAGCATATCTTGCATTCCAAGGGTTGTTGGCAGCTAACCGAAGCAGGTTTTTCATCCATGAGTTCGACAGCCTAGCTCAGCTATTACAGAAGGTATCGGCTTATGAGAGCCGGTGTCAAGAAGAAGAAAAGAATCAGTTTTGGGGAGATCAAGACAAGGACAATTTTGAAGCATGACTTCTCATACTCCAAAACTGGGGGGCATGTGTTAACGCCAAAATTTGGTAAGCCCCAAAGTCCTTATCGGTTAAGGGTTAGTATCGGCTCGAAGCAGAATCGGCTGAGAGTTTTACGACAGCCGATGGAGGATCCATATTTCCAGCAGCCGGGTTCTTGTTAGATTCGGTTTGAGAAGATCTTATCCAGAAAAAACCGAGTCCAAGGAGGATATGGCTTGTATCTATTAATTAGGAAGAGGTTGTTAGTTTCCTATTTTATCTTTAGGAAAGTTTGTTTTGTAATCTATTAGGATCTTTGTCACCCACGGGTATAAATATGTAAGCCCGGGGTTTATGTAATATCATCTCTCGATCAATACAACTCGATGCATCACCACCTTTCTTTTATCTTTTCTACTTTGTTATCCGGTGGAACTTGGCACCTGACGAGGGGCTGCATCGGCTTTGATCTCCGGCAAAGGGGTAAGTCCAAGGTCTCGCCAGCTCAGGCAATAGTATTGGCTACGTCGGCGTCGTCCAAGGCTGCATCAGTACATTCAACCTCTTGGATTGCTTCGGTTCGTTGATATGTTCGCCTGAATATTTATCATATGTCTATTAATCTAATCTTAGTATTTCAGTTTAGCCCTATCGGTTGTCTCTCGTTTTAGGGTTTACGTCGCCTTCGGCTAAACTGTTTACTAGATTAGATTGGTTTAGGCATCTACCACCTTAAAAATCAGCCAAGGGCTTGATTGTCTACATATTACGTTTCTTTTCATACTTAGTGCTTGCATCGGTTTGAATCTACTAATATTAGAACCGTAATCTCTAGCCTGCCTGTTGGTTGCCACTAAGGGTTTCATCGGGGTTTCAGCCGGTGAGTTATCTGGGCATTGCATCGGCTGGCAAGGATTGTATACAAGTTGGATCCAGCCAATTGGATTTAATGACATCGAACTTCCAGCCGATGTGTGTTTTAACCTTTAAATTAGTATTTATTATATCATGTGATTGCTACATTGCAATATCATCATGTTATCGTCGGCCGATCGCTTTTACATCAATATTTGTTTAGCGCACAGCCAATGGATTCAAACCCTAACACCATCGGCTGGCATCGGCATCGGCTGGAATTGCACCATCGGCTTATTAGCCGATCGGTTAGTTTTGGGTATCGGTCTATCGGCCGATGTGATTTATGTTCTGCTGTTTTGCATAACTTGTCGGTGGCGAGATCAAGCGGCGCACGCCGTGCTTCATCTATTCTAGGACACCTGCACCGGAGCTAAGATCTCCCAGCCGGCGTGTTGATTTTTCTCGTCGACAATAGCGCAGTATAAACTCCTGATTCTAATGTGTCATTACGATGGAAGCTCTACAGACAGTAGATCATACCACTAATGACAAGCATTTACCTAGATCTGGGGATCGAAATGATGCAGCCTGTAGCCAAACAAAGTGCTCGTCTGAAGAAAAGGTTGGCGATGCGCCGAAAGATTGATTGTGATTGAACTGAGTTGAATGTATCATTACAGGGGATCTCGGGTCCTATTTATACCCAAGATACAATTATCTGTACAAACTCTGGACTCTATCTAAACTACTATTTTAAACACAACATTATCCCAGAAAGGACCCACGCCGTGTTACAACTAACAATCTTAAACAAACCCCTAGATTACAGATACAATTGCCGTTACAGGACTCTATCCATAAGTGGCAATATCATTTAACGCACAATTAACAACCGAATCTTCTATTTATCTTCAATCCGCTGCAACAGAAACGGTTTCATCTCTTCCGAACCTTGAATTGGCTATCGACCACCCCTATTCGATCCAATCCTTAGCCGATTGGCCTCGCAGCCGATCACTCTTCGGCCGTTGCGACCTGTTTCAGCCAATCCGACTACGCTTCGCTTTTGCGGACTTGGGAATTCAATTACAAATTTCGGTGTTAACAAACGCGGGAGCTACGAGCGGTGATGGGAGGGAGGAGCACAGTCACGACGCGGGGCGCCGCGCAGATGGGGACGAGAGGGAGGGGCGCAGGGAGGGAGGTGTGAAGGGGGTCTTTTTTTCATCCAAGCTCTCCCTTTCTTTTCAGCATTGGGAGTGCGGGTAGGGCTGACGAAATACTCGTGGCTCGCTAGCTCGTTCGGCTCGTGGTTGGCTTGGCTCGGCTCGGCTCGTTGAGAAATGCTAACGAGTTGCGCCAAGGGTTTAGCTCGTTAGATATAACGAGCCAGCTTGAGTCAGCTCGCGAGCTGCTCGTGAGCTCAACGAGCCAGATGCAATGTACAAAGCAGAGCCTAATGTTTTGCTTGTTTTGTTGTTGATGTGGCAATAAATCAATAATTTTTATGATTTTGTGATGGTCAATATGGATCTAATGCTTTAGATTATAATAGTAATAATATCTAATCTAGTTGCATCGTTACATTTGCATGGATAATTGTCGATGGACAAGTGTTATTACGTTAATTATGGACTTAATATATTACTTTTTACTTTTTCAATTTAATAGACAAAAAAAGGAATGTAATTTGTATATAAATTGCATTGTATTAAAATGGCTCGCGAGCTAAATGAGCTGGCTCGAGCCGGCTCACGAGCCGAGCCGAGCCGAACCGAACCGGCCTCCTGGCTCGGCTCGACTCGAGCCGAGCTGAGATGAGCCGAGCCAAGCCGGCCAAGTCGAGCCGAGCCAGTATCCACCCCTAACTATGGGTTAATTTTGGAAAAACTTAAAGGGTTTTTTGTAAAATAGTCAGGTAAAACAAAATTTTGGGTAGAAACATTACTTGCTTTATAAATAGTTATAGATATCTAATGTTAAATTATATGATGTTGTTATGCTCTCAGACATGCAACATTCTAAAATGAAGATAAAAGGTCATAACTGCAGTAGAGGTTTTTATTCAAACAGCCTATAAAAAAAGTGAGAAAAAAAGTCCACTTTACTCTCCTAGTCTAGAGTATGTTGGCCCATTTAACCCCTAAACAATTCTTATGTTCACCTCTGACCTTCTTTCATAAAAAAAAAGTGATCATGTTTACTTTATTGTCACCTTCGCCAACGTCTTCAGTTGAAAATGGCCGTAACTTGCCCCCACATCCTAACACATCATATTCTCTCCACCTTAGCTGCCATGGCCACAGCCTCTCGCCGTTATCACCATGCTCCTTCACCCATCGATACCCCCAGAACCTGCTGTGATGTGCTGCCATCCCAACTCCTAATAACGAATCTGGCTGCCTCCAACCCTACAATCACTGCCCATTGTTACAGAACTAATCAAGAATGATCGACCGACAGCATAGTTTCCAGGAACAAGAAAATATTCCTGTGCTGCATCTTTGTTTGCTAAGGGATATGAGTAGAAGTATTCAGGAAGCAAGAACCAAATTGGAAGTGTACCGTGGGAGCCTGAGGCTCAGACGCTCAGTAGCTTGCAAGGCCTCTTATCCCTTCTTGTTAACTATGAAAGAATCACAAGAAATTGGACACAATTATGAGCATGAATCATATGGCTCTCCTCTCCAACATCTGTTCCTTCCCAAATGTTTTAAGGGAATAAGTGAACTGTCGAAACTTGGTTTCGGCAATATAATTTCTGGGGTCGCAGTCGAGATCGCCAAGCACAATGGGTTAGAAGGAGAAGAAGATTTAGACAGGTTCAGGCCCTCTCGTGAGGTAATACCCTACTCCTGTTTCGGTGGATTCGATCCGTCGAGTGTCTTTATTGATCTCGTGTGTCTAAAGCTCTTGCTTATGAAATCGTATGATTCAGATATCCCTCAAGGGACGCCTCTTACCCCCCTTATATAGTCTTGGGAGGAGGGCTTACAAATCGGAAACCCTATCTTACTCTAAGTCGGTTTCCTCAATCTTACCAAACCATGACTATAGGCCGATTGCCTTATCTCTATCAGCAATCGTAACACCCAAGCCATGTTCGGTTTACGAGATATGGCGGCGCAATCTATCCCTACCTCCGGTCGGATAAGCTTGCCATGTAGATACCCCATTGCCATAATCTCCACGGTAGCCCCGAGTCCTTTTCGGTCGCGAGACGGCTCGGCTTGGACCAAAACAAGCACACGGCCAAAAACCTCTTTGGCCAGAGTGCTTTTGGCGCCAAGTGATTCCATCATCTCTGCTGAATCTTCCCGAGTGGCTCCAAAGGCTGTGAAGGGCTGGAAAATATCTAAAAAATTCTCAAAAATAAATATCTAGGTGCATCTCTTGATGCACCTAATTAGGTGTATCCCCCGACTATGTGGTTAGTCAAAAAGAGACTAAGCATATAGTCAAAGAACTATAAAAAATCATCCTTATGT
Organism: Oryza australiensis; assembly: GCA_019925245.2. Classification (NCBI taxonomy): domain Eukaryota; kingdom Viridiplantae; phylum Streptophyta; class Magnoliopsida; order Poales; family Poaceae; genus Oryza; species Oryza australiensis. The sequence continues at coordinate 634,571 of JAIFGZ020000565.1, read as the reverse complement.
AGATGCTTAGCTCAAGCTAAAGCAACCTCATTACTCGGCAAGCTTGTGCTTTATCCGAGTGAATTTGCCCGAGTAATCTCAGAACAAAGAACTTAATCAACCCTGGCGGGTGAAAAGCACTCAGTAAGCTCATGCTTATCCGAGTGGATCTGCCCGAGTCATCCCGGAACAAATATTTTAATCGTCCCTCATGGGAAGACGAGTTCTTTCAATCGTATGAAAAATATGACCAAGTTATTAAATAGCTTTTACCATAATACTGGTCTTAATCTATAAATATCTTCACCAAGATGGAAAAATAGCACTGATAAAATCACTTAATCAAATGCTAAAAAACCAAACAGCCCTTGTCATCAAGGCAGCTATAAAAACTTAGCTGTTGGTCACCTTCCAAGTTGCATCGTGCTAGCTTCTCATGAAGTCAAGCAAACCGCGGTATGAAAGGATTTCCAAAGGTATAGGGCATTCGGACACGTGCATATTGCCAGGGCAAATCTGCTTAAGCTCATCCGCTTAAGTCCCTAAGGACACGCGTCGGGCCACACCTTAACTGGGCCGTAAGTTTTCTTATGGGCTCGGCCCAATCACAAGAAAACCTAGCGCAACCCTCAAATCTTTCTATAAAGGCTCGAGGTCGTCCCGCCTCTTCATCTTCCAAAAGATTCCTCTTTTCGGCACTGTTCACCGGTTTCTGCGAAGAACCCTAGACTCGCGCGCTCCCAAATCCATCCATCCAAGAGCTCGCTTCTTGCCACAACCAGCTTCTGTAGCCAATCTTCCAAAATCTCTTGCGCAAATCGCCATCCTTTCCGACCAGATCCACTTCCCATCCACACCACACTCATGGCGGAGGAAAAGAGGATCCCTTTTGACCAGTGGGCCACATCGGATGTGAGGGAATCTACCCTCAAGGAGATGGTGAAGCACGGCGTGCTTCCCCCCAAGGAGATCATGGGCTGGCGCCCGGCGGCGGGTGAAGATTTTCCAACCCCGAACACCGGTGAGCTCGTTGTTTTCACTTCTTTCTTCTATTGCGGGTTCAGCCTTCCCACCTCCGAGTTCTTTCGGGGGCTTTTAGATTACTATGGTCTCCAGCTCTACCATCTGAACCCCAACTCCATGCTTCACATTGCCCTTTTCATTCATGTATGCGAAGCATTCCTTGGCATCCTCCCCACTTCCAAGCTGTTCCGTCGCATGTTTTATCTTAAACCACATCCGAATAAAGACCACCCATGCGTCGTTGGCGGGCGGGGTTCCAACTCCGCGGATCTCTCCGCAAGGAGTACTTCTCTCTTCCCTTAAAATCTTCCAATAAGGGATGACATGCGGGCTGGTTCTATATTAGCAACCTCGAACCCAGCCTGCCAGCTTTCGTCGGCCTTCCCCCTGTCCCCAGGCCTACTTGGAGTACCGTTCCAGTGGCTCAAGATTGGGACGAGGCCAATAAACTGCTTGCGAAGATCCTAGCGATGAAGCAAAGAGGTCTTCGTGGCGAACAAATCACTCGGCACTTCATCAGGTGCCGACTGGCGCCGATCAAAGAACGATCGAAGCCGGCCTTCGAGTACGAAGACGGGAAGGACCCCAATCGGGAAGATCAGGATCCACTCAGCTATGAGATCTTGAAGATCCGGATGTACAAGATCTTCTTGGCGGAATCGCAGTTGAGCGTGCCCTCATTCTGCCAGGTTCTCCCCTTCGGCATCCACCGACCTCCTCCTCCAGGTAAGCCCATTGGCTTCATAATGTCTTGCAATCTTGATGTCTTGTCTCTTAGTGTTGTGCGAACTTCTCTTGCAGGAAAATGCTTCTGTCACTTCAAAGCCGTACAAGGTGCCCCACGATGACACGCCGCGTCGCCCGGCCAAGCCGGTGGCGGGATTAAGATCAAAGCGATCCGGTTGGAAGCGGGTGGCCCCGAGTGAGGACACAAACAAACGGGCGAGCAAAAGGAGGCTCATTATTGAGTATTCGGACGATGACGTCCCGGCTCCTCCAGTCGAGACTCCTCCTCCAAGGCGATCGCCGAGGACGGCGCCGAAGATCCGTCGGTCTTCCAGGTATTTTTATGACTGAAGTCCAAACTTTTTCGTTGAAAGCTCTCTTTGTCTTTACCCCAGCGGTGTTCATTATCACAGGAGGCCTCAGGACATAGATCTGCGGGAAGGGTGAGGGCCGACCCCGCCGTTGCTCCCGAGGCGCCGGCTGCGAGCCAAAACCTCGGAGCCCACATCCGAGCGAGCGCTCCGGGCAAAGAACCTTCGCCTCCGAAGAAGGATGCCCCGAGGAAGGAGCCCCGACCACCAGCCGGGACGTCCGGGAAGCCGATCGGCGGCGGAGACCTCGAGGCCGCGGCTCGGCCAGCCCGACCGCGAGGGTCACTCGGCGAACGCCGGAGGAAGGAGGCCGGCGGGCCGTTCCACCTAAGTGCGCGACCACTTGAAGCCGGTGAGTCTTGTATCGAATCTTCTCTTTGCTCTTTTAGTTTGAATCCTTCATGTCTTCATTTGTTCTTCTGTCCACCGGCCACGGTGGAGGAAATCCCGAGTTACGAGTCCTCGAAACACGGTTCCTCCAATCAACATCGAGTGGCGGGACTCGGAGGGCCAAAGGCGGGGCATCATCCTAGACGAGGCAAGGCGAGAGAGAAGAAAGGGATGCCCTTGTCGAAAGCTTGAACGAAGCGACTCGGCTACTCAATGTAAGCCTTAGTCTTCTTCTTTTATTGTGTCATCATCCTTTTCCGGTCGGTCACTCTTCGGGTTTCACGCGCGAAGAGATCTGCCGCTCCATGGCGAAGTCCGAGGTCTTGGAGAAGCTAGTTCCTCACCTGAACTCCTTAGAGGACGTTCAGCGAAAGTTGAAAACCACTCAGGAGGAAGCCGCGTCGAGGGAGGCGGCTTTAAGGAGATCGCGGAGCTTCGGGAGGCGAACCTCGACCTCCGAGGATCAATCGGGAGTGAGCTCATCTCTCCAAGTTTCTTTAAGATTCTCATGTTGTCCCCAGTTCTTGATGATCTTCTTTTCTTGTAGAAAATTCGTCGGAGGTTCATTCACTCCAAGTCCAGCGGTCGGCCTCGACAAAGCCGAACGGAGGCCGAGTTTGAAGGTAAGCCTCTTTGAAGTAACATTCCTTGTGCTTCTTTATTTTCGAGTGCTTTGCATGATCAGATGCTTTTGGCAGCTTACAAGGTTAAGACCCGAGCTCAATATGACGTCTTGCTTGAGCGGGTCAAACAAACCGGAGAGATCCGGAAGAGGTCGCCAATGCCGCAGGCGCCAATCTTTCTATCTTTGTTCCACCATGGAGTCGGGACCAGCTCGGTGGACCCAATTGAAGTCTTTGACAAGGCTGCGGAGGGCTCTGACCGATATCGGCCAACATCACGAAGCCGCCAACATGGGGGCTGGTCGCTCTTGCACGGACCAAGTCCCTTTACCCCGAGTAGATATCCACTCGGTCGGGAGGGCTTTGCTGACGGGACCACAGATGAGCAGGCCTTGGATATGCTGAGTGAGGCGCAGGAGTCAGCGAAGAAGATCTCCGTCGATGTAGTAAACAATTTCCGGATTTGATTTATCTTTCGAACATCGTCTTGTAAATGTCGTGTGATCGTGATGTTCGATGTAGAACTTGTGATATATTTAGTTTATTTATGTTAATGCCTTGATCCGAGTTTTTGTGTGAAATTTTTAAGTAGTTTTCGTCATTGTCACCAAGCCTAGGCTCGATTAGGTCATCGAGAAAACTCTCGGTCCTTAGACACGAACTCGAATCGAAGAACATTAAACAATGATAAACCAAATCATGCACGAGAAGTTGATGAGGAAAACTTAAGCTTTATTGACATATGTACGGCCCCATTGCTAACTCAAGAAGTCATCTTGCTTGAGGTTGGCAGTCAAGGAAAGCATGAAGCCTTAGTCAAATTAGACATAAAATCGTCGAAGATGCTCGATGTTCCAGGAGTTCTCCACCATAGACCCGTCTTCACGCTTTAGCCGGTATGCACGGGCGAGTCACCTCGGCGATTATGTACGGTCCTTCCCATAAGGGGATAACTTATGATGGTCTTTGGTGGTGCGGATCTTGCGTAGAACCAGGTCGCCCACGATGAAAGCTCGTGCTCGAACGTTGCGGCGTGGTATCGCTGAGCCCTTGAAGGTATTTGGCCACGGATGAGGGCTGCCTCACGGGCCTCTTCCAATCGGGTGAGGTCATCCACTCGGTCGGGGCCGTAGCGTTCATCGTTGAAGCTGCGGACTCGGAGGGATTCGTACTCCATCTCGTTTGGCAACATGGCTTCTACGCCGTAGACCAAAAAGAAGGGAGTTTGGCCGGTAGCCCGGCCGGGTGTGGTCCGCGCGACCATAGGACCGAGGAAGCTCTTGGACCCACTTGCCCGCGTAGGGGTTTAGGCGATCGCGCGGGCCTTGATGCCTTGGAGGACCATGCCGTTGGCTCGTTCGACTTGTCCATTGCTTTTGGGATGGGCAACTGATGCGTAGCAAATCTTGATTCCGAAGTCCTCGCAGAATTCCTCGAAGATGCCTCCCGTGAATTGAGTCCCGTTGTCAGTTATAATTCTGTTTGGGACGCGAAGCGATGCACGATGTTGAGGAAGAAATCCCGTGCCTTGTCAGCATTGATTGTGGCGACCGGCATGACCTCAATCCACTTGGAGAACTTGTCGATTGCGACGAAGAGGTGCGTGAATCCTCCTGGAGCTTTCTTGAAGGGGCCGACCATGTCCAAGCCCAATACCACGAACGGCCAGGATAGTGGGATTGTTTGTAGCTCCTGGGCCGAGACATGGCTCTGTCGGGCAAAAAATTGGCAGCCTTCGCAGGTTCGTACGACTTTGTCCACGTCGGAGACCGCGGTAAGCCAAAAGAAATCTTGCACTAAGCTTTGCCGACCAGAGTGCGTCTTGCCGCGTGGCTTCGCATATGCCCGTGGATGTCTTGGAGTAGCTGCCTTCCTTCTTCGGGTGTAATGCATCTCATTAGGATTCCGGAGGGGCTTCTCTTGTATAGGTCGGAGTCAACCATGACATATGCTTGGCAGCAACGTCGGACACGTTCTGCTTCCGGCAGCTCTTGCTGGATTAAGAATTTGATGAGCGACGTCCTCCAGTCGGCGTCAGTCATGGCGACTTCGTTCGCAGCTTGCTCGTTGGAAGTTGTCTTTGCCGTGATGGTTGGTTCATAGAGGTGCTCGACAAAGACGTCTGTTGGGGCAACTTGCGCGCTTGACCCAAGCGTGCCAACTCATCGGGCTTCGTTGTTATGCCTCAAGACGTGTGAGAGTTCGAGTCCGTCAAACTTGTCTTTAAGTTTGCGGACCTCTTGCTGTAGGCCTCCATAGTGTCGTTTAGACAGGACCGATCCTTCATTACTTGATTGACGACCAGTGGGAGTCGCCTTTCACGATGAGCCGACATATTCCGAGTGAAGCTGCGAGCGCGATCCATGTAGCGGGGCTTCGTACTCGGCGACGTTGTGTGAGGCGGAGAAGTGGAGGTGAAGGACGTATCTTAGCCTTTCCCGGTCGGGAGATCGGCACAACTCCGGCTCCCAAGCCGGTGATCCTCTTGGATCCGTCGAAGTGCATGGTCCGGTGTTGGAGGTCTTCCAGAGGCGTTCTCTTGTTGCTCGATCCACTCGGCCGGGAAATCCGCCAAGGCTTGTGACTTTATGGATGTCCTCGCCTTAAAAGTCAAGTCCAATGGCATCAGTTCTAGAGCCCATTTGGCGATGCGCCCAGTTGACTCCCGGTTGTGGATGACATCGCCGAGTGGGAAGGAAGTGACGACGGTGACCGAGTGACCACTGAAAATAGTGTGCCAATTTCCTCGCGGTTATCGAACACCATAGAGCAATTTTTGTACACGAGGGTAGCGAATTTTGGCTCTGCCAACACTTCGCTAGCAAAGTAGATCGGCCTCGAATCTTCGAGCCCGTCCTTCTTCTTCGCGCTCGACCATGAGGACCGTACTAACCACTGGTGAGTGGCTGAAACGTGCAGCGACGAGAGGTTCTGGGGTTGAGGCGAGGCCAAGACGGGCGGCGTTGTAAGGAACTCTTTGAAATCTTCAAAGGCCTTGTTGGCTTCCGCGGTCCACTGGAAGTCGTCCGCCTTCTTTAGCAATCGAAGAAGGGCATGCCTCGTTCGCCGAGTCGAGAGATGAAGCGGCTTAACACCGCCATGTAGCCGGTGAGCTTACGGACGTCCTTACGGTTACTCGGGGCTTAATGCTCGGGATGGCGTTGATCTTCTCTGGATTGGCTTCAGTGCCGCGATGTGACACCATGAAGCCGAACAGTTTGCCTGATGGAACGCCGAAAGTGCACTTCTCGGGTTTAACTTCATTACGAAGGCCGGATGTTTGCAAAGGTTTCTTCTAGGTCGGCGATCGGGTCTTCTTTACGCTTGGTCTTGATGACAACGTCGTCGACATAAGCTTCTACGTTCTTGCCGTCTGCGTCGGAAGCATCTTTGGATCATGTGTTGGTATGTGGCGTCGGCGTTCTTCGGGCCAAAAGGCATGGTGATGTAGCGAGTAGGCCCCAAACGGCGTGATGAGCGATGTCTTCGGGCGATCGGACTCTTTCAAGCTGATGCGGTGATAGCCCGAGTAACAATCCAAGAAACTCGGAAGTTGGCGGCCGGCTATTGAGTCAACGACTTGGTCGATGCGAGGCGGCCGAACGGGTCTTTGGGGCGGGCTTTGTTGAGGTCGGTATAGTCAACGCACATGCGCCATTGCCCGTTTTCTTGCGGACCGGGGCGGTTGGCTAACCGGTCGGGATGAAGGACTTCTTTGATGAAGCCGGCAGCCAAGAGCTTTGCGAGCTCTTCCTTGATAGCGTCTTTTCGGTCTGCGCGAATCTGCGTAATCGTTGTTTTATCGGTTTGGCGTCATCTTTGACGTGCAAAGAGTGCTCGATCACCTCCCTAGGAATTCCAAATTCCGGGCATATCGAGATGGTTTCCAAGCAAAAACATCTTTATTATTTTGGAGGAAGGTGACGAGCGCGCTTTCCTATTTGGGATCTAGGTCAGCGCCGATTACAGCAGTTTTCGAGGGATCCGACGGATCAAGGGAGATCTTTTTGGTCTTGGCGTCGCCGGATCCCGATTTGGCTATCTTCTTCGCGGGGACTTCGCCCTCTGCTGAAGTTGATGCAGCCAATTGGACTTCTTGTTGGCCACGTAATCTCTCGCGAGATTGGGCCATGTCGCAGCTCTCTTTATCGCAGGTGAAGGCTTGCTTCACATCGCTATGAAGAGTGATGACGCCATTGGGACCCGGCATCTTCATGGAGAGGTAGGTGTAATGCGGGATCGCCATGAACTTGGCAAGCGCAGGTCTTCCAATGATGGCGTGGTACGTTGTCTCGAAGTCGGCCACCTCAAAAGTGACGTTCTCCGTTCGGAAGTTCTCTCGAGCCCCGAAGGTGACAGGAGGGAGATGTGCCCAGTGGTGTAGACGATAGCCCCGGGATGACTCCGTGGAAGGGGGCTGAGCTTGCCTTCAATTCTGCCCTCGGGATCTGCATCTCATCCATGGTCTTGGCGAACAGGATGTTGAGTGCGCTGTCCCCATCGATGAGGACGCGCTTGAGCCTGATGTTGCGGACCACGGGGTCTAGGACGAGTGGATAGTGCCCCGGATGAACCACTCGGTCAGGGTGATCCGAGCGGTCAAAAGTGATGGCCACCTCCGACCATCGCAAGTACTGAGGGACTTCGAGTTGAGCCGCGTTGACCTCTCAGTCGGTTAGCTTCTGTTTCCTCTTGGATTCATAGGCTAGCGGCCCCCCGAAGATGTGATTGAGCTCTCCCACTGGGTCTTGGAAAGGTTCGGCGTTCTCAGCCGCGTTGCTTTTCTTGGCGCCTGACGGACCAGCCTCATCATCGGCTTTTTGTTGAGTGCGCCGCGTCTTGCTCGCGAACTGTTTGTAGATGAAGCGAGTCCTTCGCCGCGTGCTTATGATTTGGATGATGGGTGCCTTTGGGCGTTCATGATGGCATCGTAGGCGGCGACTCGGGGACGGCGTTGAGTGTTGGAGGTTGCGGCCACTAGGTCCTCGGATCGGCGCTTGCGATCTTTCGGCCACGTTCTTCTTCTTGCCGCCATCCTTCTTAGGATTGCGGCTCCCCCCGCTTGCTTGTCTTCCCTCCTATCGGGCCGGTCTTGACGGGCGGCCTTGATGGCGTCGTTGGACTTTGCGTAGGAGTTCGCCGTCTCGAACATTTGTTTCACCGTCTTCGGTGGCTTGCGCCGAACTTCCCGATTAACGGCTCATCGCGGACTCCCTTCTGGAAGGTGGCGATGATGATGTCATCGGTGATGTTGGGGATCTTGTTGCGCTTCTCGGAGAAACGGCAGATGTAATCCTTCAGAGGCTCGTCCGGCTTCTGGATGACGTTGTATAGATCGAAGTGTGTGCCGGGCCTCTCGAAGGTTCCTTGGAAGTTGGCGATGAAGTGGTCCCTCAGCTCGCTCCACGAGCCGATTGAGCCTCTTGGCAGGCTCGTGAGCCAGTTTCTGGCGGAGTTGGCGAGGGCCACTGGAAGATAATTGGCCATAGCTTTGGTGTCGCCACCTGCTGCGCGGATGGCGAGGGTGTGGACGGTAAGCCATGACTCGGGGTCGGTCTTGCCGTCGTACCTTTCGATTCCTGTGGGCTTGAAACCACTCGGCCAATGCACTCGGTGAAGCTCCCGAGTGAAGGCCGGCACTCCGTCGTCGCTGCTATCGGGTGATCCCCTCCGATCTTCCCGAGTGCGTCGGTCCCGCTCCTGGTAGCGGCGATCGAGGACTTCCCGCAGATCACTCGGCGGGGTCTTTGGTTGGCTGGTTGGATAGCTGGAGCTGTTGTTGCGGCGGACGCGATGGTGGACGGGTGGACGTCCGTGTCGTTTGTCGCGGGAGTCAGCCATTTGCTCCTGGTACTTCTGTGTGGACTCGCGGGGTGGGCCTCTTGGCCTTGTTGTTGACCGATCTGGCTCGGGTCTCTTATAGTCTCCGGACCTTAGAGGCGGGAGTCGACTTTTGTCGGGCGTTTCAGCCACGGACTCAGTCGGCCTTCGTGCCGAGGTGGCGGGGTGGCCGTTAGGCGTGGCTGCGACGATGGTCTTGATCTTGTCGAGTATCGGAGTCACATTGGCGGGTGCCGTCTCCATGACGGTGTCCAAGAAAGTGAGCACGGCAACAGCGTTCTGCTGTGGCGTTTGGAAGATGTTGGTGTTGCGAACCCGTGTTTGGAGGATGGCCTCCTTGGCGGATCGTCCGGCGGCACGCGATCACGCTTCCTCTTGTCGGCCTTGTCCTTGCGTTGCTTCTCCTCTTCGGCCGTCTTGCGCTCGTGCTCAATCTTGGCTCGCTCTTCTTCGCAAGCCTCCGGCCATGGCTGAGTCGGACTCGTCCGGCTCGGCCATGAGGACATCAAAGCACTTTGGCTCATAGTCCATGCAGCAATCGGAGTTGTCAGCTTCGTCAGAGGGGATGCCATAGAGGTCTTCGAAGCCGGCAGAGCTGAGGTATCCATTGAGCTTCGAAGATGAGCGGGAGCCGAATGATGGGAGGATGACGGCGACCTCCCTTGATCTGGGTAGCCGGTGCGGATCGTTCCGGTCCGGGTCGGAGCTTGGGGATGCGGGCTCCTCAGAGTGGGTCGCCGTCGACTCGGGGGAGAGAAGTTTGTTGTAGATCTCGGAGGCGTTTGGTAACCCAAACGGCACCGAGAGGTCTTCGTCCGAATAGATCGTCTCCGTCGGGGAGGTGAGAAGGTTGGCGCAGATTTCGGCGGTATTCGGTAATCCGAATGGTGCCGAGCGAAGTCCGTCGTCGGAGGAAGTAGATTGCATCTTGGTCTTCAAGACGTCGTTGTAGATCGTGGCGCTGTTCGGAAGTCCGAACGGTGTCAAGTGGATTTCTCCTTCCGACTGGTCCGAATCCGAGTCAAAAGAGGAATTGTCGATGAAGTAGGCGGCGAAGTCGCCGAATCTTGAAGGAGATCCCATCACGCTTGTCGGCGAGATTGTTGAAGAAGTCTCAACGCGCGAACCCCTACCTGGCGCGCCAACTGTCGAAACTTGGTTTCGGCAATATAATTTCTGGGGTCGCAGTCGAGATCGCCAAGCACAATGGGTTAGAAGGAGAAGAAGATTTAGACAGGTTCAGGCCCTCTCGTGAGGTAATACCCTACTCCTGTTTCGGTGGATTCGATCCGCCGAGTGTCTTTATTGATCTCGTGTGTCTAAAGCTCTTGCTTATGAAATCGTATGATTCAGATATCCCTCAAGGGACGCCTCTTACCCCCCTTATATAGTCTTGGGAGGAGGGCTTACAAATCGGAAACCCTATCTTACTCTAAGTCGGTTTCCTCAATCTTACCAAACCATGACTATAGGCCGATTGCCTTATCTCTATCAGCAATCGTAACACCCAAGTCATGTTCGGTTTACAGATATGGCAGGCGCAATCTATCCCTACCTCCAGTCGGATAAGCTTGCCATATAGATACTCCATTGCCATAATCTTCACATGAACCAGCAATCGTTTGGGTGAATAGTGGGATTTTTTCCCTTGAAAATTACCCCTTGTGGCTATGTGTACAGAAACGTTTGTGGTGTGTCATTATTTCGAGCTGAAACAGTGGTAGATCATGTCTAGTTAATTCTGAGTAATACTCCTTCTGTTTCAAAATTTAAGTATTTCTTAGGTTGTTTATCAAATACTAAGGTTAAGTCAAAAGATTCCTTTTTAGTCATCCCAGTGGTCAATTTTTGAATTTTTAATTGCTTAGATTATCTTTCTAAGCATCTGGTTGACTTTGGAATCAATGGAACCATGGAATCAGCACAGCATTGCTTATATTGTGGTAAAGAATTTGAATCCTGGAAATTCTTATATTTTGGAATGGAGGGTATATTGTGGCACAGATTTGAATCCTGGAAATTCTTATATTTTGGATGGAAGGAGTAAAAAATTAAGAATTTGAACAGTTTACAATTGTTGCAGCGTGATACCAAAACCAGAGCCATGCTAAACAATTTTTCAATTCATAGCAGTATGAAATTGTGGATTGCTGTAGCTCTTTTAGGCCATTTGTGTATTCTGAATGTGCTAACTGCTAATGTTCAAGTTTCAAGTCCAACTTGGTTTATGAGCACATAACTTTTTAAACTTTGGTATCTGGTTTGAGACCCTCATAATTTTCCTAAGCAATTGATCTTGTTGAAACTTCATGTAGCTGGATGACATAGTGGAGCGATTTTGTTGCGTCGAAAAGGAAGCAGAGTTGAGAAGGCTGGACAAACATTGTCCACATAAAAACCTCAAGTTGGTCAAAATGACTGGATTTTCAGCAGTATTCCAGCTCTGCATTTTGTGGAGAACTTTTTTTTTTGCCGGGAAGGCCTAGACAGGCCGACCAAAATTTTATTAAGAAAGAAGAAGTGATAATTACAAAAGCTAAATTACGACACAAAGGGTGTCATGTCAGTTTTGTAAAACCAAAACCAGTTTGAACTTTAGGGCCTGTTTGGTAGAGCTCCAACTCTCAAATCCTAACTCCAAATTCCAACTCCAGCGGGAGCTAGCTCCTTTAGGAGCTGTAGGTGTCCCTGAAAATGTTTGGCTAGCCTGTTCAGCTTCAGAAATCTTAAAAGAGAGGATAGGGGGTAGATAGACAATACTACCCTTGTATTTTTTTGTTTACTTTTATGTGGGATTAATAATATATAATTGTCCATAATAATCTCAGCACGTGAATTTTTTCATATTCCTTAATAATTTGAACATGTTGTAGTAATTATAAAATAATTCAAAAAACTGATAGTCGACAAAAATTGATACTTAAGTTGTTGCATGACATATATTTAGCAATATAAATGTCTAGTAATAATTACTAGAAACATTTCCATGGAAAGATAAAGCAAAAGACCACGGAACAACATAAAATGTGGTATATGTCCCTCATCCTGCAATACGACCAGCTAGGTCATCACGAAATGCATCCATGGATACATCACTTTGACCCTCAGTGGATGTATCAGATGCATCTTGAGAAATGGCATATCTTTTTGTCAAAAAAATGGCACATTATAAATTCAGTCCAATACTGTGCACTGATTATTTCTAATCCTATATGGCGGTAATAGTGGGAACTTAGACTCATGCATTCAGAACAATGAATAAATCATTTGCTTATTGACATTTGACAAATAAAAAATGATAAAACGACTATGCAAGGCAGGTGCTGCTGTCAAAAGAAGAGTTGAAATCGATGTGCACAGGAGATACCTTGCACAGGAGATCTAGCTTGCTCGTGTTGTCTAATCTTCAAACACAGATGAGCGTTGGCGCTTCTCCGTCGCCGGGCGCTGCGAGGCCGCCGCGCGCTGAGCCGCCTCCACCGCGCGCTGCGCCGTCGCCGCGCGCGCTGCGCCGCCGCCGCCTGCCTGCTCCGGCGCCGCACGCTGTTCTGCCGCCGCGCTGCCACCGCCGCGGAGCTGAGCCGCCGTCGCGCGCTCTCAATCGCTGCCGCCTCTCTCTTTTCCCCCTTTCTCTCTCTCGTCCGCCTCTCTGTTTTCCCCCTTTCTCTCTCTCGCTATGCCTCGCACCGGTTCGGATAGGTAGCGCTGTAAATTTTCGGAGTGAAGCTGTGGAGCCACGTTTTTGCCGCTCCACCTCGTCTGTACAAAGTTCTGGAGCGATTCACCCCGCTCCGCTCCAATTTTCCCTGAATCTAGACCGTTTGGCACAGCTCCAGCTCTAGGTAAGTTGGAGTTGGAAGCTGGAGCTGTGCTAAACGGGGCCTTAACTGCAGGTTACAACAACTTCTGCTCTCGGAGAACAGAGCAGGAGCACAGCTACCGCCGGATTTCGTGGAGAACTCACCAGCACTTGAACGCCTGATACTTGATCATTGGCTTGACAGATCTGTTTGGCGAAGCACTTTTGGTGGTGGCTTCGATGCTAAATGCTCGAAAGGATATGAACACACTATCTCCAAATATGTTTAGCAATGCGATTCCTCGTCGTGTTAGATTATCGTATTCCTAATGTAGCACAAATAAGTTGCACATGTGGTGTGAGCTGCAGTGCTAGGACTGCTTCAGTAGAAATTAAGATGGTTTGGTCTCTTCATCTCTCGTATAGACTATAGATTCATTCATGTAAATTAGGACACATCTAAGAAACACGTATATTTTCAGTGAATGATGTAATCAGGTATTGTTATATCAAATGATGCATGATTGTGTGAAACAGTGAGAGTGCAAGGCTTAATGCGTGCCACTGTATATGGATCAATCAATGGGCAGTCACTGCATCAGTCTTGCTCCTGCTCCTGGGAAGGTGGGTGAAGCCGACGATGGTTGAGGAGGTCCTCCACGAGCTCCTCCGGCAGGTGGACGTCGTCGACAAACGCTGAACCTTCAAGCTGGCGGTTGATGGATGGGATTCAGAAGTCCTCCACCAGCAGCTGCTTGAGGGCGGCGAGCTCGCGGCGGAGACGGCGGGCCTCGTCGGCGTCGTCGAGCCGCGCGCTCCGCCGGCCCGTCCGGCGATGTCCAGTAGCCGGGACACTCTGCCTCATACGTCCGCCGATGAGCATATGCTGCCGTAGATGCTGTCTACGAGCTCCCTCAATCTATCCCTGTTGTCGCGCGGCACATTGTCGACGCCGAGCACGAGCCATCCGAGCAATACGTCGATCGGATGCGCCGCCGCCAATATTCAAGAAGTTGTTAGTCGTTAGTCGATCGGCTAGGTGCCAACTAGCGACTAGGCCGATTAGTCGGGGATTAGTCGGGATTAGTCGGCCGACCTAAATATATTTTTTTAGTTTGTGATGTATTTTTTCTCACGGATATTGTAGATTGGTCACTATACTCTATTTTAACATGAAAAAACAATAAAAATATAACATTTTTGTTACTTTGTGATAAGTTTCCATATGATGATCACTTGATACTCCGAATTATCATATTTTAAGAACATTAACTCATCAGTCCAGCAACATTTCAGCATCACAAATAATGGTACACATGTAAAAAAAATAAACAAGACATGTAAGCTGGAGAAAAAATCATGGTTGAATTATGTTCTCACCTTGATCCTTGTCTTCATTCCTTGCAAGTGACAATCTTATCTCATCCTTTTCAATACAAATAATCATAAGTCCATAACCATACTCCATAACCATACATCATATATGACAGCATAATAAACCATACAACAATACAGCATAGATAATAAATTCATAGTCCACACTCCACAACTACATGTCTCCACATCCATAAAAAGTTCTCACAAGTCACAAGCAAATTAAAAGTTGAAATGTAAATAGTCCAACAACATGATAGGATGATAACTAGAATGACTTAAGCAACAAGTTCACATTGAAGAATCCACTCTATTCTTCCTCTTATTCATACTCCTTGGTCTCAATCACTTCTTCTGTGTCCGATTCAAACTCCACATCATCATCTTCATTGGCTTCCTCCTCTTCGGTTTCGGAATTGAAATCATCTTCATGAAGCTCTCTCACTCTTGCACTCCTACAAGGCTGCATTGCTTCACCTTCACTAGACCCAGCTGCTTCATCAATTAGATTATAGGAAAGACCTGAAATAGGGTCAAACTCTTCATCATTCGCTCCTTCAATAATCCATCCTTGTGCATGAAAAGCATCCGAAGCTAAAAGAACATCAACATTCTTATTTTTGCTCTTCTCCCTCCTTTTCAGTAATCTAGCATTGAATTGAACATATACTAGATGGTTGAGGCGACGCGAACCTAGCCTATTTCTCTTCTTTGTATGTATCTACAATTTGCACACAAAAAAAATATCAACACACTATAGCAATTAGAGAATGTGAGCATCTCAAGTTAGAAAGTTACAACATACTTACCATGTCAAAAGTGCTCCAGTTCCTTTCACAACCGGATGCACTAGAAGTTAAGGATAAGATTCTTATGGCCAACCTTTGCAAATGAGGAACTTGACAACCAAATGTCTCCCACCAATTAGCTACAATATTTGAAGCAAATCAAACATATCAGCATGTTATTGAGAGAAGATAGCATATTGCTTAGTAAATTGCAGCACATAATACCTGGATTAAATGTGAACTTTTCACATCCTTTTTTAGCAGAGAGTTTGCCAAGTGCCCCTTGTTGTTTTTTGAACTTGGGCAATTCATCATTAAGCACTATAGTTTGAATATTGTCATCACCATAGTAAAATGTTTCAACACAATCAAAAACACCATCCATGATAGATGAGTCCAAGAAAATGGATGCATCACGATAACTATAGAATGGATTCAAAAAGTAAGCTGTCAAGTGCAATGGAGCATCTAGCCTATCCTTCATTTTTGTTTCAATGTGTTCAAAGATGACACTACTTTCAGAGGCCACGGTAGATTGCATGATCTTTTTCTTAGCTTCTAGGAGTTCTCCATACACAAAAGCCATAGATGCGCCATCTCCATCAACCATACGAAGAACCTTCACCAATGGTTCAAAAATCTATAAGCAAAGAGACAAAAGGTTAACATGTGTTAAAAAGATATAAACAACTAAACATGATACAATCATAGAAAAGGTTACCTTCAAACAATGAGAAACTCCATTCCAAAAGGATCTACTTATGAGTGTGACCATTGCCGTCTTGCCTTTTTGTTTTTTTTGAGTGAACGCATCCTTCCCATTCCAGACTAAGTGCCATAGATCTTAGCTCACTCTTCTTCTCAATCAAACTTTGCAAGGTAAGAAAGGCCGAAGCAAATCTAGTCACTCCCGGCCTAATGTTGTCTCTCTTCTTAGTGTGTCTCCTCATCAAGGCTAAGGTCTTGTGATGTGAATAAACAAAAACAATGAATGCTTTTGCTTGACCTAATGTTTTCTTGAACCTAGCCATGCCTCCAATTGCTTGAAGCATCAAATTGATGGTGTGGGTTGCACATGAGCTCCAAAATATGTTTGGTCTTTTCTCTTTCAACAATTTCTTTGCTCCCATGTTGTTAGAAGCATTATCCGTGACCACTTGAACCACATTTGTTGCTCCAACTTGATCAGTGGCATCATCGACAAATTCAAAGATATATTGACTTTGTGTGTGCATCTTCATTAGTTTTCTTTGAATCTATGAAATATGCTCCTCCTCTTTGTATCGGTCCAAGCATTCGTCATGATAAAACAGCCAGTCTTAGCCATCTCTTCTTCATGTGGTTTTAGCAAAGTTTTGGTTCTATCCACCTCTTCTTTCAACAACTTATCACGACACTCATATTGAGAGGGACCTTCAAAATCAGGCCCAAATCGTCCAATGGCCTCACAAATTTGTCGAAACTCATCATTGTTGATAGCATTGAATGGAATTGTTGTAAAAGATGTGAAAAAAATTAAAATATAAATATTTAACTACATAAGAAATAAGATTGATGAGAATGAAAAGGAGGAATCGAGGATGCAAGGTATACCATGAGCATAAAGCCATCTCACGACATAGAGCTTCACTTCATGCAGTTTAGCCTTCCAAATTTCTTCTTGTATTTTCATTTGCTTCAAGCGGTTCAAGGAATCTTTGCTCAAAGGTTTTGAAGGGTCAATTGGAGTTGCAAACTTATCCATAGGCCCTAATTTATCCTTTCGTGATGTTGATTGACCAATCTTATCAAGCTCTTCATTGTCATTTTCTTCCTCTTCCACTTCTTCCTCTTCATCTTCAATTCTCACTTGCTTCCTAACCTCCAACTGTCTTTGAATTTTGGCCTTCTTAGTCACCTTGGCTTCCTCAATTGCTTGCTTGCACTTCTCTTGATCTTCTTTTGAGGACAACCGACATTTTCTCACATTTCCTTGATACCGGCAATATGCTCCTTGAGTCTATACACCCCTCCACCCATTTGATGACCACATAACTTGCACTGTATCCTTTCTTTATCATTTGGGTCATACATAAAACTCCATTCCCATCCAATATCTTCACTATTCTTCTTGAGTTGGGTTGTTGAGCTTGATGACCCGGAAGCAAGTGAGATGGGAATTTGCATCCTGCATTCAATACTCATAATTGATGAACATACATGTCACATTAGAATTTGCATGATTACAATTGATTCAAGTGAAGAAAATTACTGGTTGATTGAGCCACCGCTCTTCTCCATGCCAAATTGTCAATAATTTTGTCTCTACATAGTTGATATATTAAATGAAGCTGAATTGACAATAATTGCAAACATTATCCCACTAGCCAAAGGCATCAAAATCCTCAAAGTGCAAACATCAAAATCTAGCCAAAGGCATCAAAATCCAGTACCAAAATCAAAATTCAGTAGCTAGCAACACAGATACAGATATACAGCTCATATGCAAACTACTACTAAATGGCTGGAAGATGGAGAGATTTATAAAGATAAAGTCTTCATCCTCAAACCTGCAAATCAAAATCAAATCTGGGAGAGCTTCTTAGTTTACTTCTCACCACAAGCTAGACGGCAAAGGGAGGCGGCAGAGGGTGGCGGCGCGCAGCAGAGGTCGGCACGACAACGTGGGCGGCAAAGGGCAGTGGTGCGCATGGCAGTGGCAGAGGCCGGCGACGCGCGTGGCAGAGGGTGGCGTCGTGCACAGCAGAGGGCGAGAGACTGGCGGCTCGCACGGGAGGCTGGCGGCGCCTCACCGGGCGGCGACGCAGGAAGAGAAGGGGCGGCGTAGGGCAGGAAGAGAAGGGCCACGTGCCCACACGACGTTCTGGGCGCCACCACCAGCCGCCAGCAGCGGACATAACCCTAAACCCGCCCAAACCGTTGGCAAAAAAACCCTAACCGGCCCAAATCGTTGCTTAAGTCGAAATTAAACGGCCGATTAACTGCCTGCGTTGATCGAGTAGGACCTCCTAGTCGGTTGGGCCGACTAGGGAAACGATTTGGGTCAAATCCCCTTGGAACTATGCCACAGCCGACTAGTCCCGACTAGTCGGTCAATTTTTTCCGATTTTTAGAACACTGATCACTGATGCGTCGCCGTCTGAGCTGCTAGGTTGAATATGCCGAATGGAGACGTAGTCCACAATGTGGGGCTAGAGATGCAAGTAAGTCAACCTGAAAATTAATTTATAAATGATAAAATTATCTACAAATTTATAGTATAAATGATTTTATAGATAAAATTGTAGTATAAATGAATTTATAGTATAAAATTTATAGTAAGTCAAACTCATTTATAGATAAAATTATCTACAAATTTAATTTATAAATGATTTTATGGGTTAATCAATTTGTATGTTTTATGTCACAAGACGAATCATAACACAAAAACCTATGAATTATTTATTTAATTGATATATAAATGAATTCGTGGGTTACCCATTTGCATCCGCGAGATGGAAGAAGCGGCGACCATGGGAGAGGAAGTGGCGGAAACGGATCGATCGAATGCTGCATGGGGTGGAAGAGAGGCCCGCTGTTTCCTCCTACTACTCGATGGGCGGGCCCAACTAGGTTTACATAGGGCAGGCGAATTTTTGGCATTTTTAATTTTATTTTTTAAAGATTTACAAAACTAATTTTTGAATTTCGAAATTTACATATCTAGTCTCCTCCCACCCTCTAGGAGGGCGTGACTGGAAAAAACGCCCTCCCAGAGGGCGTATTATCCGACGTGGCAGACGGCCGTTGGGTGCCGTCTGCCGCGCGGAAGGAATTTTGCAGGCGGCCCCCTTCCCGCCCTTGGTAAGGGCGTTTTTGAAGGGTTACGCGGAGGCTAAGCTAGCCGAAAAACAAAAACTTTTACCGCGCAAACCAGGAACACTTGCAAGTAAGGGCCGATAGATCGTTACCGATTGGAGTAGAGTGCAGCGGAATAGCCAATCAGGGCAATCCGATGCTGGAACAGTGTAGCGATTCCCACGACGGCCGATCGCCAATCAGCCGATTCGAGTTGTCCGGCCGCGTTCTCACGCCTCGCTCCGATGCGCCCGACCGCGGCCGATTCCACCACGGCCCGATCGCTCCGATTGCGGCCGATCCGGCCGATCAACGGCGCGCAACGTAGCGGCGCCTCTACCGGTATCCACACGTCCGGGGACAAAATGCCGAACACCCGTGTGCTAGCACGCGATGCAAGGCTAGGGTTTGGCTCGAAAGTGGGGAGGGTTTCCGTGGAGATTGATCTCGGCGACTTCGTTGCACGCGATGCAATTGACGTGCCGCAGCTCTCCACCCCTCCCTCCTTTATATAGAGTTGGCCGACGGGACTAGTGGTCGATTAGGACTCTATTTTGAATCGGATCTCATCCGTATCTCACGAGTTGGCCGCCCACACGTCGTAAGCCCATAGGACTCTATCCGATCGGATCCCTATCCGATCGAGCCGTATCCGAGTCCAACTCGAATGCTGTTCTTATCCCCTTAAGCGTGCGACCACAGTAGGTTCGGTATACTCGGTTTCGGCTATAGTCTAACTTAGCCGATCGTCGGCTCGAGTCTAACTCAGCCGACACCAGCACGGGCGCCTAGCGGCACATATTGACACCATAGTATACAAGAATAATATCGGCTCGAACACTGTAATGTGTACACAAATCCCTTTGCCTCACGATACCGGTTAAGCTATAGGCAAGATGTGTGCCATCCCTTCAATAGCTTAACCATTCACTCAAACCGTATTGGATTATCTGTCATTGATTGACTCCTCAATCAACTTAGCATGGCCATGCATTTCCATAATCCATTACCTCGAGGGGCCCAGAGATATCTCTCCAAAGGAGGGGCAAATTCCATCTTGATCACTCACATCCCACTCCATGTTTCATAGCAAACCCGAAAACTACCTTTATAACTACCCGATTACGGAATAGCGTTTGGTAGTCCCAAAGTAGGCTACTACACATGTTGGAATCCATGGTGATCTCGGGTCTAAGGACTTTGTACCAACACTACCGAGACCAACTAATGGCACATTAATTCTGTAGTGTCTCATGGTGGGTCTATCCAACAATGTGTTCTCCAACACATATGTCCATGTTTATTGATTTGGTATCTCCATACCCATGATCTATGAGACATGATCATCAATCAATAAACATGCCGATCTTAGAATCATATTTGTTCCAACAATATGACATATGATCGAGGATCATTTAGAAATAGATTCATACATAAAGAGTCTCATAAATAAGTCACGTACTTATTGATCAATACAAGATGTCTATTTCATGGGCCCGAATAACACTTTATTCATAAATACATAAACATTGACGTGATATCCAACATCTCCATGTTGCCTCTAGGGCATATCACTAACGGTTTTTCAGCTGTGCACGGGGCCGCTGCAAAAGGCCGGCCGCCACAGCATTTTGCGACGGCCCCCTTCCCGTCCTTACCAATGGCGTTTTTTCGCTCTTTTGCAGGCGGCCCCCTTCCCGCCCTTCCAGAGGGCGTTTTTTGCCTAAACCCTAATTGTCCTAATCGACATCGACCGACCCTCTCTCGTGTTGTTTGAAATGTAAAATGTTATCGTTGTATTTTTTGCTAATATAACCAATCCATTTGATTTGTCGTATTGTTGCAAATGTAACCGTCCATTTGATTTATCATATTGTTTGAAATGTAAATGTTATCGTCGTATTGTTGCAAATGTAAATATTGTTGCAAGTGTAAATGTTCGAGGTATCATACATATGTTGTTTGCATTACCTGTGAACATATTGTTTTAACCAAGTTAACTTAGTTGCAATGGTTAAGCAGTTGTTTGTCACAGTGTTACATAACCCATTAGGTACGGATGATACAATACAACTAACTAATCCCCGACGAGTCAAGGCTCGGCTACCTACGGAACCGTTCAAGGGCGATAAGCTTGTCATCAATTTTCTCTTTCCTTCTCGGCGTTGTACTCCTTTTGAGTTTCACATTCAGTTACTTTTAGGCCGTTATATTGGGGAATGACATTGTCGATCCACCTAGTGAATCCACACCTTCTTTGAATGCCTGGTAAAGAAACACATGTAATCGGTTAGAGAGCCACTAGAGCGAAGACGTTTGCGAGAATTGATAAAATGAAAGACGTACAACGAAGTCGTTGTCTAAGTTGGGGCAAATGAAATATCTCCGACCATATGTTCGTGGTTCAAAGGAGGTAGCCATCTTGCACCGATTCCTACAACCGCACATAGGACGCTCCGACCATTTAGGGAAACCCAGTGGGTTGTTCCTCTAAGCTAAGCTTGCGATTTCGACGCGACGTTCATACTCCATCCAAGCCTGAATGAATTGTTCGTCAACTCGGGTTGTGTTACCGTCGAACGATCGAAGCGAGGTTTAACCGTATCGATCCAATCTTCGTATAGACAACGACGTACATCCTCCCGATTGCACATTTTTGATGTTCGGGGTTAGAAAATGGAACAAGCGAAAAGGTTAAAGAAAGAAAAATTATACTCACGACAAAATCGTCATCCGCAATCTCGGGACACACGAAGCATCTTTGTCCTCTAGTTGCTTGTCTTATGGATCTTACCACCGGCAACGTAGACCACGGTGGCATTACGGGCGTTCCCGCCATGTGGGTAGTGCCGGTGATCCATAGGCCAGTCAAAGCTTCGGCACGAACTCGACGTTGGTACTCGGCCTTCCGTCGAAGGTAGTCGACATTGTTTCGCTAAGTGGGTAGTAACGTGTTCCGTCGGTTCGTGGGTTCTCCGTATCTATCCACTCAACGAAGTTGCACACCCGACGATATGCCCGCATGAGGTGTTAACACGATGTACAATCAAGTTAGCATTTTCTGCGTGAAGATTTTGTAGATGAAAGCATTGCAGTTAAGCCATACCTGATCAATGTTGGCGCATTGGAAATCAAAGGATGGAGTCGCCAGTGGAGACGCTCAAGGAATGGATGATATGAAGATCTCATTGCAGGAGTAAATGTAGAAAAGAGAATGCAGATTTGAAGAGCTCGTATTCGGATCTAGGCAATATATAGTGCGGGGAGGTGAAGGTTCACATCTATGTATCGTTTATGTCTCACGGGGCAACAGCTGAGCGAGACGTATCGTGTAGGATTGTCACGGGGCAAAAGTTGATAGCGACGTATCGTGCGGGACTATCACGGGCAAAAGGCGATAGCGATGTCTCGTGCGGAGTCTAATCGGGCGAAAGTTTTTGTCGTTAGTAAGAGTATCATGCGCGAACGATACGGAAGGATCTCATGACATGTGAGTGCGACGAACAGACATAGATATATACAAACATCAAACACAAAATAAATAATTACAATTTGTACAACTGTTGCACACGAAGCTACGACGAGGCCTCTTACCCCTATCCCTCCTAGGTGTGCTCGACGTGCCCCCGAGAGTATGTCGGCTGTGCGGGGCACACCACGACTAGCACGGACATCCGGCGCGGGCGTCTCTGTGGCGGGTCCGGCTCGTGGTAGAGGTGCTCCACCGAGCGAGAGGAGGCGAGAACGTCCCGATCTGGGTCCTCCAGTCGTCGAAGTCGTCGCCGTGCGACCCCCTCGTCGCCTCCCCGGACCAGCCCGCCTGCGACGATGAAGCCCCGAGCGAAAAATCCCGCCGAGTAGAATCCTCCCGTATGTAAGCAATGTGAAGCATCGGTGACTTAAACTAACAAGTGTGAACTAATCGTCGGACGACGCTTGCTCACCTCCCGGAGTGAGGGGACGAGAACGGAGGATCCACTCGCTCCGGCAAAGCTCGCGATCTTGGTGAGTAGCGAAAGGCCGAGGATCGACGATCCACTCGCGCTGCCGTATCCCCTCTCGGTAGCATCGGACCTATGCGACATTCGGTTTGTTAGATCACGTTGTAGGGTTGACGCAATGAAAATGAGTGGAACTAACCTGTGGAAGCACCAGCGCCCTGTGGTGACCATCCGGGTACTGGACCGCGTGGACGTGGACCTGTAACACCCTATGGAGGAACCGCGTCGACGGCTGAACGACAAGAGAAGATCCGCAAGATCGAACGTGCCGTCGTGCATCCATTTGGAAGGTCATCCTGTTCCACGTCGTTCGGTGAATGCTGCGTCCAACCTCGGCATCACGAGTCGATTTCGGCATTCAATGCCGTGCGGCGTCGGCCTACGAAAATCGAAACAAGTTAGGTTTTTCGCTCCAATAAAAAAGCATAATGGCATACAAAGGCTTTAATGCCGAGAAATCATGACGTACCCCAACGAAGTAGTCCCGGTCTCGGTGCTCGGGTAGGTGTCCGTGACTCGCGCCCGGTGTTGCTCTGTGTGGCCGGTGTGAAGGTAACACGCGGACGCGTCCGCGGTAGGTACCACGAAGGTAGGCGGTGTAGTTCTCCTCGGAGTGGCCGTAGATCTCGCCGATCACCTCCTCGGTGGCTATCGGCCAGTCCGCCGAGTATTGCGGCATACGTGGTTCCCAGAGGGAGCCTCCCTGCTGTCCCCGTCGAGACAACCTGCGTACACAGCAAAGGTCGACTATAGTTCCATTTAATTCGACACAATAGTAGTAAATTTGAAATAGAAATACTCACTTGGTGGTCTGGTGGGGAACGGCAATCGGTACGTCTACCGGGAATCCTGCCGCATCCGAGCGCCTCATCACTCGGCACAGGGCGGTGAGGCTCGGCGGTGATGTCGTACACCATTGGGATCAACGTCATCCGGTAGGCCGAGTCGCGCGTGCACAACGTCGAGAGGCCTAGAGGCGCCAAGGCGTGACCGCTGCTGCGTGTACGGCTCCCGGACAACGTCGTGCGGGTGGAGACGGTCCAACTCGAACACGAAGTCCGGTAGCTCCGTCTCACCTAAGCGTGGGCGTAACGACGCTGCGAAAATAAAATAATCAAGTGGTTACAAGTTTTGTTCAACATAATTTAAATATTTCAAAGAAATATGACTTTGTACTTACGTTGCGTCGAAACCGTCGAACCCATCGTAGGCCCGTCGGCCGGGTTCTCAAACGCGGTGCTGCGTCGTAAGGAGAGGTGTCGACGACCGGTCGACCGATCGCGAACCGCTCCGCAGCCCAAAGCCGTAACGAAGGGGACAGCTGTGAAGATCGCTCCCGGATCTGTCTTCGTGCACGCGTCGCACGGCCCCACGCTAGGTGGCTGTGAGGACCACTGAACCCCAACTCCACTGAGGCACGAAGCCTATCTCCGCGTCCGCTATCGACCGGGCGTAGTGGATCAGCCCCCTCTCTACAGTGTTCCCCGATGTGTTGGTGAACATCACCCGGCCAAACAACCAAAGAAGGTACGCCTCCAACGAGCGTCGCACGGAGTACTCGTCGGCGTCGGGGTGGAGCTTGTCGGCCTACAAAGGAGAAAACCATGTTAACAAACATAAGATGTAATGAAAAATACCGAAGTCTTCAAGTTAACTTACTGTGGCTGCATAACCTAAGTCTTCGTAGGCCGGTGGTCGCGTAAGGGAAGATCGCTGAGCAGTGGGAGCCCGTAGCCTCATCACCGAGCAAATCGTGCGGTGATGTCCTCCCTCCATCCACCAATAGCATCCACAGGCCCGACAGCCTCTCCGGCTAGTGGTAGCCCTAGCAGGTACGAGACGTCCTGCAGTGTCGGTGCCATCTCCCCACAAGGAAGATGGAAGGTGTGCGTCTCGGGACGCCACCGATCCACCAAAGCGCTATCGGGACCGGTCCGCATCCCACCGTCGGCTGGTCGTGCTCGTCGGCACGCGCCTCAACAAGTCGCAAGAGCGATCGAGCCGGACTCACGTAACCCGCATATCATACACATATTGTAATATTAGTGTCAAGCATAATATTCTTGCAATAAATGAAAAGAGTTTGATCGTACCGCTGGACGTGTCGCGGATCAACACGCAACAACTCGCGAGACGGCCGTGGACGAAAGGTGGTCAGTGAGCACCACTGCACCGCCGACAAGTACGACACGTGCACCACGTCGACATTGTCTCGTCGCTGAAAAGCGCGGTGTATCGTCCGCCATACCTACATGAATACATGAATAAATTAATAAGCAATTTATAAGAAAAAACAAAACAACATGAATACATGACATAAATGGTCCATTATATCTCAACATTACAAAAAAGTGCACGTCGTAATTCAAACTACCAAACACAACATATTAATATCACAACAACAATAAAACAGTTTACATCTCACAATGATAAATATTACACGCACGACAGATGGCAACAACATGACAAATATTACAAATATCGGATCACCACTAGATTGAAAGGAGCAAACAAAATAATCAAGCCATTGCATCGCCTGGGCGCGACGTAGTCGCCGCACGAGCACGTCTAGGACGTGGTCGCCTCGTTGTTGTTCCTTCTCCGGATGGACGGCTACCATCGGAGGGCTGTCAGGAAAGTTACGAACCTTCGACGGTTGAAGTTTCGAATTCTTCGGACATTTTTGTATGTATGTCCGCGCTCATCGCATTTGCTTGCAACGTAGGGTCCTTCCCCGGCCTCGGACTCGTCCATGTCGTTTCGATGCATCTCAGCGACGACGTCCCTTTTTCATCCTTAACTCGACGGATCCGGAATGTAGAATACTTGTGGCCGCAGTGTTGTGTACAATCCACATATCCCAAAACCATATATCTCCTCCTTCCACGTATGAAAAATTGATTCTTTCCGTAGTACGGTGACACATAAATATACGGAACTATGCCGCAGTCCCAGTGCGGCAAGGGCGTGTGAGCAAGGCGAGATGTCTAAGCTTCGGCTTCATACGGCTACGGCTACAACCACCATCCGTATGAAGCACACATTCCTGCACAGCTTGAACACGATTAATGCCGCGCCTTCTCCTGTCGACACACATGATCTCGTACCGAAGAACTTGGGTTCCTTGGGGGATTACTCTGTGCTTCATAGCCTTTAGAATTTTGTCTTGCATATATTTCGTCACAACGTTGCCAAATACAATATTGTTATCGACCATTAAAGGGGATATTTTCTTAAATCTATCCCTAAAATATGCCTGAGTGCCATGAAGGATAAATTCCACAATACCCACCAATGGAAGCCCCCTAACTCCTCGCATCACCCAGTTGTACACCTCGGCCAGGTTCGTTGTCATTATACCATATCGAGCTCCGTCAATGTCATACAATAGAGACCACTTTTCTTTCGGTTCATTCTCTATCCAGTGGGAGAAATTACGTATTGATGGTGCAGACCTCCTTCTCATTGTTGGCGGGTCATTATGCAATGGACCAAGAGGTGCTGCGAGCTCGTCAACTGGCAAACGAGATTGCTTGTCGGTTTGCTTCGTTGTCGGCTCATCCAACCTTCTCCACATCTCATTGAATTTTTTCTCTTGATTTTGACCACATAGCCTCTTGAATAGATCCATCAGGTGCTTGTTCTTGAATTGTTTGTAGAAATTGGCTCCCATATGCCGCATGCACCACCTACTCCGAACATCATGCCACCTAGCTGGAAGGCCCCTCTCCGGCCAACCATTCGAAGATAGTCGATTGCCCTCGGCATGCCGGCATGACGATCATGTATGAGACAAATATTGGGCATCATACGAACGACTTGGCATCGAACTCTCTCCAAGAACCAATACCACTTTCGGTGTTCTCACTCTCGTAACATCCTGAAAATCGAGAACCGAAATCGGAACGTAAAAATCGGAACTTTCAAAAACCTTGGTTTATTGCTTCTTCTCGGGTTTGTTGTTTCTTATTTGCCAGCTCGGTTGCATAAATTTAGTCGTGGTCAATTCCCTTTTCGGCGTATTTGGAGTTTTCGGAGTTGACAAAATGATGGTGCGAAAGTCGCATCGGGGTTTTAAAAGAATCGGGGAAAAGTGTGGATTTGTGAAAACGCATTTCGAGTAATATAAAATAAAAATTTTGGTTGGGAGAAGATAAATTAAAACACAAAATAAATAATAAAATTCTCGGGAGGCGTACTCGAAATTTGGGAATTTTATTTTATTAAAAATGGGTGAATTATGAAAATTAGGAAAAAGAATTTAAATAAGTATGAAAAATAATTGTGGAAAAAAATGAAAGTCAAGAAAAAGTTTAAAATATAAAGTTAAAAATTATTTTAGAATATTGGGATTTATTTTGGAATTTTTAGAAGGAAAGAAAATAGAAAATGGGAAAAGAAAATAGAAAATCGGAAATTAACAAGTCGCTGTTCATCGGTCACCACACTTCGACGCCGTCCGGCCCGGCCGCCGCGCGCGGCGCCCGGCCGTCGCCGCACGCGCGCCAGCGCAGCCCACACCAGCGCGCCGCGCGCCCCCGCGCCTCGGCCCCGCCGCGCGCGCGCCACGCGCCGCGCGCTGCGCACGCCGCGCCGCCCCGCGCGCACGCGCGCGCAGCGCGCCGCGCCGAGCCGGACCCAGCGCCGCTGCGCCCGCCGTCCGGCCACCCCGCGCGCCGCGCGCTCGCCGCCACGCGGCGAAGCCACGCTCCGGCCCCTACCTCGCGCGCGCACGCCGCTCCGGACCGCCGCGCCGTGCGCCCTCGCCGCCGCGTTTCGCCGGCCGTACCCGGCCCCCGAGCTGCGCCGCGTGTCGCACCGCGCCGCGCACGCCCGAGCCGTCCCCCTCTCTCTCGCGCCGCGCCACATTTCACCGCACCGCCGCCGTGTTGTCGCCGTTCCGAGCACCACCGCCAGGGCCGCCGCCGTTGCCGTCGCCGCCGTGCGCAGCTCGTCCCCGTGCCCCCTTGCTCCTCCCGAGCCACCGTCGCCGGTAAGTCCCCGTTGCGCCGCTTTTCCCCTCTCTGCCGCCCGCCTCTGTTCTCCTCGGCACCGGTCGAGCACTTGGCGGGCATGGAAAGTCTGCGAGAGAAAAAAAAAAAGAAAAATAGGGAAAAATTAGGAAAAATTTTAGAAAATTTGGAAAAATATTTTGGGATGATTTGAGTAAAATTTTGGGCAAAAATAAATTATTTTCTCGCATGTTTTCTCGGTGCAAAGTTTGAAAAATCGGAATCGGACGTTTTCGAATTCTATTTCGCATCGTTTTTCAATCCGGATTCCATTTAATTCTTTTCCGCCATCGAAATGGGTTTCGCTTTTGTGCTCAAAACCTCAAAGTTCGAGCACGAATTTTCTCGCTGATATTTTTAAACATAAGTTCCAAATTTAATTGCGATCGACGACTCTGCGAAAACCCTAGGACACCACTCGACTCCAAAACCCGGATTTTCCTCGCAACCCTTGTCCTAACTCGAGTAGAATTTTCGGCAAAACTCTTTGAAGTGGTTTTCATGGCTTTTGTGGTTCTTTTCGATCTCTCGGTGTTTAGTTGAATTCTAACTGAATTCAATTGATCTCTCGCACGTACGGGTAGCGTCAGAAAAGCGGCATCGACACCGTGAAGATCCCACCCCTCAAGTGTGCGAGCAAGGCAAGTCTTCACACCCTTTGAACATATTGATCCCCTTTGCGAAATGATGTTATTTTAAACTCTAAACATGCATGCTTTACCGGGTTGCCTATACTTGTTATGCCATACCTTGCTATTGTTTACCTTTAGAATTACTCCTTGTAACTCGCGATGTGATACAAATAACCGAAGCATAACTTGGTAACGCTATACCCTGCTAAACTTAGACCATGCATACTCATGACTTTATGAAAAAGCTTTGTGCTTGGGCAACTACCTTAGGGAAGGTAGTTGAGATTCGGCATGTGGAGACATGAGCGCCACATGGCCATGATGAACTAAGTTTGGTGGAAATTGAAAGTGCTATACAAATGTTTTAGGCTGGGGCGGCGGATGATTTGGGTGGATTCCGGAAAAGGCAAGTGCCGACCACAGTCAGTGGGACCGAGCCATGAGATAGCCGGAAACGAGCCGGTACAACCGTACTTCTCGAATGGGTATAGACCTAGCCGACTAGGTAGCCGAGCGGAGGCGGTATCCTTGCATAGATGGTTCTCTATGATGTGGTTATGGGATGAGAATGAGGCTGCGGCCTTTGTTATAAATGGTGAAATTAAACTACGTTAATTAAACTTAAAGATTGGAAATGTCTTCCCTTACCCCGGGTGCGCCTGAACTCCTCTCACTTGCTAGAAAAGGACGGCTAGAGTGCATGAGGGCATAAGTTCATGGAGCGGGTGCGCCAAAGTGAGGTTATCGAAAGGCTTTGCCGTGGCCGTCTCATGTGTTGAGACGTAGGCTCATTTGTTGGGCATCGCGGAGTACGGGTAAAGTGTACATCCACTGCGGTGTGAATGAATCAATCTATTCGAATAGCCGTGCTCGCGGATATTGAGCATCGTGACAAGACTTTCGCTTGGCTAGACTTTGAACTTAAAAATCTTGGGATGGGTTTGCATGATGGTTTCATTTCTTGGTGGATCAACTTCTCGAGAATGCGAGAAGGGGTGGACTCCCGAAAATCATGACGAATCGGAGACGGGAAGCCATCCTTGGAATCACGATGGATGGTAGACGAACCGTCGCCGGATTAATGAACTATGAAATTAAAACTTGGTTTTGGCTAGTCGGTAGGCTTGTGAAAAGAATTGTGCGCCTTACGCAAAAATAACTCTAGCCGTGTTCCTTGAATAACCCTACCATATGCATCAATTCGTGTTGACTTGCTGAGTACGGTTGGTACTCACCCTTGCTATACGCACAAACCTCCGGTGATGGGAATGAAGAGCCGAAGACCCCTACGCGTACTACCGGAGGGCGAAGGAACCGACGGCGCATATTAGACCTTAGTCCGGTCGTTGCACTGTGGCAATGGACAAGCCGCGCCTCTTTCATTGCCTTATCTAAACTCGTTTTTATGTTGTATTCGGACCATAAGGTCCGTGGGATGAACAATGCCTTCGGGCCTATTTATGTAATAATGGTATTGTAAGACTATTCGTGCATGTGCACTTGATTATCGATCTTGCATTCGTGGGTACCAACTACTTGATCCAGGAAATGGTACTATGAACACGAAAGGTTCCCGACTCAAAATCGGGGTCCACAGAGTGGTATCGAGCCATGCGGCCGTAGGCTAAGACCAAATGGCGCCCTACCCTAACTAGATGGCTAAAGGGAAATATCCCTACGGTAGGATCGTTTTAAACTATTATTTTCGAAAATGCAAATATATCTTTTCTACATCTGTATTTCTTTTTACCAAATGATTATGATAGCTCCCTCTCGCTAACCCTAAGTTGCTGTAAACGGATGTCAAACCACGACGGAACACAGGAAGTCACTATCCCGCGAGACGAGGGGTTCGTGGTACAACTCCGTCTCTACTATGGTGCTTGAGATACCGGAACCGCCCACTTATCACACCAAGAGACATGGCTCCGAGATGTATCCAGCTGGGAGGCAGCCGTATCCATAGAAGCCCGCATGGGGAGTGAGACATCCTACGCTTCCACACTCGCTACCACGGGACCTAGCGAAGCGGCTATTCGGGATGCGGCTCGCGAGGCCTTCCTTCGCCTTAATGCGGAACACCGTGCCGAACTCACAATGACGAGTTCGTGCATCATCCTTACCGCGAAGAGGGCAACCCGTGCACCGTGGAAGCTACCCCCTGCTTGCTACAACCCGATGGTCACGCGTTTATCGCGTTGGGGAGACGACGGACGCATTACGAGGAGGCCACGCTCGAAATCAACGATCGGCGATCACGCCTCAATGATCGGTCGACACCACCAAGGCTGTGGAGACCGGATAAGCATCTTCTGGAACACGTGCAGGCCAATGGTGCTCGGTATGAGCAACTCTCGGACCGCTATATGGCCCGAGGGAGGCTCGTGGAGCTGGAAGAGCAGCTCGGGAAAAGCAAGCGGCGATCAACCGGCTAGAGGAGCAGTGCGCACTCGTCCCTGCTCTGCTGCAGGTACTTCCACGAGCACATACCATCACATCCCCCCCGTGCCCGACCACTATTACCACATGACTCCAGCAAGCTTTGATACTTTTCAAGCTATGATGGAGCAAGCTTTCATGTTGAGCACGAGCACGCACCCTACAGTCGACCCCATCTTCTTTGCTACATCCATGGGACCCACCGGAGCTCCGTACCAGTACCATCCGAGCCGGGATCAGGAGAGGGTAACCCCATCCAGATCTGCACCGATACGGAGTCTGAGGCAGAGCCCATGGAGATCAAATGGGAGTCTAGCGACACCGACTCAATGGAGGAGGAAGTTCCCCCTCGTCGCTTGACTCACACGGGAGGCCCCTCACCCGCCCGCTCGCAAGAGTACGCGGCCACCGAGTCGGAAGATTCGGCGTGACTCGAGGCCACCACCTCCGAGCCGTGGGGACTTCGGTTTGCTTCACGCGGACCACCCACTTCCGGCGCCGGCTCTTGCGGATGGTTGGATGACTAGGCGGAAGGACCTTCCCGGCCCGGCAGCACTTCCTATTTACCCTTAATTAGTTGATCTAGTTGAACGATATAATTATTATTGCCATCCTGGCATGGAGGACTGTGTGTGTACAGTCCATGTACCCTTTATGTAATATGATGAACACGGGCATCGCCTTGAGACGTATTGATTCGTATGCTTATTATTTCACCACATGCTTGATGGAAGATCATTCGAAGGAGCTTGAAGAAAAATTCCTGTGTACTATGACATAAACTAGTCCGATCTCTTGATTCATCTCTCTTCTTCGATGGCACATCGCCGAAGGGCCGCATGACGACCCACGAGAACCCGCGAACCTAACCCCTCCACCTGGCGGAGGTCATGGCTATGCGAGACACAACTACTCCAAGCGATTGCCAATAATCAAGGAGGTCGAGGAGGATCGAGTGCAGGAGAATTCATGAGAGCTAAGCCGCCCACTTTTCCACGGCCGAGGAACCTATGGACGCGAAGATTGGCTAAGAGTGATAGAGAAGAAGCTAACCCTCGTCGGAGTCCGAAGCGGATAGAGTTGTCTTCGCTACTAACCGAGTTGGAGGGTCCCGCGAGTGGCGGTGGGACACCTACAAGGAGACACGAGCTGAAGAGCCGCAGCAAGCCAACATGGGAGGAATTCACGGCTGCGTTCCGTGAGAATTTCGTGCCAGTGCAGTAATGAGGATGAAGAAGAACGAGTTCCGCAGCTGCGTCAAGGGAACACCTCGGTACAGGAGTATCGAACAAGTTTACCCGGCTTGCCGTTACGCCACCGGTGACACAGCGGACGAAGAAGAAAAGATAGACAAATTCATTGAGGGACTAAATGACGGCCGGGGACCAATGATCGGGCGGGATCACACCGGTTTCAAAGCCTCATCAACAAGGTCGTCCGACTTGAGCATGACCAAAAGGTGGTAGACAATAACCGCAAGAGGAGGCTCGCTATGGCTCGCCCATTTCGGGAACGCCACAACGCCCCAAGGGAGCCACCCCGTGCGGATGGAAGCCAAACGTCCCAGCAACGGACGTCCTCTCGCTTCCGACCATGTCAACAGTCGGCTACACCACGGCTTCGTACACCCACACCAACCCTAGCCGCTCAGGAAGAAGGAATGTGAGCTGTTTCAACTGCGGAGAATACGGGCATTACTCCAATAGCTGCCCAAAACCACGCAACACCCCGTTCGCACTAGCGCCAATGCAACACCCGTCAGAGGAACCCCACCTGCGGCGGGACGAGGTGCATTCGGGACCCCGCTACCCAACGAGGCTGCCACGGGTTTCGACGTGGCCAAGTGAATCATGTGAGGGCGGAAGAAGCACGGGAGGACCGGAGCGTATTGATGGGTATGTTCTCTATCAACTCTACACCGGTTAAAGTTTTATTCGATTACGGAGCCTCGCATTCATTCATATCTTCCCAAGTAAGCAAACAACACCACCTACACCAAGTAGCACTTAAGAGGCCTATGTTGGTACACTCACTGGGGGAGACATAACCGTACCCCATGCATTATTAATGTGCCCATACGGATTAGAGACGTGGTGTTTCTCTCAAACCTTATGGTGTTATCGCCCCAAACCATAGATGTCATACTCGGAATGGATTGGTTGACCAAAAATAATGGAATCATAGGCTGCGAGTCGAAGGGAAGTCACGGTATCCACCCCGTGGGGATCACCGATGAGCATAACTATGGATCAAAACCCAAAGCTATGCGAACAAGGCTGCGGGAGTGTTCACCATGCTACCTCTAGGCGGAATGCCGGTAGTACAAGAATACCCGGACGTGTTCCCAGGAATTGCCGGAATGCCCCGGATCGCGACATAGAGTTTATCATCGATCTAATGCACAGCCTTGCCCGCCCCATATCCAAGAGGCCTTATCGAATGCCGGCCAATGAGTTGGAGGAACTCAAGAAGCAAATAAAGGAACTACAAGAGAAGGGATTCGTTCGCCCGCTCTTCTCCACTGGGAGCTCCGGTGCTCTTCGTCAAGAAGAAGGATGGGAGCATGAGAATGTGTGTGGACTACCGATCGCGAACGAAGTCACTATCAAGAACAAGTACCCGCTACCTCGAATCGATGACCTATTCGATCAACTTAAGGGTGCGCGGTGTTCTCCAAGATTGATCTACGGTCGGGATATCATCGGTTGAAGATTAGAGCCGGAGATATTCCTAAGACGGCATTCTCTACACGATACGGCTTATACGAGTTCACGGTGATGTCCTTTGGATTGACCAATGCCCTGCGTACTTTATGAACTGATGAACAAGGTATTCATGGAGTACCTGGACAAATTCGTAGTGGTGTTCATCGACGATATACTTATCTACTCCAAGAACGATGAGGAACACGCGGAGCATCTACGACGTGCTTGGAAAAGCTACGAGAGCACCTGCTGTATGCCAAGTTCACAAATGCGAGTTCGGCTCAAGGAAGTCGCTTTTCTCGGCCACGTGGTTTCAGCCGGAGGAGTAGCGTAGACCCCGCCAAGGTCGAAGCCGTTATGGAATGGAAGGCACCCAAGTCGGTGACGGAAGTTCGGAGTTTTTGGGCTTGGCCGGTTATTACCGACGGTTTATCGAAGGGTTTTCCACTGTAGCCCAACCTATGACTCAACTTCGAAGAAGGAAAAGAAGTTTGAATGGAATGAGAAGTGCCAAAAGCCTTCGACCAATTAAAAGAAAAGTTAACCACCGCCCCAATCTTGACCTTACCCGACAACCGGAAGGACTTCGTGATGTCTTGTGATGCATCCCGGCAAGGATTGGGAGGAGTATTGATGCAGGATGGAAAGGTCGTAGCGTATGCCTCTCGGCGATTACGACCCCACGAAGAATTACCCCACACATGACTGGAATTAGCCGCGGTGGTACACGCATTGAAGATCTGGAGACACTATCGATCGGGAACCACCGTGATGTGTATACCGATCACAAGAGCTTAAAATATTTCTTTACTCGGCTGATCTTAACCTACGACGAGGCGATGGTGGAGTTGATCAAGGATTACGATCTAGGAATCCACTATCATCCGGCAAGGCAAATGTAGTGGCCGATGCGCTGAGTCGCAAAGCCCAATGCAACCACATGGGATTGGGAGATATGGCCGCGAACTTCAAGAAGAAATGGCTAAACTCAATCGCACGATCCTCACGGAGAAGTGAACTCACTTGGAAATCCGGCCCTCACGAGAACTCAAATAGAGGAAGCCCAAAGAGGGAATGAGGAAACCCGGGGAATCAAGGAACGCATGGCTTGGGACGCGCTCGGGAGTTTTCGTAGATGACAAGGGAATCTTGTGGTACAAAGAAAAGAATCGTGTGCTGAACGAGGCGGTTTGAGGGGATTGATCTTAAAGGAAGCCCACGAATCGGCATATTCGTTACATCCAGGAGCACAAAAATGTACCAGGATTTGAAAGGAGAATACTGGTGGCCTAATATGAAGAGGGATGTAGCCGAATACGTAGCCGTGTGCGATGTGTGCCAAAGGGTGAAAGCCGAACATCAACGCCCAGTGGCTTGCTGCAGCCACTCAAGATTCCGAATGGAAATGGGACGAGATAGGCATGGATTTCATAGTAGGACTACCTAAGGCTAGTGGTTACGATTCCATTTGGGTAATAGTAGATCGGCTCACCAAGACGCGATTTATTCTGTGAAAACTAACTACAACGGTGCCAAGCTAGCGGAATTATATATGAGTAGGATTGTGTGTCTCCACGGTGTACCAAAAAGGATTATATCGGATCGTGGTACCCAATTTACATCTCATTTAGAGCAAGGTTCACGAAGCACTCGGCGAGTCACCTTGCCTTTAGTACCGCTTACCACCGCGGGCGACGGGCGGGCGAGAGGACAAATCAAGTGCTAGAAGACATGCTTGAGAGCACGTGCGTTGGATTTCACCAAGGATTGGGAGAAATGTTTGCCGTACGCCGAGTTCTCCTACAACAATAGCTACCAAGCCGGTTTGAAGATGTCGCCAAACGAAGCTTTATTTGGTCGCCGATGTCGAACCCCACTAATGTGGTCGAAACCGGTGAACGAACCGTATTCGGGCTGACATAATCAAGGAGGCGGAGGAAAAGGTTCGCCGATCCGGGACCGA
Organism: Oryza australiensis; assembly: GCA_019925245.2. Taxonomy (NCBI): domain Eukaryota; kingdom Viridiplantae; phylum Streptophyta; class Magnoliopsida; order Poales; family Poaceae; genus Oryza; species Oryza australiensis. The sequence continues at coordinate 599,068 of JAIFGZ020000565.1, read as the reverse complement.
CTACAAGCGGCTCAATCACGACAAAAGAGCTACGCGGACACCGTCGAAGAGAATTGGAATTTAAAGAAGGTGACTACGTGTATCTAAAAGTCTCACCACTACGGGGAACTCAGAGATTCAAAGTCAAGGGGAAACTCGCACCACGATACGTGGGCCCATTCTTGATAAGCGCTAGGAGAGGAGAAGTGGCTTACCAATTGGAACTGCCCGAGAATCTCTCCGATGTCCACCCAGTATTCCACGTATCGCAGCTGAAGAAATGTTTGCGGGTACCAGAAGAGCAAGCTCCTTTAGAAGCCATCCACGTCCACAGTGATCTTACTTACCCGGAACATCCAATTAAGATACTAGACGAGGCAGAAAAGAAGACGCGGACCAAATCATGGCGCATGTACAAGGTACAATGGAGCAATCACACGGAAGAAGAGGCTACCTGGGAAAGCGAAGAGTTCCTGAGGACAGAATATCCACACCTACTCGGCAACCGGTAAGAAATCTCGGGGACGAGATTTATTGTTAGGGGGGTAGGTTTGTAACATCCTGAAAATCGGAGAACCGAAATCGGAACGTAAAAATCGGAACTTTCAAAAACCTTGGTTTATTGCTTCTTCTCGGGTTTGTTGTTTCTTATTTGCCAGCTCAGTTGCATAAATTTAGTCGTGGTCAATTCCCTTTTCGGCGTATTTGGAGTTTTCGGAGTTGACAAAATGATGGTGCGAAAGTCGCATCAGGGTTTTAAAAAGAATCCGGGGAAAAGTGCGGATTTGTGAAAACGCATTTCGAGTAATATAAAATAAAAATTTTGGTTGGGAGAAGATAAATTAAAACACAAAATAAATAATAAAATTCTCGGGAGGCGTACTCGAAATTTGGGAATTTTATTTTATTAAAAATGGGTGAATTATGAAAATTAGGAAAAAGAATTTAAATAAGTATGAAAAATAATTGTGGAAAAAAATGAAAGTCAAGAAAAAGTTTAAAATATAAAGTTAAAAATTATTTTAGAATATTGGGATTTATTTTGGAATTTTTAGAAGGAAAGAAAATAGAAAATGGGAAAAGAAAATAGAAAATCGGAAATTAACAAGTCGCACTGTTCATCGGTCACCACCTGTTCGACGTCGTCACCGGCCCGGCCGCGCGCCGCCGCGTCGCCCGGCCGTCTGGCGCCGCGCGCCTGGCGCCACGCAGCGCCGCCGCGCCAACCGCGCCTCGGCCGCCCACGCGCCACGCGCGCGCGCGCGCCGCGCCGAAGCCGGACCCGCGCCGCTGCGCCCGCCGTCACGCCACCCCGCGCGCCGCGCGCTCGCGCCACGCGGCCGAAGCCACGCTCCGGCCCCTACCTCGCGCGCGCCACGCCGCTCCGGACCCCGCCCGCGCGTGCGCCCTCGCCGCCGCGTTTCGCCCGGCCGTACCCGCCCCGAGCTGCGCCGCGTGTCGCACCGCGCCGCGCACGCCCGAGCCGTCCCCCTCTCCTCTCGCGCCGCGCCGCGCCACGCCTATAAAGGGCCGCGCCGCGCCACATTTCACCGCACCGCCGCCGTGTTGTCGCCGTTCCCGAGCACCACCGCCAAGGGCCGCCGCCGTTTAGCCGTCGCCGCCGTGCGCGAGCTCGATCCCGTGCCCCCTTGCTCCTCCCAGAGCCACCGTCGCCGGTAAGTCCCGTTGCGCCGCTTTTCCCTCTCTGCTGCCGCCTCTGTTCTCCTCCGCACCGGTCGAGCACTTGGCGGGCATGGAGCAGTCGCGAGAGAAAAAAAAATAGGGAAAAATTAGGAAAAATTTTAGAAAATTTGGAAAAATATTTTGGGATGATTTGAGTAAAATTTTGGGCAAAAATAAATTATTTTCTCGCATGTTTTCTCGGTGCAAAGTTTGAAAAATCGGAATCGGACGTTTTCCGGAATTCTATTTCGCATCGTTTTTCAATCCGGATTCCATTTAATTCTTTTCCGCCATCGAAATGGGTTTCGCTTTTGTGCTCAAAACCTCAAAGTTCGAGCACGAATTTTCTCGCGATATTTTCAAACATAAGTTCCAAATTTAATTGCGATCGACGACTCTGCGAAAACCCTAGGACACCACTCGACTCCAAAACCCGGATTTTCCTCGCAACCCTTGTCCTAACTCGAGTAGAATTTTCGGCAAAACTCTTTGAAGTGGTTTTCATGGCTTTTGTGGTTCTTTTCGATCTCTCGGTGTTTAGTTGAATTCTAACTGAATTCAATTGATCTCTCGCACGTACGGGTAGCGTCGAAGAAACCGGCATCGACACCGCCGAAGATCCCACCCCTCAAGTGTGCGAGCAAGGCAAGTCTTCACACCCTTTGAACATATTGATCCCCTTTGCGAAATGATGTTATTTTAAACTCTAAACATGCATGCTTTACCGGGTTGCCTATACTTGTTATGCCATACCTTGCTATTGTTTACCTTTAGAATTACTCCTTGTAACTCGCGATGTGATACAAATAACCGAAGCATAACTTCGGTAACTTTAGCCCTGCTAAACTTAGACCATGCATACTCATGACTTTATGAAAAAGCTTTGTGCTTGGGCAACTACCTTAGGGAAGGTAGTTGAGATTCGGCATGTGGAGACATGAGCGCCACATGGCCATGATGAACTAAGTTTGGTGGAAATTGAAAGTGCTATACAAATGTTTTAGGCTGGGGCGGCCGGATGATTTGGGTGGATTCGGAAAAGGCAAGTGCCGACCACAGTCAATTAAGGACCGAGCCATGAGATAGCGGAAACGAGCCGTACAACCGTACTTCTCGAATGGGTATAGACCTAGGCGACTAGGTAGCCGAGCGGAGCGAGTATCCTTGCATAGATGGTTCTCTATGATGTGGTTATGGGATGAGAATGAGGCTGCGGCCTTTGTTATAAATGGTGAAATTAAACTACTGTTAATTAAACTTAAAGATTGGAAATGTCTTCCCTTACCCCGGTGCGCGAACTCCTCTCACGCTAGAAAAGGACGGCTAGAGTGCATGAGGGCATAAGTTCATGGAGCGGGTGCCAAAGTGAGGTTATCGAAAGGCTTTGCCGTGGCCGTCTCATGTGTTGAGACGTAGGCTCATTTGTTGGGTGTCGCGGAGTACGGGTAAAGTGTACATCCACTGCGGTGTGAATGAATCAATCTATTCGAATAGCCGTGCTCGCGGATATTGAGCATCGTGACAAGACTTTCGCTTGGCTAGACTTTGAACTTAAAAATCTTGGGATGGGTTTGCATGATGGTTTCATTTCTTTGGTGGATCAACTTCTCGAGAATGCGAGAAGGGGTGGACTCCCAGAAAATCATGACGAATCGGAGACGGGAAGCCATCCTTGGAATCACGATGGATGGTAGACGAACCGTCGCCGGATTAATGAACTATGAAATTAAAACTTGGTTTTTGGCTAGTCGGTAGGCTTGTGAAAAGAATTGTGAAAACGGCCTTACGCAAAAATAACTCTAGCCGTGTTCCTTGAATAACCCTACCATATGCATCAATTGTGTTGACTTGCTGAGTACGGTTGGTACTCACCCTTGCTATACGCACAAACCTCCGGTGATGGGAATGAAGAGCCGGAAGACCCCTACGCGTACTACCGGAGGGCGAAGGAACGACGGCGCATATTAGACCTTAGTCCCGGTCGTTGCTGTGGCAATGGACAAGCCCCTCTTTCCGCCGCCTTATCTAAACTCTGTTTTTATGTTGTATTCGGACCATAAGGTCCTGTGGGATGAACAATGCCTTCGGGCCTATTTATGTAATAATGGTATTGTAAGACTATTCGTGCATGTGCACTTGATTATCCAGATCTTGCATTCGTGGGTACCAACTACTTGATCCAGGGAAATGGTACTATGAACACGAAAGGTTCCCGACTCAAAATCGGGGTCCACACTCTCGACAAATGCAAACGCCATAGGTAACACCTGGTTGTTCCCATCTGCTCCAATCGCCGTCGATCCGACCTCTGTATTTGCTGTCGAAAGGTTCCATCTATGCATAGCACGGGCGACGGTGCACAAATGCGTTGATGCAAGCACCAATCGAGAAAAGGCTCTTTGCGGCACGCTCTTGCTCGAATCGGTAGATGATGGAAATGTCGAATGTCGTAGTAGGTATTGGGGTTTCTTCGAGCAATGGTGGCTAATAGACGAGGTAAATTATCATACGATGCTTCAAATGTGCCATACCTCATCTCCAATATCTTTTGTTTCGCCCTCCAAGCCTTCGCATAGCTAATAGTATACTTGAATTTGTTCTCAATGTGCCTAATAATGGAGCCGGGTTCAAAATCGTGTTTTTAACAACATGGTTGTACATCTCACCGGCAACAAACGCCGACGTGATGTTGCGGTGGTACTTATCTACCCCCGGCAACATACATGTGTGCTCACCAACAATGCTGACTTTCCAATAGTCACTCCATTTCCCCTTGTATGCATGAACGCGCCACGGACAATCATCCTTCATACACTTCACATCATACACATAGTTCGTAGACTTCACCACCCTAAACTCTCTATGCAAAGACACCGCCCAATGCTTCACTGCCTCTTTCATGTCTTCCTTATGAGCATACCTAGCACCCTGGATGACCTCGTTATCCTTGTATTCAAATGAAACATGTTGTCCTTCCGAGATAACAAGCTGAGAGAAATCAGCTTTTTCCCAATCGACGGGCATGATATCTTCTTCCTAGTCCGATGATTCATCACCCTCCGCCTGCTCATTTTCAGAATCCTCCCTCTCCATTTCGTCAACAATTGCTTCGATTCTCTCCCCCTCGTCCGCCACGCCAATCGCCTCCTCCAAGCTTGCTTCATTGCTTGGACCTTCGCCATACTCTGTTTGCATTGTATTAATGCAATCGATTTCGTGAAGTGCCACAAAAATAACAAGGGGTCATGACCTTTCAAGTGCCATGTCCACATAACGTCTCCACGACTCAGTGTTATCTATAGGCATAAGTTCCCAATAATATCCTTCTGTTGCACGACTTACTACAACGGATAGAGACATTGTGTTCACTCTTGTATCCACTTTAAATCCACGTAGCAACCAACTATACACTGACTCAAATGTTTTCTCGCCTGGCCTATCGATGCCCTTTGATTTCATCCTAAATTCTGACAAATCTACACCTTCTGGACCGTATCTAACGTTGCCTTCACCGTGAACTATCTGAAATATGATCTTACTTGTCATAGTGCCTGACAAACAAATTGAAACTGAGTTTATTCCATACTAGGAATATGTTGCCTAGATGATTCTATGCCTAACTTAATTTCTTTAACAATATGTTCTCTGGTCTACATCTTAAATTATCCCGAATCGATTTGTTCGTTTCATCTACCGCCAATCGTACCTCGTTCATTTCAATTTGCCAAAATTTATAAACTAAATTCAATTAAATCGTAGTTTATATCTAAACATATTTTGATTATCAACAAAATTATACGTACGATTTTCTATAGTGCGTACCATCTACTCACATAATTTACACTTAGATCCAAACACATTCTACCTAAGTTCATCTATCTATTCTACCTATGTTAATGTCCATTAAATTATCTTTGTTGATCTATCTATTCTACCTATGTTACTGTCGATTAAATTATCTAAATTGATCTAAATTAAATCATCTGTTTTACAAATCTATAACAAAATATTCAATACCTATTCAAATATTACAAATTTATATTTTTCCTAATATTGCATTTATATACTAACTAACAAACAAAATAACGACGGGATATTGCATTTACCTCGGATGAAGTACGCAATCCAAGGGGCTTCGCCGCTCTCCTTCTCTTCCTCACCTCTCTCTGTTCTTTTCTGGATTTGAGAAGGTCTAAATGAGGTCAAAATCATTGACTGTCGGCTTATATACTGCGCTGGGTAAAAAACACCCTTTCGGAGGATTGGAAGGGGCCGTCTGCAAAATTGCCACGGCGGCCGCCCATTTTTGCAGCGGCCCCCTGTAAGCACAGTGAAAACGCCCTTGGTAAGGGCGGGAAGCGGGCCGCCTGCAAAAATGCCGGGCGGCGGCAGGCCTTTTGCGAGGCGGCCCCCGTGCACGGTGAAAAACGCCCTTACCAAGGGCGAAAGGGGCCGCCTGCAAAATTCCTTCCGCGTGGCAGACGGCATCCAACGGCCGTCTGTCACGTCGGATAATACACCCTCTGGGAGGGCGTTTTTTCCAGTCACGTCCTCTCAGAGGGCGAGAGGAGATTAGATGTGTAAATTTCGAAAGTTAGAAATTAGTTTCGTAAATCTTTAAAAAAAATAAAATTAAAAATGCCAAAAATTCTAGGGCCAGCCCACGCGAGTCTTCTTTGTTGGGTCTTTTGCTTCGTGTGTGCATCGCAATTACTTTTGCTTCCCTCCCCCCCCCCCACAAATTCCTGTCATTGTCAATGTCCTGCATGTAGAATTTTGATGTATATGCCATGTTGCATTCAATGTCTATATATGCGATTAAATATTCGAAATGTTGCAGCTGATATGTTACACGGATACGCGATACGCTATATGTTCAGAAACATGCATACGGGGATATGACTATATATTCATTAATAAATAAATTTTAAATAATGTAAGAGAAAGAAATAAAAGGTTAAGGTTTTAAATGCTAGAAACTGTGTTCGTGCGTTACAACGGGTGAAGTCGGGGTGCGACACGGATGGGGATGGGAGGAAGGCGCGTAGGCGCAGCGCGGGAGCTTCGAGCAGCGACGGGAGGGAGGGGCGCAGGCGTGGCGCGGGGCTGACGCGGATGGGGACGGACGGGAGAGGCGTAGGACGTCTTTTTTTTCATCCAATCCCTCTCTTTCTTTTCAGCATTAGAACTGCGGGTTAATTTTATAAACAGTCAAGGAGTTTTCTGCAAAATAGTCAGGCGGACGAAAATTTTGGATAGAAACACTACTTGCTTTATAGATAGTTATAGATTATAGATATAGATATAAATAAATATAAATATATATATTTTGTATGCGTGCGTACCTATACAAAGTGTATACGCATAGATTGAATAGTAGGTGTGTTAAAAAGCCCGATTTGGTGTGTGTGAACGAATTGGGTCGGTCTGCTAAATAATAAAACCTATAAAAAATTACAAAAGAGAAAGTCTGAAAACGTGCAGCCAAAATTGGTAACGGGCCAAATTGATCGCACAGGCTGGGCCTAAAAAGAAAATTTCCAAAACAACCAATGAACCAAAAACGGAAGTGGTCGCACGCATAGTGGGTCATGCGCTTGGTCGTCCATTAGGGATTTCAGGTCTGGTTCGTGCTAAACACGAGATGACCTCGGAATTGGATGAAATCTAAGGTGGATCGCTGCTTAGACCGCGGCCCTCCATTTCGAAAAAACTCAAGGGGTTTTCTATAAAATAGTCAGGCCGAACAAATTTTGGATGGAAACACTACATAGTTATAGATTAAGAGGTGGCTATTCAATTTTGATGAGTAGGAAAATAACACTGTATTTCTTAAAAAAACATATCATCTTCGTAAAAAAATATAAAATATAAAGTGCATTAGTTTTTCACAATAGTTAGTGTGACCATTATTTTCGGTCATTATATAACATTAATGACTATGAAATTAAAATCATATGAAGGCATTTGTCAAATGTGAATTTAATGACATTGCTTTGTCCACTAAACATATAGCTTAATTATTACTTATTAATCAAAAGATTAAAAAATATTAATTTACATAAATTCATGCATGCATGCCTTGTTTTTTTAACATCACCGATTTATGTTTTTATGAACTTCAAATATATATTAATATACTGACAGAAAATATCAATGAAGTATTCAGGATTATTTTTTAAAAACAAAATGAATATCACCTACATATGTGAGGTATCCGATATGTATCAATATCTATCCGGGACGTCGGTTTGAATGAGATTGAGGGAAAATAATTATACATCATAATAGGTGTAGAATAAATTCTCTCTAACCCTTTCTTTGTGGGGATTAACCGAACATGTCCTAAATTAACGCAGTCTCTAGTCCGATTTTCTTTTCCTGTCCAATTTTCCCATTTCCGGAGCAATCCTAAGATGGAGGGTTGATGCCATAGGATGGAGCAAGTTGTTGATGCCTCGCTCCATAGCCGCCACCGTCGTCCTCCGGGCACTGCAATGGGGAGGCCTAGTTCCAAGGATAGAGCTCGTTGCTAGTGCCTTTGGTACATGGTTGTTGCTGCCATCCTCTTAGCACCTAGCTAGGAGCTCCAGATCTAGGGATAGGGTCCATCAATGACGAGTCGCTCCATGGCCCTACCGCAGTCCTTCGAGCACCACAACGGGGAGCTCTAGATCCAAGGACGAAGCCCATTGTTGGTGCGCTCCATGGCTATCATCGTCATCCTCCAAGCACCATAACAAGGAGACCTAGTTCCAGGGATGGAGCCCGTCGCTGGTGCCTCGGTCCATGGCCGCTGCCATCATCCTTCGAGCATCCAGCGAGGATCTCCATATCTAGGGACAAGGTCCATCGTTGGCGTCTCGCTACATGGCCCTCGTCGTCGTCCTCCGAGCACTAAGCAGATAGCTCCAAATCCAAGCAAGTTGGACGGCACCAACCTTTTGCCATCGACTAGCTAGCATCGATCTCCTCTCCTAGGCTATTCTCCACGTTCCCTCAGCGTTGACGGTAGCGTCAGGCCTCCTCGGTGTCACTGCAAATGTTTTCCCGGCCTCGCCATCTGATGCCCGGCACTAAAGAGGTGGCAGCGCATAGCACGAGTACTCCGAGAGCTTCTTCCTTTTCTTCTCCGACTATGGGAAAGCTTGTCTTCTCTTCCACGATTCCACACTGTAACAGTGACGTGACGCTCGCAAAGCTGAAAAAGGACACAAAAGCAAGAAATATTCTCTCTCCAGTTTGAAAATAGGATGTCATAAGTTAAAAAAACCCCAAAGTCCATCAACTCCTTAACCAAATTCTAATTTGAATGCATATATAACGGAGAGACGCTAGGGTTATTTTGACAAAGCATACAAAAACGCCACCAATTTGGCAAAGCCCGCCGAAACGGATGTCAAAAGGCATTAAAAAACTCCATGGCATCCGCATCCAAACAAAAATAGGGGCGGGAAGCGAGAGACGCCGCGTCTCCATTCATCGCTCGTGAGAGTTGTCCACCCCTCTTTGTTTGCTCCTTGTCCTTGACATTCGAGCAGGGGCGGATCTACAGGATATATCGGGTGGGCCTGACATATCGTGCGACATATATGTTAAAAATTAAAAAACGTATGGGAAAGTAACAACGCCTCCAAATCAGATCTCCTCGTCGCCTCGGAACCGCACGCGCGCCGCCCGCGGCCTCGCGCTGTGCCGCCGACCGCCCATGCCCCCTCGCGCCCGCGCCGCCGGCCGCCCGCGCCCTCGCGCTCGCGCCGTCGGCCGCCCACGCCCCGGTTCACTCGCGTTCGTGCCGCCGGCCGCCCGTGCCCCCGGCCGCGCCCTCGCGCTCGCGCCGCCGGCCGCCCGTGCCCCCGGCCGACCTGGATCTTTTTCTAGTGCAGGAGGTACTAATTGACATTTTATTACTAGTGTTGTCACTTTTATAGCTGTAGTAGACATTCTAACTCTGAACTATAATGACCATTTACTCTTATCTTGTTCAGCTTGGGATTTTTCTGCATGGAATTGAAACTTTTATCATGAGAGATGATATTACAAGTGCCACTGTAGTCTTTCTAACTTTCTGGAAATTCTGGTCTCTGCAGAAAACTCGGATCTTGAAACTGGTGATTTGCTTGACCATCTCCCAGCATTGCAGCAACTTCTTTTTCGTCTCCTTGCCAGGTAATTAGTTTTTGCCTACATGATTTGAAATTTCACCAGATTCCAACTTCATGTTCCACTGACAGGTTAAATGTGAATTATTGAATATTATTTTTGTAGCCACAAGGGGCATCATCTTACAATGTCATAATCCAGCACGCACTTTCAATGGTAAGTAGCATGAGTTAGCATGCTTGTTTCATTTATAGTGCACAACATGATGGTCTTGGCGTGCATGCTGACTTTGCTTGTGCATTACTGGAAGGTTGCTCTGGAAAGTGTTAAGATCTACACAGCTATTAGTGATGGTACAATTAATCTGGTTGACAAGGTGAGTTTTCCTATTGGTTATTCTAGCCAGTCCAGATAAGTTTGTAAAATCTGCTATTCACTAGCTATATTTCTTTACTTTTCTCATCCAACCTACGAATTATTCTCTATTACAGTTCTTTGAGATGCAAAGAATGATGCTGTTAGGGCACTTGATATATACAACAAAGCAACTAACCAGGTGAAATAGTATTGTAAGTCTCTGGTATTCTTTTATGCATATATTTTCAATTATCAGTATGGTGTTTGAAATATTTATATTTTATTTAGTTGATCGTTTCTGTTTAATATAAGAATTAAAGTTTTATTATGTTATTTAGTACATATATATACCTAATCATGTTGTTAATTTTAAAATCATTATCAAAATCTTGTATTGAATTTTTTTTCGACGTACTCTAAGCTAGAAATTCTAGATTCGCCACTGCATTCGAGGCGATCGGCACGCGAGCTGCGCTCCCTCCGCCTCCAGACCGCGACCGCCGGAGCCCTCTCCGGGGCGTCGCTGAGGTCAGATTCCACCCTGTGTTCGGTTCAATTTGATGGTTGCGTGGGCTCGATCGAAGTTTTCTTTCTCCGGTATGCGAGTAGGGTTTGGTTCGAATCTTCCCCCATTAGGTTTGAGTTCAGATGGGGCGGGCAGCACCCGCGGAGATGATAGCTTCAGATTGATGGATGGCTCATGGCTGGCTGGCGACGCGAGGGCACCGCGCCGCGTCGGTGGGGACGCCACTGACCAGGGGCCAAGGGGATCAGGGGATGGTGGCGCAAGCACGGGTGTGAGATTCATGAACTGCATGAGGTTACAAGTGGCAGAATCGCAGGGACCCTCACCTCTGAAAAAAAAAAGGCAACCCTGATGACGTTGGTGCTTTGATCCTTGACATCTCGTACAATCATTTCCATATGTTTATTAGTTGTTCATAGTTCCTCCTAATTAGTTGGCAGCCAATTGCCGAACCGACTGCATAATACAACTCTTGGTCGATGTTCTTACAGTTAAGTATCAACAATATGTTAAACACTCCAGGAAACATGTTCTAGAAGGATCCACCAGAGTATGCCTGCATGTATCTCTAAGTCCACTTTGTTTATTGGAAAGAAATTAATGTCAAGATTACACAATTTGCTAACTGCAATGGTTCCTAGGCTGCACCCCATGAATATGCATCATCCCTGTTTTTTCCATGCCCCCAGCAAGTTAATAAATGTGTTGAGCTAGCTTTGATGTATTGTGTTGTCTAAATTAGTTCTGTAGTAACTAGTTGCTTGTCCATATATGTTTTTTCCCATTGCTTACTAGCCCCAACATTTAGTGCTTGATGGACATTCAAGATAGCTCCTGAATTAGGATTCCTGGCTCCTTGGTATATCTTTTTCTCCAAATCCTCTGGATAATGTGCTGAAACCTATCATTCTTCATCCTCCCAGAAGGTGGCCTGCTAGGTACTTGATACTTCTCACCATCCTTCACTTCCTACTTGAAGAGTACTCTTGATTTGCTGCTTTTAACTACTTAGACAATGCCGTGAATGAATCATTTATCATTGTGACATTGTAGCCCTAGCATAACTCTGTGGCACTCTGCTCAGTTTACATGCATTACATGTTCATTTATTCATTGATTGCATGCAGTACCATTCTGTAGTAACAGTGTGTTTAATTATCCTAGATTATGAGAGCTAACTGAATTTAATTTGATCTGCAGATTGTTTGCGCCAATGGCGCCTCACCACATTAATGGCCTTGCTGACGCTCGTGCAGTTGCGGAAATTTTGCCTACACTACCTACCATGATCATCAGAGTACCTTGTGAGCAGTCAGCCAATGCTCGCAGGCTACTGGACTTTGTTGAGGATCGTCTAGATCATGGCGTTCATGACTTGATTAGGGAGGAGGACATACCCTGGCTTCGAGCCATTGCCCAGGAAAACCGTACAACTACTGATGCTCCGGTTCTGCTTGTCATTGCTCAACGAGTTCCAGATCTACCTGCGGGTTCGACTGTTCTCGTCCAAGTGGATGATTAGGTGCGGCCACACATCGACGCACGGGTAGTATCGGCAGTGGCCAGGATGGGGTGCTCCCTTTTGATTTCAACTCAAGGACAGTGCCCTCAGATGGTCCGGGTCACATTCAAGCTGAACTTCTGATGCCACCAGGTGGCTTGCCTTTACCGCCTCCTGTTGTTGCCAGGGGTGGATCCAGGCCCCGGGCTAGGGGGGCTGCAGCCCGGGACGCAGCCCAAATTATCTACAAGCAGGTTTTCTGCAGCTTATAGAAATTCCTGACGTTTAGCCCAACATAGCCTCCTCTTCTGTAGCCAGCTCAAGCAACTCTTTACTAATTAGCCCTTCCCGGATGGTGTTTTTAGATCTGCCCCTGGTTGTTGCGACACTGCCACGGTGCCAACCATTGAATGGTGCGCGGGAACTTTATTAATACCTGGAGGAGTATGTGAATCAAGAGGGCTGGATAGTTGATGACGTACAGCTTGCTGGGCTTGCAGAACTGACTGAAGCTAGGGATGAGTTGGTAGGAGCTGGCGATAAGCTCACTACACTTGCATCAGATATTGGAGATGATCTTCTTCTAGGAGGTGCGGTCACCGACGACGTGCCACTGTTGTCTGGGGCTTCAAAGCAGCTTTGGCCAGGGTATTGAAGCTTCCCAAGGATTTTGAATCACCTCTTCTTGCGCCTGCCATGGCTAGGAGAGAGAGAATTCGTGATGGTGAACTCATCGACTTCCGAGCTGACCTGGCTGCTTTGAAGCAGCATGTTGAGGAGCAGTGGCTCCCATGGGCTAATGATCGTCTATCATCTCCTGGAGTCATTGGAGACCAGATTCTACAAAGACATGGAGTGACATGGGCTAATAATGTTCGTGTCTCATCTCCTGGAGTTATCGGTGATCAGATTCTACAAGACATGGACTGACAGTCGTTCCATATAGGCCATAAAAGAAGTGAGAAAGAAAATGTACATTTACTGCCGTTTTCTCGGTATCAAACCATAGCTGTTATAGGAGATCTCCCAGAATTGAAACCTCAATTGCTATTATAGTACTCACCTTTTTAATATATGACACTATTAATTTTTTTAACAAATATTTGACCATTTTTCTTATTTAAAAATTGTGTAAATATAAAAAATTAAGTTATGTTTAAAAACCATTTAATGCTAAATCAAGTCACATTAAATTAAAGTAAATAAAAATTACATAATTTTTTTAATAAAACAAATGATCAAAATGTATATTAAAAAACATCATATATTAAAAACGAAACGAATGGAGTACTAGCAGAACGATTACGATGGATGTCCTCCAATATTTAAGCGGCAATAAAAGATGCTTTTTAGTAGTCAGGCTGAAATCAATAATATTCAGTGCACAGAACATTCTCACCAGTCATCATATGGAACATGCATGGTCGTCATATGCAGGTGACACTATTTCTCATTACTTATACAACAAATTGACGATGAGGATATCAATCAATCATCAGGTTACAGGTACAAGTGACCCCAAGGGCTTCTTTTGTTGCTTACCATCCATCTGAGAACAACACTGTACAAACACTTGCCATTACCAAAGCTGAATGAAGGGGTATTAGCTTCAGTTCAGTTAGCATTTTACATACCTTTCACCCCTAATGCATTAATCGGCTGGGGAATGAAATTATACACCCCATTAGTTAATTCTAGACAATCAGCCGCCTTTTACACTGCTACAGCCTATTACACACTAGCACTACATTTACAGTCGAGAAGCACTTTGCTTCACCCACTTATTCAGAAGAACCGAAGAAACAATCTGTGGGATTATGAGCTCTATACAGAATTACAGATGGATGGACCGTTTGTTTGAATCACGAGTCCGCTTTGCTCTTCTTCGAGGGGGGGCTAAATGCAGCAGCAGGATCCGAAGAGGCAGAACCACCATTGGGTTGGCCCAAACTACCAGCCACCACTGAGTCACTCACCATGTCGAAGTTTATTCGTGTGTTGATTTTCCTGCTGGAGCTGCATATTTGACATGAAACAGAGTGAATTCTATGAGTGTCGTGAGCTTCACTTCTTGTAAGAGAGATAGAGAGAAGCTATGTATCATTTTCAGAGGAAGTTGACATACTAATTTAGGCGGCTATTTATAGCAGCCAGATCTTTAGATGGGCTCTGAAAAGCTTGAGTGCTTTCACCGATGCACGCATAGAAACTCCGCGAACTTGGTGAAAGCAATGCATCCATCTGTAGTTGATACAGAGAGAATCATACATTAAAAAGATCATGCACAAGGCCAGCCAAAAAAATGCACACCGGCATGGAAGTCCGCTCAAGAATTTAACCATAACTGAGGAAAGAGAAAATTGACAAAATAAAACGATCAAAGTATAGAAATGAGAAGAGAAGTGCACACCTTAGTTTGTCGTAAAGGAGAGACATACACATTATGAGAAGATGAGACTTTCTTTGGGGACATATCTGGTAAATTTGCGAAAGGAGATGGCTTGGGTGATCCAGGAATTTGGCCTAAAAAGCAGGTAATAGATATAAGTCAATTCTAAGAGGAATTAAATGGAGAATTAGCAGGTTTAAACTGAGAAAAAAGAGTGGAGGATATACTATTAGTGTTCTTCTTGTCTTCAGGACGAGTACTAGAAGGCATTAGAGCCACCAGCAAAGGCTTGACCGTGGGAACAAATACTTGATTATAAAAAACAATGATATCGACAAGGCGTGATCCTAATCCCTGTTAGTATCAAAGAATTTTCAAAAGAAAAGAAAAACAAAGTTAAAATAAGAAGCTTGGGGAAGAACCATCAGAAAAGGAAAAATGGTAGATACTGGAATTAATAGATACATACACCATTGCGGTTTGTACTCCCAACAAAGACGCTTCTGAAAACTTCTGGTTTACATTGTGGCTCCCTCTTATAATTATTGACGATCTCCTTGAACGTCAATGATAATTGAGAAACCTGGCAGAAAAAGCATGGTCAACCCAAATAAAAAGGAAGAAAAAAAACAGGAAGCTCAATATATGTAATATTGAACAAACTTCCATAAATTTAAACAGACTTTTCACAAAACTAAATAACCTTTTAGTAGGATTCCTCAAATTGTTTCAGAGGACAGGTTAATTATAGAAACATGAGTTTAATCAATTTTGATTTATCCGTGAACAGTAAAAATATTATTGAGATATACAAATAGATTACTCTTGAGACAACAATGATTAATATGCCTGAAATAAAGTCCAGTTCTTATTTTATCTTTCTTACCATTTCGTACTTATGAGAAACTACTGGACCTAGAGCCAGAAAAAATAGGCATATTCCTCAAACAACACAAAAGTTCAGTTCCAATCAAAACTTAAGGAGTATGATGTAGTACCTTTGCAACACCATAGAGGCAGCAAAGAATGATTTGGTCAACGTGTCTGTTGAAAAACAAAGCTGTCTGTTGGTCAAGAATCTGCTTAAAGATATTATAGACGCTCACAGTCAGCTCTTCATGCCGTAGCCTTTCACATAGGTTTCTTATTCTAATAGCAGCCAACTTCAAGATCTGCAAAGTTTTAGGCCAGAATTAAATATTTGATAAACATGGAAATAATGAAAAATCAAAATTTTAATTACAAGATGGACCATACTTTGGAAAAGAAGATCTGGACCCCTACTACAGCACATTTTTCATTCCCACTACTAGGATTACTGACAGTGGGGCTGCAAAAGACATAACTTAGTAAAACAATATCTTCAGAAATCATCAATCTCTGGTTAGCAAAAAACAGTATATGCTCAAACTCTTCACAAACTGAAGTAGGTGATCAAACCTTGCGAATGTCGCCTGGAGAGGATGGTATTTTGCTTTCAAGATACTTAACCCTGTTTGGCTTTGCTTTGGGGGTGGTGTCTGCAAATTGCGCTCTACCAATGAGTTCCTAGATTCGGTGCAAGATCTCTTTGGTGATTGAGGATCACAGTTGCCATCTACAAAAAAACATTTGAGAAATGAACAAACAAGCAATGATACAAGCAATTAAAGAAGTTTTAATTTTCGAAATTCTTGTTTAAAGTAATGCGTAATCATAGTTCATATGGTTATCAAATTTGTTAGTCCATAAATAAGCACGTAAATGCTCCATATTATCTCAGCTCTCAAGCATTTGTTATGCATGACAAGAATGCACCAGTTCTACTTTCAATGCAAACATACTGATATCAAACAAAATAGGCTACATGCTGCTGCAAAACTGAGCTCGTGGTATTCCCCAGTTCAAGAGTAATAGATGCATGACTATGTTGAAGGACCAAAGTCCATAGTAAGGTAGACTATACAATGCAGCCAATAAGTCTAGAGGAGCCCGAAGTTTCCTTGGTACATGACAATTTTTGTTACATTATAGAAACTTTTTAAAATTTTATTGACAATACCTTTTCATCACACATTGGTTCTTTCTGCCATCTACATGCTACATTTTTAGCAGAATTGCATATACTATCACACTAACCTAAAACTAATGGACATGATACTAATAGTTACTATGAACTCATGAAACCTTGTGGTGACAAAAATGGTGGTGATGACAATATGATTACCAATATGCACAAGTAGGATTAGAAGTCTACACCTAACCTAATGTTAAGGTAAGTAACATAAAATATTTTGCTATCAGATTGATAAGATAAAATGCGATAGCAACAAATTGTGCAACCAAACTGATAAGACATCTGCTACCTAGCCTAAGACAAGATGTGCAATCAATTGATAATTGATAATATAAAGTTCAAAACATTGTTCAATCAGCTTACCAGAAGGTGATCAAATCTATCCATACCAAGTACCCTTCCCAATAAGACCACTAGTTTTGGAAATTGAGAGTAATTGATTACAAAAAGTCAAAATCATTAAATTTAAGAATGATTGATAAAGCACCTGGACCAGCAGAAGGCCGTTTTTTTGAGGGAGTAGGTGGCACGCCATCAGGATGAATATTCTGCCGTGCTACTATGCCATCAAGAGATGGCATTGGTTCAGCCAAAAGACCAAGGCTGTTTATTTCTGTAGCAAGTGACGGCCTGGCAACAACCAGTGAATTATATAACGATGAACCTTTCTCCCATGACATGCTTTCCAACAGCTGTTCTTCTAATGAATTTAAATGCCTTTTCAATTCTCTTGGAAGGGTTTCTTCATGTCTCACAAAGTTCTCAATTATTTTGCTCAAATCAAATGCAGTTAAACCAGTACTCTCCAGGACAGCAGGAAACATCATGATGACTGTCTTATGTGTTGCCAATACTAGTTCAGCTGAACATGCAATCAAGCATCGATGAAAACGCTCATTTGACAACAATGGGGTTAAATTATTTACATTATTGTTCTGTGACTCTGCTCTGCAGATTGCCTCCAGCACCCTATAATACAACTTGGAAGCCTCCATTTTTCTTGCTTCTGCCCATAGAATATCAAATGCGTTTGCACAATTGAGGCCTATGGAAGTACCCCGATCTATAGACTTGGTTGGAAAAATTGCTTCCAAAATTATGCTGACCCTTTTTATTACATCACCTGTCAAATCCATATCGCAGGACGAAAGGAACTCTTCAAGCTTAGAGGAAGGTTTATCGGGCAACGAAGATATTACATCACGTAGCCACTTAGCAGTTGTCATGGCAGAAGTAACTGGTGTCATTTGCAAAATCTTGATTGAGCCCCCATTGGCAGGTGGTGAAGGGGAACTAGGGGCAGCCAACATATTCTTTATTGTCTTTGTAGGAGAGGCTAGTGTTTCAAACACACGCTGCAAAAAGAGAAAAGGGAATCTGTAATGTGAAAAAAGAAAATAATGTGTAGGTTACTGAAAAGATTATGAATCATCACAGGTACCTTTGAGCAGCCTAAATTAGCGGAACCACCAGAAGAGTTTTCAGCACTGAGTATATAGTCATTGCTGGTCAAAAATATTTCCAAATCAAGCTCCCCTTCACAGCCTGTGGTACTACTTAGCTTCTTCAATTTTTCCAAATTTGACTGAAAAATCTCATCATCGACGAGATCTTTGAAATACATCAGGCCATCTACCACCATAACAACAAAACAAGACTTAGCTAATTAAATGTAAAACAGATAGCTAGTTACTCAGTATGCATGCATGCGCACATGAACACATGAGAGAGAACACGAGTGTTTGAGGTCATGCCTGTATCTATTTTATCCAAATTCGCTGTTTTGAACTCTGAAGCACTTAATGCTTTCCTGCTAAACAAGATCTCTATCACTTTGTAAGATTTTCCCATCATTTCTTTCAAGCGGTCTTCAGAGGTATGATAGTTGTGACATAACGAAGCAAGAAGGTCCACGCCTTTCTCAGTTTGTTTGACTGAAATTAAACAAAAGGACTAATTATAAGCTGCACGGATGCCAAATAAAGTAAGACAGTTAAAGAAATAATTTGGAATAAAGTTGAGAACTATTACTTAAGTGAGAAGAACCTTCGATTGTGAAGCTCCTATATTTAGCAGGTACATGAATTAAAAGTATGGCCTGTAATTAATCAAAATTTTTGACAAGTTAGCTCCAGAAAGGACAAGGGCTAGTGGTGGTTGAAGTAGCCAGTTAACCACAAGTACAAGATTGCATAACTAAAGGAGAAAAAATAATGAAACGGAATAAAGAGAAAAGCAAACTCACCAATATGGCAACTAGTCCATGGATGCAGGATACCAGGTCCTTAAACAGTTCTGGTGATTTTGAGCGAAGCATTAAGAAGAGCAGCCACCCAAAATGGATATGATCAGGAATACTTTTAGTTGATCCAGCCTCCTGATCAGTACTTGAGCTCAAGAATAGCTCATTAAATGCTTTGCGATAGAACCTAGGATATTGTGAAATTGTGGGTAAATTTTGTACTACCATATAAAGCAAACAAACAAATCTCAAGAATATGAACATAGTATCAGTTGTAATCTGTGGCAAATTTCTAATGAACTCGTGGGCTTCAAATCCCCATGCAAAAGAACAGTTCTGTCATCAAATTGCAATCGGGTACAAGGCACATATGTTGCTTACCGGCTTGCATCTGCCAATAGATTTACTAAAATCTCCAATTGCTTCAGCTGGAATCACAAGTTGAAACAACAATGAAGAAAACAAACAGGTTAAGCACATCTGAAAAAGAAATATCTGAATCTGTTCAATGTGGGACTTGGCGTGAACCCACCTCTAGCCGAGCTTCCCAATCTGACCCGTACCGGCTTCCCAAAATCTGGTCGATCTTTGAAGCAAGACGCTGCGATTCCTTGAAGAAATCATCATACCTGCACACCAAACAAAGGTAAAAAACCAATCCAGTGTCAACAAGGCCCTAAAACTTGCTAGACTACAGTTAAAAAACCATTATAACATAGCATGACCCACTTCAGCTTGCAACCCTTCAAGATCTCCCAGAGCCTAACACCGGAGGAACCAGCCTTCGTCTCCTTCAGCTTGGAGGCGCAGTACAGCACGAACGCGAAGCACAGCTTCTCAGCATCCTCGGGCTGCAAGAATCCAAACTTTAGGGGGTGTTCCAAAAGATAGCCTCAAATTCACCGCCAAAGACAGAGCAGCCCTCACCGATTTGCTCCCGAACGACGGCGACGCGAGGAGCACGCCCTTCCCCTCCTCCAGTACCGCCGCGGCCTCGCCGGCGACGCCCTCGTCCACTCCCAGCTCCTGCACCAAAACACATCAACCATGAGGCCTCAAACGCTCGACGATTCCCACCAGAGGCCAACCAAAGATCTAGCCACCACCTTGCAGAGATCCGCGAGACGAGCCTCCACGGCGGCGGGAGGCTGCGGTGGCGGGGGCGGCTGCGACGCCATGAAAGAGCTACAATCCGCACACCCACACACGCGCACTCAGTGGCATCACATGGAGAGAGAGAGAGAGGTCGCCAAGAAGCAGCACGGCGGCGAGGTCCTCCGCTGCTCCGGCGAGCTAGGGTTTGGGGGATTTGGGGATCGGGGGATCGGGAACGTGGAGAGAAAGGAAGGAAGAAGGGCCGGAGTGCGAATTTATTTGTCGGGAGGGGTTTTTGTGTAAAACTGCCGCTGTCCGTTACGCCGTGCAGATCGTTTGATGCTTTCAGTATTATTATGTGTTTTTGTAGGGGGTGAGGTGTAAAAGTGAGCGCTATTGATTAATTCTCCCTCTCCGTTAAGTAGCGGTGGGATTTGGGGGGCAACGGCTAAAAGCGCGGGAAAGGAGGTCGGTTTCTTCCCCGGTGCGCGCCATAAGCTGGCCAATGAGGAGACGACACCTGGAAATATGACGTCATAAGCCTCATATGGAGATTAAAATGCACACAAGCTATACCAGTGACCAATAAATCTCAATTAAAATGCTAGCATGCACAAGAATATACAATACACATATATTATTCTCTTTTTTTAGATTTGCTTGATAAAACAACGAGCACAAACTCCCTCTCAAATCATGCCAAAATGATGAATAATTCTCAATTCTTCACGAAGAAAGCAAAGTGTGAAGCATCCAAAAGTTTAGTGAAAATATCATCAAGTTACAACTTTGTATCGAAAAACTTCAACTCAACATCTCCCTTCTCAACATGATCTCTGAAAATGAATATCAATAAGCTTTGTGTGTGAGTGATGTATAGGATTTTCATCAATATTATATTAATAGCACTTGTATTATCGCAATAAAGAGAAACTTTCTCAAAAGCAAGATAATTTTTCAAAGTTAAAATAAACAAAAAAATCTGAGAACAACAATTAGTAGCAACAACATATTCAGATTCAGCAGTAGATTGAGCAACACTAGATATCTACTTAAGCAAATAGATGATGAAGTAGAATACCAAATTTCAAATTCAAGAGTAAAGATTCCGAAGTCTAACCCCATGGCCGGTCTGATCGGCGATGTCCCGGTGGTCTGACCGGCCTGGTTCCCGGTCTAACTGGCATACACCGGTTCATCTTCGTAGTCACTTCCATCCTCAAAAAATATGACCGTCCTCCCCCTGAACCTGTGACAATGTACCTGCAATTTTTTGTCTAGTATCTGGACTAGCCTCATCAAAATTGATTTTACAAGTCTCAATAATTTTGTTAGTTTCTAAAACAAATACATGATAACCATGAGAATGTGCAGTATAACCAAGAAAATTCTCATCGGAGAACTTGCTTCAAATTTATCCAAATTTCCAGATTTTAAGACAGAGCACTTCCAACCAAAAACATACAAATGTGAAACTTTGGGCTGATAGCCAAATCAAAGCTCATAAGAAGTTTTTCCAAGTTTAGATCTGAAAAAAACATGATGTGGGATACACGGTACCTGGGTACCCATGGCATGGCCTTTGGGCCATAAAACATAGGGTGGGCAAGTCCTTGAGCCCATATGGCTACTTGTATTTGAAGAAAGAGATTAAGGATAAGACAACCAATCTTATCTCATGTAAATAGATGATAGGTATCTAGATTATAAGGGCTACCTTACCATCCCTAGCTGGTCGCCCTAGTATCTATATAAGGGGCGTCGGGGGAAACCCTAAGGAGGACCATCATTTTCTGATAAGCGCTTTTCTGATAAGCGCTACATGATATTCCTATGTCGTGATGCGCACCTTCACAGATCCAATCTATATACAACTGGAGTAGGATATTTCCTCTGCTGAGGGCCTGAATTAGTATAAACATATGTGTCACCATCTCTTCTTGATCTAGTACACCCTATAAATTATATTGTCGATCATAAAAATTGACACACAATTAGAAATATAACATGCAATATTAACAGCTTCAGCCCAAAATTTTCTAAGAGTGTCATATTCATCTAGCATAGTCCTATCCATCCCAACCAAAGAACGATTTTTCTTTCAAAAACACCATTTTGTTGAGTAACATGAGGAGAAGAAAATTAATGTTCAAGACCTTTTTTTATTACAAAACTGTTCAAAAGAAGCATTTCTAAACTCATCACCATTATCACTTCAAATTCTTTTCAAAGAACTAGGAAATTCAAGTGTGATGAGGACATCCCAGCGCATGGTCCAGTAGTTGATCTAATCGCCATGCATGAAGGACCAATCATGCGCAGTCGTGCAAAGAAGCTACAAGAGCAGGAGAATTCATTCCTCGCTACCTTTGATATAAATGTTAATAAGAATTGTTTGCTACCTAATTCTTGTGCTTTGACCTTTCTTAGGTTCATACGTGAAGCTATGGATCATCAAGACCTGGTGGAGAACGCTAAGACCCCGAACATCGGGTTCGGATAACAGATTGCGAACATAACTACGGACAGAATACGAAGAGTTAGCTGACGTGTGACCTATGAATGGAAAGCTTATTAAGTATACTTTCACACCCAATAAATGAGGATCGTGATTTAGACTTTCCAATCAAAAGTTATCATCAATTTATTACAGACTGCGCAGAAGCTAAAGAGACGTACGAGTTCCCAAGATTACCTTATGAATGCTCCACCTCCCCAACGTGAAGACTTCAGTTCACACTCAACTATAAGGATTGTTCCTAGTATAAATATCCCCTATAAACCTCCCAAATAAAAGAATCTTTGATCATTTGATAAACTGATACGGTAATTGCAGCCGAGCTGTTCGAGTGTCTATTCACCTTTGTTCTGGCTAGTTCATCGTAAGCTTGTGAGAAAGATCTATCTGAGGTCCACTAATTCGCATTTTACGGTTTCCAGTATGGCTATGCCATTTTGTGTGGATTAGTCATGGCTTGTGGTTCTGCGATCGTTCAGAGATCGAGTCAAAGTCCTCGTGGGTTCGGTGCCTCTCTCCCTGTCGCTTGGTCGCATCCAACATTGGCATGTATAAAGCTAGTTACCCTGCTGTTTTCAGCAAGTTGTCTTGTTCGTGATCCTACTGTCGTGAAGATCGGGCCACCATAAGGTCGATCCCTCACTATTTGGTATCAGAGCCTCGGTTAACACGGTAGGATCTTTACCCTTGTTACATCTGTTTGATCTATCCATTATATGTTTGTTTTGGTTTTCCCATCCTAGAGCCCACAAAAGCCATAAAAAATCCTAGCCTTTGTTGGTACTATTAATCTCGTGTCATTTGCATTCTACTCGTTGTTTGTCACCATTGTTTTCTAGCACCGTGTTCTTCTCTATTCATCTTTCGCATCCCATATTTGTTCTCTTGTGTTTGCTGAAAAAAAAAGATAACAAAAAAGAGAGATCAAATAAAAAGAGTCAAAAAAGAGGAAGTTGCAAGGGGCTAGATTATGGATTGTGTTTCTATAAGTTTCAGATTTAAAGGTGCAAGTTTGGGGTGCTTGTGACGGCAACATTTCACATCTTTTGAGTTCTTACACACTTGATTTTTTAGTACCATAGCCTTCCTTGAACAGTCCACCTGTAATTTCACAAAACCCGGACTGAACCTCTCATCTTGTAATCCTTTCGATTGCTTAATCACAGCTGCGGTACTACCACTCGAGCACATTCACAATCCTCGTGAACGTGTAAGAACATTGGTAAGTAAGAGATGAGGTTGTGTGATTCCATATATTTTACCTATTCCACTTTTTTGCCCATTGTTCTAACATGGCAGGATCTGAATCAAGCGTTCATGGTAGCCGTCGTGGAGAAGTTGAACCCCCTGTTGCATGAGCTGAGTTACGCTAGTTGGGAGACTCTCTTTTGCAGGCCATGGAGAGGATGTTCAATGAACGTCTCCCTGCAGCAGATGAAAGGGTTCCACATCATCAACAAGAAGAATCTGACGAAGAGAATTCTGGTTTTGGAGATGCTTTTCATGGCCGTTATGGAGATGGTCGTAGTGGTGGTGGGAGAGCAGGAAGAGAGCATGGACATGGTCGTCATGTTCGCTTTGATGATGAAGAGGAAGTTCGTAGTGGTTCGGATGAAGGTTTTGATGAGAATGAAAATCTCTTTGTTGGTCATGGGAGGTATGGGCAGCGCCGTAATCGCCATGGAGGTGCTGGTCATGATGAAGGACAACATCGTGGTTGAAACAACAGGGATGATCCAGACAACATTGCTCGGGTCAAGTATTCACTAGTCGGAAAGATGCAGATGCATATCTTGAGTGAGAAGAGCAATGTGATCAGATTTTTAGAGTGCATAATCTCTCTAATCGGGGATGTGTCAATCTTGCTTCTGTTGAGTTCTCGGGTTATGCTCTCACTTGGTGGAATCAAATACAAGAGAAACCAGCTTGTGTTGGGACGTGATCGTATCAACACTTGGGGTGAGATGAAGAGAGTGATGAGAACACGTTTCGTGCCATCAAGCTATCAACATGATATTCACAATAGGTTGCAAAACCTGAAGCAAGGATCTAAGTTGATTGATGATTATTATAAAGAAATGGAGTTGCTCTTGGTTCGTACAGGAACTAGAGAAGATGTTGAATCCAAGATGGCAAGATTTTTGCATGGTCTCAATGATGAAGTCTCAGGTTTTGTTGAGATGTTTCCATATCATAATATGCAAGATCTTGTTGATCAAGCTAAGTGCACTGAGAGGAAAATTGAACAAGAGGGTCATCAGAGGTCATGTGGCAGTCAGACACTTTCAGCACCATAGCGTAGGCAACAAGGTGGTTATTCTGCTGCCAGTGGACGGTCTCAAAACACAACAAGACCTACTCTATCTATTGGTGCTGCAAAGACAACGGTTTTCACTACCTCTGCATCTTCCATTCGGCAACAACAACAACATGCTACAAATACAGCAACTCCCTCTGCTGCATCAGTTGTTGTATCATCCTCACATAGCCGAGGAATCATGTGTCACAAGTGCCAAGGCCGTGGACACATTGCTGCTCAATGTTCGAGAAGGAGGACAATGATTGTGTGTACATATTTTGGTAATATATGTATGCGTAAATATGTATATATATATGCATACTGTATATATATATCTATAAATATTATATATATATATTAAATATATATTATGCATATATATGTATTTACACACATATATATGCATATATATAAACAAGCAAGCAAGCAAGGAGCAAAATTAACAAACTCATCTATAGTCTATATATATATTATGTAGCGAGAGAAAAATTTAAAAAAAGAAAAAATATCTTTAGTCCCGGTTCATAACACCAACCGAGACTAAAGATGATGGCGTCAGCCACGTGACGTTGCTAGCATTAGTCCCGGTTGGTGTTACCAACCGAATCGAGACTAAAGATGACAGGTCAGCCACGTGGCGCTGCCGTCTTTAGTTCCGATTAGTGTTATCAACCGGGACTAATATTTAGTCCCGGCTATTTCAACCAAAACTAATGATATGCATCTTTAGTCTTGTTTTTGTTGTCCCGATTTACAACCCGAGACTAAAGGGGTTGTAAACCGGGACTATATAGGGTTTCCTAGCAGTATTAGAACTCAATTACTTGTGTGCTAAAACACTTAATTTCTGTAGTATATAATATACTTTGTCAACCAAAAATAGCCAAATATATCAATAGTATGTCCCCACTAATCCCATGTATATAAGTTTTGTATATAAACCACTATCCACCAATTACCAACTCATATTGATTACAAGGCATTATGCATGGTGCATCTAATAATTAGCTGATATCCAATAAGCACATATATTATCAAGTATGACAATACTACGTGAGCAACCATCAATAGCTAAGTAGAGATACCACATGCCATAGCAAAATAATAATTGGCTACAAGTATACTGCGACTATGATTAATAGCGTTCTTACACCTACATACACTCCTAAAATGTCACGTGACGCTCTAACAAATTCGGAAAAATCTAGCAAAAGTTATAAAAATAAGGCAAAACATCTAGCTATCGATTTACACTTAAACCGGCAATCCATTATTTTTAACCATTAGATTAGATCAAGTTATCCACTGAGGCTATGAGTAATAGCGTTCTTACACTCCTACAAACACTCGTAAGATGTCACGTGATAAATTAGAGAAAATTTTAAAAAGTTATAAAAAAAGCAAAACATCTAGCCATCGGCTTACACTTAAACTAGCCATCGATTTACACTTAAACTAGTGAATCCATTATCGTCAACTGTTAGATTATATCTATCCGTGTAATCCCTTGCTCCTAACAAACTGGCTAATCCCTCCCTAAGTATGTAAGTACACAAGAGATGTCAAAAAGAAAAAAAGAAAAAGAAGATTGTATATGATCATCCCCATAGAATAGTTTTCTCTTTCTTTCTTTGTAGCTCTTAGGTTTTTCTCAAATTGTGCATATATGTGCATCTTCACACCATCTTGCCAATTCTCTTGAAAAGTATTTTTTTATGTAAAGAAAATCACGAGCACTCCTATAAACACATATACATCCGTCATATAAATACACATACACACTTACCTTAAGAGAGAAAAATATTTGTCAAAAAAAATACATACATATGAGACTACTATCCTTTAGAAAAAAACGTACATATGAGAGACTACTATTCGCCAGAAATGTATGTATGATTGAAAATATCATATGGAATCACATTATATCCCTTTTAATTATGTCATTCTCATCTAAATAATCTAAATAGTGTTAATAATTAGCACAAATAATTTTAATAATATAGATTATTTCATCATATATTACCCATGAACATGCATATAGGTGAATTAGAAGTATAATAAAAGAAAAAAAATCAAAACCCATATTAACTCATATGTTTGCCGATAGACGAGTTTACATATAACCGAAACAAAATAATTTTTGTTTGAATATTACAGATATTATGATTTAGTATGTTAAAGTTCATTGTCTATTTCACGATATAAATATTTTTCCCTTTTACGATTATAAGTTAATCTATTGTTCTCATAGTAAGTTATAACTACTTTTAGTATTTTTTTATAAATAATAAATAAATTGTTTGCGTATCTACGTTAGCTTTCTTCCTAGGTCAAATATTTTAAATTTAAAAGTTAAGTGTTAAAATACGTGTGTTCCTTATAAATATAAAGAAATATATACCATTTAAATAAAAAGAAAAAGAAATATTACACATCATATAGTAATAAATATATCCCACAACTGTGAAGGGTCTAAACATGTCACCACCACCACGAAAGAACGAATAAGTCTTCTGAGTAGTCTGTATAAGTCTCACCTAAACGTGGGCACGTGGCAATATATTTTTTAAAGAAACAAAGGGAAAATGTTGTACTCGATCATGGTAAATTTTCTATATACATTATGAGAATATATACGGCTGTATATACGCTCGTATGAATACAGTCAGACGTACACGTATGTCAGTACTCGCGCAAGTAAAATAACCGAATGGCATTGTCCCCTTTCTAGCCGCTTCGAGGCGACGCCGTGCCGCGCCCTCCTCCCGCCACGCGTCTCGCCGGCGCCACCTCGCTCCCGTCCCTTCGAGACGCTTCGCCGCCGCGCCCCACCATAAATCGCCGCCATCTCCGCCCCCATCTCTCAGGCAACTCGCTCTAGCTCCACTCTCACTTTCTCCGACTGACCAACCAACCACGCACCAACGATGGCCATGATGGCTTCGCGAGCCTCCGCCCTCCTCCGAGCCGCGACGGCGTCTGTCCCCGGCCGCTCCCGCTCCGCCGCGACGGCGGCGGCGAAGAAGCCGGTGGGGGACTACGTGCCGGTGTACGTGGCGCTGGGGATGATCGCGGTGTCGGTGTCGCTGGGCCTGGCGACGGCGAGGCAGCAGCTGGCGCACGCGCCCAACGTGCGGCTCGACAAGAAGAAGCGGGAGACGGTGCCCGAGGTGGCGGCGCCTGACGTGGCGCTCGACGAGGCGGAGCGGTTCGTCGGCGGGTCGCTGTTCCGCAAGGTGGCGCACGTGCAGGACGACGGCTTGCTCCGCGCCGGCGTCGCAGACCCTGTCGCCGACTACCCGGCCAGGAAAGCCGTCACCCTCAAGGACGCCGGCGTCGAACCCCCCGGCATCGAGCAGGGCAGGGAGGGGATCCTCGAGGTCTTGGGGAAGAAGACTACCAAGCCCGCCGCCGCCGCCGCTTGAAGTCGAATCGCTGGGTATAATAATTGCAGTTAATTAGTGGCTTAATGAGGGTTTCCTGGGTTTTAATTAGGTTTTGCTTCCTTAATTACTGGTTGATTTGTTTAAGTGCTTCGAATCGGCTGTGCTTCTTATGGAGTCGATGTGTGTGTTGGGGAAATGCTTGTACATATGTAATCCAGCCAGAGCTGTGATTAACTAAAGTAATAATAAACGGTAATTTTGAGCTCCAGATCAAACGTTGTGAGCTTCTTAGATTTAATCTACTTCCAAAATTACTCCCCAAGTTAGCACCTCCAAATAATTTCAGAGTTTCTGTAGCTTGAATTGGAAATTCTGAACTGAAAATCCACGAAGAAATTTGTGAAAAATCCTCTTCGTAATTTGGGCCGAGACATCAGCTCGGACCAGACCGCACTGTACTTCCGTTTGCTAGAGGAATTAGTCCATTTGACCTCCCTCATATCGTTTGAACTCATGGTTGAATCGTATCCACCGTAATGAATCGTATCCTTTTAACCGCAACTGATATGACATCTTATTTTTAAAAACCACTACAAACTGTCTTGCCTTTTAACCGTAAAACTGATACGACCTTATTTTTAAAACCCAATACAAATTGTCTTGCCTTTTAACCGTAAATCTGATACGACGTCTTCCTCATTTTCTAAAATCAGTACAAATAATAAAACCAGTAGCAAATAAAAACCAGTAGCAAATTGTCTTGCCTTTTCCGATGGTCGTAAAACTGATACGAAGTTTTTCTTATTTTTAAAAACCAATCATTTTTAAAAACCAGTATAAATTATCTTTGTTCTGTTTTACGACGTCTTTCTCATTTTTAAAACTCAACCTTATTTTTTACAAATTAGTACAAATTGTCTTGCCTTTTTTCGGTGGTTTAAGAAATGTTTGTCTTGGCCTTTTTGGGTGGTTTGAGAAATGTTTTGTCCGAAGTGACAGTTTTGATAGCTGAATCAGCTCGTGGGTTTCAGCTGTCAACAACTCTTCTTTTCTCCTCATCTTTCTTCCTCTTTCCTCTTTTTTCCATCCCTTCCGACGGCCAGGAGACAAGCGGCGATGCCGGATTGAGGACGCCGAAGCTTGAGGAGGAGCAGTGGGTGCCGACGACGATGTGGGCGGCTTCACCACTGGGCGACGTCTGGAGCCTACGCAGCCGCACGCATCGGTCTATCGAGTGGCAGGAGACGGCGAGTGTTGACCTCCATGGACTGCGATACCGACCTCACCGAGTCCATGTTGCGGAGCGCACGTATGTCGCACATGACGGAGCACACATGGAGGATGGCCTCGATGATGTTGCGGATGTCGGCCTTCACCCTTCGTGGGATCATGGCACGCGACGCCCTCGCGGATGAGGCGGAGCACCTCGTTACTATCGGAGAAACCATGATATGTCAACTTCATAATAATAGTCTCGATGGTAATTGTATCCAAAAGTCCGGGTTTAAAAAGTTACCGGTTTTTTATAACCATTAGTCTCAATTCATGTCACGAACTAAAATTAAAGATTATTTTTAGTTCTGGTTTAAAAGGACATCGGTAGAACTAAAGATCATCTTTAGTCCAGTTATTCTTGTTAAAATTTGTCAGGTCGACAGTCATCTTTAGTCTCGATTTGTAACATCAATCGAGACTAAAGATCGTATCTTTAGTCTCGGTTGGGATTGATGTTACAAATTGGGTCTAAAGATATAAATGAATGACAAAAGTGAAGTAATGTTCTTTTTAAATGCGCTAGTTAAAAATATGGTTTGTTGTAAAGGAATGAAATTAATTTGTTGCATGATTTAAATGATCTGAAATTAATTTGAGAGGATCTGTAATTGAAAAGGGGTGATGTTGTGTGGAAGTGGGTGATTGAAGATAGAAGAAATGTTTTACAAAATTACCATAATATTATTAATTAGTGATTTTTAGAGTCCGTTGTGTCGAGTTTGTGTCGATCTTGTTGCTGGTTAGATCGTGTTAGAGTACAGTTCGTGTGTTTTTCCTTTGTTTTCATCAAACCCTAGCCGTTTGTGCACTGCACGCGTAACAAGTGTTTGCGCGCATTGTTTTTTTTCGTCCTCTAAGTCGGTTTTTAAAATGGTCATAACTTTCGCATACGAATTTCAATCGAGACGTTTCATATATAAAAATCGATGAGAAAAAATTTTTGGATGCGTTTGTCTGCAGCTTTGTTGTATTCGGTGATTTTATTTTCTTCAAAAATGTCTCATAAGGTTACCTTTTCGAGCCTGGAAGCTTTTTATCGATTCGAGCGTGTCTTCGAATTTTTCACCCGTCACATCTTTTGCTTAAAAATATTAAAAATAAAAAATAAAAATTGAATTTTTTCTGTCTTGGTGAACAGCAGATGACACGGGAAAACAAAGAGGGGCAAAAGAGGAACAAATCTAGAGGAGCACATAGAGATGTGCAATGTCTAGGATTACCTCTATTTGATTAAATATTAATGTATTACTTATTATTATTTTAAACCTATATTTATTTAATAAATTATTTAATTTTTGGTTGTTAACAATAGACAGAAAAAAATTGAAAATAGCGAAAAATTATATTTAGTTCCGGTTGATGGCTACAACCGAGACTAAATGTGAATTAAAAATAACGAAAAATTATTTTTAGTCCCGATTGATGTCACCAATCGAAACTAAAGATGAATTGAAAATAACGAAAAATTATCTTTAGTCTCGGTTGATGCCACCAACCGAGACTAACATATCTTTAGTCTCGGTTAGTGCCACCAACTGGGACTAAAGATTCAGGGGCTATATATATCTCTGGCGCGCATTGTCTTCTCCACGGATCCAACACTTAGCCATTTTTCAGATCTCTCTCCCTCTCCCTTTCCTTCTCTCCCCCTCTTTCCTAAGCTCTCGCGACGACAGGGGGAGGAGATAGCGGTGGTGGGGCGCCATTTCCTCACCGGCGGCGGCGGAGCGCCATCTCTTCACCGGCGGCGGTGGGGCGCCATCTCCTCACCGACGGCGGCAAGCGGGAGCCAGTGGCAAACAGGAGCGGGAGCGACAGGCGAAGCCGGTGGTGTTGCGTGAGGAGAAATTCGGCGATTTTGTTGTAGATTTTTTAGATGTTTTTTGTGAATTTGTGGATGGTTTTGTTGTTCTGTTTTGTTGTGGACCATTTTGCTTTGTGTGTTTATGTATATATGTGCTATGTATATGTGTGTTATGTATATGTATGTTATTATGTATATGTGTGTTATGTATTTATACGTATATAGGCATATTGCATATATATATGTATAAATATATATATATATATGTGTGTAAATAAGCTAGTAACAAGAGCAAAATTTTAAAAAAAGAAAAAAAACTTTAGTCCCGGTTGGTCAATCGAGACTAAAGATGCATCTTTAGTTCTGGTTATTTTACCCGAGACTAAAGATGTCGAGTTTTAGTCCTGGTTCGAGAACCTGGATATTGTGGGGTTCTCCAGCAGTGCGCCGAGGTGGTTTGTTCGTGCCGCTGACGCCGCAGTTCGCGTCGACCACCCCAACCGCCACACGTAATGTCTCGTCGATGTCTTTGGGAAACGTGCATGACGCAGTACCGTAGCATCGCCTCCTATACGAGCGGCTCGTGCACGTGAAGCATCGCGACGACGTCGTCCCCGTCGCCGAAGTCCATGACCCCATCTCTCCTATTCGCGTCTCGCCCGACCACTGCGATGTTTCTCACACACGCGCTACCTCCAAGGAAGACCAACTTCGCCTCAATCACAAGTCAGCTATTCAGTACAAACCACTCTTATTCATGGATCACTAGTACATACCCTCTTATCTGGGCGGCCTCTCACATGTCTAGGTTTTGCGGACCATCACAACGAAGTCATCTCAAACGGGCCTAAAAAGAGGCCGACAAAGAAATACTCACATAGACATGTTAGATATAAATAAATCTTGAGCCCGTCACTGATGATACTTATTGGTGACGAGCTTAATTCAAGGCCTGATAAAGATAACCTATGATATCATTGTTGGCCCTAGAGAAGCCCGTCACCGATGTTCATTATCGGTGATGGGCTTAGGCCTGACATCGATGAGTGTCATTGGTGACGGGCTCCAACTTGAGGCCTGATTGAGATAACAGTTAGGGCTGACACCGATTGCAGGTTATAAATATCCCCATCACGGATGTGCTTGAAAATAATTAAGCCTAGGGCACCGATTTAGATATACAAATTAGCGCGAAAAATTTCTAAGTCCTCACTCACTCTCAGAACCCTAGTGTCCTCGTGTCGCCGTCGACCTCACACCCTCGTGTCACCACCGCCACCATCCTATGCTCCACCATTGTCGTCGTTGTCCTCCCTCTCGTCCTCCCGAGCCGGCGTCGTCGTCCTCGAGGCCGGCGTCGTCGTCCTCCCTCGCCGTCCTCGCTCCTTCGCCATTGTCCTCTCTCGCTCGAGCGCCGACACCCTCTGCTCCACTCCAGGTAAGTCCACCTAGCCCCTCATTGCCCACAAGACTGGTTGTATAATTTGGATAATATGTGGATGAATTTGAACAAGGTTGTACAGCTTTGGACTATTTTTGAGCTCGATCGATTTGTTAACAGTGGGATATGTAATTTGGATGAATAGATTATACTCATATTGTTAACTTGAAATATGTGAATAATGGATGCGTATGTGAATGGATGTGTGAATATCAGATGTATGTGAATATCAGATGTGATTTCTAAAATATATGAACGGGGATGCTGAAAAAATAAAATATATATTTTTGTTTCTCTTATTTTTGCAGCGAGCATGGTTAGCAAAGGTCTGAGGCTAGCCAAAAAATAGAATAATTTGTCTGTTTTGGAAAAACTCATTGATGACGGCTTTAAGTTAAACCCGATGAAGATGACATCATCTGTGACGGACTTAAGTTAAAGCCCGATTGAGTGGTTAGTCATCTGTGACGGCTTTAGTTGGGGCCCGATTGAGATTATATCGTCGGTGACGGGGTTTTGTTTAACTGGTCTTCTAGGTCAAACCTATCGGTGACGGAATTTAGTTTAGGCCTGACAAAGATAAATATATCGGTGACGAACTTTTGCTCGATAGAGATAACTTCTTACATCACTGACCTACGAACGTTATACCCGACACAGATAAGAGTTGTCGCTCGATTGAGATAAGAATAACCATTGCAGTGGATTGAACCCATGGGCAGAATCCATTTTGAACCTGAAGAATCATAACCACATCCAAACTTTTTTTTCCAGTTTTTTAATTGAATCCAAACCAATCCTGTACCTCCCCGACCTCAATGCTGCGGCGACGAGAACAAGCTGTTGCCCATCCTGTACCTCCACGGCGGCGGCCTCGTCGTTGGCTTGGCTACGGACGTGCTCGAGCACAGGTTCGTCAATCACCTCTGCGCCCGGGCGCGCGTCCTCGTCCTGTCCATGCTACCACCTCACACCAAAGCACCCCGTCCCCACCTGCGTTGGCCCGCCGGAGCCAGAGCCATGAGCGCCGACCCGTGGTGGCAGGTCTTCATGCTCGGGTACAACGTTGTTGAGAGAGATAAAAAGAGAGAAGAGAGGAGACAAAGGGGAGAGTCTCTGACAGGTGGGTTTCATCTGTCGTGTCAAAAAATCGTTTTTTAAACCATCAAAAAAGTTTATTTGCACTGTTTTTATAGAATGAAGGTGATATTATACTTGGTTTTACTATGAAAGGATGTGATAGCAAGAGATAGAGAGAAGTAAATAGACTTTTATTCCTTTGCTAGACAACCCAAAGCCCAATCCGCTTGTGGACCGACGGCCCACGGGTTAATTCGCCTCTCCCACTGGGAAAGAGCGGGGTCCACCTGTCAGCAATTTGCCGCGTGGCCCGTGTCCACCCAACGGTCGAAGGCCCGGAGCAAAAATGCAAAATATCTCCTCCCTGCCCGTGCACCCGGTCCACGCAAAAAGCCACCAAAATTATCCACTCGCCTGCTCTCCTCGCCGGCTTAAACCCCCTCCACCTCCATTCCCGCTAACCCCTCCGGCCTCCGCCTCCATGGCCGCCGCACCCATCCCTCGCGCCGCCCCACCGCGCAACCCTAACCCACACCCTCTCCTCCTCCTTCGCCCGCCGGTCCTGGTGGTACGGCGGCTCCGCCTCCCGCCCCGCCGCGCACGCCTCGTCGTGGCCGCGGCGACCGCCACGGCGGCCGCGGCGTCCGTGGCACCCGACGACATCTCCCAGCTCAACCACCGCCTCCACGCGCTCGTGCGGCGGCGCGACGCGTCGTCATCCTCGGCGTCCTTCGTGGACCCGGTGCAGGCGGAGGCGTACCTGCGCATGATCCGGGAGCAGCAGCGGATGGGGCTGCGTCAGCTGCGCGGGGACGGGGACGGGGCGGGGGCTCTGGAGGGGGAGAGCGATGGCGACGGGGAGGATGGGGGAGGAGGAGGAGGAGGAGGGAGGAGGAGGAAAAGGGTGGCGGCGGGGAGCTCGCTGGGCCACCGGGTGGACCCGCGGGAGCTGGAGCCCGGCGAGTACGTCGTGCACAAGAAGGTCGGCGTCGGCAAGTTCGTCTGCATCAGCGCTGAGGACGGGGTCGACTACGTCTTCATACAGTACGCCGACGCCATGGCCAAGCTCGCCGTCGACCAGGCCGCCCGCATGCTCTACAGATACAACCTGTATGCCTCCGCGCTTAATCCACACCGTGTTGAGTGCCTGTATGCGATTATCGGCTGAATTGTGTTGTTAGAGACGCATGAGAATCCTGCCAAAATTGATTCCTGCCCTAATTGTTTGCATGAAGTTTCATGTTTTCTGCAACTTCCAGCCCCCATTTAAAGAACAAGAAAATTTGCTTACATAAACGTAAAAGTTGCTATTTCCGCGTTGACAATTTATTTAAGGAACAAGAAGATTGCTTATATAAATTTTGTTGCTATTCCCAGACTTAAAGTTTTATACACATGCTTTATTGTGGGCCTGTCTCTTCAATTTTGATGGAAAGTAAAAATTCACGTTGACCATTTATCCAGATCGATGTTTTCTGCAGGCCACACGAGAAGCAGAGACCACGGAATTTGAGCAAACTGAATGATCCTTCCACGTGGGAGAAGAGGAGGCTGAAAGGGAAGCTTGCTGTTCAGAAGATGGTAGTTAACTTGATGGAGCTATATTTACAAAGGATGAGACAGAGAAGGCCTCCTTACCCGGAGCCTGTGGGGATGGATCAGTTTACTGCTGAATTTCCTTATGAGCCTACTCCAGACCAAAACCAGGTCTGCTCTTAATCAAATACTGTTCTTTCTTCCATTCACTTGGGAATTCTGATGTCGTTTTTTAGAAAGAGTAGTTGCTGCTATTCTTTCCTTGTGTAAGAGTTATTTGCAAACTGGTGAGTCCAGAAGATCGAAGCAACATTAATGGATTTAATTGAATTCGTTCTAATGACAGGCTTTTATAGATGTTGAGAAAGATCTGACTGAAAGGGAAACTCCAATGGACAGATTGATCTGTGGAGATGTTGGGTTTGGTAAAACCGAAGTTGCAATGCGTGCTATATTCATTGTTATATCTGCTGGATTTCAAGCTATGGTTCTTGCTCCAACAGTAATACTAGCCAAGCAACATTATGATGTAATGTCTGAGCGTTTCTCCAATTATCCTGATATAAAGGTTGCCATGTTTAGTGGTGCTCAGGTACAGCACAACTCAAAGTTACCCCACCAGGCAATTCAGTGTGTTTTTCATTTCTGAGTAATATTTTTTGTATGCCTCAATTACTTAACTTCAAGGTATCGCTGTGTATTAATATTGACCCTAGAAAGTGTGCTGCTCTTATCTCATATTAGAAAAAGAAATATGAATGCTCCTTTTGTTGTTAGCTATAAGAGAATAATTCTTATAATATATATATATATCTTGTGTTGTGCAATCAGTACTAAAAACCTGTTTCCACCTTTTGATATTTCAATGTTATTAAGTACTGTGCAAAATTATTTTTAAGGAAGTCTCTTTTGTCTTTCTTCAACCTTTTCTTCTGACAGACAATAAGGGATTCTAGTAATGATCAGCAATTTTTGTAGTGATAGTGTTCTTATGGGGCCATGTGGCTTAGGTTCTCTAATAGGAAGACATTAGTGAGTCTTTAAATTTATCTGTTAAAGGGATGTACTTTGTCTCTCTATCTTTTGCATGACTTGGTACATTTCTTCTTTACAGACCAAAGAAGAAAAAGATGAGCTAATAACAAAGATAAAGAATGGTGATTTGCAAATTATTGTTGGTACTCATGCTCTTCTTACAGAACGTATGGCATATAACAATCTTGGTCTCCTAGTGGTGGATGAAGAACAGGTGCTCTTTGTAAATATTAATGTTTACACTGTTTGACTTTTTTGGGTATAGTTTCTGTTATGCATAACATCAATTATGGTAATTTTGGTAGTATTTTCCAGAAATGAAAAGAACAATTTAATCATATTAAGGCTTTGTACAAGGAACACATATAGAAAGGCAATACCTTCTTGTTGGAGAATATATTAAACAAAAACACTAGATTGTTTCAAGCTTACTTTTTGTTATTTTTCTAATGGTCAAAACTCAAAAGAATGGTTCTCTGAAAACTTAAATCTAGTGTTCCACAGAATAATGCTAGGACAGACTAAAGTTTGACTAAATATCTCGCAACCAAAATCTTCCATGTATTTATTTTTGTTTATATATTCACAAACTCTATGTTTTAACAGAAGTTTGGTGTCCAACAAAAGGAGAAGATTGCTTCATACAAGGCTTCTATTGATGTTCTCACACTGTCTGCAACACCCATCCCACGTACTCTGTATCTTGCGTTGACTGGTTTCCGTGATGCCAGGTAAGATGACAACAATTCCTTTTTTCTGTTGGATGAGATATTGCTGTCATTTTTATTTGTTAATTTTACTAGAGCTAATTTATTACATGTACAATGGTTACCACCGTTTTCTTGAGATAATTTGTGGACAATGGGTATGAGTAATAATTAATTTCACTGGAGATAATTTATTACATGTGCAATTTACTACTGTCTTCTTGAGATAATTCATGCACAGTGGTTATGAGTAGCAATGTACCATAAATCTTGGTGCTTGGATATTGTTCTTTCATTCTAACCATCTGCTATCATATCTTATAGGACTGTTGTGCATGTGGAGTTATAAAATACATTGATTTTGGTGTTATTTTGTTTTTGCTTGATATTTGATCAAAAGAGGGATCATAGCTAGCCATTCGAACTTAGTCGTTGCCTGGTGTTCCATATAAATCTAATTGCCATAGTGCAATGATTTCTATATAACTCCCTTCAGGGCCCATTTGGGAAGACAAATTCTCTGCCCATCCCCATGGATGGGTTCTGGGCTGGGCAGATTCAGGTCTCCCAAAGTGGCTGTTTAGGATTACAAGAACTGGTAGGTTCTTGATATTGTATCAGAAAAAAATGACTTGTGCATTGTGCACGGTTGTTGCGTGATGTGAAAAGTTCTTCTTGTAGTAAATTTCAGAGGCATTTGGGGAATTTGGGCTGGCAATTGTCAGGGAAAAGGAAAACTTGAATTCCTGAAATTGAAGCTCTGCTACCATCTGTTGTTCTGTTGGTATGTGGGAGTCAATGCATAAACAGACGAATTTTTTAAAATATTTTTTAGATAACAGGCAACTTTCATTGCCTGGGTTTGAAACAAAGCCTAAAATAATACAGATGTCTTATACAAAAACAGAAAAGAAAACAACAGGAACAGCACAATAAAGCCAGAACAAACTGTTTGCTGGGGGTGCCAGCATCCATTGCAGCATCAGGTCTTCCAGAAGGCCAAAAAACCACCATACATCAAGTGTTCTAACTAGAACACGATGACCACAGAAAAACAGATCAGATACTATCAGCCAAAACAACAGGCCTGATGTCACATATCTTGCCATCAGCGCTTCATGCATTTTGATCAACACATCGCCGCCTAAACCTCTTTTTGTTAAGCCTACACAATTCCCAAAGTTGCTAGGAAGTGAATTTAAGCCTGAAGCATCTTGAATCACACACCAAGCAAAGGTGGCTAAGGGACAGGTAAACATGATATGGCTGGTTGTTTCTCTTATGCCACACAGTTTGCAAAATTCATTCCCTTCCTTCCAGTTTCTTATTTAATTTGACAGCACATGGGATCTTGTCCCTCCCCACTAGATAGAGAAAGTGCTTAATCTTTAGATGGATTTTACTCTTCCAGACTTCCTGCATATCACTATCTATGACACCCCCAAAAGTGCAGTCTGTACATAGATTTTGTAGTGAAACTTCCAGATTTTCCATAAGGCCATAATACTTTGTCAGGACCCCCATCTAACTGGACATTGCTAAGTGTTCTTTTCAGCTCTTCTAGCTCATCCTATCCTCTGCACCTAAATTTTATCTAAAATCCAGAGGCCAATCTCCCTCCCCATACATCTCTTCCACAGTACTGTTTTGTTGCACATTTATCATGTGAAGCTTAGGCTAGAGCACTTTTGGAGGTACCTTGCTGCACCATACATCGTCCCAAAACTTGACATGGCTACCCCTGTGTACTTTTCCAATCAGTCTTTCTAACCAGATCTTACATCCATGAAGCCCCTTCGAGAATTGGGACTCCCCCTAGAGGTGAACTGCTAAAAGAACTCTTGTTCTACAGATACTTTCTCCTTAAAATCTCACAACTCATATCATTAGCAGAGTTCTCCAATTTTTGAATTCATTTATAGAGTAGACAAATATTCATAACTCCAGTGTTAAGGAACCCACAAGTCCTCCTATGTATTTGGGCCTGCTTAGAGCACTCCATTTGATCATGTGGCATGATAGTCTATTATAGCTTGTGAAATGCAAATACATTTATTCAATAGCAATATTGTATGGATATATCTGACGAGCTAGTCAACATTAATGTGATCATAGTGCTATATATCTGACAAGCTAGTGAACAACAATATGATCATAGTGCTATTCTGTTGATTTTATATTTAGTTTATTCTTTATAACTCCATCCAATCTCTGAATTTCTTTCATTTTTTCCATGACATAAGTATATGTATGATTTCAGTTTAATGTCTACACCGCCTCCAGAAAGAGTTGCTGTAAGGACCTACGTATCGGGATTTAGCAAAGAAAGGGCTCTGTCAGCTATTAAGTTTGAGTTGGCACGTGGTGGTCAAGTTTTCTATGTTGTTCCTCGAATAAAAGGTTGAAACTTTGTTAGCTTCAGATGACTGTTTGTTCACAACATATACCCATGAATCTATGATGCATGAACTTGGAAATATATCTTTCTCAATATTCTCAATCTCAGTTTAGTACTCAGTAAGTTGGACTTGTGATTCTAGATTGTTCTAATAGTTAGGGTATTTCTGGATGTGTTCGCTAACAATTTACTACTGTCCATATAAGCTGCAATATCATGCAAAGTCGTTCGATAATTTACATTGCAAATCTGTATTTATGTCTTAACAATTTCTTTCATTCTGCAACAGCAATAGACGATGTGCTGCAATTTCTCAAGGATTCTCTTCCAGATGTTCAAATGGCTGTTGCTCATGGAAAGGTTTATGACTAAAATTATAGACGTGTTTACTATGCTATTTCATAATTCTTTATTGTAGGTTATTTTTATTTGTATACCCTGCATTGTGTTAAAAGCCGAAGTCCCAACATGTGAATTTCTACGAATGGAACAATATCTTATATCATTGTGATAATTTCCATGTGTGGCTGGTTAGTGGTCAAACTAATTTAACAGGAAACTCTATCTGGGCCTTGTGGATGACCTTGTTCTTCAATAGTTCGTTTTAATTTTGGTCATCAATGGCTATTTATTTTGTGTAAAACTTACTTCCATTTCATTCCAGTCTGTCTTAACTTGACAGATATTATATGGAATAATGTTAGGTTAACAATCAAGATTTATGTTCTATTTGCATAGTTGAATGGTGCATTTCCCACTAATCAAATTTCTTGCCAATTATTTTTCCTGCAGAAAGTTTCAAAGAACATACAACTTGCTATGGAAAAATTTGCTTCTGGAGAAGTAAAAATTCTTGTCTGCACACACATCATTGAAAGTGGAATTGATATTCCAAATGCCAATACGATGATAGTCCAGTATGCTGAACTATTTGGGCTTGCACAGCTGTATCAGGTGGCTTTATTTTTCTGATATGCTTTGCTTTTCCTTTATCGCGTTTTTTTTAAACAAAGGCAAAAGCTCTTATTTCGTTGATAATAGAGAGACAAACCAACACCAACCCAAGAAGGGGTAAACACCAAAACACCAGTCCAGCAAACAAACTGCAAGCATCTCATTATGGCATAGTTATTTAACATTAATATTTTATAATATACGAGCACATAAATTTGATTTATTGTTGAGCTGTACCCATTTGCAAATAGTTGTGAGCATCTTACTGGAATTTTGCTCAGTTATAAATACTCTACAAAATAAGCTATAAAGAACTAAACAAGCATGAGCTGGCCTGTGCCTCTCTGTTTAGACTTCTGTGAGATTGTTACCCTACTTAAAAGTAATATGTGCCTTAGTTATCTGTGTCATTTCTGATGCATCTCCCTAATTCACAAGTTCACTTCTTTGATTTTCCTTCACAGTTACGAGGTAGAGTAGGAAGATCAGACACAGAAGGTTTTGCATACCTCTTCTACACTGACAAGTCTTTGCTCTCAAAGATTGCAACGGTGAGCCCTACCGTAGTGCCCCTAATGTTGTTTATTTATATCCATTTTCTTGGCACAGCATTCAAAGCTGACGACTGTTACTGAAAGCATGTTGGCAACAATGTTGAATATGGAGTCAGAATTATAACCTAGGTTTTTATAATTACATAAGACCAGTTAACCAGTCTTGGTGGCACTTAATAAGCAGTATTTCTGTTATCGGCAATTTTTGGTTACTACTCCCTCCGTCTCAAAATATAGCTACCAGAGCAATTCAAATTTTGTCTCAAAATACAACTACCAGAAGCAAAAAGAGACACACAAATTCCCGAATTACCCCTCATTAATGTACTACCAACCAACTCCACTTGGTTTCAGAGGGGTATTTTTGACCTTTATACCTATTTTGAGACGGAGGGAGTAGGTTTCAACTTATTGATGCTTTCTGAGCCCTCAGTCCTAACCACCACTTGTATGACTAACCTGATGCCAGGGCAAAATGAGTGAACTAAATTGTAGCTTTTACTACTTTCACATCTCCTGATGTTTGATCTTTATGATACATTTGAATAGGGCATTTTCTAGATTGTAACACAATTATCCCTTTGATATATCCTTTGCTAAGTGAGTTCAGAATCTGTATTGTGTTATGTCTTCTGTAAAAACTATCCTATTACTGGCTCCATTGTCTAATGGCTCTGCTGCAGCTTTAGGCAATGCCTGTCAGCTCTTAGTAAAACTATGTGTTAGTATTAGTTCATTATGCATGAAATTTTCTGATCAAAAGGATTGCATTTCACTGTTAGTTCCAGAAACAATATTGCTCTCAGTGTCAATGTAGAAACCAAAATATCAACACCATAAGTACGGCTGCGCAGGCGTATAAGAGCTAGCATTTCGATGTTACAATATCTAGTTAGTATTGAAAACAACTAAAAATACTACTTGTGCTCATCTTGTCTAGCCCAGCTGCAGGCTTGTAGCTTCAGCCTTACCTTTTGAATTCCACATGAACCAATTTAAACATATTCCTTCCCTACCCACTCTTCGGTTGTTGCCTAAAACTCCATGTTTCCAGATTATGAAAAGGAATTACGAGCTGTCGTTTTGTATAGGGACTAACCTGTAGTTCCATATTATCTTGTATAGAAGCCAGGAAAGCACTTGCAAATCTTTCTTTTCAAGAAGAATACCCACAGGACATTAGTGACATTTTAGAACCTGCCTTTTGGAAGGAATTAAAATAACTACAGTTGTTCATCTTGCTGGAATCTTATTGCAGTGTCCTATTAAAAATGGACAACGCAGATCCACCTCCCATTTACCCATAAAAACTATGTCTGCACATTGATCCAGCAGTTTTTTTTTTCCATTCTTCATCTGTAGTTCAATATCTCCATCTGCAGGATAGACTTGGAGCTATTGAGGAGCATTCAGATCTT
The DNA here is from genome assembly GCA_019925245.2 of Oryza australiensis. Classification (NCBI taxonomy): domain Eukaryota; kingdom Viridiplantae; phylum Streptophyta; class Magnoliopsida; order Poales; family Poaceae; genus Oryza; species Oryza australiensis. The sequence continues at coordinate 556,732 of JAIFGZ020000565.1, read as the reverse complement.
GGGCAAGGTTTCCATGTTGCAGAAAAGGATATGGGTATTAGGGGGTTCGGAAGCTTGTTTGGTGAGCAACAATCTGGAGATGTTGCGAATGTTGGCATTGATCTATTCTTTGATATGCTTTTTGATAGCTTGTCAAAGGTATACACATCAATCACACATATCTGCTCATGATATTATTTTTCTTTTGTTCAACTATTCACCTATTTTTTGGGTTCTGCACCTGTTATTCTTATATCCTTTATTATGTATCAGTGGTTATCTCAACAATAATACATATCCTGTCATGATATATTTTTCTTTCTTTTATTGAAATATCCACTTCGTTTTTTTCTTCTTTTTTCTGTGCACCTGTCACTCTTATATTCTATATTTGTGTTTTGTCGTTATCTAAGATCATTTTGAATAACCTGTTCTCTACAGAACTTGTGCATTATGAATTATTTTATTGATGCAAATGCAATAAACTGTTGCATATTATAAATGAGCTTTTCCATAAAAAAATAATGATCTACTGGCTTGCAAGTTCCAAAAGGTGGACATTGTTTCGCTGTTATTACGATAATCTACTGCTTTTCTTCGGTGTTATTACGATAATCTACTGCTTTTCACCATGTACAAGATTCCTCTCTTCTATTATCATCGGTAGTTAATGTATTTCCTATGAGTTTGTTCAACCTATTGCCTCTTGTTCTAGTTCCCGTGTATTTGCATCAGTATTGGGTAAATTCTTGGGCAAGAAAAGAACTCTGTTTCAAACAATTTTTTTGTGTTTGGCACTTGAAGTAGTGATTATTGTTATGTAATTCCCTTCTAGACCCAGTTTTTGACTGCCTCATTTATTTTATTTGAGAATGCTTCACGTTCATGGCATGTATATTGTTGTCATCTTTGTTTCTTGCGATTTCAGGTAGTCCTTACCCATTGGGTCCACGCTACTATTTTAATATTCCAACTATTTGGTACTACCTCCATTTCATATTATAAGTCGCTTTGACTTTATTTAAGTCAAACTTCTTTAATAGTGACTATTTTATAAAAAATGTAGCAACATTTACAAATCCTAATATGAAATTGTAGCAACTTTCACAAATTCTAATATGAAATTCTAAAATGTAGCAACTTTTTTGAGTTTATGAACTTTGTCAAACTTAAAGAAGTTTGACTTAGAAAAATGTCAAAGCTGACTTATAATATGAAACGGAGGGAGTAACAATTATACAGTTCTTTTATTTTTAATTTTGTACATCCTTTAATTAGCGAAATAACCTTCTATAACTGCATGATGTTATTATTATGTACTGCGATTATTCTGACAAGACTGTTTTCTATATTTGTTAGGTTGATCAATTTTGTCTTATTCCCGTTCCTTACAAGGATGTTCAGGTGAGCATGAAATTTATTGTCTTTGCTGCTACAGCCTTTTTATGCAATGATGGATAATTTCATCTGGATCACCTGTGCTTTTGATTTCATTCATAAACTTTATGTCTTTGGACAGCTGGATATAAACATTTCTTCACGTCTCTCCTCTGAATACATTAGTTATCTTGAAAATCCGGTGGAATTGCTTAATGAAGCCGCAAAAGCTGCAGAGAAAGACCTATGGACCTTAATGCAATTTACAGAAGATCTTCGTCGGCAATATGGAAAGGAGCCTCGTGATATGGAGGTTTGCTATTGCTAAGATTTCATGCAAATGTGACCAGAGTTGATGAAGTTGAAGGTTGATTACTTTGTCTTCCTTTCTTCTCCTCGCAGTTGCTATTGAAAAAGCTCTATGTAAGGCGGATGGCAGCAGATCTTGGTATCAGTAGGATATATTCATCTGGCAAAACGATCATCATGAAAACAAACATGAACAAGAAGGTATTTCGGCTAATGAGAGAAGCAATGTCTTTGGAGACACATCGAAATTCCCTATCATTCACTGGAAAGGAAATTAAGGTAAGTATCAATGTATCCCCATATATAGTTTCCTGGAGAAACAAAATTGTTAAAAGATATGTTTGCAAGTATTGCTCCAAAAAACTGACGAGTAACTAAAAGATGGGAAGGTAATTTGCTGCTTAATTAGTGATCTCAAAGCTACCTATTGATTTGTCCGCAATATCCGCTGTTCATGATCTTAGAATTCATGGACCAAAGACCATCATGTCCTGTTAGACCCACCCATAATAACTCACATCCTTATTATTGTTCTTCATCGTTGAAATACTCCCTCCAGTCAGTTATATTTGACGTTGGGACAACTAAACTTGGTTTTCCCAACGTCAATATTTTTTACTAGAGGGAGTACATCACAATAATCAATATTAGGTGTTTTGGACAAGTTATTTTTAGGATATGCATACATGAATATTGAAAAGCTTATTTTTGACGTTGGGACAAGTAAACTTAGTTTCCCTGTCATTAATATTCGATTTCCTACATACATGGAATATTAGTTTTCTTTGTAAAAAATTGTGTTTTTGTAGGGTGAATTACTTGTCAATCTGCCAGACACTCTACTCCTGAATTGGCTTTTTCATTGCTTAGCGGACTGCTATGCTGTAATACCAGCACTCGTGAAGTACTAGAACTTGTTTGTGAAAATTGAAGGTTTTGCCGGCAGCTATTAACATGGAACTACTGTTCATACCTGAGAACATGGTACAATTTGTGAGAAGGCAGTCTTGGCTATCTTGATAGTCCACGACAGATAGTTCTTCGTTGTTATGGCTTTTGGCACACAAGGTGTTCTTATACGGACAGCAAGGTGTTGGCATTGATGGACTAACCTATACATACACAAACTGGTGACGTTTGAATACTTCACGATATTTTTGTTTTTACCTTTTTTACGACTCCTCTCATATCTGAAATCTCCTGCCGACTTTTGCAGGAAGATGGTTGGTGCAATGAAGAGCTAGTGAAAATTATGTTACCTAGCAATGGCATATTGATAGTAAATTCATCAACTCGGGCTCAGCATGACAGTTTAAACAAACTGGAAGCCTTGAAAAACTCGCTTAAAATTCTTCCTGACATAATAGGTTACCTTCAAATATCTTCCAGGATTTTGACCAGAACTCCCCAAGTCTCCATATATTTCTTAACTAGCACGTAAATATGTGATGTCATGCACTGACCCATTTAATTACCATACACCATGGTGTTTGATCAAGAAAGTGTTAGCCAGTGAATTGATATATTTTGTTGGACGTGCTTTTTTGTCCAACTAGATGGCGATAGTCTAGTTTAGTGCAACACAATTGGATTTTAAGAGCTGTACTAGTCATTCAATTCTTGTAGCATAAACGCATATAAACTGGAGATACATGTATGAGAATGAAGATGAGCCCTTATTTTTGTTGGACTAATGTGGATGAGAGAAGGATATATCATCTGTTAGCTGACATATAATTTTCTACCTAACTTCATATCATTATCTACCACTGTATAGAGTATATAATTTTGTTGCCTCTGCTAAATAGACAAAGTGTGATATAGAAGTTTGTACAGTAACAGCTCATTTGTGCACTTGCATATTCCCTCTGCTGTATCTTCTTGTCTGTGAAGTAGAAGAAATACATCAGAAGTCATACATGGCGAGTGCTATCTAAACAATAGTCCACGTGACATACTACCTTGCACATCCTGTTAAGTAGGGGACTAGTGTCCAAAATGACCGATCACCTACCCAGTTAATAGCGGTTTACTAAACTAATCATGTGTCCATTATGGACGTAATGGGATGGAGAACATGTAAGAAATAAATTGAGCAGTGCTATGCTACCCTTGAATGCCATGCCTTAACTATACAAATAAAGCAATACATTATTCTCCTTGAATACTACCGCTTATCTGTACCAATAACTGTAAGCGCAAAATTTGGAAAGAAATTAATCAATATGTTACTCTCTTTGAATACCATCCCTCTCTCCTTTTTTTTTATAAATACCATCTTGCTAAATGATACTATTTTGAAGCTTTCTCTTGTTAAATAATCTTGTAGATGTGCATTTGATAGTGGGAAGGGGAAATGGAATTTAGAGTTTCTGAGGTTTACTGAGGTCTACAACTTCAGGTTTACTGAGGGGAAGTGCCTTGCTACCAATGCACGATGAAGAGTGTCACTCGTTTCTGCTCTATTAAAATGCCAAAAATTGCCCATGGCAATCACCAAAAAGAGATGTCAGCCATCAAACTTAAGAAAAAGAAAACTTAATCACCACCCTGCTTAATGGGAACTAGTAAATATTACCTTGGCTTTCGAAGGAGAAAATAACAGACATGTTTACTCAATAGATTCTCGGTACAGTAGCTACAATACTGTGACCTTGATTGTTTGGGGAAAATACAACCTATTTTTGATTGTTTTCGTCAGATGCATGTAAAAATGGTCCGAACACAGACAACTATCTTTCTCTACACTGAACACGGATGTACAGAAACCCAAACCCAATTCCTCCCAACAGTTCTTACTAGCAAAGCAGCAAGTCAGCAACCAAAGCTTCCCTTAATAAAAAATAGTACTTCATCCGTTTTAAACTTCTACTTGATTGATCAAGTGTATAGATAAATTTAATATTTTTACAATACCAAATTAGTTTCATCAAGTATAAAATTTAATATATATTTTAATAATATATTTATTTTGTGTTAAAAGTATTATTATTTTTCTAAAAACTTAATAAAACCTAAAAGTTTGACTTATAAAAAATTAAAAAACTAAAGGAACTTCTAATATTAATACTAGTAATATACTCAATATAATCGATCATTCTTTTTAAATTCAAGCATGCATACAAGCCAGAAAAAAACAAATCTTAAATGAGCAAATCTCGAATCTGCATGCATACAAGCTAAGAAAAAAGCAAATCTTGAATAACCTCTCGCAATTAAATTCATGCATGTATGCCCATAATAACAATAAATAATATAAAACAAAGAAGTGGATTCTGATTTTCGTCCGTTGAATTATGAGTGAGTAAAAGAAAGATACTAAGGGCCTGTTTGATAGGGATTCTGATTCTCTGATTCTGTGATTCTAGATTTTGATTCTTCTGAATTAGATTTTGGAGAGAATCAGAATCAACATAATAAGTAATAAATAGAACAATATTTTAGGTGATTTTCAGGTGATTTTTTGGGAGAAACTGGTTTCAGGTGATTCTAGGGAAAAACTGCTTTTTGGGGATTCTCACTTCCTATATAAAACTGAATCATTTAAAATGATTTTTCTCGAATCGGTTGTAAAATAACCCGTTTGGAAGAGATTATACTGATTCTGTTGAGAATAAGGGAGAATCCCTACCAAACGGGACCTAAATCTGAATCGTTGCTAAGATGTATTATAAGTGGTAGAAGATAGATAAATGAATTATGAGTAAGAGAAAGATATTAGATCCGAACCGTTGGTAAGAGGTATTGTAAGTGGTAGATTATAAGGGTAGAATTAGAGATGAAACGGAAGGGTGGAAAACTACCAGCTCCCTCCAATCTCCACCGTCCACGCGTCCACAGCTGAGCGCCTCCCCCCTCCGCCGCATTCGTCGCCACCGTCACTGTCGAGAAGAAGAAGAAGACCACCTCGGAACCGCGCTTCACTCGCGTCTCCAATGGCGGACACCCTCCTCCTCGCGTGCCACGTCCTCCTCTCCCTCGCCCTCCTCGCCGCCTCCCTCTCCCACCTCCTCCTCGCCGCCGTCTCCCACCTCGCCCCTTCCCACCCCCACCTCCGCTTCTTCCGCCAACAACTCCTCCGCCTCCTCCCCGTCCTCCTCGCCCTCCCCTTCCCCTTCCTCCCCATCTCCCCCACCGGCGCCGGCGGCCTCCCGCGCTCCTCCTCCTCCCGCCTCTCCTCCTCCCTCTCCCCCTCCCCTTCCTCCCCCACCTCCCCCTCCTCCGCCCGCTGCTCCTCTCCCTCCCACTCCTCCTCCTCGCCCGCGCGGCGGCGCTCATCGCCGCCTCCTTCCCGGCCTCCGACCTCCAGGCCCACGCGCTCTCCGTCGCAGGGTGCCTCCTCCTCGCCGCGGGGGTCGCCTCGCTGCTCGCCGCGCTGTCCCCGCCGAGGACACCGCACGGGTTCCTCGGCGAGATAGCGCTCGCCTGCGCCGGCGCCGTGGGTGGGCTCTGGGCGGTCCAGAGCGGCCTCACCCTCTACGTTGAGTCCTGCGTCCCCGCGGGATGCCACCGCCTGATGGACGCCGCCGCGGCGCCCGCCACGCGCTGCGACGTCGAGGAGGCAAGGCTCCGCGCCGTGGCGGTGATGGACCTCGCGCTGTCCGTGCACTGCGTGGTCGTGGCGGCGGTGGCGGTGGGAGTGTACCTCGGGGTGGCGAGGTGGTGCGGGGTGGACGGCAGCGCCGGGGTGGGGATGGGGAGGGGGCATAATGGCGTCGGTGGGTCATACGATGCGTTGCCCACGGTGGCGTCTGCCGGGGCAATTGCAGAGATGGAGCATTTGCGGATGAAGGCCGTCGTCGGCAAGAGCGTGGCGCAGGAATAAGACTGTCTTGCACAATTGTGCTTGATTAAGTAGGTACATTTTGATCTTCTCAAGTAATGTGATATGTTCACATGCTGATCCACTGAAATATTTAGTCTCATGGCTTCTTGGGGTTTAGTATGAACACTGTGGTAACCTTTATATATTGTTGAATCAGCCAATGGAGCCAAATGTAGTGTAGGGCACTTGTTGTAACTCATTCTATGATCTCGCCCTTTTGTAATTTTTCACATTATGCTATTGTGGTAGCTTTATCTACTCTGTCATGAAGAATTTACTGCTATGCAGTATTTCTTTTTCACTGGCTCCCTTGGGTGCAAGCATGCAAAACCCAAAGAACTCTCCTTCCATTTCGTTTAAAATCAGTGCTTTGCTTCAAAGCTTCCTGACATTCATCTCATTTCCTTACTAAAACTTCATACACATGCACATTCAGCTGTTGCACCCATGCACAACTCTTTATCATTAAGACAGTAGCCTTCGTTACAGATGTAATCATGTAAAACTTCACCATGATGCATACAATTGTGCTAAACCAAATATGAGCTGCATTGCCGCTCTCTTCCATACTGCTTGATATTCATTTGATGAAATTTTCTTGAGGTTCTGAAATATATATTTTTTTGTGTATACATGTTGCAATGTGCAAAAATTCACATACCAGTTCTTGATCTCTGGTGAATATGGGGCCTTTCCATTCAATTCCTTTAGAAAATTTTTAAACCTATATTTGCGTCTGTCTTTGGGTGATTTGGACTTAAATATTTTCCTTCTCAAACCAAAGATTCATAATTTGGGATTTTGGATTTAAAAGATTCTTAATCCAACGTCTACAATGTGCTAATGATTTCTCACTGACATGTGGGTCTATGGTCCAATGTCAGCTTGCAATGTGTCATATCGTGGATATGGATGAAACTCAGTTGCATGGATTTATCCTTGGATAGAATATTTCTACAAAAGTGAGAAATAACTTTGCCGGTGACCCCGTGATGATACTAGGTGTCTGTATATATCAGATGCCATAACTAAAGTGCTGCCTACAAAATATAGGCTAATGATATTGTACTGACGGGAAGAATAGGAACTTAAAAAGGTTTTGAACAAGAGGATTATCATTAATCAGGCAATTTGCCTAATTTCCTAACTTGATAGATAGCAATACCTTTATGATACTCAATTGGAATTGAAAAGAAAAGAAAATGGCGATCCAACTAAGTGGAATTAATTTATTAGAGGTTGACAAGAACCGTATTCAGTTTGGTTCACTGCTTTTTGTATGGCTCACACACCTTAACTAATGCAAGCGAATGTTTCTTCTAGCCTAGACTTGTCTACATGCATCTTTGGTTCATTTTTATTTGATTCTCTTCTTTAAACCTTAATACCAGCTGCAGATGATAATATTCTTTCTCCTAGAAGTTATCTGGGTGACTTTTGCCTTCAGATATTATTCCTTCTTTTTGAAACAGAGTTCCATTTGTTTGTAGAGTTGATTCTGTTTCTTTTCTGCAGTATTTCTATGAACATAACTGGATCATATAGTCTCTGTTTAAAATGGTAAAATCCATTCATCGCATTCTTTTTCATTCCATCTTTTTAGTTATATGCAATCACTTTTACCTGGTGGAGAAATGAAGCAAAACCTGTTAGTGGTGGGGCCTTTTCTAATTCTTTCCTAGGTTATAGAGCTGGAATTTTCCTTTTCTTAGGTGCAGGGATCTGCTATAACATTCTCAAGAGATATGGTGGGCAGCAAAAGAAACCCTTGGAAGATACTGACCGTCTGACACTGACGAGTAACCACTTATGGTACCAATTGTCTTCCAAATCTAATTCCAAATCTAACACTTTAGGGATCTATAACTTAGTGCTACTTTGTATTGGTGGACAAGCCTTTGGCTTCTCTTGTGTCCAAAGGGTCACTTGTACCTGTAATGTGATGATCGATTGATCTCCCAATGAGATTCCATTGTCAATGTTGTATGAGAATATTCAGTTCTCCTGCGGCTCGGTGAGTGTATGTGGTATTGTGGTTAGACTTTTGCTGACAATATGATCAAAACTTGTAGGTTTAGAAGAACAGTGTCACCCCTGTGTATGATCTGTACAAGTCTCTTGCTTATAGTGTGTGTGTTGATGCGGTTCTCGTAGGATCCATGGCTCACTGCGAAAGGGGGAAAAGGATGTCAGAGGTTAGAAGCGACCATGAATCAGAATATCTAGCAGTCAGAAATCAAGGATTGTGCCCAGGTCGTGACGCCGATCGGCCGATGGACCACCACGCCGTCGTCGCCGTACCACCGATGGATCGCGCCGTGGCCGCCCGCCGCCGCGTCGAGAGGTGTCTCGGTTTAGTGAGAAAAAATCGGCGAAGGTTAGTTAAATTGTCCCTGAATAATTATGGATTAATTATTATTGAAAATATTAACAGGTCAGTGTAGCTATACCCGTTATTAGGGGGAGGTTCGATCGGGTATGTGATTGCTGGTTGAATGGATGGACGGGATGGAAGCAAGTAGTTTTTTCATCCAAATTTTGTTCTGCCTGACTATTTTATAAAAAACCCCTTGAGTTTTTTTGAAATTAACCCGCAATCTGCCTCGCCTGGCTACTTTTTTAAAAACAACTCCCCGCGCGCGAACCGGTGCAGCCTCCCCGCGATGCGCTCGGCGGCGAGCTCCGTCTCCCAGTTGTCGGGCGAGAGGTCGAGGTCGCGTAGGCGTGGCATCGAGGCCAGCATCTCCTGCAGCGCGCGGCGGGTGTCCTCATAGCGGAGGAAGATGGAGTGGTCGTGGACGGGGCGGGTCTCCTCCGTCGTCCAGGGCTTGTCGGGCTGCTGTTGCCGCGGAGGCGGTGGGAGGCGTACTTGACATTGACCTTGCAGCGGATGTCCACGGACGAGCAGGCGATCGTCGAGTCGCTGGCCTTGTGCTCCGGCACCATCTTGCAAGCGAAGTCAATGATGCCGATGCGCGTCTCCACCGCTGCCATGGCCGCCGGTCGCTAGCTTCTGCTAGCTCTCTTCGTGCTTCTTGGGCGATGGAGATGGAAGGGAGCAGCTAGGGTTCGGCAAGAGAGATCGAGAGCGGAAGGAAGATGGAGAGGCGAAGGAGGCAATCGTGATGGAGTTCAGTCTCCGTGTCTATTTATGCACTGACGTTCTTCTTTGACTCCGAGTCTAGAGTTGACGGCCCTTCTCCGAATCGGAGTTGACGGTCCATGTGCGGATCACACCGATGCCAGGTAATCAAATTGACGCAGACGAGGCAGTTAAACTGCTGGCGCATACGCGCGGGGTCATATGGATCTCTATTGAAATTATTGTGATTTTAAAATCACAATCTAGCGCCAAGTGATTAGTGATTTCGCGTGATTATCTTCAATAATAACGAAAATTAGCTGTTCTGTGTGATTTATCTTCATGGTGGCGCTAATACACGTGCAACGCTTTGTTTCTTAATTCGAGCGCCTAACGTAACATCTTCACCACGTTTTCCTTTTTTTTTTCCGTTTTTCCCGTTTCACCTCGGCCCCACCTCCGGTTCCCATTCCTCACCCCAAGCCTATCCCTTTCTTTTTTCTGCAGCCTTATCGGGAGTAAAAGAATTATACCCTTTTAAAGTAGTAGACTTTATTATTAGTAAAAAAATTACTTTGAATTCTCGCTAGAATCCATTTAGTAATTTATTTATCTCAAATCCTTCTCCAAACGCCGCCGCCAAAGGCATGGCCAAGCGCGTCACCTTCCACGAAGACAACATCCTGTAGCTTTTGGCGATTTTATATTTTAGTCCTATATTTGTGGTGGTAAATCACAGACATGTCCTAGAGGCTACATCAGGCCCCATTGGTTATGATGTTTGACCATAGTCAACCGGGGTAAGTAAATTATAAGGAGATGCAAGGGTTCGCATGTCTGTTGATGATAACATGCAACTTATCCTATTCATCAATATACTTTTCTAACTAATAATATCCGAGTCGTAAATATTTTAAACTTTTATCAAATTTCTAATCGGTTTAAAGTATCGAGTAAGTCAATATCTATTTTCATTATATTCTTGACTTAATTTGGTGAAATTAAATTAACTTAGACTAAATGTCTATATGATACTATTTTTTAATCAAGGTCCAGATACACAAAGTTAAAGACACCCTTGCTTTCAAAGTTATATATATGTATATATATATTATTATCTATAAAGCAAGTAATGTTTCTATCCAAAATTTTCGTCCATTTGGTTATTTTGTAGAAAATCCCTTGAGTGTTTATAAAATTAATCCGCAGTCCCAATGCTAAAAAGAAAGGGAGGTCTTGGATGAAAAAAAGACCTCCTGCGTCCCTCTCTTCCGTCCCCATCCACGTCGCGCCTGCGCCCCTCCCTCTCGTCGCCGCTCAAAGCTCCCGCGCTGCCGCCTGGACCTTCGCCCTCCGCCTGCTTCCCCTGCGTCGTCGTCCCGTTGCAACGCACGAGCACTTTGCTAGTATATATATATATATATAACTATCTATAAAGCAAATAGTGTTTTCACCCAAAATTTTGTTCTACCTGACTATTTTGCAGAAAACCCTTTGAGTTTTTTAGAAATGAAGGGCCGCGACCCAAAAAGCGATCCACCTTAGATTTGATCCACCGAGGCCATCTCGCGCCTAACACGAACCATGCCCGAAATCCCTAATGGACGACCGGGCGCACGGTCTACTATGCGCGCGACCACTTCGCTTTTGGCTCATTGATTATTTTGAGGATTTTCTTTTTTGGCCTACCATTACCAAATTTGGCTTCATTATTTAGCAGGTCGGCCCAATTCATTCACACACACCAAATCGGGTTTTTTAGCAGGCCTATTATTCAACCTATGTGTATACACTTTGTATAGGTACGTACGCATACAAAGTATATATATTTAATTTATATCTATCTATAACTATATATAAAGTAAGTAGTGTCTCCACCCAAAACTTTTGTTCGCCTGGCTATTTTGCAGAAAACCCTTTGAGTTTTTATGAAATTAACCCGCAGTCCGTCTAACTATTTTATAGAAAATCCCTTGAGTATTTATAAAATTAACCCGTAGTCCCAATGCTGAAAAGTGGCAATATTATGTGCAAAGTTAGAGTTAGTCATATTAGATTTTTTGTATGATGTTGTTTATATACTAGTTTTAGTTTGTATTTTGCAATAGAAAAACAAACTCACCTTTGATATCCAAATTAAATTAAATTAAATCCAAATCACTCGCGCAAGCATGTTAAGTATTTCAAGTGTGTTGGACAATAGGTGTAACGCCCTGAAAATCAGAGAACTTAAAAACCGGGAATTAAAAATCGAAATTTACAAAAACTTTTTGCTTGTTGCTTCATGATCGTGTTTATTGCTTCTTATTTGCCAACTTGGTTGCATAAATTTATATGTGAGCGATTCGTCTCGATGTTTGACAAAAACCAAATGATTTGAATTTCCATTGGGAGAAAAATTTTGGAGTTTAGAGTTGGGAATTTTAATATAAAATAGGAAAAGGGTTGTGGATTTATGAAAATACATATTTGGGATCAAAACGTTATTTTGGTGAGTGAGTAATATTAATGAGTGAATAAAATGAGTGCTAAAATATTTTAAAAGATATATGTGGAGTCTAGAAATTATTCGGAATCAAAATTATATTTTTTAGAAATTAGGGGAAAAAGGATTAAATTAAATGTGTGAAATATATTTTTAAAATAATAAAAGTGGGGAAAAGTTTGAAAATATATTTTTAAACTAATTTTGGGAATATTAGATTTTATTTTGAATTTTTAGAGTGAAGGAAAAATAGGATTTGGAAATTACAAATTAAATCCGGGAAAATCGGAAATGTCACTGTTCACGTGTCATAAGGTGTTCGATCCGGTCGTTAGCCTCGCCCACGCGCGCGACACGTGCCGCGCGTCGTCGCCCGCGCTGTACCGGCCCCGCCACGCGCACCCACGCACACGCCGCGCGCGGCCGCTTGAGCCGGCCGAGCGCGCCACGCACGCGCCGCGCGTCGCCGCACCGTACCGACCCCGCCCGCGCGTGCCCTCGCCGCACCGTGCGTTGCCACGCCGCACGACCCCGCCCGCACGCGCCCTCGCCGCGCCGCGCATCGCCCGCCCGTATCGGTCCCGCCGCCACGCCGCGCCCACGCGCCGACTCCGCGCCGGACCGCGCTACGCGTCACCCCGCGCGAGGACCCCACCGTCCTCGCGCGCGCCGCTGCATCCGCGCGCCCGGCCCCGCCATTCCGCGCGCCGCGTGCCCTCCGCCGTATCGCGCCGCGCCGGTCCCCTTCCCCTCGTTTCCTCTCTCCCCGTGCCTATAAATAGGCCGAGCCCTCCCCATTTTTCCCCAACCTCGCCGCCTCGTTTCCCCTCTCCTCGCCGTTCTCTCCCGCCGCAAATCTCGCCCGCCGTGCACCGCCATCGCCGCCGTGCGCCGAAGCCGCCGCAAGCCACCGCGAGCCGTCGCCGCCATGTGCCGGAGCGCCGCCATCTCCTCGCCATAGCCGTAGCCGCCGGTAAGTCCCCGGCCGCCGCCTTGCATTTGCGTGGCCGTCGGCGCAGAGGAGGAAGCGCCGGTCTAACAAAGAGAGGGAGAGGAATAGGAAAAAAAAAGGAAAAGGGAAAAGAAGAAAAAGAAAAAGAGAAAAAGAGAAAAGAAAAAATGGGAAAAAATGTGGAAAAATTATGGAAAATTAGGAAAAATATTTAGAAAATATTTGGGAAAATATTTGGGCAAAAAAATATTGTTTTCTCATATATTTTCTCTGCAAATTCGGAATTCAAAATCGGATTTTCGGAGATTTCGTTTTCACGTCGTTTTTAATCCGAAGTTTATTTATTTTCTTCCGCCGTTAAAAATATGTTTCATTTAGTGCTCGGACCTCCAAAACCTCAAGCATTAATTCTTTGATCTAACGCTTTTCAAAAATATAATCCCTTAATTAAATTCGATCGACGCTTGCGAAAACCCTAAAATCCCGAACTCGTTTTTAACTCGGATTTTATCCCGAAACTCTCGTCCAAACTCGAGTAAAATTTTAGGCTAAACATTTGAAGTCGTTTTTATGGTTCTTTTCGATCTCTCGGTATTTTATTGAATTTTGATCAAATTCAATTGACTTTTCACACGTACGGATAGCAACCGAAAGAGAGCACCGACTATGTTGAAGACCCCGCCAACAAGTGTGCGAGCAAGGCAAGTCAACACTTTCCTTTGAACATATTGATCCTACTTTGCGAAATGATGTTGATTTTAATTACAAATTGCATGCTATACACAAATGAATACCTATGCTTGATATACCCTGCCTTGATGTTGATTAACATTAGAATTATTCTTTGTAACCTTCGATGTGATATAACCGGAGGATAACTTTGGTAAAATGCTTAGCCCTGCTTATATTTAGATTCGTGCATACTCATGATTTTACAAAGAAGCTTCGTGCTTGGGCAACTATCTCTGGGGAGGTAGTTGGAATACGGCATGTGGAGACATGAGCACCACAATGCCTTGATCATGATGAAATTAGTTTTGATGAAAAATAAAAAGTACAAAACCAATGTTTTGGACTGGGGCGGATGGATGGATTTGGGTGGATTCCGGTAAAGGCAAGAACCATCCCTGGTCAATTAAGGACCGAGCCATGAGACTTATAACCTGGAACGAGGCAGTACAACCGTACTTCTCGAATGGGTATAGACCTAGCGGAGTAGATAGCCGAGCGAAGGCAGTATCCCTGCATAGTGGTTTGTTGAGTGAAGAGGTGGTTCTGGTTATTGACATAAGGCTGCGGCCTAAGTGTTGAGTAATGAATGAGAACGTTGTGAAAGTTTTTCCTTACCCCGGGAGCGCCAGAACTCCTGTCACTGCTAGGAAAGGACGGCTAGAGTGCAAGAGGATTTAAGTTCATGGAGCGGGTACTGCCGAAGCAAAGTTATCGAAAGGCTTTGTTGTGACCATCCCATATGAAGGGATGAAAGCTCATTCAATGAGTAGTCATGGAGTACGAGTAAAGTGTACATCCACTGCAGTGTGAGTAAATCAATCTATTCGAATAGCCGTGCTCGCTGTTAATGAGCGACGTGACAAGTTTCTCCCGTGGCTAGACTCATAAGTTTTAAAATGATGGGATGGGACTGCATAATGATTTTGTGTGCTGGTGGACTCAACTTCTCGAACTGCGAGAAGGGGTGGACTCCCCAGAAAACCATGACGAACCGGAGGCGGGAAGCCATCATTGGAAATTACGATGGATGGTAGACAGAACCATCGCCGTTGTAACATACTATGGAACTAAAACATGACTTGTCTAGATAATAGGTTTGTGAAATGATTTGTGAAAATTGGCTTTATGCAAATGAATCACAGCCATCCTTTGAATGACCCTATCATGTGCATCATTCCATGTCGGCTTGCTAAGTACGTTGGGTACTCACCCTTGCTATATGCACAAACCTCAGATGAAGGAAACGAAGAACTGGAGGACCCCTATGCTTACTGCCAGGTGGACGATGGAGGAGAAGGCGTCTACTAGGTCTTAGTCCCCGGTCATTGCCTGTGGCAACCGACATGCCGCTACCTTTCGACTGCTAATCTTATCTAAATTCTGCTTTTGGTTGTATCCGGACCAGTAGGTCCTATATGTATTGGATATTGCCTTCGGGCCTATTATTGTAATAATTTCGATGTAAGACTATTCGTGCACTTTGCACCTGGTAATTCAGAACTGTATTCGTGGGTACCAAACTACTCGATCCAGGGATATGGTACTATGAACACGAATGATTCCCGTCCTCAAAAAGGGGGTCGACAGAGCTGGTATCAGAGCAGTGCGACTGTAGGATAAGACCAACTGGCGCCGTACCCCTGAATAGCTGGTTAAAGGGAAATATCCCTACATAGGATTATTTTGAAAATACAAACTATTTTCACAAAACAAGTATGCTTTCCCTCATACTCTTATCCCCATCTCCTTTGCTCAAATTGTTTTGATATTACCCCTCTCTGACCCTAAGTTACCTTCAAAACAGATGTCAGACCATGTTGGAGTTTGGGAGATCAAGGTTCCGCGGGAGGAAGGATTCGTGTCGCAACTCCAGCTGTTGCTATGGTACCTAAGATACCCGGATGCACCCACCTATCGGATTAGAAGACATGGCACCGAGGGACATCCAGTATGGGAAGCTGTGGTTTCACTTGAGGCCCGTATTGGGAGCGAGACACCCTATTGCTTCCACACTCGTTACCACAGAGATTTGATAGAGGCAGCCCTTCAGGACGTAGCCCACGAGGCATTCCTACGCCTCAATGCCATCCACCGTGCTGAGCTTACAGTAACCGAGTTCGTACACCATCCCTACCAGGAGGAAGGCAACCCAGTCTGCACCGTGGAGGCCACCCCCTGCTGCTATAATCCCATGGTTACCCGTCTGTCCCGCTGGGCAGAAACAGCTGATGATTGCTATGAAGAAGCATTACTCGAGATAGATGATCAGCAGCGACGCTTGAATGATCTGGAGGAGGAACACCAAAACTGTGAACCAGATCGACTCGCTGAAGACCCAGCTGCAAGCTAACGACGCCCAATACGAGCAGCTCTCTGATCGTTATGTGGCTCGTGGAGAAGCTTTGGTTGAGTTGGAGGAACAGCTTAGGAAGAGCCAGCAACAGGTTGGCCAACTGGAAGAACAACTTCGCTTCAACCCTGTCCCCGCCGCTGGTACTTCTACTGCAGCTACACCAACACCCCCTGCTCCTGTGCCCGACCACTACTACTTCATGACTCCAGCATGCTTGACGACCTTTCAAGCCATGATGGAGCAAGCCTTCATGCTGAGCACTGAGTCAGGACCGTACCTGATCGACCCCACTGCTGCTACCTCATTGGAGCCCACCCCGATTTCCACGCCTGTACCATCCGAGCCTGGTTCGGGAGAGGATAACCCCATCCATATCAACACTGACTCCGAATCCGAGACAGAACCCATGGAGATCAAGTGGGAGCTCAGTGACACAGATCCATCAGAGGAGGAAGCTCCTACTCGCCACATGACACTCACCGGAGGTCCTATCACCCTCAGGACTGCCCGGAAGAGTGCCAGGCCACCAAGCAGGAAGATCGAACATGACTCTGAGGCCATTACCTCTGAGCCATGGGGACTTCGATTCGCTTTGGCCAAGGATCACCCTCTGCTAGCACCTGGATCATGCGGATGGCTGGATGACTAGTTTGGATACCAGCAGCAGCTCTGGTCTTGCTTTGGATGGAGTTAAGACAGAATGACCATGCCCCTACCCCTTTTATGTATGAGACCCTAGAACGATGTTAGTGATGTTGTATTGTGTTGTATGGACTATACATGTCCAATGTATCCCGATGTAACATCTATGAACCGATATAAAGTTCCATGTTACGTCATAAATGAATTTATTCCATCAAGCTTGCTTTGAAAGATCACTTCAAATAACTCAAAGAAAATTCCTTAGTATCGTGACGTTAGCAAATCAAGTCTCTTACCTCATCCCCGTTGTTCAGATGGCGCATCGTCGCAGAGCCCCAACAGCTACTGAGAACCTGCCAGAGCCTAACCCCTCCACCCTAGCGGAAGTTATGGCTTTGCAGACCCAACTGCTACAAGCTATCGCCAACAACCAAGGACAACGCGGAGGATCAAACCTCGGCGAATTTATGAGGGCAAAGCCGTCGACATTCTCCTCGGCAGATGAACCTATGGATGCTGAGGATTGGCTGAGGGTAATAGAGAAGAAGCTGACTCTCGTCCGAGTACAGGAAGCTGACAGAGTCGTCTTCGCCACCAATCAGCGGGAAGGACCTGCAAGTGACTGGTGGGACACCTACAAGGAGACCCGGGCTGAAGATGCCGGCGAACCCACTTGGGAAGAATTCACGACTGCCTTCCGTGAAAACTTCGTACCTGCTGTAGTCATGAGGATGAAGAAGAATGAGTTTCGTAGGCTGCGCCAAGGCAACACCATGGTACAAGAGTACCTTAACAAGTTCATGCAGCTTGCACGTTACGCCATGAGCGACCTGGCAGACGAGGAAGAGAAGATGGATAAGTTTATCGAAGGACTGAACAACGAGTTGAGAGGACCGATGATCGGTTAAGACCACGCCGGCTTCCAGAGCCTCATCAACAAGGTTGTAAGGCTTGAGCATGACCAGAGGACGGTTGAAAACAACCGAAAGAGAAGGCTTGCAATGGCCCGTCCGATTCAAGGAACACCCCAGCGACCTAAAGGAGCAACCCCGTCAGGTTGGAAGCCAGTCATAGTGGCAACCAATCGCCCTGCTGCACCCGGCAACGTCAGCAGGCCGCCTGCAGCACCGTCTCGTACTCCGGCGCCTACTTTGGCAGCCCCAGGAGCCAGGAATGTCAACTGCTTCAACTGCGAAGAATTCAGGCATTACGCCAACAGCTGCCCTAAGCCGCGCAACACCCCAAACCGTACCGGAGCTAACGCCATCGCAGTACGAGGAACCCCTGCTCAGGCACCTAGACGTAGTTTGTTCAGAACGCCTGTTGACGAGAAATCTCTCTCACGCGTTGGCCTGGGAGATCTGCTTGACTACAGTGCATGTCCTTCTTGCTGCCCACAACGTGCAGGGCGTGCCAGTTGATTTGGTCTGCTAATCAACAAGAAAAACAAGATAGTATACGTTAAGCGTTAGGTTAGATCCCCACGGGATCGGCTGAGGAAATCCATGAACGTATATATGCTATTCTAGGTTGTATTTGGGCCGAGCGACTGGAATGGATCGGCTACACCGAGACAGCATCAGCCGCTTGATCCAAATATAGTGAAGAATAACAAATACACAGATTGATAACCCAACCGATATTGGAAAGCTAACAAAGAATCGGCTAATACTCCGATGAATCTTATGTAAAGATAATATTCTGAATCAAACGTATAATTCGAAATCGGTCATCACGCCCGGAGAAACCGATTTCACCAAGCAACATCCGACAGAACACGATCTTAACATAAGAGGCAATCCTAATATAAATCTGGTAACAATCATGTTAAAAGAAACACATTAGGGCAAATAAGGCCGGCTGAAACCCCGGCGCTATCTCTAAATGATATAAATCTCAGATGAACAAATCATTGATATTTCTAAATACGACTTAATAGTTCGAATCTGATGCAACATTAAGTATAAAAAGAAACATCTGATCTATTACAGCCGATTTATACCCCTCGAAACGGTAAATACGCATATGAACCAGCCAACCTTTAGGTCTAACCCTATCGATCGCGTGTTCCACGGAACGAGTCAATAACAAGATAGATCTAAACATTGATCTAATTCATATGCGTTATATGATATATGACGCAGTAAAATCACTAATTCTAATGTATCATTGCGATGGAAGCATTAGAAACAGATAATCATACCACTAATGACAAACATTTACCTGGTTTTGGGGATCGAGACGATGCAGCCCAAAGCCAAACAAAGTGTTCTTCTGAAGAAAAAGTTGGCGATGCGCCGGAGATTGGATTGATTGAAATTAATTTTACAGAGGGCCTCAGGTTCTATTTATACCCAAAATACAAATACTTGTAATAACCCTGGACTCTATCTAAACTACCGTTTAAAACACCATATTATCCTTAGCGGGACCTATGCCGTGTTACAACTAACAATCTAACAAATCTCTAGATTACGATACAATTACCGTTATAGGACTATCCATAAGTGGCAATATCTTTTAACGCGCAACTAACAACCGAATCTTTCATTTATCTCCAAGTCCCTGCACTAGACACGGCTTCATCTCTTCCAGACTCAGAATCGGCTACCGTCTACTCCCGTTCGATCCATCCTCAGCCGACTAACCCTGCAGCCGATCCCTTTTTAGCCGATGCGATTCCTGTCTTCAGCCGATCCGATTTCGCTTTGCCCTTACGAACTTAGAAACTCAATTACCAAATTTCAGTGTTAACACATGCCCCCCAAGTCCGTAATACGAAGTGTTGCGGATTTGCTTGCCTATTCAAACTCTTGCTTCCTTCTTGACCTAAACCGCCTCGGCTTCTCCCCAAGTGCTCTTTAAATATCCACCTCTCTCGGTCGAACCGCCTACGCCTCCAACGTGTACTTGGCTGTCTTCACGAACAAGCCTCCCCGCCCTTTCTCTCTCTCTCCGGCGACTCCATCGGCGCTCGACAACCTTCCTCACGTTCTTCAACCTCATCCTCGCCCCGAGCTTCCCGATGGCCTCCGCCGCTGCATCAAGTACCTCCAACTCGCCGGCCACCACCGTCATGTCGGCCGCAACCATGCGCGCCGTGTGCCGCCGTCACAAACCGCTTCACGCTACAACCGAGTTTCCCAGTACTTTCTTTCGATCCACGATTTTACTCTCAAATCTGCTTTTCAAACATTCTCACATCAACGCTTCGTTCGGTGATTTTCCGGTAGCATTTTATTCCATACTCTTATCAATTAGTACTTTTCCCGGTCTCGAACCGTAAAACACAATCATTCTTGACTAGTACTTTTCTCCCCTTCTTCGGCCGTAGCACTGTCTCATCAAATACTTATCCCCAATTCAACACAAGCAGAGAAATATTTCCTCGGACCTATCGGCAACACAGACCCAACTGATGTCATCATAGCCGAAACCAACCGCATCCCTTTTAACACCGCCAAACCATCTCTTTCCCATTGGAACGGAACATTCAAAGCGTGGCCATCCACCGATGCAGCCTGGACTGAATGGTATAAAAGGGTACGGTCGGCCAAGTATGCCCAGTGGAAAGAGAAAAAACTTGCCCAATGCCTGGAATTGTCCATCGCTGGCATGGAGAAAGACGAGCCGCTTCTGTCGGCTGCGACCTACTTCTGGAACGATAGCTTTAACGCTTTCATCTTTCGGCAAGGGCCGATGACCATCACACTAGCCGATGTATATATGACAACTGGACTGGATATTGAATCATCGGCTGACCCCAGCGTCTTGAATCGAAAAGGCCAACATCAGTTCAAAACCAAAGCTATCGGCGGATGGAGCAACTTCATCGCCCAAAACATGAAGGAAGGGACAGTCAGCCACCGGGAATACACCGCCTTCCTGATGATGTGGCTGGAAAAGTTTGTATTCTGCGGATCAAGCTGTGGGCCGACCGCTAATTGGCAAATCATGGCCGAAATCCTGGCCGACGGGAAAGAATTTGCACTGGGAAAATACCTCCTCGGCTACTCATATCAAATGCTACACCAAGCTGCCGCGAAAATAGCCGCCAACGCCCCAGTCAACACTGGTGGCCCCTGGTGGTTCCTCCAAATCTGGCTGGTGTTAGCCACCCAGAATGTAGCTGGTCGGCCCCGTCTGACAGACGCCGGATTCCCACGGCTAGAGCCGATTGAAGACGATGAAGGTAGCCAGATTGACACTAGGCGATGCATGAACTACGGAGAAGCAGCCGCCGCCCATGAAGGCTCAAAGCAATCGGCTGAGCTATTGGCCGAATGGTTCACAACCTTTTACGACGGGCTGTCCCGCGACAACCGTACTTGGTACTTCTATCCAGGACCGGGAACGTTTGAGTTGCCGATTCATTTCAATTGGGATGAACTCAACTCAACCGATAACCCAAGGTGCGAGAGAGTTGTTCGCCGCCTCTTTATCCCCCGCATCTTGCCGACGGGTTCACCAAGGTCGATCGGTGGCCGGAGCTATGAATTCTATTACCCGGTATCGGCGGCGAGGCAGCTTGGTCTTGGGCAACTGCCCATCGGCTTTTTCTATGCCGATAAGATTGAAACCAGAGGGGCGGTCGGCCAAGACTTGATGATGAATCGGTTGCTGAACATAGCCGGTCCTCCCCTCGACGACGCCAGCGTGATAACACTGTCGACGAGGAGAAGCGTCGCTTACGACCGATGGTGGTCTGAACTTAAACGCCACATTTTCCACCAACGACCATCTTGCTACATCGACCTGCTTCTGCCCGACGAGATCCCCTTGGTATATTTCGCTTCAGCTAACAATTTTCTTCTTACAATTCATTCATTGGTTGGCCTAGCCGATTAACATTCATCCTTTGATTTTGCAGGAGACGGAGACAGAGCGGCCGACGGTAAGCGACTCCGGACGCCCCATCGAATACAACCCAGGCGTTCTGGATGTGGGCGGCCTTGCTCCGTCGGCCATCGACAGGGGGCGCCCAAACTAACATCACTGCTGCGAGGGCAGGTGCGTCAGCCGATCGCGCAGAAGAGAAAGGTGGCACCACCACCGCGTTTGTTAGCCGCGCCTGCCCCTAAGAGGGTGAAGAAGACAAAATAAGCCGCATCGGCCGACAGCCTCCCCCCTCTGGATCCGGCCATCGAACAATTCCTCGACGTGGCTGTCAACGAGGAAGCGCCAACGGCTGTCCGGGTGGCGGCCGAACCCGGGATCTCGAGTCCTGAGTCGGTCAATGCCCCAACTGATGTTCCGCCAGCCCCAAGCCCGCCGACAAGACATCCACTGGTAAGCTTTTACTTCATCGGGCTTGGTTTCACGATGATCGCTTGCATCTAATCAGTCTATTTCTCGCAGGTCAAGAGATTGGCCGGTCGCACCCCTCGCCCTGCGCCATCGGTAATCGTCTTCTGTCACTTTGTCTGTGGTAATCGATCGGCTCATCCGTTAATCCTTTCTTCGCGCTCCGCGGTCTCCCTCGGCTGCCCCGGGCGTCGCGAACGTCTGCGCCTATTGGGGACGATGGCGACAACGCCGCAAGAGGGTCGGACGGCCATGGGCAACGATTCAGCTGAACCAATAGCCCTGACAACGACGCCGACGGTAAGCCAACTGATTTCGACTATCGACTTTGTCGGCCTAGCATGCCCCTGATCCTTTCTCCTTTTGCTGCAGAACGTAGCCATCCTTCTCAACTTTGATTTGTCGAAGTTCGAGGAGCCCGGTGATACCGGCGAGAAAGCGCTTGCAGCATCGGGCTGAGGGCCTGAGGACCACTTTAGCCGATATCGGCAATCGGCTGGAAGCTTCATTGGATACGCTGGTGGTCGACAGCGGCTCAATACGCGCGCGATTCAGAGACATCTAAGACCAGCTGTCAGACGCTGTAGCCGAAGCCATCGTGCCGGCGACTTTCATGGAAGCCTATCAGTTCAAGTACGAACGAGCCCGGCAGCGAATAATTGATCGCCGTGAGAGTCAAGCGCGGTCGGCTACCATCCAGTCGACAAAAGAAGCCATTCGAGAGCAAGGCCGCCTTTGACCGCTGAAGACAGAGCCGGTGGCCAAGCTTGAGCAACTCCGCGCCCGTCGGGATCGGTTGGTGGCCGATCTCGTTCAAGTTACGAACGAAATCGATGTCCATGAGGAGTACATGGCTGGTCGCGGCCAAGGTTGAAGCCGAGCGCCAAGGCATCAGGGCGGCTGTGGCGCATTTGCGCGACTTGGTGAGGAGCACCCGATCGGTGGCGGGGTCCGAGGCTGACGACCTTAGGGCAATCGGCGAAATCGATCAGTTTAGGCGGACGGCGTTGTCGGCCATAGCCAATTTCCTAAAAAAAATAAGACTGTAAACTGTCCGACCTTGCGAGGTCAGCTCGCATTTCTGTACCATACTTGTGTCCCTGTAATGCGATTGGATAACTCGTATTACTCGCGCTTAATACCCGGCTTCGACTTGCGTGTTATAATTCATCGACCTCATGCCGTTGCGCTCGTAGATATAATCGGCTGTATTCGTAGGTAAGACTGTCCCTCGGTTATGTGCGGAGCCTCGACTTGTTTGATTCAAAATCGGCCCGACCCCGAGACGACGCCACGACCTTTAGTGTTATCCTCCGACCACCCGCGTCGCCGACTATCGGCCGTAGAATACCCGAGTATGCTGCCGATCTGGTTTCATAGTCCGACTCATCCGAACCTGTACCTCAAGAACCCGTGAGTCCTGGACGATAGGTATCCAGTCTTGCGCAGTCGCTAGCCATTCAACGATTCCCGACGCCTTTAATGATGACCTCTTCGACTCTCGCTTTGACTCTCGCGTGGCGCGACCTTTCACATCCGAAAACCGCATCTTTTCTTTCTATAAATGGGCTCCTCCGGCCCTTCCGAATAACTCACGGCCGAAGAAGACAACCTCTAGGAGTACAATGCCCGATCTTCCAAGTCTTCGCAAGGCTTCCCATGGCTTCTTCGAGCTCGTCAGTGAACCAGGTGATTTCCCAACTTGTTTATTCTTGCCATTTCCTCCCCTTAAGTACTCAGGAACGGATTTTCTCGCAGCCGCCTCATCCACTTCGGGTGATCCTGGGGATCATGGAAACACCGTATGAACTGTCGGTCAGCCAAGATCGCCGAGTGAGGGCCAACCTGAAACGCTTGAGGGAGTTGGAGGCTCGTCACCGCGGCCGGCCTCCCATCCACCTTGGTGGCATCCCGGCTGGTTCCCCATGGCGTCTTCGACGCCCGCGCGCCTTGACCGGTGGAAGGGAGGCAAGCCCAACTTGCCAATGAGCTACCGACCACGACCACCGACATAAGGGTCACTCATGAGTATCGATCTTGGATGCTCTAGAGATGGAGACTGCGGAGCCTATTGAACGAGCCCTAGCGGCCATTAGGGATTACCTAGCGAACATGTAATCAAAGACGGCTCGCGCCGATTCCGAATAAAGCTCGTTTTAATGTTCCCGATTTTGCGACTTCTAGCCTGCGATTTTTGCGTCGAAATCGGCCTGGTTTTTCAACTTCTAGCCTGATTTTTGCGTCGTAATCGGCCTGG
This sequence comes from Oryza australiensis, assembly GCA_019925245.2. Lineage (NCBI taxonomy): Eukaryota > Viridiplantae > Streptophyta > Magnoliopsida > Poales > Poaceae > Oryza > Oryza australiensis. Next base: position 532,435 of record JAIFGZ020000565.1, on the reverse strand, counting down.
TTTTTCAACTTCTAGCCTGATTTCTGTATTGCAATCGGCCTGCTTTTTTGGTCGACTTGCGTATGTGTATGCCCCCAAGTTTTGTTGATAGCTTTGATGTCGACAAAATTTGTGAGTTCGAGTCGCTCATACATTCTGGTCTTCCTGTCGGGCAATCATGAGCCGATCATGGAGCGCTTTGCAAAGGTGATGTATGCGAATGCCTAAAGGCGATGCCTTGTAAGACATCGGCTGTCGTGGATCGGCCGAAGTGACAATAGCCGACTCACGAATTGATCCACACGCTCGGGTAATATTTCTTTAGATATTTTCCATTAAGGGCCCTTCCGAATATTTCTCCATCCAATCCTTTTAGCACGTAAGCTCCTTTAGAGACGCACTTGTGGATCTTGAACCCCTCCCAATTTGGTGACCATTTGTCGAATTTGTTGTCTCTAGCCCCGATCGGCAGTATAAGTTTCCAAACGAGTTCGTCTTCCTCAAAAGATTTAGTTACAACCTTTTTATTGTAATGTCTGGCTACTCGTTCTTTATCTTTTGTTACTTTTTCTAAAGCTCTCATCCTAGACAAAACGAGATCCTCCGTCTCGTCTACCATGAGATGATAATAATCGTCGGCTGTGAGTTGGTCCTGTAGCTGAATGCGCCTTGAGCGACGACACTTTCCCATGGCAGCACTGCCTCGTGTCCATAGACCAGTTTGTACGGGGGGACTTGGATTGATCCGTGGCATGCCATCCGATACGTCCACAATGATTCGGCCAATCGGGTGTGCCATTGCTTAGGATGCTCAGAGATATTTCTTTTAATTAGCTTGATCAAGCTTTTGTTTGATGCTTTGGCCTGCCCGTTGGCTTGTGCGTAATACGACGAAGAGTTAAGTAGCTTGATCCCCATGCCGTCGGCAAACTGGACGAACTCGTCTGACACAAAGATAGACCCCTGGTCGATCGTTATTGTTTGCGAAACGCCAAATCGGTAGATGATGTGTTCTTTGACGAACTCGATTGCGTCCCTAGAATCCACTTTTATGAGAGGGATTGTCTCCACCCATTTTGTGAAATAGTCTGTGGCCACCAGGATAAATTTGTGCCCTTTGCTTGAAGGTGGATTGATTCGGCCGATCATATCAATGCCCCATCCTCCGAAGGGCCACGGCTTGATGATTGGGTTCATGGCCGCGCGGTGCTCGTTGTATCGTGTGAACTTTTGGCGATCCCGGCACCCTTTGTAGTATTTGAAACAATCCTCCAAAATTGTTGGCCGAAGTACCCGGCTCGGCGGAGTAGCCATTTCATTTTGTGGGCCGATTGATGCGTGCCACGATTCCTTCATGTACTTCCCCGATGGCCACGTAGCTTGATCGGCCCCCAAACACTTGAGTAGTACGCCGTCGATCGTCCGATAGTATAGGTCTTCATCAAGTAACACATACCATAGCACATTGTATCGTAGTTTCCTTGTGGCCGATTGAGAGGGGTTTTTGAGATAATTGTAGACGTCAAACCTCCAATCATCGGGCGTGATGGTGGCCACACCTATGTCTGCGTCTCTCAAGATCGGCCGATAGCTGATGCCCCTTGAGCCAAATCATTGGCCTCCGTATTCCGCTCCCGGGATATGCTTCAAAGTGACTAGCCGGAAACCATCCATTAACCCCCGCATTGTTGGTAATAGACCATCGGCGCGTCATATTTGCACTCATATTCTCCTGATAATTGGCTGATGACGAGCAACGAATCTCCCATTATCTCGACTGCGTCAGCTTCCACCTCCTTGAGCAGAGTTAACCCTTTGAGAACGGCTTCATACTCGGCTTGGTTATTCGTAGCGTGGGGGTCGATGGCAAAAGCAAACTCGAAGCTTGCCCCCCTGGGCGAGATAAGGACTAAGCCGATGCCGCAGCCGTTGGTACATACCGAGCCATCGAAAGTCAAAGTCCAAGGCATAATTTCCACTGAGCCAATCGAATCGTTTCTGTGTTCCACAACGAAATCGGCTATGGCTTGTCCCTTTACTGCCCTTGGCGCCTGATACCTTAGATCGAACTCTGTTAGCGCGAAGATCCACTTTCCAATCCTTCCTTTGAGCACTGGAGCCGACAACATGTACTTGACTACGTTGGCTTTGCAAGTTACCGTGCACTCATTGGACAGCAGATAGTGCCTTAACTTTGTACATGAGAAATAGAGGCATAGGCATAACTTCTCGACAGGTGAATACCTTGTCTTTGCGTTTAGCAGCCGCCGGCTGAGATAGAAAATGGCTTTCTCTTTGCCGTCGACCTCTTGGATTAGGACAGAGCCGATTGACTTGTCGTCGGCTGACAGGTACAACTTGAACGGTATTCCCTTTTGTGGAGTCATCAGAACTGGAGGAGAGCTTAGGTAATCTTTTATGTTGTCTAACGCTTTCGTTGCTCTACCCCCACGTGAAAGTCCGATCGGCTTTAAGTCGAAGCAATGGTGTGAACGGCTCCATTTTTTCGAGAGATTAGCTATGAACCGCCCGATGAAGTTTATCTTTCCGATCAATGACTGGAGCCTTTTTATCTTTCGGGGTTGAATTGTCTTAATAGCATTGATGCTCCTTGGTGTGACTTCAATCCCTCTTTCATGGACGAGGAACCCCAAGAATTGCGCGCGACACGCCGAACGCACATTTAAGCGGATTCATCTTCAAACCATACTTCCTCGTCCGTTCCAGTACTTGTCTTAGATCGGCAATGTGGCCTTCTATCTCTCTTGACTTGACAATGACGTCGTCAATGTATATCTCTACTAGTGAGCCGATCATATCATGAAAGATGTAATTCATTGCCCTTTGATATGTTACCCCAGCATTCTTTAAGCCGAACGTCATTACCACCCACTCGTAGAGGCCGATTGCACCAGGGCATCGAAAAGCTGTCTTGTGGATATCCTCTTCGGCCATAAATATCTGGTTATACCCCGCGTTGCCGTCCATGAAACTGTTAATCCTATGGCCCGAGGCGGCGTCGACAAGCGATCGGCTATTGGCATTGGATATTCGTCCTTCGGGGTCGCCTTGTTCGGTCTCTCGAAGTCGATGCACACTCGAAGCTTACCATTTTTCTTCAATACCGGGACGATATTCGAGAACCATTTGGCGTATCGGCTGAAGGGTTGCGCGGAGGCTACGCTAGCCGGAAACAAAAATTTTAACCGCGCAAACCAGGAACACTTGCAAGTAAGGGCCGATAGATCGTTACCGATTGGAGTAGAGTGCAGCGGAATAGCCAATCAGGGCAATCCGATCCGAACGGTGTAGCCGATTCTCGCAAGCCGACGCTGATACCGGGGACAGCCGATTCGCCAATCAGCCGATTCGCGAGATGCCGTAGCCGATCCGAAGCCGATCAACGCGCGCAACGTAGCAGCGCCTCTACCGGTATCCACACGTCCGGAACAACGCCGAACACCCGTGTGCTAGCACGCGATGCAAGGCTAGGGTTTGGCTCGAAAGTGGGGAGGGTTTCGTGGAGATTGATCTCGGCGACTTCGTTGCACACGATGCAATTGACGTGTCGCAGCTCTCCACCCCTCCCTCCTTTTATAGAGTTGGCCGACTAGGACTAGTGGCCGATCAGGACTCTATTTTGAATTGGATCCCATCCGAATCTCATAGAGTTGGCCGCCCATACGTCGTAAGCCCATAGGACTCTATCCGATCGGATCCCTATCCGATCGAGCCGTATCCGAGTCCAACTCGAATATCTATTCTATCCCCTTAAGCGTGCGACCCAGTAGGTTCAGGTATACTCGGTTTCGCTATAGTCTAACTTAGCCGACCGTCGGCTCGAGTCCAACTCAGCACACTGCACAACGCGCGCCTAGCAAGACATATTGACACCATAGTATACAAGAATATAATATCGGCTCGAACCCGTAATGTGTACACAAATCCCTTTGCCTCACGATACCGCTTAAGCTATAGGCAAGATGTGTGCCATCCCTTCAATAGCTTAACCATTCACTCGAACCGTATTGGATTATCTGTCTGTTAATTGACTCCTCAATCAACTTAGCATGGCCATGCATTTTCATAATCCATTACCTCGAGGGGCCCAGAGATATCTCTCCAAAAGAGGGGCAAATTCCATCTTGATCACTCACATCCCACTCCATGTTTCATAGCAAACCCGAAAACTACCTTTATAACTACCCAGTTACGGAATAGCGTTTGGTAGTCCCAAAGTAGGCTACTACACATGTTGGAATCCATGGTGATCTCGGGTCTAAGGACTTTGTACCAACACTACTCGAGACCAACTAATGGCACATTAATTCCGGAGTGTCTCATGGTGGGTCTATCCAACAATGTGTTCTCCAACACATATGTCCATGTTTATTGATTTGGTATCTCCATACCCATGATCTATGAGACATGATCATCAATCAATAAACATGCCGATCTTAGAATCATATTTGTTCCAACAATATGACATATGATCAGGGATCGTTTAGAAATAGATTCATACATATAGAGTCTCATAAATAAGTCACGTACTTATTGATCAATACAAGATGTCTATTTCATGGAACTGAATAACACTTTATTCATAAATTCATAAATTCATAAACATTGACGTGATATCCAACATCTCCATGTTGCCTCTAGGGCATATCACTAACATCGGCAAGGCCGAATGAATCCTGCGTCGTATAGCCGAGTGATTTTGGCTTTAATTGCGTCGTACATATCGGCCATAAACCTCCTGGGAGGCTGTTTGAACGACCGATATCCTGCCTTGATCGGCAGCTGATGAACCACTATCGATCGACTGAGACTGGGCATCTCGAAGTACTCCCAAGCAAAACAATCTTTATATTCTTTTAATAATTCAATAAGTTGGGATCTACAATGAGGAGATAAATTTTTGCTAATGTATGTCGGCCTCGGCTTATCACCAGAGCCAATGTCGATTTCTTCTAACTCGTTGGCCGACGTGAAGCCTTGTCCTAACTTGCCATCGTCTTCGTCCGCGGTGGCTACGCCGAGAACGCTTGAGCCCTCCACCATGTCTTGTTCAAAGCAAGAATCGGCTCGTCGTTTCGATGGGCCGTATTGTTGAATTGGACACATTTAGAAAATCGGCTTGCCGATTTTCCCATAAACACCGATGCCTTCGATTTCCCAGTGGCAAATCGGCACTAACGACGCGACCGACTGTCGGCTGGAACAATCTCGATCTTGTCGCCGTCCCATCGGATCAGGCTCTGGTGCATTGTGGAAGGGATGCAGCAGTTGGTGTGGATCCAGCCCTTCCGAGCAAGCAGCCGTAAGACCCCTTCCCGTCGATGACAAAGAACGTCGTGGGCACGCTTTTGTTGCCGATAGTCGGTTGACGTTGAGAACGCCTTTGGTCTCCGATGGGTTGCCGCTGAAGTCCTTGAGCACCATGTTGGTTTTTATCAGGTCTTCGGCCCCTTTTTCGAGTTTTCTGAAAGTTGCGTAAGGCATGAGGTTGACTGCAGCTCCCCCATCGACTAGCATTTTGGAGATCGGCTTGCCGTTAACGAATCCTTTAACGTATAACGGTTTCAAGTGCCGATTTTTGGTTCCTTCAGGCTTGTCGAAGATGGCTTGGTCCGACGAGATTGCCCGGCTTTGCTAGGTCATCTTCGATAGTACCCGCATCGGCCGGGGGCGCCGAACTCGGCCGCAACACGAAGACCATGTTAACCGATGCGGAAACATTTGCCCTTTCCTTTGGCTGCCCTTCTGGCTTGATCGGCTGGACTCTCTTCGGCTTGTTCCTCGTCGGTCACAGCGGCTTTCCGCTTGGGTACCCACCACCTCTTTATTTTGCCCAGCCGACGGCTGCTCGTAGATCATTTGTTGCACCTCGTCTTCTCTTACTTCACGCTTGAGCCGTTGAACTCTCCTCTTCTAGGTCTTCGTAAAGAGATCGGACGGGCACCATTGGGGGTTGGCCGATTCCTCATCGTCGGCCTCCTCGTCGTCGTGGTTGTCTTCATCCCGGTTTTCGTCGATGAAGAAGTCCTGATGGATTGGACCGAGCCGATCACGGATAGGTCGCCATCTTTGGTTTAGCTGGACGGCTCTGGGAATGAGCCGAACTGGACTCGCAGACGACAAGCTTCCGCGTTCGTCATCGTCGCGCGATCATTACATGCCGGGCAATCTTCCAATGTTGGTAGCCTCATGCCGGATTCCCAGCAGCATTCTGAAAAATCCGTAATGCCAATGTGGATCGGCATTGTCACGGTTTACCCTGTATCATCGGCTCGAGTACTCGGTTCGTGCCGACGAGGTGCTTCATCGTAAATTTATTCATGTCGAGACCGGTATTGATGATAGTGTCGGCTTCGTTCATGGATCGGCTGTCGGCCAGCCGATCTGACGACTGGGCATACCATATTAATTTGCGCGGCGTGGGATCCAGTCTGGTCGTCTTCTGCTTTGGCCCCGATTGATGTATTGGCAAAGTCGTGCGCCATTCTGTTCTGTCGATCAGCTCGCCCGGGGCCGGCGTGGACTGTGTTGATCGGGAAGGGATTGCCGTCTACTTTCATGGACCGATTTGAGTCGGCGAACTTTAACTTCCCGGCTTCGATGGCTGACTGGATTTGCTGTCTGAAGACTTTGCAGTCATTTGTGGCGTGAGATGTGGAGTTGTGCCACTTGCGGTACTTCTTCTTTTTCAGCTCTTCGGCCGACGGGATCACATGATTTTGGGTAAACTGAATCTGTTTTCCTTGAGCAAGAAATCGAAAATCTTGTCGGCCTTAGTGATATCAAAATCATATTTTTCTTCCTTAGCCGTCTTCGCAGCCTTTTTGTTCTTGGCCCATTCGTCTCGCCACTTCTGTTTCATCGTCGTCGGACCCGTAATCTGAATCGACGATGACCTGGGTTATGTTCTTGACGGCCTTCCCGGTGTCTTGGAAACGCTGTTCGTGGGCCATCACTTTCTGCGCCAAGTGAGCTAGGCTATCGAAGTCCTGCGCAGAGAATCGTTCCCTGATCGGCGCGATCAAACCATGGAAGGCTAAATCGGCCACTGAGGCGTCGATAGCACCAGCGTAACATCGGTTTCTCATCTCTCGAAGCGCCGAATGTAGTCTTGGACCGATTCATTGTGTTTCGCCTCGACGTGAGGTCCGACAACTTCATTTCATGGTTGTCGAATAAAAATAGCCGTGGAACTGTTTCTCATGATCGGCCCAACTCGGATTGAGTTGTAAGGCAACGAGGAGAACCAAGTGAAGGCCGATCCCGAAAGAGAAAGGGGAATAACCGAACTCTCAAGGGGTCCGTAGCCGATGCTTCACCGCACTGCGCCAAGAATCGGCGACGTGCTCATAGGTAGAAACGTTGTCTTGCCCTAAGAATTTCGAGAAGTCGGGATCTTGTATCGGTTGGGTAGCGGGATCCTTTCGAAATGTTCGGATAGGGATACCGATACATATTCCCCGAATCTTTTGGTTTGAGGCCGAACTAATCGCACATGACGTCGCAACTAGATCGGCCGGCTCGGTTATCTTCTTGTCATCGGCTCGTATGGGTCATACGGCATGGGTGCTTGCCGATACACCGTGGTGGTGGCGTCGAGGCTCGTAATGGTGGTCCCGACGGCCCCTTGGTACCGGTAGCGATGATCGGCGGAGGCGGCCGAGGCTCTGTTGTGGCGTTGGTGGGTCTGGGAACAACGTCGGCCACCGCATTATGCCGCCGCCTAGGTCAATAAGCTCGTCGCCGATTGTTATTGAATATGTTGTCGAGTTGACCTTGAGGCAACGGTTGTTGTCGATTTAGTATAGTGACCGCTGGTCTTATAGCCGTTTCGCCTGGACTCAGGTGGCCGATTCCTCCTGGCGGGTTTGGTTGTGCTATCAGTGGAAGCGGCCGATCCTGGGTGACTAGTGTCCTGTAACCAGGAAATTGGCCATCTACGAAATACGTGGGCCCCCGTTGCAGCTGCTCGGCTACCTTGGCATCGACCACGTGAGAGATCATATTATTGAGGGTATTGACCAAGATGCTACTTTGGTTGACCAACGCGTGATGAAACCGAGTCGATCCGATCTTGTAAAGAGTATACGGCCGAATCATCTTGCACTTGGGCCAGCTCCTCTACCTTCTGTTTGCCTTTTGCATCGCCTGATGAAGATGCCTTGGTATCGTTCAGGCTGAACTTGTACTTTTGGTGCACAGCTCCACACCTTGTTTGGGTGAAAGATTGCAGATAATTATTCTAGAGTTCTTTCACCATCTTCTTATATTCGGCTTGCTGTTCAGCCGATAGCTGTTCCATCTTTACAGGGACGACATTGTCCTGCGTGATGCCAGGGATCTTGGAATCGACCATCTTGCCCAGAGTCTATTCGTCTCGCCGCCCACAACGTGCGGGCGTTCTTGGCGCCCACAACGTGCGGGCGTGCCGCTGATTTGGTCCGCTAATCAACAAGAAAAACAAGATAGTATACATTAAGCGTTAGGTTAGATCCCCACGGGATCGGCCGAGGAAATCCATGAACATATATATGCTATTCTAGGCCGTATTTGGGCCGGGCGAATGGAATGGATCAGCTACACCGAGAAAGCCTCAGCCGCTTGATCCAAATATAGTGAAGAATAACAAATACACAGATTGATAACCCAACCGATACTGGAAAGCTAACAAAGAATCGGCTAATACTCTGATGATTCTTATGTAAAGATAATATTCCTGAATCAAACGTATAATTCAGAAATCGGTCATCGGCTGCCCGGGAGAAACCGATTTCACCAAGCAACATCCGACAGGAACACGATCTTAACATAAGAGGCAATCCTAATATAAATCTGGTAACAATCATGTTAAAAGAAACACATTAGGGCAAATAAGGCCGGCTGAAACCCCGGCGTTGTCTCTAAATGATATAAATCTTAGATGAACAAATCATTGATATTTCTAAATAGGACTTAATAGTTCGAATCTGATGCAACATTAAGTATAAAAAGAAACATCTGATCTATTACAACCGATTTATACCCCTCGAAACAGTAAATACCGTATATGAACCAGCCAACCTTTAGGTCTAACCCTACTGACTGCGTGTTCCTGACGGAACGAGTCAATACAAGATAGATCTAAACATTGATCTAATTCATATGCGTTATATGATATATGACACAGTAAAATCACTAATTCTAATGTATCATTGCGATGGAAGCATTAGAAACAGATAATCATACCACTAATGACAAACATTTACCTGGTTTTGGGGATCGAGACGATGCAGCCCAAAGCCAAACAGAGTGTTCGTCTGAAGAAAAAGTTGGCGATGCGCCGGAGATTGGATTGATTGAAATTAATTTTACAGAGGGCCTCGGGTTCTATTTATACCCAAAATACAAATACTTGTAATAACCCTGGACTCTATCTAAACTACTGTTTAAAACACCATATTATCCCTAGCGGGACCTATGCCGTGTTACAACTAACAATCTAACAAATCTCTAGATTACAGATACAATTGCCGTTATAGGACTCTATCCATAAGTGGCAATATCTTTTAACGCGCAACTAACAACCGAATCTTTCATTTATCTCCAAGTCCCTGCACTAGACACGGCTTCATCTCTTCCAGACTCAGAATCGGCTACCGTCTACTCCCGTTCGATCCATCCTCAGCCGACTAACCCTGCAGCCGATCCCTTTTTAGCCGATGCGATTCCTGTCTTCGGCCGATCCGATTTCGCTTTTCCCTTACGAACTTAGAAACTCAATTACCAAATTTCAGTGTTAACAACGCCCCAACCAAAGGAAGCTGCAACCGGATTCTGCCGTGGTCAGGTCAACCATGTACGTGCTGAGGAAGCTCAGGAGGACCAAGGCGTGCTAATGGGTATGTTTTCTATCCATTCTGCACCAGTTAAAGTTTTGTTTGATTCTGGAGCTTCGCATTCATTTATATCGTCAAGGATAAGCAAAGAGCACAACTTGCACCAAGTAGACCTTAAGAGACCAATGGTAGTACATTCCCCGGGAGATATAACTATACCCCATGCGTGCATTAATGTGCCTATTCGGATCAAGGACGTGGTATTCTGTCCAACCTTATGGTTTTGCCACCCCAAACCCTAGACATCATACTAGGAATGGATTGGTTAACCAAGAACCAAGGGGTACTAGATCGTGGTCGAAGAGAAGTTACCTTAACTACCCCATGGGGATCGGCGACGACAGAGTCGTGGATCAAGACCCTATGCTCGTGACCGAGCTACGGGAATATTCACCATGTTACCCATAGTTGGAATGCTAGTAATTCAGGATTACCCGGATGTATTTCTGAAGAACTACCGGAATGCCCCTGCACGAGACATTGAGTTCATCATCGACCTCATGCCATCGGCACCGCCCCATAGCTAAGAGACCCTACCGATGCCTGAACGAATGGAGGAACTTAAGAAGCGATAAGGGAACGCAAGAGAAAGGCTTCATACGCCCTAGTTCTTCACCGTGGGGAGCCCCAAGATTATTTGTCAAGAAAAAGGACGGAAGCATGAGAATGTGCATAGACTATCGGTCATTGAATGAGGTTACCATTAAGAACAAGTACCCGTTACCTCGAATCGATGACCTGTTCGATCAGCTCAAGGGAGCCCGAGTGTTCTCAAAGATCGATCTTCGATCCGGATACCATCGCCTGAAAATTAGGATCGAGGATATACCCAAGACTGCGTTCTCTACACGCTACGGCTTGTACGAGTTCACAGTAATGTCTTTTGGACTGACCAATGCCCCGGCCTACTTCATGAACCTCATGAACAAAGTATTTATGGAATATCTGGACAAGTTCGTGGTAGTGTTCATTGATGATATCCTCATCTATTCCAAGGATGATGAAGAACACGCAGAACATTTGCGCCTGGTACTAGAGAAGCTGCGAGAGCACCAGCTATATGCCAAATTTAGTAAGTATGAATTCTGGCTTAAGGAAGTAGCTTTCCTTGGACATGTGATCTCAGCAGGAGGCGTAGCAGTAGACCCCGCCAAGGTCGAAGCTGTTACCAAATGGAAAGCACCTCAGTCGGTAACAGAGATTAGAAGTTTCTTGGGATTGGCTGGATATTACCGGAGGTTTATTGAAGGATTTTCTAAGATAGCTCGACCCCTGACCCAATTATTGAAGAAGGAAAAGAAGTATGCATGGACTAAGCAGTGTCAACAGGCATTTGACCAGCTCAAAGAAAAGTTAACCACCGCCCCGATCTTAGTCCTACCGGACAACCGGAAAGACTTCGTTATATACTGTGATGCATCTCGACAAGGATTAGGAGGCGTTTTAATGCAAGATGGGAAGGTTGTGGCTTATGCCTCAAGACAACTGCGACCTCATGAAGAGAATTATCCCACCCATGACTTAGAATTGACCGAAGTGATGCATGCCTTGAAGATTTGGAGGCATTACCTAATCGGAAACCACTGTGACATATACACGGACCACAAGAGCTTGAAATATTTCTTCACCCAGACAGATCTTAACATGCGCCAGAGAAGATGGCTGGAACTAATCAAGGACTATGACCTAGGAATCCATTACCACCCTGGTAAGGCCAATGTTGTAGCTGACGCTTTGAGTCGAAAAGCCCAGTGCAACCAACTGAGGATGGAATGTAGGGCCAACGAGCTTCAAGAGGAAATGGCCCGGCTTAACCTACAGTTGATTCCTCACGGACAGCTTAGTTCGCTGGAGATACAACCTCTCCTACGAAGTCAGATTAAGGAAGCCCAGAAGGATTGTGAGGAAATCTAGCTAATCAAGGAGCGCATGGCTGAAGGACTGGCCAAGGAATTCACGGCCGACGACGATGGAGCCCTATGGTATTGTAAGAGGATTTACATACCAGAGAAAGGCGGATTGAGAAAGCTAATCTTAAAAGAAGCCCATGAGTCAACATACTCGTTACACCCGGGCGGCACCAAAATGTACCAGGATTTGAAAACGGAATACTCGTGGCCCAACATGAAAAGAGACGTAGCGGAATATGTGGCCATATGTGATGTATGCCAACGAGTTAAGGCTGAGCATCAACGACCGGCAGGATTGCTGCAACCACTCAAGATCCCTGAGTGGAAATGGGATGAAATAGGCATGGACTTTATAGTGGGACTACCCAAAACTGCTACCGGATACGATTCCATTTGAGTGATCGTGGATAGACTGACCAAGACTGCCCGATTTATCCCGGTCAAGACTCGGTATAGCAGCAACAAATTGGCAAAACTGTACATGTCCAGAATTGTGTGCCTACATGGAGTACCCACAAGGATTGTGTCAGACCGTGGTACTCAATTCACATCTCATTTCTAGGATAAGTTTCACGAGGCGTTGGGAACTCACCTCGCCTTCAGTACTGCTTATCACCCTCAGACTGATGGACAAACCGAGAGGACATACCAGGTCCTGGAGGACATGCTAAGAGCCTGTGCGTTGGATTTCACTAAGGACTGGGAGAAATGTCTGCCCTAAGCAGAGTTCTCCTATAACAACAGCTACCAGGCTAGTCTGAAGATGTCGCCGAACGAGGCTTTGTTTGGACGAAGATGCCGAACACCGTTGATGTGGTCAGAGACCGGTGAACGAGCCGTATTTGGACCAGACATCATTAGGGAAGCCGAAGAGAAAGTTCGTCTGATAAGGGATCGGCTTAAGGTAGCCCAGTCTCGGCAAAAGAGCTATGCGGACACTCGCCGAAGAGAGTTGGAATTCAAAATAGGCGACTTTGTGTACCTGAAAGTTTCGCCACTAAGAGGAACCAAGAGGTTCAAGGTCAAAGGAAAACTGGCGCCAAGATATGTTGGACCTTTCCCGATAAGCGCCAGAAGAGGCGAAGTGGCCTATCAACTGGACCTGCCAGAAAATCTTTCCGATGTACACCCTGTCTTTCACGTGTCACAACTGAAGAAATGTTTGCATGTACCGGAAGAACAAATCCCCTCGAAAGATGTCCTTATCAACGAAGACCTCACATACCCCGAACATCCCGTGAAGATTTTGGACGAAGTGGAGAAAAAGACTAGGACCAAGACGTGACGAATGTACAAGGTGCAATGGAGCAACCACACTGAAGATGAAGCCACTTGGGAAAAAGAAGACTTTTTGAAGACCGAGTACCCGAACCTATTCTCGTGAATGGTAAGAAATCTCGGGGACGAGATTTATTGTTAGGGGGTAGGTTTGTAACGCCCGAAAATCGGAGAACTTAAAAACCGGGAATTAAAAATCGGAACTTACAAAAATTTTTGCTTGTTGCTTCTTGATCGTGTTTATTGCTTCTTATTTGCCGACTTGGTTGCATAAATTTATATGTGAGCGATTCATCTCGATGTTTGACCAAAACCAATTGATTTGAATTTCCATTGGGAGAAAAATTTCGGAGTTTAGAGTTGGGAATTTTAATATAAAATAGGAAAAGGGTTGTGGATTTATGAAAATACATATTTAGGATCAAAACATTATTTTGGTGAGTGAGTAATATTAATGAGTGAATAAAATGAGTGCTAAAATATTTTAAAAGATATATGTGGAGTCTAGAAATTATTCGGAATCAAAATTATATTTTTCGGAAATTAGGGGAAAAGATTAAATTAAATGTGTGAAATATATTTTTAAAATAATAGAAGTGGGGAAAAAGTTTGAAAATATATTTTTAAACTAATTTTGGGAATATTAGATTTTATTTTGAATTTTTAGAATGAAGGGATAATAGGATTTGGAAATAAGAAATTAAATTCGAGAAAATCGGAAATGTCACTGCTCACGCGTCACAAGGTGTTCGATCCGGTCCTCACCTCGCGCACGCGAGCAACACGCGCCGCGCGCCGCCGCCCGCGCCGACACGGCCCCGCGCGCGCGCCACACACGCGCCACGCGCCGCCGTGCCGTACCAGCCCCCAGCCGCGCCACGCACGCGCTGCAGGCGTCGCCGCGCCGTCACCGACCCCGCCGCGCGCGCCGCCGCGCCGCGTCGCCCGCCCGTAACGGTCCCCACCGCCACGCCGCGCCCACGCGCCGACTCCACGCCCGACCCCACCACGCGCCGCGCCATGCGTCACCCCACGTCGGACCCCGCCGTCCCGCGCGCGCCGCCGCATCTACCGCGCCCGCCCCGCCATTCCGCGCCGCCGCGTGCCCTCCGTCGTACCGCCGCCGCGCCGGGTCCCCCTTCCCCTCGTTTCCCCCTCTCTTGCCACGCCTATAAATAGGGCCGAGCCCTCCCCATTTTCCCCCAACCTCGCCGCCTCGTTTTCCCTCTCCCTCGCCCGCCGTGCGCCGAAGCCGCCGCGAGCCGTTGCCGCCGTGTGCCGGAGCGCCGCCGCCTTCCCTCGCCGTCGCCGTAGCTGCCGTTAAGTCCCCAGGCCGCCGCCCTCGTATTTGCGCCGGCCGCCGGCCGAAGCAGAGGAGGAAGCGCCGGTCGAACATAGAGAGGGAGAGGAATAGGAAAAAAAGGGAAAAGGAAAAGAAGAAAAAAAGAAAAAGGGAAAAAGAGAAAAGAAAAAAATGGGAAAAAATGTGGAAAAATTCTGAAAATTAGGAAAATATTTAGAAAATATTTGGGAAAATATTTGGGCAAAAATATATTGTTTTCTCGTATATTTTCTCTCGTGCAAATTCGAATTCAAAATCGGATTTTCGGAGATTTTGTTTTCGCGTCGTTTTAATCCGAAGTTTATCTATTTTCTTCCGCCGTTAAAAATATGTTTCTTTTAGTGCTCGGACCTCCAAAACCTCGAGAATTAATTCTTTGATCTAGCGTTTTTCAAAAATATATTCCCATAATTAAATTCGATGGACGCTTTGCGAAAACCCTAAAATCCCAAACTCGTTTTTAACTCGGATTTTATCCCGAAACTCTCGTCCAAACTCGAGTAGAATTTTAGGCTAAACATTTGAAGTCGTTTTTATGGTTCTTTTCGATCTCTCGGTATTTTATTGAATTCTGATCAAATTCAATTGACTTTTCACACGTACGGATAGCAACCGAAAGAGCAGGCACTGACTACGTTGAAGACCCCGGGCAACAAGTGTGCGAGCAAGGCAAGTCAACACTTTCCTTTGAACATATTGATCCTACTTTGTGAAATGATGTTGATTTTAATTACAAATTGTATGCTATACACAAATAAATACCTATGCTTGATATACCTTGCCTTGATGTTGATTACCATTAGAATTATTCTTTGTAACCTTCGATGTGATATAACTAGAGGATAACTTCGGTAAAATGCTTAGCCCCTTTATATTTAGATTCGTGCATACTCATGATTTTACAAAGAAGCTTCGTGCTTGGGCAACTATCTCCGGGAGGTAGTTGAAATACGGCATGTGGAGACATGAGCACCACAATGCCTTGATCATGATGAAATTAGTTTTGATGAAAAATAAAAAGTACAAAACCAATGTTTTGGACTGGGGCGGATGGATGGATTTGGGTGGATTCCGGTAAAGGCAAGAACCATCCCTGGTCAATTAAGGACCGAGCCATGAGACTTATAACTGGAACGAGGCAAGACAACCGTACTTCTCGAATGGGTATAGACCTAGCGGAGTAGATAGCCGAGCGAAGGCGGTATCCCCGCATAGTGGTTCTTGAGTGAAGAGGTGGTTCTGTTATTGACATAAGGCTGCGCGCCTAAGTGTTGAGTAATGAATGAGAACGTTGTGAAAGTTTTCCTTACCCGGGAGCGCCGAACTCCCATCACGCTAGGAAAGGACGGCTAGAGTGCAAGAGGATTTAAGTTCATGGAGCGGGTACTGTCGAAGCAAAGTTATCGAAAGGCTTTGCCGTGACCATCCCATATGAAGGGATGAAAGCTCATTCAATGAGTAGTCGCGGAGTACGGGTAAAGTGTACATGCACTGCAGTGTGAGTAAATCAATCTATTCGAATAGCCGTGCTCGCGGTTAATGAGCGACGTGACAAGTTTCTCCCGTGGCTAGACTCATAAGTTTTAAAATGATGGGATGGGACTGCATAATGATTTTGTGTGCGGGTGGACTCAACTTCTCGAACTGCGAGAAGGGGTGGACTCCCCAGAAAACCATGACGAACCGGAGGCGGGAAGCCATCCTTGGAAATCACGATGGATGGTAGACAGAACCGTCGCCGTTGTAACATACTATGGAACTAAAACATGACTTGGCTAGACAATAGGTTTGTGAAATGATTTGTGAAAATTGGCTTTGTGCAAATGAACCACAGCCATCCTTTGAATGACCCTATCATGTGCATCATTCCGTGTCGGCTTGCTGAGTACGTTGGGTACTCACTCTTGCTATACGCACAAACCTCAGATGAAGGAAACGAAGAACTGGAGAACCCCTATGCTTACTGCCAGGTGGGCGATGGAGGAGAAGGCGTCTACTAGGTCTTAGTCCCCGGTCGTTGCCTGTGGCAACCGACATGCCGCTACCTTCCGACTGCTAATCTTATCTAAATTCTGCTTTTGGTTGTATCCGGACCAGTAGGTCCTATATGTATTGGATATTGCCTTCGGGCCTATTATTGTAATAATTTCGATGTAAGACTATTCGTGCACTTTGCACCTGGTAATTCAGAACTGTATTCGTGGGTACCAAACTACTCGATCCAGGGATATGGTACTATGAACACTAATGATTCCCGTCCTCAAAAACGGAGGTTGACAATAGGCCTCATGTGAAGACATAAAGAAAAAATATAAATTAGAATTACATGAGACTTTAACTCTGAAAAAGTATGATAAAATAAAATGACGTCCATTGCAACGCATGGACATATTTACTATCATATATATATATCAATAATTAAGCATTAAGTTTGTCTCGTAATAATCAAAGTATCAAATACGGCCGCACTCTTAGGGGGTGGTGGTGTACGTGTGTGTGAAAAAAAAGACCTCCTGCGCCCCTCCCTCCCGTCCCCATCCGCGTCGCGCCTGCGCCTCTCCCTCTGCTCGGTGCTCCCATGCCGCGCACCGTGCCGCACCTGCGCCCCTCTTTCCTGTCGCCCCTCGAAGCTCCTGCGACGCCGCCTAGACCTTCGTACTTCGCCTGCTTCCCTCCCTATGTCATCGTCCCGTTGCAACACACGGGCATTTTTGTTAGTATATATTTATATCTATACCTATAACTATCTATAAAGCAAGTAATGTTTCTATCCAAAATTTTCGTCCGCCTGACTATTTTACAGAAAACCCCTTGAGTGTTTATAAAATTAACACGCAATCCCAATGCTGAAAAGAAAGGGAGGGCTTGGATGAAAAAAAGACCTCCTGCGCCCCTCCCGCTCGTCTCCATCCGCTCCGCGCCCCACGCCACACCTCGCTCCCTCCCTCCCGCGCCGCCGAGCTCCCGCTGCTGCGCCTGCGCCCCTCCTCTGTCCCCATCCGCGCCGCGTCCCGACTTCACCCGTTGCAACCTACGGGCATAGTTTCTAATATATATATATACATATATAACTATCTATAAAGCAAGTAGTGTTTTCACCCAAAATTATGTTCTGCCTGGCTATTTTGCAGAAAACCCCTTGAATGTTTATAAAATTAACCCACAGTCCTAATGCTGAAAAGAAAGGAAGGGCTTGGATGGAAAAAAAGACCTTCTGCGCCCCTCCCTCCCGTCCCCATCCGCGCCGCGCCTGCGCCCCCCCTCCCGTCGTTGCTCGAAGCTCCCACGCCGCGTCCCAAAACTTCACCCGTTGCAACGTACGAGCACAGTTGCTAGTGTGTGTATATATATATGTATATATATATATAATCTTTCTAAATTTTGCAGGACATCTATCCTAAGCAATCTGATATTAAATAGACTTTTTTTAATGTTGTATCACCATAAGGTTAGCTAGAGTACTCCACTCAACATTAAGAACCTGTTGTGACATGTACGTTGTCTTATATATAAGTGTCCTATGCATGATTAGAATACTTGTAAGTATTGTTACAAACTGATAAGCAGTGTGTAACCTTTTTATAGATGACATTTGTTATTTGGCACTGCTGTTATGTGTTAAGATTGCAGGTGGGAATCAACTGTAACCATGAGTTGGACCAATTGTTTGGCACAGTCAGATACCATTGTCCAAAAGATCATGAAGGAAAGGTGCCATTGTACTAAATGTAAGTTTTCTACAGCGAATGGAGGCAAAGCTCTCCTATCCTCATGGCCTTATATCTCTTTCAGCTTTCTAGGCAGTTGAGTCTATTCTTCATTAATTACTTTATCACCCCACAATATAATTATCTTCCCTTTATTTAGTGCAGGATTCTGTTGTCCCTTTTAATTAGTTCGGTCTCATTTGTTTTATGTATGTATAGTAGCTTTGTGGACACTATATATACTGCCACAAACTTAGATTCCTGTCATTCCACTCCATGTGCTTTGCAAATACAAATTCATGTGTCTGCAAAAGCATTAGTTAATACTTCTACTTAGTACTTACTACAGTTCAAAGTGATGTTAAACGGCACGGCTTTCTTGGATCTCTCTCTCCCTTGAAGGCTATCTCTTGGAGGTTTGATGTGCACCAATATTGCCTAAGAAACTGAGAAAGCCTTCGGGGGAGGAGAGAAGCCAAGCAAGCCAGTGTCTAAATTTGCATCCATGCATTAGCTCAAGAAACAAGAAATCTTGCATGGCTACTGGAGTTAAGCAACATACTTTGTTAATTGGGTGTTGGAATTTTATTTTTCAAATATGTAGATTAATAATTAAATTGTTTTTTGGTAATATGGGTAAGTTCAATCTACATAGACAGATGGATTAATTTCCTTGGAATGCTGTCAAGAAATGCCTAGCTAAGTATTTCTATCCAATTATTTTATGAATATATTATAGCACCACATAAAAACGGCCAAGATTTTTTTCGACATGCATACATATGTTATATTGTCTTGGCCATATTGAATGTCTGCGTTTAACCATCTCCCTTACAATTAAGCAGGTAAAACTAAGGAAGAACGAGGGGCCAACAGGTACACCCAAGTTTTGCTGCTCATGGTCTGCATGGCGCTGCACCAAGGTGCTCTAAAGATAGCGCTTTGTTCTGTTACAGAGTTGATCATGATCGGTACTAATTGCAGGTGCTCTACAATAACGTTGTCAGTTTGCAAGTTAGTATCTCAGTCCAGGTTATTTTATGCATTTGGGTGTTTGCTGAACTGTATGCCAGTAATAGTCATACGACGATCATGGATTTGGATACAGTTAATACCGAATTGTGAGGGCAGAAACTCTCTTAGTTATTCATTTTTTTAGCCCATAATCCAGCGAAGCAATTTCGTGGTTCTTGCTGTTCCTTGTTTTGGCTATATGTTCTTTCATGACGTTTAAAAGACTTAAATGTAAGTTGAAGTGGCACAGCAGGATTATGTATCTCTACCAACTGATCAGGTCAATTGAAGTGTCAAAATTATTTTCTCTGGAGCTGTCATATACCTCGTAATGTCTCATTTCTCTTTCACTAAAACAGTTGATTGTTTGCCAGGCAACACCTCCTCTGTTCTCATTTTCTTCCATCCACAACATCAGGGCCTATTTTTGTAACACAGCAATTTTTTATGTATTTTGTAGAATTTTTTTCTACAGGAATCAGATTAGTTCATAAAAACCAGGAATCATATTAGTTCAGGTAAAAACCAGGAAAATTTCCTGTGTCCTAAAGAAGACCTACCTGCCAAAATGCAATGTTTGGACAACTCATGAACACCGTTTATATTATATGCACAGTCCTAATTACACAAAATTAAACCCATGTGTGTGCATTTTGTGTGTATACATCACCTTCACTAATCAAGTTAATAAAAGTTGTTGTAGAATCAGAATGCTATGGAAACCACTACTCCATTAGCAAACAGGAGGAAGCTGATCAATCAAAGCTACTACGCCACACACGAGCAGCAGCAGGAGGAGACCACCCAAAAAAAAATTCGCTACATTAATTGATCGATTAATTAGCTGCGTTGCATCGAGCTCCCAAGAAAATGGCGCCAACGCACATGGAGACGACGACGACGGCGCGTCACGCGGCCTCGAACTCCCTCCCGCGAGGCCGGCCGCCGCCGGCGGCGGAGGCGGCGGCGGCGCCGTAGTGCCCGAACTCCGTGGGGACGTCGTCGGCCTTCCTGACGGTCGTCCTCCCTCCTCCGCCGCCGCCGAAGATGGAG
The DNA here is from genome assembly GCA_019925245.2 of Oryza australiensis. Taxonomy (NCBI): domain Eukaryota; kingdom Viridiplantae; phylum Streptophyta; class Magnoliopsida; order Poales; family Poaceae; genus Oryza; species Oryza australiensis. Next base: position 512,256 of record JAIFGZ020000565.1, on the reverse strand, counting down.
TGCCGCGGCGGCTGCTGCTCGCCGCCGTATATGTCGCCGAAGTCGGAGGAGTTGGAGGAGACGTCGACGCTGGTGCGCTTGGCGGAGTAGCCGCCCACGCCGCCGCCACCGCCGAGGTCGAAGCTTGCCTTGGCCATGTCGAAGCTGAGGCTGCCCCGCGTGTTGAAGCTGGCCGCCTTGGACTCCGACGAGAGCGGCCCGATCGAGTACGAGTAGTAGTACTGCCCCGACGCCGCCCCGGCTCCGGCGGTGTAGTAGTGCTCGACGGCGACCCTCGCCCTGAAGTCGTTCTTGCTCGGCGGGATCGGCGAGAGGAAGATCTCGGCGACGTTCTTCGCCACGCCGCGGTTGTGCGGGTTCGCCTTCCGCTCGTACCTGTACCGGAAGTTCTCGTACGTCGTCTGGTTGGTGCAGACGAGGTAGGAGTGGAACGCGGTGAGGCCGCCGACGAACCACGACGTCACGAACGTGTACACGATGAGGAAACCCGACACCGGCGACTCCACGACGGCGCGGCCCATGCTGCAGCCGTACTGCCTCGCGATCATCGCCAGGTTCACCCAGCAGAAGACGAAGACGTACAGGCACAGGAACGTCGTCGACGAGATGAACATGAAGAAGAACCTGTAATTCCTCTGCACAATCACCCGATCGAGCAAGAATGGATGGATTTAATCAGCTTGTGTCGTCGGAGATGGTCGCCGGAGACGGAGACGGAGACGGAGACTGACCTTGCCGATGCACTGGCCGACCCAGGGGCAGTGGTGGTCGAAGCGCTCGACGCAGTTGTTGCAGACGGAGCAGTGGGAGCAGCGAGGCGGGCGGTAGAGGAGGCAAGTGTGGCAATACTTCACCTTCACCACCACGCCGTTCACGTACACGTCGCGCGTCGGCGGGAGCGACCCGCCGCCGCCGCCGCCGCCGAACGCCGGAGACGACACGCCGACGTCCTCGGGCTCTGGCGGCCGCAGGTTCCGCGGGATGATCCCCGGGTCCCGCCCCGACGTCAGCACCAGCACGATTACGTCCTGCACGCACGCACGCACGCAAGGTGATCGATCGATTCCGTTTGCTCGATTTCCTCAAGAGAACAGAAAGAAACGGTGGCGCGGCGGGGCTCACGAATGCGCCGACGGCGATGGCGACGGCCGGGACGGCCTGGCCGAGCGGCTTGCCGATGAGGGCGGCGAGGCGGAAGGAGACGAAGGCGACAAAGAGCGCGAGCGGCGTCATGATGAGCGACACGGTGAGCACGATGGAGCTGGCGTCCGGGCCGAAGATGAGCCGCCCGCCGCACAGGAATCTCTAGACAATCAAAACACACAAATTGGTCTCCCGCGTGAACACCGGGGGGCGCTCATTTGGAAAATTTTTTTTGTTTGTTTGATTTGATAGGGGCAGGCAAACCTACGTTCCTGCCCCTCCAGACTTGGTAGAGGCGGTGGGTGGTGACGGCGGTGGCGGCGGCCGAGGTGGTGGAGGACGCGTCGGAGACGTTGCTGCGGGGGAGAGGGCTCTTCTTGAACGGCAACCATCTCACTTTCATCATCCCCGATGCGCCGGTGATCACCGCGGCGGCCGCGTCGTTGTCACCTCAGCCGCATGCATGCATGGGCCCCTCCCCCTTCCTCCGTACACGCGGGACAGGGCCAGGGTTGGGTGAGGCGGAAAGAGGGAAAGAAAGGGGGCGGCAATAGGAGGAGAAGCGCCATAGCGCGTTGTGGGTGTTGTTGGGATGCGTGCAAACAAAGGAGGAGGCAATGCGCATATCTAAAAATAGATTAGTAAGAATCCCAACAAAATAAGGGTGAAAGTAGTGATGATAAGTTCAATTCCGAGTGTGGAAGAACCAGATCAAGCTCCTAACTTTTATCTCTTGCTTGCTTGTTCGATTGCGCGCAAGTTACTATGCTTACCCGCATGAGCAGTGAACAAGCCCCTCCCGGTGCGCAGTGAACAACCTGCCGTGGCGGCGGCTAGGCGCGGCGGTCGCAGGCAGCCTCCCTCGCGCCGTCTCAAACGATGGAGGAGCGGCCGCCGAGCCGCCGTCCTCCATGGCTCCATCTCCCGCCGCACCAGCCCCTCCTTGTCACCGAGCCATCGCCATCCATGGCTCAATCTCCCACCGCCCTTCCCCCTCCGCCGTCGAGCCGCCGCCATCCCCCTTCACCCCTTCCCGAGGCGGCGTCGGGGAGGCTGCCAGCCCGTCCTCCACGCCATCTGCCCATCGCCAGCGCGCCGTCCCCGTCCTCTGTGCCACTCGGGCATGCGCCTCGCTGGCCGGCGCACCTGCCGCGTGCCCTCGGCGTTGTGCTCCAGGATGTCGCCAGCGCCCTCCCTGCATCGTTGTCTGTCGCGAGGTAGGGAAAAGGGAGAGAAAGATAAGGAAGAATAAGAAAGTGTAGAGGCTGACATATGGGTCTCACTGTCATAGACTCAAAATGAAGAGAATAAATAAAGAGGTTGTTGAAGTAAACATCATGTTTGACTAGTCAAATCAGATGAAGAGTTGACCAAATAGACATTTAAAGAGATTGTTGGAGATTTCTTTTTACCCCACCACAACCCTACCAACCGCCCTCTCCATACTGTACCTACGGTAAGCAGAACCATGATCACCCGCCGGCAGTTTAGGCATAACCCTGGCCATTCCAGGGCAATGCGTCGTGTCCTAATACTACGTTTGTTGAAAACTATCTGTAGCCTAGCAACAACACTCATGGATGCTTTTCTTGAGTTATATTATAGGCATCAGTGGTAGAAGTCTAAGGTCAAAATTGCTTGGCGCCTTTGTTCTAATAGAAAGCTCTTTGTGCAAGACAATGAGTTTGTCCATGCGTGCCTCCTATTTTTGATACTCATTACCGTGGGATTCGTCAATTTGGCATCCACTTCATGGGCTTCGCCAAAATGATCCTCATGTCATGCCCACCTTTATTATTTTGACTTGTTTTAATGAATTGGACGGCTAAGATTAAAGCTCTTACACATATGAGATCGTACGATGGGTGTTTCAAAATAACACATAATGTAGTTCCTGGGAGTACATGTTAATTGATCCATATGAATAAGTATGAAGGATAGTACGGTCGTATTACTACTCTCCTTAATACCTAGCCTAAAAATGGTTACATTCTAGTATGGAGGGAGTAGTACAGTGGGTCGCTGGAGCCCATCATGTTACATGCTCAACATAGATGGGGAATGGGCCAGGGCCTATGGGCTTGGAAGAAATTATCGTGACCCAGTTCCTGTGGGCCAGATCGATTACTGGATAAAGCCCGAGATCCAATTTTCCATGGGTCGAGTCGATGGTAGCGATTTCAGGTTCGGTGAGCTTAAATGGGCTGCTATTCTGTCCAGCAACTGGTAGACCAATGGGAACCCCATATTCGTGTGGTAGAAAAGTTCACTTGTTGTCCCTCATCTTTACATCAAGTTTAATTGGCGCATTCCTAAACCGTTCAAACCAGGTCCTAAGGCAGTATGGATGCCTGTTTTGGCTGACGTGGCATCCTAGTTAAAAAAAAGATTAAAAACAGTGGGACCCACATGTAAGTTGACTCCTCACCTCTTCCCTCTCTTCCCCATCTCTTCACCTCTCCCCTCTCTTTCCCAGCAGCTCGCTGGCGGGGAGAGAGCCCGCAGCTAGCGAGCCACGGGACGCCTCCAACACCATGGCCCACTCTGGAGTGCTCACCACCACGTGTAGATTCGTGTTCCACGACACTAGCAATGACGATGGACGCGTCGTGTTGGTGCCGCTACCGCAGGAGGCCTCCACCAACATGGGCGTGCCTATGAGACCATAGAAAGTTTAGGCATGCAACCTCGACCTTTTCCACCGCCACGATGCGTCTCCCTTCCCCTCCCCAGTCCACTCCATCTCCATAATAACTCACCAACCGCAAAAACCAATGGCGGATCTGTAGGGTGGTCCTCGGACCACCCAAAAAAATCATGACCGGCCAATGTAAATATTGGATTTTTAGAAAAAAGAAAAACCTGATGACCTAATCATACTTGGATTCCTGGGATAGTGGAACCGAAGCATCGTGGGCTACATCGTGTGATCAAAGTGACGTGCCTTGTCTTTCACTGCCTGCAACCGCAACGCAGCAAGACCAAGGGATGACCTCGACTCCGTGAGCGCTGAGCGAGACGAGATGCCGGTGATCAAGTCCATGCCGCGTCTCTACGAGACCGTGACGATGCGACTTCGACTCGGCGACTCCTCTTAGAGATGGCAATGGGTAAATACCCATCGGGTATGGACTCCCCAGACCCATACCCACGACAACAACATGAGACCCATGGGTATATCCATACCCGGCTGCGGGTGGAAAAAATTCTCCATACCCATACTCAGCCGGGTAAATCATACCCATTGGGTCACCCATACCCACCAAAATTCTTTCGCAGACACATAAACAGTCAACAATTCAACAACCAACACTTCCAAAAACACAAAAAATTTAGACAAATAATAGCATAATGATTTCAACTGCAACCACCACTCCACCAGTCACATAGCACAATAATAGTTCATGATCCATACACATAACACATTAGCTAATAGATAGTACTTCACTAGCAGTAGTAGGGGCAGGGCGAGTGGGCGACAGGAAGGGGTGGCCGACAGCTGGCCGGTTGGGGTGAGGGGGTTAAGTACCTAGGGTTTTCACTAATGGGCTGATGGTGGGTTGTGTGGTTTGGTGGGCTTCTTTGAGTTTAGGCCAGGTTTTTTACCCATGGATTAACGGGTATGAGGACTGCTAAAAGATACGCATACCCACGTACCCAATGGGTAAAGATTTTTCCCATTTAAGTACCCATGGATAATAATTTTCCCTCACATTGATACCCTAATAGGATAAATACCCATCGGGTTTCGGGTCACGGATACCCATTGCCATCTTTAACTCCTCTCGACTCTCGTCATCGACAGACGAGCGACAATGACGTGCCAATGACTGCCGTCGAAACTTGACGTCGCTTTAGACCTTTAGTTCAGGGCTTTAGGCCTTCAACACTTGTGCAGATCGGTGGCTCCCCATTGCTCCGCGTCTGTGGCTCCACCTCTCATGCGACCAGCTGACCAGCGATCGGTGACCGATGTGGCAACACGGGCTTCAATTTTAGGTCTTCTACTTGTGTTGTTTTTTTTTCAATTTTCAGTTTTAACTTTTAATTCTTGTGCATTGTGATATTAAATTATAGTACTACATTATAGATTGCTGATTCTTGAAACATGAATAAAGATGGAGATATTGCATTTCTTTTACGAAAACATGCAACAACGAAGAATGCTTCTAAATTGCCTTCTTCCTCGGTTGTGGTACAAGAGCACACTCAAGATAAAGATGTTAAGGAAGATGTCATGCCACCACCACCATCACCATCGCCGCCGTCGTCTCCACCGCCGTCGCCGCCTCCGCCACCATAGTTGTCGGTTTACGACATTGATCACCTTCCTCATGATCCAATGGAAGACTATCCATTGTAAGTTACCCTTCTAATGATCAAGATGTAGTTCGGAGATCATATATTCTTAAAGGTCCATTTAAACCTTATCTGCATGATTTTAAGAAAAGAAAAAAAATGGAAACAGTGATCGGCAATTCAATGTTCTATGTCTGCTTTATAAATATCATTGCCTTGAATATAGTATAAAGAATGAATCTGCATTTTGCTTTGTATGCTACTTGTTTAAAAGATAAAAAGGCAAGGGCAATAGAACTGATGTATTTACTAATGATGGTTGAAGAAATTGGAATAGAGATGATACACTTGGTAAACATGTGGGTGGTGTAGGAAGTGTACACAATGCAGCACAAGATTGGTACAATTTATATTGTGCAACAATTGATGATAAAATTGAGAATTGGAGTAGTGAGAAATTACGTCCCTACATATCACATTGACTTATTCAATTAGATGTTTAAAGTTTTTTTTGCATCAAGGGTTAGAAGGAACTTCATTGAACTTTTGAAATGGCTTGCATCAAATAATAAAGAGGTGGATAAGTTTGTTTTGAAGAATGCCATGGGTAATTGCACCTTGACATGTCCAAAAATACAAAATCAAATATTCATTGTTGTGCCATAGAAACTAGAAAAAATTATTGAAGAACTTGGTGATGACCTCTATGCAATTCTAGCTGATAAGTCTAGTGATGTATCTCATCAAGAACAATTAGCTCTTTGCTTGCTTTATATTGTTATTTTTGGAAGGCCATGTGAGAACTTTCTTGGAGTTGTCCATGTAGAATATATCACTTTTTTATCAATTAAGGAAGCAATTCATGAATTATTAGTTAGTCACCATTTGACTCTTAAGTCAAATTCGTGGCCAAGGTTATGATGGGGCTAGCAACATGAAAGAAGAGATTAAAGGGCTAAAAACACCGATAATGCAAGATTCACCTTTTGCTGTTTTGCACATCAACTCTAATTAGTTCTTATTGCTGTTGCCAAGGGAATGATGATTGTGTGTGGTTTTTCACCCAAGTATCTCTCTTGCTGAATATTGTTGGGGTTTCTAGTAAGCGGCATGACATGCTTCGAAATGCTAGACTTCAAGATGTTATCAAAGCAATTGAATGTGGTGTACTAGAATCTGGTAATGGACTAAATCAAGAGATGGGGTTATCTAGGCCCGGTGAGACTCAATGGTGATCTCACTACAGAACCAATGTAAATATTATTGCTATGTATCCTGTAATCCGTGATGTACTTATAAGCCTTGGACAAGATACTTCACAAAGGGCTGATTGGCCAAAAGTACATGCTATGGTTGGAGTTTTTGAGTCATTTGATTATATTTTCTGTGCACACTTGATGCTTGTCATTTTGGGATTCACAAATGATTTCATTAGTGTTTGCAAAGAAGTGAGCAAGATATTCTTAATGCAATGACATTCGTTCGTTTGGCAAAGAGTAGAATACAAGAGTTGAGGTCTAATGGGTGGGTTGCATTCCTTCAAAGGGTCACTTTGTTTTGCAATAAACATGGTGTTCAAGTTCGTGAAGTAGAAGGTGTTTATGTGCTTTTTGGAAGATCACCAAGATTTGCTCGGAATCAAACAAATGATGACCACTTTAGAAGAGAAGTATATATTGAAATCAATGATCAAATTAGCCAAGAGCTTGATAATCGCTTTGATGAGGCTAATATGGAGTTGCTTTCTTGTATGACAGCCTTGAATCCAACTGACTTGTTTGTTTCTTTTGATGCACAGAAGGTATGTATAATTTTCAAGTTGTATATTGTACGACATCCTTGAATCCTGTTGAGTGTTGACTCAATTTTTTCTTTTGATGCATACAAGGAATGTCAACTTGCCAAAATATACCCTAATGATATTTCAAGCTCTGAATTATTAAGACTTGATATGCAACTTGAGAATTATATCAATGACATGAGAAAAGAAGATAGTTTCAAAGGCCTAAACAATCTTGTTGATATTTCAGTCAAGCTTCGTCATCCAAAGAGGAATATCGTTTATGACTTGGTTTACTTGCTTCTTAAATTGGTATTGATTCTACCGGTTGCGACCTCAAGTGTTGAAAGAGCATTTTATGCTATGAATTTCACCAAGCATCAGTTGAGAAATAAGATGGGTGATGACCTTTTGGATGATTGTCTAGTCACATTCTTTGAGCGTGATGTTTTGGATGAAGAAGATATAATGGACATTTTCATGGCCATTAGAAGGTGTATACCGGATAATAAGAAGTAGTATGGTAATCTTCTTCAAACTTTTCTAGCCATATAAGCTTCTTTAAGTCAAAATTTTACTTAATTGTTAATTTTTATATGTTTTAAGATGCCTTATTAATATATCATGGTGCACTTTTGGTGTACTCTATTATCTATACTTGTATTGTATATTGAAAGAGCATCTATGCCCCTAGTGGGTTTTGGTTAATTGATGATAAATGATTAAGGGACTAATGCACTTATTGAGTGTATAAACAAGGGATTAGTCCGATGAAGAGCCGATGAAGATAATGAAGAAGATGTGATATAAAGAGGTTTCATTGTGATCCAAGGCTACAAGTGACGGAAGATGACAAGAGGCGATGAAGGGTTGGCAAGACTTGACTACGCGATGGACCATGCATGGGAGAAGGGCAAGCGGAGGCTTGGCACTGAAGGACCCGATGCAGTGGTAAAGGAGCAAGAGCTTGGAAATACCGACGAACCGATCGAGGCCATAGGATGTCACAAGTTGCTGAGGATCACCCCTTGGTGAAGAAGAAGCGCAAGATGAAATGTCAGAAGAAGATCAAGAGAATGTGATTCGTTGATGAACATCAAGCCAAAATCCATATTAGCATTGATCATGGCAACGAAAGAAGATGGCATAAAGGTATTCGTATTGGTATAAATTTTCTATTTGCTCTTGAGTTGTAGGAAAGCTGTGCTATTAAGGGGGATATTACCTTGATGTCTAGAGATGAGTTTTGGTGCTCAAAATCTTTTCTAAAAGTGATTCATTCCTTATTTTTCACTTCTGGTGTTTTTCGGACCTGTCCGAAAGTGATTTTCAGAATTTCCGAAAATGACTGCGCTTGAAGTTTCGGTAGTGGTCATTTTCGGACTTGTTCTAAAGTGATTTTCAAATTTGATTTTTGGAATTTTTGAAAATGCATCGAAGTTTTGGATCTGGTTATTTTCGGACTTGTCCTAAAGTGATTTTCGGACTTGATTTTTAAAATTTCCAAAAATGACCCTGCATCGAAGTTTTGGATCTAGTCATTTTCGGACTTGTCCTAAAGTGATTTTCAGACTTATCCGAAAGTGATTTTCTGATTTTTTGAAAAATGAGTTTTTGGTAGTAGTTTTAGAATAGTCAGGGAAAAGAACAAAGGACAATCAGTGCAATTTCTTTAATTATTTCTGAAAGAAACAGTCTTTAGGGATCAGAAGTCAGAACTGACCTTTGCGAATACAAGCTGGACAAGTCATTTATTTCTTCAGGATTGAAATTTTTTTAAACAAATTCAGGATTGGAAGTTGCTACTAGTTGAGTTCATAACTTTCATATGCTTTTTTCCAAGTCTATGCCTATTTTTCATCAAATTGTTCTTGATTGCTGTTATTTCTAGGAGGGAGCTTGAATATATATTACCTTTCACAATTGTTTGGAGATTCTATTTCTTCTTTTATTAATTTATCTTATACCAACCAAAATAAAATAATAACCTATGATTTGAATGACGGAGTGAACTGTGATGATGAAACTGCATCCCCAGAGAAAAGCTACATGTTGCCACCATGTGCTTTTTGGTGATAAACATGAATCTATCTAGGACTCAGATTGAAAAGTTCCATCAATTCTATTGGTCATACTTTTTCTTAAAAACTTATCTTTTTTGTTTTGAAACGTTTAAAACTTTTCTTTGGCCATATTTTATGTTGTTCTCTCTACTCCCTAGTGTGGGCTCTTGTTGTGTGCATACTTGTGTGGGCCGGTTTGAGCCTCCAAATTTCTTTTTTTTTAAAAAAAATCAATTTTACGGGATGCGATTATATGATGTGTATCTCACTATAGTAATCATTCATAGGATTACTGAATTATTCCTCGAACTGTGAAAACCAGAATTCATCAGAGAGCATGCTAAAAGAGTTGCACGGAAATCGCATCATGTGTTTGCTTAAGCTGATCCCACATAGTATGTAAAATCAGGGCAATATCTTAGGAATCGTGCTCATATTTTTCTAGGCCATCTAAGATAAACAAAACATGATGTATGATGTATGTAGCTCAATTGTCCATGATCATGATCTTTTCTTTTCCTACTTATGTCTTGATTCTGAATATTTTGTTAATGTGCTCCAGAGCATTGTGCATAAACCCCCACTTTTGGTGTGCAGGGGAACTGTGATTAGTATGAAGATTTTGGTTGATTTCTGTGTTGCATCGGGTTTTGAGATCTATGGGCCAGTAGATATCTGTTCATATATGCTATTACAATGATGGTTAAATGTGTTTCGACTGCTCCAATTTTTTAAAGAAAAACTTCTTATGTTTTCGGTGGATGTTGTACTACATACCAAGTGTAAGGATGCCTCTCAATTCACAACTCACAACACTGTACCAAGGATCAAATATGTGTAGGGACGGTGGAAAAGAAGAAAAATGGGGCATCGAAAAGGAAAAACTAGCATATGATGATCACAGACTAGCAGGATAGAACCTCTTGTGTTGTCAAATCCAATTCATGACCCTCAGTTGCATGCTTTGGTACGTTTCCAAACGCCTCCTGTTCCTAATCTTGCAATGCTCATCACTTCATCACTATACCATATGATGATTTCAAAGTTTTGGGAGGCATATAGCCATAGAGACGCAAGACTATAATGCTTAAATTTTAGGGACTCATGTCACTCTCCTTAAAATCAGCTGCTACGGAATAACTTACCCAAATACTATAATAAAACTAGTGGTATATACGTATCTTCGTCTTCTCTCTACCTACCCTCCAATGAGTTCAGTCCTTGGAGATCTTGAAGAATATCCTTCAGTTCTATCACAATTAAGAAGTGTAGTGTTTCACTTGATTAGTCACCAACTGTACTTTGGCTGCAACAGCATGGTTGAGCATGTGGTTACCAACACGGAGAAATCATCATTAGTTGAAGTGACAAAACCACAGTAGTCCGGTTTGAGTTGCATCCGAGACTAGAGATGATCTCTAGTCCCGGTTTAAAAAGTCAACGAATTTTTAGGAACATTAGTCCCGGTTTATGTCACGAACCGGGACTAAAGATCACCTCTAGTCCCGGTTCAAATGTTGTCAGAACCTGTCAGAGCACCGGGCACCTTTAGTCTCGGTTGGTAGCACCAACCGGGACTAGAGATAGCTACCTTTAGTCTCGGTTGGTAACACCAACCGGGACTAGAGATGCTATCTTTAGTCCCATTTGGTGCTACCAACCGGGACTAAAGATGTCCGCACTCGACAGCTTTCCACACATCTTTAGTCCCGGTTGGTAACATCAATCGGACTAGAGATGCTATTTTTCCGGTTGGTAACACCAACCGGGACAAAAGTGAATGTGCTTATTTTTAACTGAATCTAATAAAAATATATAAATTTTGCTACATGATTCAAATGACCAAAAATTAATTTAAGAGAATCTGTAATTTCAAAAAGTGTGGTGTTATATGGAGGTGGGTGATTGAAGATAGAAGGAAGCTTTAATTTTGTTATTACATATCATCATATTATTATTAACTAATGATTCTCAATATACAAAATCTTTTGTAAAATTATTTTGGTGAAATATACGAATCGGAGGGATGTACAATATTGATAAGAACATCTAAACCCCGGCCGTCACGTCTAGTTTATGCGCGTATAACAAGTTTTACGCACATTGTTCCCGTTTCGTCCTCTAACTCGGAGTCGGTTTTTAAAACGACCATAACTTTCACATACGGACTCCGATCGAGACGTTCCATATATGAAAATCGATCGAAAAATTTTTGGATACGTTCGTTCATCGCTTCGCCACGTTTGACGATTTTATTTTCCCCAAAAAGCCTCAGAAGATTGCCTTTTTGAGCCCGGAAGCTTTTTCCGACTCTGAGCGTGTCTTCTGAATTTTCCACAAGCTTCGTCTTTTGCTTGTTTACGCTCAAATTTTCTGTGTTTACCTCTTGTGTGCTCCTAAGTCCGTAAAAAATAAAAAAATTAAACAAAAAGTCAATTTTTCAAAAAAAATAACTTCGGATGAATATGAAAATAGAGAGGGGCAAAAGAGGAACACTATCTAGAAGAGCACATTGTTATTTTGGATTATCTATGTTTGATTAAATTTTAATACTATTATTTTAAATCTATATTTAAAGAATTTATTTTGGCCCTATTTACAAATTATTTAGTTGTTAACCCTAGCCTAGACCAAATAAATTTGGAAAAATAGCGGAAATTATCTTTAGTTCCTTGGTGACATCAACCGACTAAAGATGAATTAGAAATAGCGAAAAATATTTTTAGTCCCGCTTGGTGCCACCAACCGACTAAAGATGAATTAGAAACAATGAAAATTATCTTTAGTCCGGTTGGTGTCACCAACCGACTAAAGATGAATTGAAAATAGCGGGAAATTATCTTTAGTCCCGGTTGGTGACACCAACCGGGACTAAAAATTCAGTGGCTATATATATCCCAAGACACATCGTCTTTTCATCGATCCAACACTTAGCACATTTTTCGATCTCTTTCCCTCTCTCCTCTCTCCTCGCCTCTCCCTCTCCCTCTTCCTCTTCCCTTGGCAAGCAAGGGAGGAGATGGCGGCGGGGGAGAGGTGGCGGCGCCGAGGCGCCATCTCCTCACCGGCGGGGCTGGGTCGCGCGACCCGCGCGGCGAGCGACGGCGCGTGGCGGGCGGGTCGGCGGCGTCCCCGCACGCCGCGAGCGACGGCGGGCCGGGAGCGACGGGCAGGGGGTGGCCGGAGGCGGCCGCGGGCGGTGGCGCGGCCGGGCGACGGAGGCGGGCGCGGGTGGGCCGTGGCGGCCGATCTGAAATTTTTTGATGTTTGATGATATGTGATGTGATTTTGATATGTGATGTGATAGTATTTGATCTGTGATTTTTGTGGATTTTGGAGATGTATTTGATATGTGAAGAAAAAATGAAAAAACATTTGAGATATGTATTGTTCATTGCTATTTGTGAATCCGTGATATTTGATTTCAGTATTTGTGATGATTTTAGGATTTTGACAATGGACAAAGGACAAATAAAAAAATTAAAAAATCTTTAGTCCCGGTTGAAGCCACCAACCGGGACTAAAGATGACGAGCCAAACATAATCATCATGTGCATCGCTTAAGAAATTTGATTAAATTGATTCTTTGGGTTACACATTTATACTATCTTAAAAGATTTTTCAGGTGGAATGAGAAAATGTTTACTTCTTCAAAGCCTATTCAGTTAAGGTAAATCTAAAATTAATTTCTTCATCAACTCATGTTCCGTGTTTGCTTTTAATTCTTCTTAATTTTGAGAAAAGATACATGAGAAGTCCAAACGGTATGCTTGATGAATGGATGTAAAGATCATACTGGAAAACAAGTGAAGAACTTTGTTCCTGTCCTGAATATTTTTCTGCTATAATAAAACTTCGTAACCAGACCAGACCAGACCAGCTTCTGCAACCAAAGCACAAACACATCCAAAGTAATGCGTCATCTACTTCACAAAATAGTACTTATAGCGCAGATAAGAAATAGCATGCAATAATTAGAACAGGAAATTACCTTCTGAATTTCCTTGCTACAATGTCAATGTTTGCAACTCTGCATTTCTCGATGCGTCCCAATCCTATTCGTTCCACGTCCATCTCTTCTCTTTTGAATTGCAGAACTAAACCCAGTTTTCGAGGGATCACAAAATGAACCGGAAAGCTTTTCTTTGCGCGGAATATAACTGAGAAGTTTGTGCACACTGGCTATATATATAGTAAGCTAACATATACTAGTCATTTTGTCCCACGAGGGTTCAATTTTTCAATTTTGGTAGTTCTATCGGGGGTTACCGATACAGCCGAAATTTCGGAAATTTTGATCCAAAATAATTTGAATTTTTAAACAAAATTTGACCAAATTTGAATAATTTTTGCCAAATTCATAAAAGTTTGAGAAAATCCAAAAATTTTGGACAAAATAATTTCCAAAATTCCTGAAATTCCGGTCCTAAATTTTGAACCCTCCCATCTTTACCTTCTCTCAAGTGAGCTGTTTTTTTCCTTTAAATCCTTAGCATCTCCTTTCTCCTTAGAAAGAGTGAGCAGGGAATTCAGTTGCACATGATTTGCATTTGACCGTGCACTGAGCCAAGATCTGCATTAGTATCAGAACAAGTTCATACTGAAGTCTACAGCGACTCCATTTTAATCGTACAGTGGAAACTATTACATCTGTTAAATGGTGACGACAAAAGAAAAAGACCAAAGTGATATAAAAAAAGATAAGCATCAGGTATTCAGATTCATTCATGGCTTCGGTTCTTTGGACGAGTTTTATTTAACAGTAGAGCAGCAGCAGCAGCCAGCAGGAGCGAGTTCAATTGCATGACAGACTGAAGACGTGAGGCAACAAAACATCGCATCGAATTCTCAAATTTGAGGAAACAATCTCAGGCAATTGGAAGCAGGAAACATTGTCTAAAATCTCGCAAAAAGCATCAAGAGGTGTCGAGATCCCTTCTCAATACAGCAACGCCTCCTGTTCCTATTTTACGATGCACCATACTAATAATAGGGAGCACCAGTACAGGTGAAATCTAACCGTTCATTCATATGGATAGTTTTGAAAATAGCGTGAAAATTTAGAAAATCATCCACCATGACATTGAGGGTAATTTAGTTCATATGCAATATTTTCTTTTCCTATCAAGCAATCATGTTCGCGACGAGCCATATGCATCTGGCGACACCGATCAGAACTCTCATCCGCCACCGCCACCTTCAAGATGGGCCTGTGGTGGGCGCTTCATGATACCTGGTTCCTTTTCATCACCGAACAACTGAAAATACACAAAAATGAATGAAGAATGAATTTGATAGCATAATACCGATTGATTGATGAATGATAAATGGGAGACACTAAACTCCAATCGTCTGATTTCTTCTAAACTGTTACTCAGACGCCTTGGAAAAAAAAAACAACGGTGCAAAGGCTTTCTTCTTCCTCCAGAATCCAGCTTAAGAGCATCAGGCTCCCCCCACCCCCCATCCAAAATCTAACATGGTTCCTCTCTGATGCGGTGGTGAATCTAATGATCACCGTCGATTGAACGGATTGGAATTCAATCTAGGAAACATGATGCTGATGACAAAATTACATCTCCCCTTTAACATACCTTCCTCCCTTTCTCCTCCTCCGCACATACCTTCTTCCCCTTCTTCTCCTCCTCCTCGTCGTCGTCGTCAGTGTCGTCATCCTCGTAGTCAGAGAATCGCTTTCTAAATTTCTTGTAATATTTAAAGGTAGCCGACTCCTCGAATGGTAGAGGAAAAGCGCCATCTTTCTCATGATTCTGAAGGAGAAGACATTTCCACAAGTTAATGGGGAACTGAATTGGCACGACTCGTTGAACGCACCTCGATATCATATCGATCTTTTGGTCGACCGATAGATCAGTACTATCCGTGATGTAGGAGAGGTCAGGAGGAGGAGGCAAAACAAGCGGCGGCAGAATCAGAAACTTCTTGGTTGCCACTGGCGGAAGTGTACGGCGACGTCGTACTTTCGACTGGCCTATTTTTTTCTCTTGAGAATTCTACTGACCATTTTATAGGCGGACCAAAGACTGCTGGTGGGCTCGCGGCCCAACCCATGAAATTTCCTTTTCATACTAGGCCACGTTGGTGGTTGCCGAAGAAAGGGAAAAGGTCCATTTTATATCCCTCAAATATGGGTCGCTTTCATTCGTGTCCTCCAATCATAAAACTAGGTATAGAGCATCCCCAACTTCTAAAATATGTCTCTCGGCGGTATTGTGGATGGTTTTGACTGACGTGATGCCTACATATCTTGTTTGACTTGTTCGTCATCCCACATGATGTCTATGTGGCACTAGAAGAAAAATAAAAACATCAATAATATCCACATATCAAAGCCATCCGGTTAAAAAAAATAACAAATATGTGGAGCCAACATGTCATCAACCACCTTCTCTCTCCTATATCTCCCCTTGTCCCCATCTTCTCTCACATCACCTAGGGAGCTCGCCGACCTCCGTTAGTGATATGCACTAGAGGCAACATAGAGATGTTGGATATCACGTCAATGTTTATGTATAAATGAATAAAGTGTTATTCGGCCCATGAAATAGACATCTTGTATTGATCAATAAGTACGTGACTTATTTATGAGACTCGATATGTATGAATCTATTTCTAAACGATCCTCGATCATATGTCATATTGTTGGAACAAATATGATTCTAAGATCGGCATGTTTATTGATTGATGATCATGTCTCATAGATCATGGGTATGGAGATACCAAATCAATAAACATGGACATATGTGTTAGAGAACACATTGTTGGATAGACCCACCATGAGACACTACAGAATTAATGTGCCATTAGTTGGTCTCGTGTAGTGTTGGTACAAAGTCCTTAGACCCGAGATCACCATGGATTCCACCATGTGTAGTAGCCTACTTTGGGACTACCAAACGCTATTCCGTAATCGGATAGTTATAAAGGTAGTTTTCGGGTTTGCTATGAAACATGGAGTGGGATGTGAGTGATCAAGATGGAATTTGCCCCTCCTTTGGAGAGATATCTCTGGGCCCTCGAGGTAATGGATTATGGAAATGCATGGCCATGCTAAGTTGATTGAGGAGTCAATCAACGCATGATAATCCAATACGGTTCGAGTGAATGGTTAAGCTATTGAAGGGATGGCACACATCTTGCCTATAGCTTAACCGGTATCGTGAGGCAAAGGGATTTGTGTACACATTACAAGTTCGAGCCGATATTATATTCTTGTATACTATGGTGTCAATATGTGCCGCTAGGCGCCGCTATTGACAGTGCCGGCCGAGTTGGACTCGAGCCGACGATCGGCTAAGTTAGACTATAGCCGAAACCGAGTATACCTGAACCTGCATGTGGTCGCACGCTTAAGGGGATAGAATAGATATTCGAGTTGGACTCGGATACGGCTCGATCGGATAGGGATCCGATCGGATAGAGTCCTATGGGCTTACGACGTGTGGGCGGCCAACTCTATGAGATACGGATGAGATCCGATTCAAAATAGAGTCCTAATCGGCCACTAGTCCCGCCGGCCAACTCTATATAAAGGAGGGAGGGGTGGAGAGTCGTGGGACGTCAATTGCATCGCGTGCAATGTGTCGTCCGAGATCAATCTCCACGGAACCCTCCCCACTTTCGAGCCAAACCCTAGCCTTGCATCG
The DNA here is from genome assembly GCA_019925245.2 of Oryza australiensis. Classification (NCBI taxonomy): domain Eukaryota; kingdom Viridiplantae; phylum Streptophyta; class Magnoliopsida; order Poales; family Poaceae; genus Oryza; species Oryza australiensis. The sequence continues at coordinate 495,304 of JAIFGZ020000565.1, read as the reverse complement.
CGTGCTAGCACACGGGTTTACGGCGTTCGTCCCCGGACGTGTGGATACCGGTAGAGGCGCCGCTACGTTGCGCGCCGTTGATCGGCCGCGGCCGGCGCATCGGAACGAGGCGTGAGAACGCGGCCGACGACTCGAATCGGCGATTGGCGAATCGGCCGTCTCCGGGAATAGGCTACACTGTTCCGGATCGGATTGCCCCGATTGGCTATTCCGCGCACTCTACTCTAATCGGTAACGATCTATCGGCCCTTACTTGCAAGTGTTCCTGGTTTGCGCGGTAGAAATTTTTGTTTTCGGCTAGCGTAGCTTCCGCGTAACCCTTCAACCTCCCCTACTCCCTTCTCGGCAGCCCTAAGAAGGATGAGTGAGCCGCAGCCATCGGCGTCCATATCTTCACCAGTGCCCACAACCACCGTGCCTTCCTCTTCCTCCACATATTTGTTATTTTTTTCCTAACCATCACTCGCTGACATGTGGGTTTCATTGGTATTTTTATTTTTTAAGTGTCACATAAGCATCAGCGAGATGAAGACCAAGTCAAATAAAACACGCAGGTGCCACGGCAGGCAAGAGTGTCCACATACTTATACATTACATACATATTCTTTTAATAATTAATAACAAATAAATATTAATTCTTTTGTTATATCTACAAATAAATTCTGTCATCAATAATCTCTCGCATAATAAACACATAAATATAATAATAAATATAATAGTCTCGTATAACAAATTTCTACACTTCAAGGCTCCAACAATATGTTTCTTTATATCAAGGGGAATGAACTGTTTGATAGGAATTTAATGATCAACCAACTAAAAAGGTATAAAAGGATCCAAACTAAACTACGGGCATAGGTAAGAGAATGAGCAAACTCAGGGATATAGAAGAGATTAGGTAAAATTTAAGGGTATGCAAGGAATTTTCTCAAATGCCTGCTGCCTGCTGTTCATCCATCTTAGTAGTAATAGAGTCATATTTATCGTATATTTTTCATAGAGAAGCACATCTGTGTTGATATCTTCTAAAATTAACTAACTCATTTGCTTATATGCAGTGAGTATTGGCTGCATGTATTCGTGTGCATCTTCAGCTTAAGATCTTAATCTGATCCGGTTTTCCTCAAAACACTTTTTTCTTTTTAAAATTTGTACAGTTGCGTATATTATCGTATGTTTATTATGCAGTGCGTGTTCTTTGGTTTTTTCTGAACTTGATGAAAACACAGTACTGAAGATGCACACTACAACAGAAACCTTCATCTGTGTCGGGCGACAACCCTCATCTGTGTCGGGTATACGCCCATCACGACGCTACGGTCAGTGATGTGAGAAGTCATCTATATCGGACATAAGCTCTGTCACCGATGTACTTATCTTTGTCGGGCCTAAACTTAAGCCCATCACAGATGACACTCATCCGTGACGGGCTTAAGTTTAGACCCGTCACCGATGAGTGTCATATGTGACGAGCTTAAGTTTAGGCCCGTCATCGATGAGTGTCATCTGTGACGGGTTTAAGTTTAGGCCGTCACCGGTGAGTGTTTTCTAAATAAAAAAATAATTTAAATTTATCTCAAATCTATACATGTCCCATTATACAACCAAAACAAAAGTGACATTATCTCAGATCTATATATTACACCTCTCTATGTGCTCCTCTAGATAGTTCTTCTTTTGCCTCTCTATTTTTCCTTTTGATCTGCTGTTGACCTTTTTTTTTTGAAAAAATCGACTTTTTGTTTTTTTTATATATATATTTTGACTTAGGAGCACATGAGAGGTAACCACATAAAATTTGAGCCTAAACAAGTGAAAGACGTGGATGGTGAAAAATTCAGAAGACATACTCAGAATTGAAAAAGGCTCCCGAGCTCGGAAAGACAATCTTCTGAGTAGTTTTTGGGGAAAATAAAATCGCCGAACCCAGCGAAGATGGGACGAATGCATCCAAAAAATTTTCTGATCGATTTTCATATATGGAACGTGTCAATCGGAGTCTGCATGCGAAAGTTATGGTCATTTTAAAACCGACTTCGAATTAGAGGACAAAACGGAAACAATACGCAAAAACTTATTACACGCGCACAAACTAGACACGATGGCTAGGGTTTGATGGAAATACATGACATGCCATTCATCTCAGATTCAATACATGGTATGTCATTCATTTCAGATGTATACATAAGGGAGCACGATAACACATGAGGGAGATGGAGTTAGCTGGAGTATGGTGGCGCTTGGTGGCCAGGCTCGGGGACGGCGGCGGTCAGGCTCGGGGACAGCGACGCACGGTGGTGGTGAGGGAGAACGACGACGTCGGGCTTGGGAGGGCACGAGGGATGGCGGCAACGGGCTCCGAGAGACGGTGGCGGCGCTAGGGTTCACAATGTGAGGACTTAGAAAATTTCCGCGCTCATGTGTAGATCTGAATCAACGCTCGGGCTAGGTTAAATGATTTTGAAGCATATCCGTGACGGGCCTAATTGTTATTTTAATCGGGTCTCAGGTTGAAGCCCGTCACCGATGACACTCATCGATGACGGGCCTAATTGTTATCTCAATCGGGCCTCAGGTTGGTGCTCGTCATCGATGAGTGTCATTGGTGATAGACTTCTGTTGGGACCTGACAAAGATATCGTAGGTTATTTTTATCGGGCCCTGATTTGAGCCTATCATCGATAGGTATCATCCGTGACGGGCTTGAGTTTTTTTTTCACATCTAACATGTCTGTGTGAGTATTTTTTGTCGGTCTCTTTTTAGGCCCGTTTGAGATGACTTCGTTATGACGACCCGCAAAACCCAGATATATGAGAAACCGTCATAGATGAGATGATCTGTACTAGTGACGACATGATTAATTGATCTTATTTGTCAACGGGAGAGTAATGGCTTTGCTATGCTGATTGAAAAGTTCCATCACTGCTATTGGTCATACTTTTCCTTATAAAGTCATCTTTTTTTTCTTGAAATGTTTAAAACTTTTCTTGGTCATACTTTTTTTGAAAGGGAGAGAGTGATCCGGCTCGATTTGGGCGGCAGCTGCGTTCACGGCGATGGGCAGTTGTTCTCTTTCTCTCTTTCTTTTTTTCCTAAAAAATATTCTTTTAAAAAGATCAATTTTAACGGACGCGATTAGATCATTAGATGATGTTTACCTCACGAGTACTCATTCATAAAATTACTGAATTCTTCCTCTAATTGCAATAACAAAATTCAGTTTCATAATTTCGGAGAGCATGTTTGTTTGAGCTGATCCCACATATGTGAAATCAGGGCAATGATGCTAGGAATAATCGTGGTGCATATCGTGGTCCATAATGATCTTGGTTATGTTATGTTCTTCCAGTTCATGTCCTGATTCTGAATATTTCGTGCTGTGTTCCAGAGCATTGTGCATAATTCCCTACTTAATTTTTTTTTATCATGAATTCCCTACTTCCTGTGTGCAGGGGAAGTGGGGGACTGTGATTAGTACGAAGATTTTGGTTGTTTTCCGTTGGATTGGGTTTGGGATCTATGGCCCGGTACATATCTGCTCATATATGCTATATATTACAATGGTTAAATGTGTTTCAACTGCTTCAATTTCCTAGAAAAAGAACTTCTCGTGTTATTGCCAGATGTTGCTGTTACACTACATACCAAGTGTACGGTGGCCTCTCACATTCACAACCCACAATAACATAGTTCCAAACATCAAGCATCAAAAGTGCGCAGGGACTCTGGAAAAGAAGCAAAAAAGGAAGACCTAGCATACGATTGATTCCAACCCGGCAGGATAGATCCTCTTGTGTTTTGTACATCTGGTTCATGACCGATATGCACCCTATCGATAGGTTGCTAACACTACTGAAGAAACCATTATTGGTTAAAGTGACAAAAATCACAGTAGTCTTGGTTTGAGTTGACTGGGACTGAGATGATATCTCATCTCTAGTCCCGTTTAAAAGTCTACGGATTTCTAGGAACATTAGTCCCGGTTCGTGTCACGAACCGGGACTAAAGATCACCTCTAGTCCCGGTTCAAATGTTGTCAGAGCCTGTCAGAGCGCCGGGCACCTTTAGTCCTACCAACCGGGACTAGAGATGCAATCTTTAGTCTCGGTTGTTGCTACCAACCGGGACTAAAGATGTCCGGCGCTCGACAGTTCCGACCTCGACACCATCTTTAGTCCCGCTGGTAACACCAATCGGGACAAGTGAATGTGCTTATTTTTTAACTTAACCTAATAAAAATATATAAATTTTGCTACATGATTCAAATGGCCAAAAATTAATTTAAGGAGATCTGTAATTTTAAAGAGTGTGATGTTGTATGGAGGTGGGTGATCGAAGATAGAAGGAAGCTTTAATTTTGTTATTACATATCATCATCATATTGTTATTAACTAATGATTCTCAATACACAATTTTTTGTAAAATTATTTTGGTGATAATATAGAATCGAGGGATATACAATATTGATAAGAACATTTGAACCCCGGTCGTCACGTCTAGCTTATGCGCGTTTAACAAGTTTTACGGGCATTATTTCCGTTTCGTCCTCTAACTCGGAGTCGATTTTTAAAACGGCAATAACTTTCGCATACGGACTCCGATCGAGACGTTCTATATATAAAAATAGATGAGAAAGAAATTTCGGATGCATTCATTCGCAGCTTTGCCGCTTTCGGTGATTTTATTTTGCCCAAAAAGCCTCGGAAGATTACCTTTTCGAGCCCGAAGCTTTTTCGATTTTGAGCGTGTCTTCGAATTTTCACAGCCACGTCTTTTGCTTGTTTACGCTCAAATTTTATGTGGTTACCTCTCGTGTGCTTCTAAGTCCATAAAAAATATAAAAATATAAAAAAGTAAAATTTTTCTGTCTTACTCAACAAGAGATGAAAATGAAGAAAACCGAGGGGCAAAAGAGGAACAATATCTAGAGGAGCACATTAATGTCTAGAACTATCTATATTTGATTTAATTTTAATATTATTATTTTAAACCTATATTTAATGAATTTAATTTGGCCCTATTTAATGGATTATTTAATTGTTAACCCTAGTGGGACCAAATAAATTTGGAAAATTACGGAAATTATCTTTAGTCCGTTGGTGACACCAACCGACTAAAAATGAATTAGAAATAGCGAAAATTATCTTTAGTCCTGGTTGGTGGCACCAACCGACTAAAGATAAATTGAAAATAGCGGAAATTATCTTTACTCGGTTGGTGTCACCAACCGGGACTAAAGATGAATTGGAAATAGCAGGAAATTATCTTTAGTCCCGGTTGGTGACACCAACCGGGACTAAAGATGAATTGGATATATATATCCCGGTTCGCATCGTCTTCTCCACCGATCCAACACTTAGCACATTTTTCGATCTCTCTCCCTCTCCTTAGCTCTCTCCCTCTCCTCTCCCTCTCCCCTCAGCAAGCAAGGGGAGGAGGAAATGGTGGCGGTAGGGGAGGAGGTGGCGGTAGCGGGCGCCATCTTCTTACCAGCGACAAGCGGGAGCAGGAGCCGACGGCGGCGAGCGGGAGCCGACGGCAGCGACGAGCCGAGCGAAAAATTGATGTTGTTGTATTTTATTGTATATAGTGAATTTTGTTGTATATATGTGTGAACAAGTTTGTGGACAATTTGTTGTATACATGTTTAAATTTTGTTGTTGTATTTTATTGTATTCGATGTTGTTTACATATATATGTTATGTGTGTTATATATGTGTGTTATGTATTTAGACATATATATGCAAATCTATATATGTATAAATATATATATATATATATGTGTGTGTGTAAACAGGCAGCAAGCTAACAACATGAGGAATTAAAAAAATAAAAACATCTTTAGTCCCGATTAAAGCCACCAATCGGGACTAAAGATGGCGGAGCCAGCCACGTGGCGCTGCCATCTTTAGTCCTGGTTGGTGGCTTCAACCGGGACTAAAGATGCATCTCTAGTCCCGGTTATTTAATCGGGACTAGAGATCGCACATCTCTAGTCCCGGATTCATAGTCCCGGTTTGACAACCGGGACTACTGAGGGTTACGAACCGAGATTAGTGTGACTTTCTCCGACAGAGTAGAAAAAAGAAGACAGCTTTTCTTTTTCTTTTTGAACACTATTGGGCTTTTCTTTTACTGTATACTAGTACTCTATTGGACTTCTACTTTGCATAATTTGTGATTTTGAGTTATCAGTTAACTTTGGTTGGCCATGGTTTCTTATATTGATTTGGTCAACAATCTCTGAACACAAAAAAACCCCTAAATATTTGGTGTTCCTAAAAAAGAAACAGGACACAAAAACATTATTACATGCTGTCATATATTATTACATGCTATGATAGTAGCATTTCATTGTTCAGGAAGAAAAAGAAAGCTATATGCAATTTGCACTATATGCATATTTACACATAAGTTATAGTATAATACGGCAGCTCTAGTTATTCAAGTGTGCTAAGTTGTTTTGTAGCTTCTTCTAAGATTGCTACACACTAACATTCACAAAGAAAAGATTGCTACACTAATATTAATACATCTCACCCATTGTCATTCCTCGTCGATGTAGTGCATCGTTGGCACTCCCCATGGATGCAGCAACACTCGGCATAACCACTTACGTGACAAGCAGCGTATTTGACAATCTAGGTGCACTATTGTCACCTTTAATTTCCTTAGTAAAGTTGATCTGACCAACAATCTAGGTGCCAAAAAAAGTTGTTTTTTTCACTTATTTGTCAATCGGCTAAGGTTGCACATCAAATGCAATAAACTTGCACTATCTAAAAAAGGTGCAAGTTTAGTATAAATCTACTGCAACTTTAAGTTTTCTTTGTCATAATCTACTGCATCTACCAACCGATCATCCATAGTGTCAACGAGCTGTACCCGTAGATGATATTTGTAGAGTATGAGGATCGTTGGAACTAGGGTATACACGAGATTGAGGTAAAAGAGACGAGAGACAGAGATTTTTATACAGGTTTGACCTCCTTAAATGATATATAATAGCCCTACTCCTGTTGGCCGAATCCGGTATCACCTTTATATATTAGAATCACACGAATACAATATTTGAGATGACCTAATCTAGTCTTTGTTGACTTGGCGGCATAGAGATCTCATACGTAGTCAATAGCTAATGTAATCTTCTTCCTCGAATATGAACTCAGCGAGATTAGAGGTAGCACTAGATCCCTCGTGTCGGTCTTTGTGGCTACTATATTGGGTTTGTCTAGATATATATCGGCCTGTCTTCTGTTGATGTGTCCTCTCTCCTCCTAGGGAGTCTTGAATTTATAGCGAAGATCATCTTCCTCTCCAAAAAGAACTCGAAGAAATAAAACATGATATGAACTAAGGAAACTTTATTTTTTCCGACTAGGACTCTAACACCTTCTATTTCAGAAAGATAATTTTCTACTTTATTCATCATATTTCTTAACCAAAGGATAGTTTCTCATATTATTATGTATATGGTATTTTCGTATATTGTGAACCCAGAAGGTATGTTAAAGTTGGCACTGACACATAGCATAAGCACCCCCAAAATACATGTCTTGTGTTTGCACATCCACATCATCGAACTCCCAAAATGCAAAGGAAAGTTAAAGTGTTAAACCAATGGGATGCCATCTGCAAACTACTTGAAGATAAACATAACTGCCCATTTGTGTTGTTAGTATAATTGCAAATTGCGTTTCTTAAAAAAATCAGTACATTAGGTGTTCATAGTTTTTAAGTGTTTATTTAAATCCAAGAAGCATGTATACTAAAGATCGAATTCTATGTTGGCAAGCACAAAACTATATTTTCTCCAATACATTGGTCTGGTCAAAAATTTATTATGTACAACATGTTCAATTGTTGCGGAAAATTATAACTGAAGTTGTATAAATTTATATCTGAAGTTGCGGATGATTGAAAATAGCAACTACAACTAATAGAGTGCAATTTGCATAGAAAAAGACATTTACTAGTTCTTGAATTTGAAATAAAAAAGATATGAAGGGTGCAAATTTCAAGAAATGTGGAAAAAGGATGTTACCAGCAGCTTCCAATTGTTCCTGAAGCTCTGATCCTACAGCTTCATTCTTCAAAATCCCCATCACAAACCTGCAGCCAATAAACCGACACAACATACAGCCTCTGCAGATAATGACATAGGTATGCAGAATACAGAACGCTAAAAACTGAAGGTAATGGCATAGTATATTAGTGACCAGTGAGATGAGATGGCTAGATAGGCAGGGACTAACTAACAAAAGGTTACACTTTGTTTAACTCTATACAACAAACCCTAGTTTTGAACCCCGAGCAAGAACACTAGCATCAGTAAAGCTAGTAAACAACTCAACTAAGATCGCCTCACCTTCAAAAGAAAAAGAAAACTAATATGGCTTCAAACTAGCATGCTAGAAAATTCAGAGGGCTGGATATGCAGATGTACAAGCTAAAATAGCAGATGCATGACTTGGAACTTTGATGATGATAGAGAGAGATCAGAAAAACTTGCATAATCCAAAAACTTGCAGCTAAATCCAAAACATTTGCACAAGTTTTTGCTGAAACTTGCACAATCCAAAAAAGAAAGTACCATGGAAACCTAAAGACTAAGCACAAAGCAAAACCACCTATAGCTATAGCACAAATGCATAAATAGTTGCAACATCGAACTATTTGCAATTGCCCGCTGCTGGTCTCGTTGCCGCAGTTGCGCTTGTACTCTTATGTATTGCAGGTAGCAACGGAACATGCAAAACAAAAAAATTTTGCAATCCCCCACCCCAAATCGCAAACAAAGGTCAATAATATGATGATTGGTTTTCAGTATAGGGCTGCCAAAGTTCTTACAAGATTTTCATGGGCAGAACAGCACGTGAAAATTCGAATGTAATTACTGTTCTGATACACAAAACTAGTGCTGCAACAATCAAGCAACTAATAAATTAGTCTTAACACTAAATAACTGAAACTTTTCAGAGAATTAAAGCTGTGTATAGAAGCCATGAACTACCACGCTCATTTGTTATATATGCTAATTAACAGATCATAGCATGTTCTACAAAAAGGTTATAAAAAAATTTTCTGAACCAAAGTACTGAATAATATAGAACTAGTCACAACTTATGTTCTGTACAATTAATCTCAGGCACAACAGTTCAGAACATCCAATTACTACAACATCACTAACACTAACCAAAAGATCTCTAAGCTGAACAACACAAAATTTCTATGGCAGTGCAAAATCAGTACTGAAAACTAAGCATCATATGATTGACCTTTGTCCACCATACAGAACTACTGCAATTGATCACCATGCTTTTGCTGAAACCAAAACACACCTTTGCCAGCCTGAAAACCAATGCCTCCACTGCACAGGTCAGATGGAAGCTGAAAACGATACTGTGCATGCTTGGTTTTGACTGGTTATAAGTTTCTCTACCCAATCCATGTCAGACAGAAGCAGAACATGAAAACTGGTTATACCTTAAAAAGAAACCGGTTATAAGTTTTAGTTTGTTCCATTTTAGTATGTTCCATGCCAGAATGCCAAAATGATGTCTAAATCCAGGTTTGCTTTGCAATCGAACCCAACATCTAGTGAGTGCGCACCACCATCACACGCACCAAACAATCAAAATAGCCTACTAATCAAGCTCAGAGAAACCCTAAGAAAAAACAACACCTTATAGCAGTGAGAAAATTCCCCCGATGCCGGTGAAACCCTAGGTAAAAAGAATCAGAAGGATCAAAATATCACGTACCCTCCAAAATTAGAATATCATGCGAGCAATGAGCGGATAAAGAGGAAGATCTCGAATGCCGCTTCGCATCCCCGCTCACCAATCCCCATCACCACACCATCGCTTCCCGTCCGCCCGCAGGTCGTCACAGCCGTGGAAGCTTCAAGCTACACCAGCTGAGCGCAACCTGGACCACTGCGCCGAGTCGACGCCCCAATTGACGGCGGCGCCGGCAATTCGACGAACAAACCTCCAAATCTGGAGGACGAAGAGTGAGACTGAGAGAGTGATTGGTATGGCTAGTTTTATTTTGTTAGCTTATTTTATTAAAATGTTTCATTCAAATTTATTTAAAGTAAACGTTTAGCAGCATTTTATCTCTACTTCATCAGAATTGAAACTCTATCAAACACCCGTGGAGACACCCGTGGGAGCTTGTGAACTCTACCCTACCTAGCAAGGCACTAAGGCCAAGCAAGTACGAATCGCGAAGTCATCCGACGGCCCAAAAAATCGACTGACATTTAAAGAAAAAAACAAGCGACTGCAGAATAGCAAAGCTGATATGGTAATTCAAAAGAAATCCCATAAAACTACTGGTATACATATCTCCTCTTCTCTCTGAGGGCATCAGCAACGTATTTGGCCCAACCAGTCCATATGGATGGGGCCCAGGCAAGTGGGTATTAGTTAAAACTAAGCGCACAATGTATATCTCACATAGAAAAAATAAGATGGGTCCCACGTGACTAAAAAAATCCCTCGCACACCAGTCATCCTCAACTTCTCGCCTCCTCGCAGCCGCGCGAAGCTTCTCCCAATCCCCAATTCTTCCGATCCCCATCTCCCACCCAAACCCTACCTCTCAGATCCAGCGGATGGGCCACCACGAGAACAACAAGCGCTCGGCGGGGCAGCCGGCCGTCGATGGGGCACCGACTGCTGCGCTTTGCGGGCGTGGCGGATGGACGAAAATTGTTGAGGCGACGAGCGCGTGGCTGAGGGATGGACGGGCACAGGGGCGACGAGCGGATGGCGAGCAGATGGACAGGCACAGGGGCGACGACGCACAGCTAGCGGAGGCAACGGCCACTCAGCGGCGGCGCGGACGGCAACGGCAACACTGACGCAACAGCCCTAGGCCACGAGCTAGCAGGCAGCAGTGACGCAAAATAATACCAAGAAATAGGTATTCAGTCATCTTCTACCTCCCTTCTTCCTAGGTAATTTTGCTGATTTGGTTCCCTGAGACAAGTCGTCTTATACATTTAGCTTGTGTGCAGTTGGTTCTACTAGGTAGGATTAGATCTAAAGCTCTTTCTTTAGTTGATACATTAAGTGGTAGTCTAAAGGAGATGTTTGGTTAATGGGCCATGGATTGATGTCAGTATGTTTTTTTCAAGAAAAAGAACGGTATACGAACTGAGCTCGGGTGAGATAACTTCTAGTGTTCATTCTTTGGCTGGTTACTTGTGACATGTAACATGAATGACCTAAATTTTTGCTCCTTCCTGTACTTTGAAAACATATAATGTTGAAAAATAATTTATTCAGTTTGTCCAAGAGTTACTTGTTAGGAATAGTTTCTTGGTTTAGCCAATTACTGGGATGTCGTATGAGAAAGACCAACCTTCATGTAAACACAGACAACAATGGGATGTTGTGCTCACATAGTTGGCTAATCTAAAAGTTGAATGTGCAGTTGCATAGACTAGTTTATTCAGGTTGTGCTTGCATACATTCTTGGTTATATATAAAAAATAAATTTAAATTATGGAATACAAATAGTTTGGAACAATTGCAGCAGCATGTAAATGTTAGATTGGCCGCCTGAATACGAACTAGCAAAGCAATAAATAAGTAAAGCGTAAATTGTTGAGAAACTAATGAGCTCTACTGTTGTAGGCCTCCAAATTTTTGCCATATGTGCTCCATCAAATCTTGCTTAAGACGCCGATGCGTTGCTCGATCACGAATCTCTGCGCTTTTCTCTAGGACATCAGCAAATCCATAGACTGGCCCCTGGTCAAGCCCTGAAATTTGCGCGGAGAATTGCCCTTGTTCATATGTGTTGTCATCGGGTATATCATATATGCCTCTCTCATCCTCAACTATCATGTTATGCAATATTTACAAGCATACATAATATCAGCCAGTTCTTCCCTTTCCCAAAGACGTGCTGGGTGACGTATGATGGCCCAACGCTTCTGCAAAACCCCAACAGCCCTTTCCATATCTTTTCTTGTAGATTCTTGGCATTTTGCAAACAATTTAGCCTTATCATTAGGAGGTCTTTGTATCAATTTGATAAATGCTGCCCACTCTAGATAAATACCATCGGCTAGATAATATCCCATATTATAATTTGTCCCATTAACTGTAAACTGAACCTGAGGTGCTCTTCCTTGTAGTACCTCAGTGAACAATGGTGACTGATCCAATACATTGATATCATTGTTGGAACCAGCGGCCCCAAAAAATGCATGCCAAATCCATATGTCAGCAGAAGCAACTGCCTCGAGCATTATAGTCGGTACTCCATAATCACCACGAGTGAATTGTCCTTTCCATGCAACCGGACAATTTTGCCACTCCCAATGCATGCAATCAAGACTACCTAACATTCCAGGAAACCCATTTTCCTCTCCAAATTGAAGTAAACGTTGAATATCCTCTTGAGTAGGACGACGAAGATATTGCTGGCCAAATAAATGCCTCACACCTTGAACAAATTTGATCAGACATTCTATTGCTGTTGATTCTGCTACCCCATATGATTCATCCATAAGATCAGCCGGTGTACCATATGCCAACATTCTCATGGCAGATGTGCATTTTTGTAGCGGTGATAAGACCCCCTTACCAAATGCATCTCGCCGTAGCTGAAAATATGGTGACCAAACACCAAGAGCTTCAACAATTTGCAAAAACAAATGCTTTCTCATGCGAAATCGCCTTCAAACATCTCATCAGTGTACAAAGGATTATTGCCAAAATATTTAGCAAATAATCTGTTGTGGTCCTCTTCATGATTTCTATTGATGTACCTCCGTGTGTACCCTCCGCGCCGAGTAGAGGAGCTAGCTGATTCTGCTTCCAGCTGTTCTTCAAGCTCAGTTTCAATCTGAGCTTCAATTTTCGCTTCCACGGGATCATTGATTTCTTCCCACATGAGATCTTCAAGGTCTTCAATTTCAGCATCTAAATAATTAGATTGATCTTGAAAGTTGGTAGGCATTTTGGTGTGTTGGCTTGGGCTGAATGAAGTGGACAATGAGAGTGTGAGTGGTGTCTTTCTGAACTGCATCTCCTATTTGTAGGATAGATTCTAACGGCTAGTTTGTAACAGCTATTTCTTACTTTTGTCAGCATCCCAACAGTTATTTTCTTATTTTTGTCAGCATTCCAACAGCTGGTTGCTGCTTGTCAGTATTTACAACAGCTAGTTTTACTCCATTGATGTGGCTGTACTGAGTACTATGTTTGTTTGTGCAGGTGTGTAATGATGATTGAATTTCCAAGAACATTATTCCTGGGTTTCAAAGCATTGATCTTGTAAGTAAGTGTTTATTTGTTTTGTAGGGTAGTGACTCATTAGTGAAGGCTAACATTAAGGGCATAGATCCATTCAGAAAATGTGATTTCAATAAGAAGATATATTGCTTAATAGAATTGGGGATGTAATACAATCATTAACCTAGTACAAAGGGCTAAATTCTGAACATAATACTACATTAACAATACAACAAATCTGATAAGTACATTAAACCATATGCTACTTGCTGCTCCTTCATTCATGAGCAAGTTCTTTGGATAATTGGTTCAACATAGCTTGATGTCGCCTCAGTTTAGTAGGACTAAAATTGGAAGTATCTCTTTCTTCCAATTTTATGTACGCCTGCCACTTTTCCATCCTTATTTGTTCCTGTTTTGCTTCTGCTGCTTTTGTTGCTGCTTCTGCTGATTTCAACAATGCCTCGGCTTTAATTTTGATAGCTTCATTGTATAGGACCATGTTTCCAGATGGTTGGTTCCCCAAAGGAGATGATGCACCTTTTCCTTTCCCTTTTAGTCTCTTTTTTGCTTTCTTTTGCCCCTTAGGACGCCTCTCTTTATTTGACGATTCTTCTTCAGTGTCTTGGTTTGATGATGATGTGTAAGCTCCTGACTCTGAAATCTTAGTCCTCTTGTTCTTGTCATTCTCTTTTTTGACAAGGGCTCGCCATTTTGGTTGATCCTTGAGCTCTCTCCATAAGTACTCTAAGGTGAAAGGTTTCTCGTTTGAATGCTTCTTGTACCATGCATGGGCTTTCTCCAAAATCATGTCCTCGGAGTGTCCACTAGGGTAGGTACTTCTAATCTGAGCATAAGCTGCACATAATTTTCCAACATCCTTCTTAAGCCAAATCCAATGTGTCTTTAATTGCTTGATTGTTCTTGTATGCACATTTGCAGGCAGGTTGCTGTTGAACTCATTAGCTATATCCTTCCAATAATATTCGGCCTTCTTGTCATTTCCATTCACAGAATCAAGGGAGTTGTTCAGCCAAGCACCAATCAAACGCAGGTTTTCTTCTTCTTTCCAATTGGTGCGAGGTGCTCTCCTCACTCCCTCTTGGCTACTGTCACTTGACTCTTCAATAAGAACTGGTTGCTTCTCACGTTGTCTTGCAGGGTAGGGAATGGAAGGCTCCGACCCATGGAAAGAAGTGTTGGCAGCTACTCCAACGGAGGTGCCCTGATTTGGCGGAAAGAATGCTCTGTTGCTTGCAGCTCCAAACAACTGATTTGGTGAGTTTGCTTGCACCCAATTTCCTTGATGTTGAGTACCTTGAAAGCTTGGAGGAGAATGACCATATGGTGTGTAGCCTGGGGTACCAAATGGGTAGAAACTATGCAAAAAATGTGGGCTAAAGTTTTGGGGAAATTGAGATTGGAGAAAATTATTTGGGAATTGTTGGGGAGGAGAGTTGTGGCTAGGATTTTCAACTGGGTTTGGAGATTCTTGATTAGGAGGTTTGTGAAATTTGTGTTCGATGGATCCATGGTGAAGTGTGGAGTTGTATCTGAAGCACTTGTTCTCTTTTTGTAGGCAACAAGGAGCACCCAGGGCAGCATCGCTACTGCTACCAACATTCAGCAACGGCTAGATAACTGTCTTCTTTTTTTATTCATTTCCACACATTGAATGCAAAAAGTAATATATTATATTCTCTTGTGGGCAACCCAAGCCATATGGACTACTTTAGCAATAAATGCTATGAGGACCACTCCCACAATGTATAGAGGCTGCCCATATAGATGCATTTATTGTATAATACCCACTTTTTTGTAACATTGTGGATGCCCTAACCGCCCTCCAATGAGGTCAGTCCTATGGGAACTTGAAGAATATCCCTTCAGTCCTATCACGATTAAGGAGTGTAGTCTTCACTTGATTAGTCACCAACTGTATGTATTTTGGCTGCAATAGCATGGTTGGATATGTGCTTACTAATAAGCCAATGTAATCCTGTCATATTGCTAAGCAGAATAATTGGATGAAGGCGATAAATACTTGATAGATTAATGACTGACGGTTTTTTTCGGCAGACTATTCCTTTTCTGTTAAAAAAACAAATCGTCATGTGCATCGCTTAAGAGAATGCATTCAATTGATCCCTTGTGTCATACATTTATGCTACCTTAAAAGATTTTTCAGGTGGAATGAGATACTTTTCCAAAGCCTATTCAGTTAAGGTAAATCTAAATTTCTTCATCAACTCAAATTCAGTGTTTGCTTTTGATTTTTCTTAATTTTGAGAAAAGATACAAGAAAAGTACACCACAGTACGCTTTGATGAATGGATGTAAATATCATACTGCAAAACAGCATGGTAAAGCTAAAGTAAAGAACTTCATGTCTGTCCTGAACATTTTTCTGATATAATAGAACTTCATAGCCAGATCAGACCGACACCTTTTCTGGAACCAAAAACACAAAGTAGTGCGTCATCTACTTCATAAAATGGTATGTTACACATAAGAATTAACAAATAGCATGGAATAAGATGTTTTTCAATTAAGATAATCGTGATATTTTTCAAGCTGAATAAGATGCCACTTACTTAGTTGAAGTATTTTTCAGTTTATCAACTCAAGTTTCAATGTTTGCTCTTTATTTTTCTTCATTTAGAGAAAAATATTGTACTAAGTAGTCCACATTTAATTTCAAGATGAATGAAAAAACGTCCATTTTCCTCCTTCATAAACCTCTCTTCATCCAGTGGTGGATCTTAGAAAAAACATTAAGAGAAGCTGAACTATTGTTGTTAATGCTGGTCCTCAAGACTTCGTCTTCAATTAACTCATATAGCTCTTCGTCTATATGTGATCAATAGCATCACACAAATATCCAAATCAAGCCATACATGCAAATAATTTACTATTAATTATAAAAATATAACAATCAATAAAGATAGAGTGGACAAGAGATTTTAAATTAATCTACACAGAATTATGAACACGTGAGCACAGAAATCACACTAATCAGATTTAACACGAGAAAGTTATGGATAAAACAAGTTCTAGGGGCTGGTTGGCAAGAAAACGAGTTTAGAGGATTTAAAATACAAAAAGCGAACCTATACGTAATTATGTAGACAAATCGGAGGTGTAGCATGTAAAACAATAATGGGTGGACTGTGAGAGTATTTATTGAGTAGCCGAGAGGTTATCTGGTAAGAGTTAGGGACCAAAACATAATATTTTTGAACTACTACGAACTAAGGTTAAATGCAAAATAGGTTAGGGTTTCTTAAACAAAAGTAATGAAGGGATATGTGCCTTCTAATCTAAATCGTTGATCTTTGATCGAACGGTCCATAAGTTGTCTTCTACCTCTCGCTCGATTCACGGTTTTCTTTCTTTCTTCCATGACGAAATTTTTAGGGGCTACAAGGGTTATCCGGCGGTAGGGGTCTCTAGCCTCCTTAGCCCTCCGCTAGATCCGCCACTTTTTTCGTCACTCAAGTCGAGTGTTTTTTTCATTCTGGACAAAATAATTAAAATACAAAAATAGATCCAAACCACAACAAGTTGAAGTTAAAATAAAGAACTTCATTCACGCCCGGACTCCGGCATCGTAGAACTTCATAATCAACATTATCATTCCATTCCTGTTAACTAAAAACAAACACAAGTCCATTAGCTGCTTCAAAAATGGTATGACATACATAAAAAACACATTGATGAAGGTTTGGTTCCAATCTTCACGACATAGGATCCCAACCTTGATAACTAGCTGATGAACATCCGATAACTTGCTGCAAGCAGTGATAACTAGTGTAACCTGACGACACACACAAGGAGCCAACCATCATCTCTATACGGCAGCCTGAACCAAGGATTCGCCCAATCACACTCTCAAAGAAACCAACCTACGCAACCTGGAATCGATGAACCAAGAGCACGGATTGGGTGCCGATAACGTGGCCGCTTCTGTAATTTCCACGAAGGAAAACACAAGAGCAAAGGGGTAAAGATCTCTCTCTGGATTTGTTAGCACTTAGCTGAACAAAAGGTTCTGTGTTTGGATTATTAAAAAGGTTTTTTTTGCTTAAGAGCAAGGGAATATTTATGCTAGGAACAACCCTCCTAGATGAGTGCAAAATCGAAATGGAAATGAAGAGACATAGTATGTGAAGAGGCTTCCACAAAACTACTCCCGAAAGTGGTCTCGAGTGACTATTGGTATTCTGTGCAGCCTTCACTAATTTGGTCATAACTCTATCTTGGGAACTCCAAATGACGATCCGTTTGTTGGTGTGAAAGTAGACTCAATAAGATTTCCAACCATGTGCAGCATGCAGCATGAATTATTATAGAATTGGTGCAGTTTTTCATGGAAAGTCAAACATCGTGTGTCGGTTTGGTTTCTGAGGAGTCTCTAGTAAATGACTCATAACTTTTGATTGGGAACTCCAATTGATGAACCGTTTTTTGGACGTGAAACTAGACTTGATGTTTTCCATCCATAGGTTGCAGTCCTTCTAACTCTTCATATTCTGCCTGCAGTGATGGCCGGAAGTGAGGTCAGGGGTTCGAATGTCCGAACACGCCAAATGGTACAACCAGTTAGGTTCGGACGTCCGAACATGCCTAGTCAAGTTCAGACATCCGAACACGCTCAATCAAGTTCAGAATTGGAATATCCTCATGTGTGAACCTAAGCAAGGTCAAAGCATAAGATTTAGGCAGTAAATAGTTCTCATTATCATTTAAACATAATTCCAAAAGTAGCGCGTTCGCCTCTTGTTGAAGTTTCTTTGCTCGGCTACATGTAATTGGTCCTTGATATGTATCTTTAATATTGGTTTGTGGGTTGTTGACGCTTGAGAGAGCATGCATGGTTGGGATGTCCTCATCATCCTCCCCCTCTTGAAAAGGAGTCGTCCTCGACTCTGGTTCTTCTAGCCCAAAGAACGGTGTTAAGTCAGCAACATTGAAGGTTGTGCTAACACCATAATCTTCAGGGAACTCAATCTTGTGAGCATTATCATGGATCTTGGATAGCACTTTGAACGGACCATTTCTTCGTGGCATCAACTTAGATTTGCGCTTCTCTGAAAACGGTCTTTACGAAGGTGTACCCAAACTAAATCTCCAGGCTCAAATGTCACCTTCTTGCGATGCTTGTTTGCCCATTCAGCATAGTACTTGGACCTTTTCTCAATTGGTTCTTTGGTCTTCTCATGAATCTTCTTGACAAAATATGTGCGCTTGGATGCTTCCATGTTACTCCTTTCCTGCAATGGTAGAGGCAACAAATCGATCGGAGCAAGTGGTTTGAAACCATATACAACTTCAAAAGGACACATATTAGTTGTAGAGTGTACCGCCCTATTGTAAGCGAATTCCACATGTGGCAAGCACTCTTCCCACTCCTTCAAGTTCTTGTTTATCAAGGCTCGCAGCAACATAGAAAGTGTTCTATTCACAACTTCAGTTTGCCCATCCGTTTGAGGGTGGCAAGTGGTGGAAAATAGCAGCCTTGTACCGAGATTCGCCCACAACGTCTTCCAAAAGTAGCTCAAGAACTTGGTGTCACGATCTGAAACAATCGTCTTGGGCATGTCATGTAATCTCACAATTTTCATGAAAAATAGAGAGGCTACATGGGAAGCATCATCGCTTTTATGACATGGTATAAAATGTGCCATTTTAGAGAATCTATCAACAACAACAAAGATTGAATCCCTCCTCTTTGTCCTTGGTAAACCCAAAACAAAATCCATGCTAATGTCTTCCCAAGGGACACTAGGAACAGGTAAGGGAGTATATAAACCATGGGGGTTCAGTTTTGACTTAGCTTTATGACAGGTGACGCATATTTGCACAAGCCGTTGAACGTCTCTTCTCATCTTCGGCCAATAGAAATGATCAGCTAGCATCTCATAGGTCTTTTTCCATCCAAAGTGACCCATCAACCCACCTGCATGTGTTTCCTGCAACAACAAAAGTCTAACAGAGCAATGTGGAACACATAATTTGTTAGCTCTAAACAAAAATACATCATGTGTATGATATTTTTCCCACCCTTCTCCAGCTTGTACATTTTGCATAAGGTTCGAAAAGTCATGATCAGCGGGTACAATTCTTTTATGTTTTCAAGTCCCGGCACTTTTATTTCAAGTTGATTTATCAAAATATTCTTTTGGGACAAAGCATCGCAACAATGTTTTCCTTACCTTTCTTGTATTTCACAACATATGGAAAAGTTTCGATGAATTCAACTCATTTGGCATGTCTCTGGTTTAGTTTTGCTTGGCCTTTTAAATACATCAAAGCCTCATGATCTGAATGAATAACAAATTCTTTCGGCCATAAGTAATGTTGCCAAGTCTCAAGTGTCCCTACCAAAGCATACAACTCCTTGTCATACACTAAATATTTCAGTTGTGCGCCTCCCAACTTCTCACTGAAGTATGCAACAGGATGTCCATTTTGCATGACAACACCACCAATCCCAATCCCACTCACATCACATTCAACCACAAAGGTTTTAGTGAAATCCGGCAACACAAGCAAAGGAGCTTCAGATAACCTTTTCTTCAATTCTTGGAAAACTTTCTCTTGTGAATCACCCCATTGGAAGGCAACACCTTTCGGCTTACATTTTCAGAGTCGGCCAGTCCTTTATTGCTTTCACCTTGGATTCATCAACCTGAATTCCTGATCCTAAAACAACAAAACCAAGAAACATAACCTGATCTGTACAAAATGTGCACTTCTCAAGGTTAGCAAATAACTTTTCCTTCCTGAGCACATTCAAAACTTGCTGAATATGAGAAACATGTTCCTCCAATGTCTTGCTGTAAATTAGAATATCATCAAAGTAAACACAAGAAATTTCCAATGAATGTTTGCAAGACATGGTTCATCAATCTCATGAATGTACTAGGTGCATTAGTCAATCCGAAAGGCATAACTAACCATTCATACAACCCAAACTTTGTTTTAAAAGTAGTTTTCCATTCATCTCCAATATTCATTCTAATTTGATGGTAACCACTTCTCAAATCAATTTTAGAAAATATCATAGATTCACTCAATTCATCTAGCATATCATCTAGTCTAGGAATAGGATGACGATAACGAACTGTGATCTTATTTATTGCTCTACAATCAACACACATCCTCCATGAACCATCTTTCTTTGGCACCAAAATCACAGGGACAACACAAGGACTTAAACTTTCACGCACATAACCTTTATCTAAAAGTGCTTGTACTTGCCTTTGAATTTCTTTCATTTCTTCAGGATGGCGTAGTATGCTGAATGGTTTGGAAGTGCAGCTCCAGGGATGAGATCAATTTGATGTTCAATGCCATGCAAAGGACGAAGTCTAGTTGGTGTTTCATCTGGAAAAACATTTTCATATTCTTGTAAAACATGTGCAACAACACTAGGGACAGATATTAAGTCGTTAGCTGAAAGTAATGTGTCCTTGCACACAAGTATAAGTAATACTTGATCTGGGTTTCTCCTCACATCCTTATTTCAGCTTTGGTGGCTATCATCACTAAGTTCTCACCTTCTCTGTTTTTGTTATCTCTCATGTTTGGCTTGTGGCTCTCACTCATCGATTTGTGGAGGGCACTCAATTTTTCTCTCTCCTTCTTTTCCACTCTCATTCCTCACACCAGAGCTCTTTTGCAAGTGCTCAACTAGGATTTGCTATGGTGTCATGGGTTTAAGAATTAACTCCTTGCCCTTCAACTTGATGGTGTATTGATTGGTTTGACCACAGTGTAGAGATGACCGATCATATTGCCATGGTTTTCCCAACAACATATGGCACACTGTCATGGGTGCCACATCACACTCCATGATGTCAATATATTCACCAATCTTGAAAGGAACTTTTACTCTTTGTGCAATTTTAATGGAGCTCGAATTATTTAACCATTGTACATGATATGGATGAGCATGTTTCAACGTCTTTAAACCAAGCTTCTCAATCATTTTCTTGCTAGCAAGATTGTGGCAACTTCCACCATCAATGATTACCTTACACACCTTGTCTCCAACCTTGGCTCTGGTTTGAAAAAGATTGTGTCACTGTCCATGTTTGACTTCACTCATTTGCACACTCAAAATCTGAGTTACAACGAGAGTAGCTCCAGTTTCAAATTCACAAATGTCCTTCTCAAGATTATCTCCCTCTTCAATATCTTCATGTTCTTCTTCACTAGCAGATTCATACTCCCCTTGGTCGTTCACAATGATAGTTCGATTATTTGGACACTCCTTTATAACATGTCCACGACCTCCACACTTGAAGCATTGAATTCTACTCTTGGTTGAAGAACCCACTGAGGTGTTTGATGAGTTTGCTGATTTGTTCCTCTCATTTAGAGCAGCCAGCTCTTTGCCACTAGAAGCACCAAAATTGCTTGATCGTGCACCACCACTTGAGTTGGAGATTGTACCTCTGCTTGCACCACCTCTTGGTGTGAATTTGCTTCCACTTAGTGTACTTCTTGTGCTGAAAGATATTCCTTTGTTAGACTTCATGTCCTGCTGCAACCGACGTTCTGCTTTGCTAGCTTGATGGACCAATGCAATAAGATTGCAGTACTGCTGAAATTCAACAATGCGCTGAATATTGCGATGCAGCCCTGACATAAAACGTGCAATTGATTGCTCTTCATCTTCACATACATTGGATCTAATCATTGCCTTCTCCATTTCTTTATAATACTCATCAACATTAAGACTTCCTTACTTCAAATTCTGCAGCTTGTCAAATAAATCACGACGATAATGTTTGGGGACAAATCTTGTCCTCATTTCTCTCTTCATTTTCGGCCCATGAACATACATCACCTTGTCCAACTTCTTCCCTATCAGTGAGCATTTGCTCCCACCAGATTAGAGGCTAGTAATCGAACTCAAGAGCAGCCATGGCAACCTTCTTCTGTTCAGAATAATTATGCAAGCGAAATATTTAATCCACCTTCAACTCCCATGTAAGATATCCTTCGGGATCAGACCCTCCATCAAACTTGGGCATGGTGAATTTTAGTTTGCCAAACCTCTCTTCATTGGGCTGATTGCGCCCATGATTTCCTCGGTGACGACGATCATCATGATGGGGATGTTCAACCTTTTCGTCTTCGTCCTCTTCTTCAGTCCCTCTTTCCTCTAGGCCAAGACCTCTCTCATGCTCACGACCAGTACCTCTTCCTCCATTCCCACGCCTTGGAGGCGGAGGTCTTCTTGCATATGCAGCAGCTCGCTCTCTCCGTCTTTGCTGTTCTCTTGCAAGCCGAGCATCAGCTCCTTCCGTTTCATCAACTTCATCTTCATGGTGACTTGCATTTGGATCATCACGATGATGATTTTGTAGCTGAGCCATAAGTGCTTGAACATTGTTTGTTAACTCCAGCATGCTTTGCCTCATCTCGTTGAATTGTGCCATGGTGACACAATCTTCAATATCAACATTATCATCCATCTTCTGTGACATTAGTGATAACAAAATAGCAAATATATGTGGAATAGGAAATTATATATGGAATCTCACATCCTCACCTCTCTTACCAACCGAAGCTCTTATGAATTCCTGCGGATTACAGAGGGCCAATGCGCGGTGGTAACAAGAAAGTGATGGTTAAGCGAATACAAGATCATCGTTCGTATGACGGTGGCTTGTATGTGGAGCTTGGTGGGGAATAATTCACAAGGAAAGCAATCTGAACTCTAGTTATTGTAAAGCTAAATCGCAGTCCAAACTAGAAGATCAATGCCTAGTGTTGACCACAAGATATGAGTGATGTAAATAGATCAAACACACATGCAAAGATAATTTCAGATTTGATGCAAAGAAGGAGTATGCTTAGGATGCAAGTGTTGCAATCAAACCCAAGCAAAATTTTGCACCAGAAGAAGAATAGCAATCTGGTTGTGCCACTTGATAAAAAAATTCAGAACTTGTGCACATGAACAAACTGATCTTTCAACTCTTATTTATCAACATTTCTCAACTCTTTTTTTTGAAATTTTCTTTCTTTTTTGACACTTTTTTAAACTAAGAACAAGATCAGATATACCACTTGCACACTTTTTTTGTAGAGACAGGACACAACTGTCAGCTATAACTTGATAGGATCAAAGTTAACGCGAAGGATGATACCAGTTTTTGATTTTTTTAGGGATTTCAGATATATGAAAGAGGCACAAGGGACACGCGAAGGATAATATGATCAGCAACTAAACATGACTCTAATGGACCAAAACTTAACAAAACTCACTAGAATAACAGATTGAAACAAAGGGCTATGGCAAAATATTATTGTGGCTTTTTGGTGGATAGGACGAACACAAAATATATGTAGCTAAGGATAAAGAATCCTACCATGGCAACGAAAGCTCTGATACTAGATGATGAAGGCTTGGTCCCGATCTTCACGACGTAGGATCCCAACCTTGATAACTAGCTCATGAACATCCGATAACTTGCTGCAAGCAGCGATAACTAGTGCAACCTGATGACACGCACAAGGAGCCAACCACCGTCTCTATACGGCAGCCCGAACCAAGGATTCGCCCAATCACACTCTCAAAGAAACCAACCTACGCAACCTGGAATCGATGAACAAAGAGCATGGATTGGGTGCCGATGACGCGGCCGCTTTTGTAATTTCCGTGAAGGAAAACATAAGAGCAAAGGGGTAGAGATCTCTTTCTGGATTTGTTAGCACTTAGCTGAACAAAAGGTTTTGTGTTTGGATTATTAAAAAGGTTTTTTGCTTAAGTGCAAGGAAACATTTATACTAGGAACAACCCTCCTAGATGGGTGCAAAACTGAAATGGAAATGAAGAGACATAGTATGTGAAGAGGCTTCCACAAAAACTACTCCCGAAGATGTCTCGGGTGACTATTGGTGTTCTGCACAGCCTTCACTAATTTGATCATAACTCTATCTTGGGAACTCAAAATGATGATCCGTTTGTTGGGTGTGAAAGTAGACTCAATAAGATTTCCAACAATGTGTAGCATGAAGCATGAATTATTATAGAATTGGTGCAATTTTGCATGGAAAGTCAAACATCGTGTGTCGGTTTGATTTCTGAGTAGTCTGTAGTAAATGACTCATAACTTTTGATTAGGAACTCCAATTGATGAACTATTTTTTGGACGTGAAACTAGACTTGATAAGATTTCCATCCATAGGTTGAAGTACTTCTAACTCTTCATATTCTACCTGCAGTGATGGCCGGAATTGAGGTCAGGTTTGGACATCCGAACACACCAAGCAGTACAGCCCAGTTAGGTTCGGACGTCCGAACATGGCTAGTCAAGTTCGGACATCTGAACACGCTCAATCAAGTTCAGAATTGGAATATCCTCATGTGTGAACCTAAGCAAGGTCAAAGCACAAGATTTAGGCAGTAAATAGTTCTCATTATCATTTAAACATAATTCCAAAAGTAGCGCGTTCACCTCTTGTTGAAGTTTCTTTCCTCGGCTACGTGTAATTGGTCCTTGATTTGTATCCTTGATGTTGGTTTATGGGTTGTTGATGCTTGAGAGAGCATGCATGGTTGACTGAGTTTCTTTTTCATATATGTGAATTTCTTGAATGACTCTGTTGATTACAAGTGTTCAGGTACTGCTTAGGAGAGATCAACAAAATTGAAAAGATCATACAGAAACCTTCTTAGCTTGCTTTAGTTCACACATGCATATACATGCTTGCATATAAATTGAAATGCATAAATAATATGATTTTGCTGCCTTTTTTATGCCTGTCTCATTCTGGCAACATAGTGAAGTATCTTACCATAGCTTCTGATATTAAACTCCATATACTTATCCTGTTTTTAAGTATTACATATGCTAAAATTTGTTTTTTCGGAACAGTAATGAAAATTTTCATTCCTCCTTCTATTTTTTTACATTCAGGACCTTCCGCTCCTCCGTCCTAGAGTCCACGGTGGGTTCATGGACATGGAGTATGACGATAGGTACACGCCTTTTCTGGAACGAGCCGGCATAGACGTCATCTCATTAAAGATTCGCCGTGGCCTCCCCACATTCAACTCACCGACCTTGACAACACTGGTTGATTGGTACTATCTCGGAACATCCCCTTCTATCTTAAGCATTTGTGTCGTCGCTTCCCTTTTTGTCGAAATCAATAGTGCGGTCTAAATAATTGCAGGTGGCGGCCTTAGACGCTCACCTTTCACTTGTCTTTCGGGGAGATGACAGTCACGCTCCAGGACTGTCAGAAGTTGTTTGGCCTAAGAATTCATGGTCATGCAATGACGGGTCTGTGCAGGTCAGATGGATGGAGAGCTCGGGTAGAGGCCTTCCTTGGGCATCCGGTTGGTGAGCATGGGAATCGCTCTTCTGGAGTGCTAATTTCCTGACTCCGGGCAGAGTTCGCACATTGCCTTGAGGGGGCGGACGAGCTGACAGTTGCGCGCTACTGCCGGGCATGGATCCTCCACCTCTTCGCCTGCGTGCTCTTCCCCGATGTGACGGGGGACAATGCTTCCTGGATGTGGATCCATTGCCTTACTGACTATGACCAGGCGGGTCAAGATAGCAGGGCTCTACAGAGTGGCTGCCGCACCCCGAGTTTTGCCCCTAAATCATTTAAACAATTCACCCTAAAATAATTGGAATTTCTGTAATTTAATCTGGAGCCAACAAGTAATTTTAAAATACATTTAATAAGTGGAAATGGCATGGTAGGATGTTTCTTAAATTGTACGTGTCAAAATACATTAACAGGATTTTTATTGGAATTTTTAGAGCACTAGAAATATTTTTAATCAATTAAATGAATAATCAGCAATTAAATTAAGTCCCTTATTCCATTTTCCCAATTTTTTGATTATTGTCCTATTCATCCGTCCTTTTACCGCCCCTTTTCCCCACGGCCGCAGCCCAAGCCGCTCCTCCCCGCAGCCCATTCCCCTTTCGGCCCAAGCCGCCCGCGCCTCTACTCTCTCCCGGCCGTGGGCTACGGCCCATGAGCCCCGCCCGCGTGCAAAGTTCGCTCGGCCTCCCTTGCGGACCACCGACAAGTGGGCCCCACCTATCGGGGCTGCCCTCCTCGCGCCCGACGGCCCAGGCCGCCGCCGCCATGCGCGCCGCCGCTACCCGCCTCCTCCACGCCACCCCGTGCCGCGCCGGCCCAGCCGCCTCCCCGCGCCCACGCGCCGCTCTCCCCGCATCCCGCAACGGCCGAACCATATTCGAATGGCCGCCAAACCTTTTCTCTCTCTCTGATTCGGTTACGCCGGTGAGAAATTCCCGACCCATCCATGTAGAATCTGGACTCCCGAGCCTCCTATAAATCTTCCCGCGAGCCGCCGTTCTTTTCCGTTTGCGTCGCCTCACTCCAAGCCCTAGATCACCGTCGCCGAAATCTCGTCGCCGCCGGCCGGCGTCTTCCCCTCCATGACCGGTGAGCTAGCGTCGCCACCGCTGCAATCCTAACCCTAGCCCGGCCATTGCCACGGCCGTCCGATCTCTCGGGTCGGGCGCATCCGGCTGCCCAATCCCGCCCGTCCCGCTTCATCCGATTCGCCCGCCGTCCCGCCCGGATGGTCGTCACGTGTCCCGCCCGACCACCACTCCCGCCTATCACCGCGCGCCCCGTGGCAGCCGTCGCCGCCTCACAGTGGACTCGGTCCACCGTGGATCGAGCCACCGCGCCGCTTGCATCGCCCTAGCCGACGTCGGTCCCGACCGTGCCCGCCGCCTACGTCGGCATGACATCATGCGACATCGACCTACCCCCCCGCGCATGCTTGCATCAGCATGGGACTTAATTACGCAATAATTTAATTAGTTTTTCTGTTTAGTTTAAAATCACAATTAAACTTCTAAAATTCATATCTTTTTAATTTGAGCTCCGTTTTAGTCCATTCGAATTTCATTAAATCCAGAAAAATATCTAGAATCCATTAAAATAGTTTCTTGTGTTGTTTCAGTAGACTTTTAGCATGTTTTGTTGAAGTGTTTTGTTTGTCGTGTAGATTCCGATAATTCCGGTGATCCCGTTTAATTCGAAGTAGTCACCGAGGTTCCCAATCTTCAAAGCAAGGTAAGTCATACTTTACATTGATCATGTTGTACCTATTTTATTTAAATATCTCTTTTCTCTCAAATATTGCATCTATTTTAGAATGTCATTTCATGAGGCTATTATACCTATTGTACTCGACCATAGGAATTGAATACCTTATATTATTGATAACTTGGGTTCAATATGACTAGATATTGGTTTAGGACATGCTTAGCGTGGCTTAAATCAACTAGTTCACTTAAGGGAATCACATTAATCAAATATTCATTATAGACTAATACTCAGATGATGTCAAGTATGTGATCCTATTCTAATAATACTGAAATATGAAAATGGTGGGTTGTGAGCACATGGTTGGATAGTGGTTAGAGTACTCATGACAATTAAGGACCGGTTCTCGGGAAACCCTGGAAGAATTAACGTGCGTACCACAAGCCAGCATAGGTAATGGCTGGATCTGTAGTGTAGTTGTCTCTAGCCGACGTACCCTAGTGAGGGTGGGCGTGATGGGGTTGGGTCGGCCCCGGTTTTAAGGGCTGATCGGCTACCGGATTTACCGCGATACGAGAGGGGGCTGCCCATTACCCCGATGGGAGTGGGGGCGAAACCTTGGTGTGGTACGATTGGTTAGAGGGGGTTATGTGAAGGGTCCTGTCATAGTTCCTTTCCGGGGTATCGTGGTGATACACCGGCACACGGTAACATGTCGTGGGATTGTGTCTTGTGGGTACAGTTGTAAACCTCTGATCAGAGTGAAATTATTCGAATAGCCGTGTCCACGGTTATGGGCGATCAACCAGATTCACCGTGATTAGTCTCACCTAAGTAATGGTTTGACCAATGGAGCTTGACTAGTATAGATGGATGGTTGGGCCTGTTGCAACATGGGTTTAACGTTGGACAGTGTTTATTTAATATTGCTTAATTATTATTACGGTTTTACGTCTTTCAACTATTGCTATTTCTGAAATGCTTTTTATGCAAATGAGACTATATTCCTTTCTTGTGAATTATTTTTGACGAGAAATTTCTCTCACGTGCGGCTCGGGAGATCCGCTTAGCTCCGGTGCGCAGTCTTTCTCGGCTACCTATGTTGTACAAGGCGTGCCGATTGGTTTGATCTGTTAACCAATAAGAAAAATAGAGATATATGCGTTAAGTGTTAGGTTAGATCCTACTGGATCGGCTGCAAGAGTCAATTTACATATATATGCTATCCCAAAGTGTATTTAGACTAAGTGACTAGAATAGATCGGCTGCGCTGAGACAATATTAACCACTTAATCCAAATATACAATGACATACTAAATATATGCTTTAACAATCTAGCCGATGTCGTAGGTCCAACTGTGAATCGGCTAATACTCCGATTTATCTTATGAAAAGATATTGATCGAGCTAAATGCGCTAAACCTAGATCGATCGTGCGTGTAGCGACAAACCGATTCTCGCTTAGGGCATTTAACTAGAGCAAGATCTTAATATAAGAGGCGGTTTTAATGAATCTGATAGCAAAATATACTAAAAGAATATTAAAATAGATAAGGCCGGCTGAAACCCCGACACTGTCTTTAAACATATACATCTAGCCGAAAAGATCATAAAAGCTCTAAAAATAACTTAATAGATCAATTTTGATGCAGCATTAAGTATAGAAAGAACAATCCGATCTACTGTAGCTGATGTAAATACCTCGAGACGGTGCATATCGCATATAATTTAGGCCAACCCTTAGATCTAGCTTTATCGGCTGTTGGTTCTTGACAGAAACGAGCCGATGTCGAGATAGATCTAAACATTATTCTAGATTATATGCGATATATGATAACTAGCACAGCATAAATCATCGAATT
Source organism: Oryza australiensis (assembly GCA_019925245.2). Classification (NCBI taxonomy): domain Eukaryota; kingdom Viridiplantae; phylum Streptophyta; class Magnoliopsida; order Poales; family Poaceae; genus Oryza; species Oryza australiensis. Next base: position 466,115 of record JAIFGZ020000565.1, on the reverse strand, counting down.
TAGAGTGTCATAACGATGGAAGCACTAAATTCGATGAGATACACCACTAATGACAAACATTTATCTTAACCTGGGGATCAAAACTATGCAGCCCAAAGCCGAATCAGTTGTTCGTCTGAAGAAAAAAGGAGGTGATGCGCCGAAGGCTGTATTGATTGTTTGTGTTTTCGTTTTACAAGGATCTCGGGTCCCATTTATACCCAAGAATAACATTATCTGTACAGACCCTGGACTCTGTCTAAACTATTGTTTAAAATACGACAATATCCCGGGGAGGACCCATGCCGCATTACAATAAAACAACCTAAACAAACTCCTAATTTACAGATACAATTACCGTTACAGGACTCTATCTATAGACGGCAACATCTTTTAACGCGCAAACTGAGAACGGAATCTTCTATTTATCTTTAAGCACTTTCATCGGAAACGGTTTTATCTTCTCCTCGACTCAGCATCGGCTATCGGCTATCCTTGTCCGATCCTACCTCAGCCGATTGACCTTGTAGCCGATCGTTACTCAGCTGATTTGAGCATAGCCGATGCAGCCTCTGCTCCTCCACAGATTATTCCACCAATTCAATTCCGCTTCAAATTCGACCTTGAACTTAGGGATTTGGTTACCAAATTTGGTCGTTAACAATTATCCTGCATCATACCTCCTCTTCCGGTATGACTTGTTGAGTACGGTGGGAGTACTCAGTCTTGCTTAATTTTTCCCCTCCAGAGCCAAAGGTTGCAGAAGAAGAAAGTTTCATCGAGGTTTAGGCTTGCGTCTGCCGTCAAGGTTGCCCGTGGTGTTTTGGAGTTCCGTAGCGTGTTAGAGTTTCGCTTTAGTCGGTCTATTTCTTTTCGCTGCATTTATGTAATTCTTTTATATTGTTTCTAAGACATGGATTCTGTAATATCAATAATTGTCGATTTGTGTACCTCGGCTGATGCCTGGACGAGGAATTAATGCACAAATTAGCTGTGAAAATTCTGGCTAGAATTTTTGAGCGTGACAGTGGCTTTCCTTTACCGTCAGCTGTGCGAGCCGTGCCATCGTTCCTCGTCGTCCGCCTCAATTGGTGGATGCGTGTACCTGCTCCAGCTGTGGATGTGGTTGCGGCTTCCAGTAGGTCGGCCGCAGGTGTTGGGTCGTCGGGACTGGTTCGCTGGTCAGGACACATGTCGACAGCCGATGTTCGACGCCAATGTGGACGTCAACGACGAGCCACACTTGAACACGGCGTTGAGGCAGTACCAGGCTTGGTACCACGGCATGACGTGTACCTGGCTCAGATTCCAGTGGTCGCAGGCTGACTACGCTGATATTGCGTCATCCGACGATGAAGACACGACCTACGACCAGAGTACGCGGGTGGGGAGCCAAGTGGAGGCAGGGCCAACTTGGACAGAGTGGTATGTCATCTGACTTGGTTTTTACGTATTGAGTCTAATAACGTGATGTTCTAAATTATAAATTTGTTTCAAGGTAACACCCTCCAATCGACGGTCGAGGAGATGGCGCAATTTCGCGAGAGAGTTAGAGACGACGACACATGCAACTACCTCGACATAAGATTTTGAAAGCTCTTTCAAGTATACATATAATACTTTGCAATCTTTGAGATAAGTACTGAATTTTGTGCAACAGAGAGTAGTACATCAGCTACGTCGTGCGGCTGCATGTTGTGGTTGCAGGACAATCACAAGGCAAGACGTGCACGTGCCATCTGCTTCCACAGGAGGTGGCGGTTCCTTAAGCCAGGCACGGACGGATTCCAGATGCACAGCCTCCAACGAGGACGACGACACCGACAACGAGGAGGAGGCGCTCCGGGGACCCGAGGAGATTGGGTCATCTCAGCTGCAGGACACTCCATCGACTTAACCTATGCGGCGGCTTGGGACCGGGAGAAGGCACCTACCGGACCCTTTCACTTTAGGCAGTGACGCTCTTGGACACAAGGGCAGGGGTAAGAGTAGGAGGCAGTGAAACTTGATGTACATATTGTGGTAGATGTATGCATTAAACTTGTGGACTATATGCAATATTATTATATCTTGTATGGACTATTCTTTTGGACTGTCTGAACAATTATGGACTTTACGGACTATTATAACTTTATGGTCTTTTCGTGTTGTCATGTATATGGGATGTGGATGAATGTGGTATATTTATTGATGTCATATGCTACATTGATATTTGTGTAAGCTATGAATAGATAAACAGGGGAAATTCTGCCAAATTTTTCTGGTCTAAGTTTACAGGAGTATAGATTTAGTCAAATGGGCAAATTTGATAATTTCAAACGACAAAAATCTAGGAAAATATGAAGTGAGTCCCTCGAATTACTTCCAACTTACAGGAATGAAATTGGAATGTATACTTCAATTAGGATTGACTCAACCAAAACTGACAAAATGAAGCACATCATATTGCTATCCACTTTTTGCGCCCTTCGTACTCGCGCATGCTCTGTCACAATCAAATTTCGGCATTGCTCGTTTTGTCACATCCACTGAATAAATGAATCATGTTGGCGCCTGCTCGTGTTGTCACGTCCATTGTTAGGGCACGTTAGGGCGCGGGGTAGGAGGGGTAGGGGTAAGAGGCCTCGCCAGTTGTCCATTGTATATAACTATGTTCGGTCATCGCACTCATATGTCACAAGCACCTTTCAGGCCATTCGTACTCGCCCGTGATCACCTCTTTTGTACAGTACATAGTATCACAAGATCTACTGAACAAAACGATGAAAAACTTTTGGCACATGAAATACGTCTATGATTGGTCGTTATCAGCTTTGGGCGCGTGAGAGACGTTTACGATATGTCGCTATCGTCTTTTTGCGCGTGAAGGCATCCTGACTCAGCTTTTGCCGATGCTTTCTTCGATTGAATCAATCAATTTTCTCCTGGTGCGTGAACATGTTGTCACATCCGTTGAATAAGTGAACTCACGTTAGCTGGAGATGTGCCTCTGCTTTCTCCACTATATATTACACCACCCAAATATGAGCTCTTCATATCTTTGTTCTGTTTCCTAAACTTATAGGTAGAATGGATCATCCTTTTGCTGAGCATCTCGACTGGCGACTCCATCCTTTGGGTGGTTTGATTCCCCTATGGTGTGACGTCCGTTGTGCCATTGTGGGGATGCCTGTATACTTACGTCGTCCCTCAACTCAGAAACTCGGGGGAGGCAATTCTTCCAATGCACCAACATGGATCAGGTATGACTTATGTGCTCTGATTTGTAATACCAATTCTGAATACACAAAACGCTAACTTGTTCCTACATGATGCTAACATCTTACGCAGGCATATCGTCGGGTTTGCAACTTCATTGAGTGGATAGATACGGAGAACCCACGAACCGATGGAACACGTTCCTTCCCACTTAGCGAAACAAGGTCGGACTACCTTCAGCTGAAGGCTGAGTACCAACATCGAATTGTTGCAGAAGCTTTGGATTGGCCTCTGGATCAGCTCGCACTACCCACATGGTGAGAACGTCCAAAATGCCATTGTGGTCTCCGTTGCCAGGTGATAAGGTCCATTAGACATGCAACTCGAGGACAAAGATGCTTCGTGTGTCCTGAGATTGTGGATGACGATTTTGTCGTGAGTATCAATTTTTCCTGCTCAAGCTCCACTTGTTTAATTTTTTAACCCCTTATGTCACAAATGTACAACCAGGAGGATGTACGTCAGTGTCGATTCGAAGAGTGGATCGATATGGTTACACCTACTTCTGTCGGTCGGACGGTAACGCAACCTGAGTCGACCAAACAATTCATTCAGGCATGGATGGAATACGAACATCGGACTGAAATCGCAAGCTTAGATTGGAGGAACAACCCACTAGGTTTTGGTTTTCCTAAATGATCGGAGCGTTCCAAGTGCGGTTGTAGGGATCATTGCAAGATGATTACCTCCTTTAAACCACGAACATATGGCAGGAGATATTTCATTTGCCCCAACTTAGACAACGACTTCATTGTACATCTTTCATTTTATCAATCCCGCTAACGTCTACATTGTATTGCCACTCTAACTGACTACATGTGTTTCTTTACCAGGGCATTCAAAGGACGTGCAGATTCACTATGTGGATCGACAATGTCATTCCCCAATATAACGGCCTAAAAATAACTGAATGAGAAACACAAACAGAGTACAATAACGAGAAGGAAAGGGAAAGTGAAAGACACGTTGGACGCCGTAGAAGGGGTCCGTAGGAAAGACAAGGCTCGACTCGTCGGGACTGATTAATTTGTATCATGTATGCATGGCATACGTTCCATGGTTTAATTACGTGCAATAATAATTCTTATGAAACATATGTCATGTATTGTATCATTAATATATGCTGAGTTATGCTTGTATTACTATCAAAGTTGTTCACCATGTTGATAGCGGAGCATCCTAATGTCTCACTCATGCTTTCATAAATTCAGATTATGAGCACATGTAAACAGAAGTACGATAGCTCCAATAATAGGGTTCATTACACAACACGATACCATTTCAATATGACAAACTAAAATAACGGTTCAAGTGTTGAGCTACGAGGTGAACTCTGAGTGCTGAGCTAATTTGAAATTATGAAAATAGGTAAGTCAAAAATACGACTTATACAAACCGAATTGATGTGCATAAAACTAGGAGGGACGAGCTAACAAACCCTAAGCCAAGCTTGGCGCCATCTTTATTGGTGCCGATGTCGACGTCATCCTTATTAGCACCGAGCTTGGCGCCATATTTACCGACGCCGAGCTTGGCGCCATCTTTATCGCGCCGAGCTCGACGCCAAATTAGACGGCGTCGAGGTTGCCACGTCAGCCTCGGCGTCGACGTGGCGTATAGATCTTGACGCCAACAGCACTGATGCCGAGCTGTGTAATCTCGACGCCGTCGCTGTTGGCGTCGAGCTTAAGATCTATTTCTACAATAAAAACTATCAAAGACCTATTTATGAGAATCTTTAAAAAAGGCTAAAAAGAAAAAAAATTGCCGACGAAGGATGCGAGGCAACAAAACATGAGCTCTAAAAATATCAGAACCACACGAACATGCGTGTATTTAAGTGGAAATAATTGTAGCCAACCAATATATTGGAACCAGCAAGTATAGCCCAAAAATATTCCAAGGCGTTTCGACAAAATTCTTAAAAAGATGTATGGATCAATGCTTAACTCCAACCATTGTTTAAATTAAATAATTAACCAGGAGAGAAATCAACGTTTTTTTTAGATAACAAGGAGAGAAATCAAGCTTAATAAAAGTAATTAAACAACATTGGGCATCTGAGTTTACACTAACAAAAGGTATATTACATTTGTTAAGCTGTGACTGTGACAAAAAAGAAGGAAAAAGAAGAGACTACACTGACAAAAAGAGAACTATTCGTACACGACCCCAAGTCCCATGCCTTGTTCTATTTACAAATACCTCCGGTTCTATCCTAGTTGCAACTAGGTAAAATCTCGCGTATTACTGTAGGAGGTTAGTATGGTAGCAACAAATAAAAATAATATGTAAGAATAAATTTATATAAGTTGATATAGTTTATAATAATTTAAATAGTATATAGAATAATGATTCAAACGTAAAAGTAAAGTAAGGTGATGTGTCTTTATGAGAGAAAAATGACGAGAGGTAATTTGAATAATAGACTAATCATTTAAGGGCTAAAAAAACAATTGAGAGATGATATGGTTTAATGAGAGAAGAAAATGAGAAAGATAATTTAGATCACAAATTAATCACCTAAAGGCTTAAAGAAAATTGATGTGATATGACTTAATGAGAGAAGAAAAAATAACATTAACTATGAGGATGAACTATATGGGTATGTAGGATATTATTAAAAATGATGAAGAGATATATAAAATATTATGATGATTTAAAATGTTTGTATTTTAAAGCTCTAAAATTTAATAAATTATAGAAATATAAATAATATAGCATGTTTGCATGATGTTTAAGATGTAATAATTATTAGTGGATGATAATCACTATTGGAGAAAGCCACACTAGTCCCAGTCCCAGTCGTAACCCTCAATAGTCCCGGTTGTCAAACCGAGACTACGAATCCAGGACTAGAGATGGACGACCTCTAGTCCCGGTTAAATAACCTAAGACTAGATGCATCTTTAGTCCCGGTTGAAGCCACCAACCGGGACTAAAGATTTTTTTTATTTTTTTAATTTGCCTTTTCTCCAGCAGTGCTACTATATATATATTACACACATATATTATATTACACATAAATATATAATTTACACACATTTAAACGAACTTAAAAAAGAAAATATACATATATTACCAAAATATGTACAATATTCATACATGTTTCCTAGCTAGCTTATAAAAAATTATCTCTAATCTATTTTGCTGTGGATGGAGTGGTTTAGCTACTAAAACTAATGAAGAACTCCCCCGCGGGATCAACGACCTGCTCAATAAATCCCATCAAATCTTCCTGAGAGGCTTGTATGAAAGTCTCATGGGGGAGGTCGTCTCTTACTCGCATAAGCTGTCATTAATTAGAATAAACGAGAAATAAATATATGAAGTGAATAAGAAATCGAGACGTAATATATGAATTGGTGTTATACGTACATCTAGATCATCGACAGTTTTAATTTCGGTAACAAAGCGGTGAATGTAGTCGCAGACGTAATATCCATATAGGTTGGTGCCCTGCGACTGTTTTGCACACTAAAAGAGAAACGACGACATATTTAATATGCATATCATATTTTAGAACATAATAATGATTCAACTCAAATTAGGAGCAGGCATGTTACTCACTGGAAACTTCATCCGCACAGAGAGCTTACCTTTCCAATTTCCGCGAACATTACCCCGAAATCGTTCCCATGCCCTATGTGCATTGAAAGTTAGCACGTAATTTTCTTCCATTTCTCCATTGCTTTCTTATAGCCGCCGACCCAAGCTTGTGATGGTATTTCTTTTTAGTTGCATTGGCCTTGTTCTTTTCTATGATAGCTTGTGCTTCTTCCCCAGTCTTGTGTTCAACAAAAGCATCCCAATGATCTCCGAGCTTTGGGAACTTGTCAAAGTCGTGTCCGGCCCTTCAAGATATATTTCTTGTGTAACTCTTTCTTGTAGTTCCCGAAGAGCTCTGCCATTTTCTTCAATGTCCATTCCTTGACCCTTGCCCGATCCGAGTCCGGGATGGTGAACGTCTGCAGCATTGTCGTCCACAGCATCTCTTTCTCTGAGTCTGGGAGATTGCTCTGCTCCTCTCCTCCTTTGGTAGACCGCCTCCAGTTGGCAACACTTACGGGCACGTGATCCCTCACCACCCATCCGTTGTGCGCCACAAACTTCCTTGCGGCGTCCTCTAGGGCAATTGGTCGACTGTCAGGTGCCACCTCCGTTATGACATGTCGACCCTCTATTTTCTTGCCGAGGACGCGTGGCCTCTTACCTCCCGCGAAGGCGGAGGTGAAGGCGAGCTCTCATTCCCCTCCTCGTTCCTCCGCTCGTCTCCTCCCTCGTTCCCTCCTCGTTGAGGTATTGATCCGGATCTTCATGTCCCTCCTCGTTGTAAAACTCGTTCCTCGTGCGATCTCATCAAGGAGAAACTGCTCCTCGTCACGATCCGCCATTTGATTGTTGTGGGTTGAGGACTTAATCAAAGAATTCTAAAAAAATTATTCGGTTAATACATGTATCAATTATTCAGAATATCATGTATGTCTACGTAAAAAACATAGACAGAAAAAAGATGAAAAAAAGATGAAATCCGACAGACACTAGATCCAATTGTGCATATCCACAATGGTGATATTTTTCAGAAGTCACTTCCTGGATTACATCCACACCGAATGACCGAACGAACGAACGAACGACCGAACGACCGACCATTCGTTCAATCTATCGTTCACGTCTCCGTTCGGTCGTTCGTTCATTCACCCTAAACCCTAAACCTTAAACCCTAAACCCTAAATCCAACCCTAACCCTAACCTATCATTCGTTCATGTCCGTTCGTTCGGACCCTTAACCCTAACCCAAACCCAAATCCTAAACTATCGTCCGTTCGTTCTAACGTTCGTTGACATCCGTGAGTACGATCATCTGGAGGAGAGGAGAGAAAGAGAGGAGAATGATGTGAGGGAGATAAGGTAGAGAGGAGAGGAAGTGGAGAGGAGAGGAGAGGAGAGAGAGAGGATGTTGCATGCCTATGTATGTTGTAACGACCGAACGAACGACCGACCGAACGAACAAACGACCGAACGAACGACCGAACGAATGACCGAAAGAATGAACGAACGAACGAACGAGTGTTCGTTCGTCCGTCCGTCCGTTCGTCCACGTCCGTCCGTCCGTCCGTCCATCTGTTTGTCCACGAACGAAGGACTGAACGAACGAACGAACGGACGACCGACCGACCGACCGAACGAACGAGTGTGAGATTCGTCCCGTCCGTCCATTCGCCCACGTCCGTACGTCCGTCCCTCCATCTGTTCGTCCACGTCCGTATGTCCGTCTCTGTTCGCCCATGAACAAACGAACACTTGTTCGTTCGTCCGTCCGTCCGTCCGTTCACATCCGTTTGTTGATTTTATCGTTCTCGTTCGTTCAAAATTACAAACTTCACAAGTCACATACACATTCAAATTTAAATCTATTCATGCATTTAAATTTAAATACACATTCAAAATTCTAAATTCACAATATTCATGCATTAAAATTTAAATAAACAGTCCATTTACATATAAAGTCCATACAAATTTACACATAGACATCGAAATCTTATTCATAAATTTACACATACACATTGAAATCATATTCAAATCCTCCTCATTCATTCACATTCACAAAATTTGCAAATTTAAACATAGCATGGCAATGGCAGCGGCGGGCACAGCGGTGGTGGCATGGAGGGAAGGCGACGGATGCGGGCGGCCGGCGACGTGGAGGAAGAGGCAAGGTTTAAGGGTTTAGGGACGGCCGGCCGACGTGGGGATCGGGAGGGGGCGGCAAGGGGAGGAGGCGGCGGTGATGGCGACGGTGGCGGACACGACAATGGTGGCGATGGTGATGGCATCGATGGCGGCGGCTAACCCTAGCGCGCATCACGGAGAAAAAGGGGTGGCGGCGCTAACTGCGGCAGCGGCGGTGACGGCGATGAAGACGGCGGCGCGACGGTCCTCCGGCGACGACGAGGGCGACGAAGACGGTGGAGACGGCGTGGTGCGGTGGCGTCCTTGTGCTCGGCGACGGCGACGACGCAGAAGATGATGCAGTTGTGCGAAAACGGCTAAGTGGTTGGATCCTAGTGAGGCCCTTGCTATATATAGGTACGGCATCTCCTGTCCCGGTTGAAGCCATAAACCGGGACTTGAGATGATATAGTCCCGGTTGGTGGCTTCAACCGGGACTAAAGATCATACCTTTTGTTCCGGTTGAAGCCACCAACCGGACTAGAGATGGTGAGCACCACGTGTCCTAGGTAGGTGGACATCTCTAGTCTCGGTTGAAGCCACCAACCGGGACTAGAGATGTTTTTCTCGCCTACCGAAATTCACCTCTAGTACCGGTTGGTTTTAAAACCGGACTAATTATTACAAGACCCAATTAATTGTGTTATATTCATATATAATTATAATTAACATATGTTCATATATTCATATATAATTAACATATGTTCATATAATTAACAAAAAATATTATAAATTAAAATAATAACATATAATTAACATTTGTCATATTCCAAACTATTTAAAATTTAAATAATAATATATAATTAACATATGACCTATTTGAAAAATATTTTAAATTAAAATAATAACATATAATTAATATTTGTCGTATTTAAAACTATTTTAAACCATAAACCCTAAACCCTAAAACCTAAACCTAAACCCTTTTACCATTAACCCTTAACCTAAACCCTAAACCCTATTTTAAACCCTAAGCCCTCGTGCGGCCTGCGTGATTGGCATGTAGAAGTACTGCGGCACGAGCTGGAACGTCAATGCCTTCTCCTCTGATCTAACATCGTCTCTCATGCTCTTGGAGGCTGCTCCATTCTCCTCACTGTAATAGAGCAGCGGCAATCTCTTTGCACTTTGTTCTACCTTGTTCTCCGATTACTCCATCTCATCCCAATACTTTAGCACATCATCTTCAAAGATGACACCAAGCTCGTCTGCATGGCAAGAAACAAGTGTCTAAGCAACACAAATCCAGAAAGCACCATTTCTTTTCGATTAGAAAAATGAGAGCATCATTCTTGCATTGGTCCGAGTAAAAAGAAAAGAATCATACCTTGTAAAACGTTGCTTTGCATGACAGTAGAGCAGAATGGCTGGGGATGGAAGCTCGGGAAGGAGATACTGGAGAAGAGAGCTTCCTCCTCAAGCAGGTAACTATCAGGCCAAAGGCTAGTTAAATAAGGCCACCAGCTAGTTCATGAAAAAAGGTTAGATCAATAACAGATAAACAAAGACAGTCTTGCAACCAAAAGAAGCTACTGCTATAAAATTTTCTCAGCGATGAGCATGGTTAACCATATGCATGATGCAAGACAAAATTGCATTTACCTATGTTTTTGGCTGGGCTCCATTCTTTCGAGAGACATGAAGCAAATCTCACAATCCAATGAGTCGGGATCAATGAAATAGCTTATCTTAGTCGTTTCGTCCATATCCGCATCCAGCTGCTCCTGATGATCCGTGGAGAGGCCCCGACGTCTTCTTCCTACCTTCTTCACCGATCTTGGTCTCTTCAACATGTCATGATTCATTGTAGTAGCCTTCTTCACCGATCTTGGTCTCTTCAACATGTCATGATCCGGATCACGATCTTTTTTCTTGCTTTTCTCCCTTTGCTTCATAATCTTTCTGTCTTGCTCTTTCTTCGAGTACGGCGTAGCAATACTCGTGTATCTCCATCAAACTTTGAATAGCGAGAGATATGGCAATGATTGGATAGTGCGGCTATACATGAATGATGGCTTGCCTCCCCCGTTCCCGTCTCAATGCCTCGGCGGCGCCATGAAAGTCGCCGGTGGCACACGACGGCGGGCTACCTCTATCCGCCCGCCGTGATCGAGTAGTACTATTGCCGCCGCCGCCGTCTATGCTCCCGCCGCCACCGCCGCGCCGGTCTCCCGATTTAGAGGTGTGCTTTCTCTATTTTCAAAGGCAATGTTCAAGTTCTCGTTGCTAATGTCTTCTGCCTTATTCTCACGAATTGCCACATAAGCATTAGCTGTTAGAGCATTTTGTCCCGACCACAAGTTAGGATCTTCGTGAGTATGGAGTATGTCGACGGCCGCCCTCCTCCTTCACTTGTAATTCTCCGAGGACTTTTCGTGACCTCGGTCTCACCTTTACCGTTTTATTCATAGCTCCTGCAAATGTTCAAGGTTTATAGATGACCGCTTTCATGCATGCAAGGAGGATACTCTAAATTTAGCATGAATTTAACATGCAAATAATTGGGTGTAAAATCAAGTGCCCCGACCCAGAAAATTTAGAGCATCCTCCTTGCATGCAAGAAAGCGGTCATCCATAAACCTTGAACATTTGCGTGAGCTATGAATAAAACGAAAAGGGTGAGACCGAGCTCGACGAAAAAGTCCTCGGGGAGAATTACAAGCGGAGGAAGAGGGCGGCCGTCAACATGCTCCATACTCACGTAAGATCTCACACAGCCGATTTTCGTTCGAGAATAAAAATCATTTAATAAATTATTTTCTAGAAATTGAATAAAAAGAAAAACAAAGTAAATCAAGTGAAACTATTAAGAAAATTAAAATTTCCTTTAAAAATCATGGCTGGAAATATTTTTTAAATATTCTCATGCCCTAAAGTACTCTCTGAAATTTTTCGTGAAATTTTGGAGCTCCGAAAATAATTTTAATAAAACAAAGAACAATTCAATAATTATTTAAATAAATAAATTAAACTTTAAATGAGCTGGAGATATTTTTATTAAATACTTTAGATGTTCTTATATTTTTAGGATTTTTCTTGAAATTATTTGGGCATTGGAAGTATTTATAAGAATTAAAGGATGTTTGGACAGAAAAGTCTAGATTCCCTCCCTGCTACAGTAGCGTCTTCAACCTCCGTCGGCTGCTACAGTGCCGAACAGTACCCCGAAAACAGTGGCTTTGTTTCCTCCACCCAATCCGGCCTAATCCTCTGCCCAAATCAAAAATTAGTTGCGGGAACGGTTTTCTCTCTGGCTTTGTTTCCTCCACCAAATCCGGCCTAATCCTCTGCCCAAATCAAAAATTAGTTGCGGGAACGGATTTCTCTCGTTCTCCTCTACGTTTCTCCCAAGAAATCCCCCTCAATCCCATGCTAAATCGCGCGAATTTCGGCCCGTTCTTATCCCGACGAACTCGGGATGAACTTCAATTTTCCCATCGCGAAACCCCGTCGTTTTGCATCCGATCTCTCCCTCCCAAGCCTATATAAAGGACCCCCTAGGCCTCCTCCTCGGTTTCCCCTTTTTCCCAAGCTTTTCCGTGCTCTAACCACCTTCCCCACGAGATCGATCTCTCTCCATCGCCGGCCTCAATTTCAGCCGCCCCTAGCCGCCGTCTAAGCCATCGCCGGTCATCACCGTCGCCATATCCGGCACCGCAAGGACTCAAGGAAGCCCGGCATCCATCTCCCTCTACCGAAAACCTCGGGAAATGCCTCGTCGCCGTAAAGCCCGAACGCCACTGCCTCTGTTCGTCTCCGGCCATGCCTCGTCGCCGTTCCCGTTGATGTCTTTGGTCGCTGACTTCATCGCTAGCTCCACAAGGCCAAGCCGAAGGCCGTCCGCTCCTCTTTTTTTCTGAAGATCGCTGGAGAGCCGTCGCCACTGTCGACCCAAGGGCCTCCGCCGCCCAAAGCTCGACGCCGGCCAACTCCGTTCGCCGTTCATCGTCGTTTTTGCGTTGGTAAGAATCACCGCAACCTCCTCTCTCTTTTGGTGCCCTCGGTTCTCGTCGCCGGCCGTCTCCCGCCGCCGCTCGTCGTTGGGTAAGTAGTGGTAAGAGTCTCCTCACCGTCCTCTCTCCACTAGTCAACTCCATTTCCACCAGAGTGTCGTTGTTCGTCGTCGCCGCGTCGCACTTTGCCGTTGCCGCTACCATTCTGAGCCGCTGGCCGTCGTGCCTGTGTGGCTGCTTTCATGGACGCCACCTCAGCGCCGTGTGGGCTCCTTTGTGCCATGTATCTTTTGATGTGTATCCCATCCCAGCCCTAAACCAGTTAGATCTTGGTCAGCATAATCCAAGCCGTTTATCTGTGTAGATTCATTCGGTTTAATTTGAGCCATCCATCCTTTGTTCCCAGTTCAATCCTAGCCGCCCAAATCCTTGTGATCCCGTGGACTGATCGGAGCTGATGTCTTAAACATCCTTACCAGTTCAAAATTAATTAAAAATTGTGTAATAAATCGTTTTAATTTCCGAATTCATTTAAATGGTCCAAAACTTCTAAAATTCATATCTAATTCATACGAACTCCAAATTGGGCCATTCAAATTACAAAATTTATCTAAAATTAAGATCTACATGTTTGTTTACTTTTTATGTACTGTTATTTGGTTTTTATTAGGTTTTTTCCTCGTTTTGCGTGCCGCCGTGTAGTTTTCGCCGTTTCTGAGTTTGCACTCGCGAGGAAAGAGCCGAAGTTTGCTTGAAGACGCAAGGCAAGTCACACTTCCCTTGAAGCATATTGATCCTATTTTTATAAATATTTTATGTTTGCAAATAAAATTGCATTGCTTTGTTAATTACATGGAATGATGGAATACCTATATGCTTGTTTGAGCCTTATTTACTTGTTATCCGTCTTTTGTTAACCTTGGGTGTTAATTTGACTAGCTTTAGTCACTGATGTTGATTCTAACTAGAATTATATGCTTAGCCATGCTTAATTACCACTAGCTCACTAAATGGGATAATTACACTATTTATTCCAAGATTCGATGAGCCGCAAGCACGATATACCGGCCATGTCTTATTGGTCATAATTATCTCAACTAAAATATGACTTAATGATGGGCTGTGGGTGCATGGTTTTGGATGGTCGCACCCATGGCAATTAAGGACCGGTTCATGGGAAACCCCGGAAGACATACCGTGCAAACCACAAGCGAATGGGCAACTACTGGATCCGTAGTATAGCCTTCCTCTCGCCGACGTACCCTAGTGAGGGTGGGCGTGATGGAGTTGGGTCGGCCCCGGTTTTACGGGTTGATCGGTTGCCGGATTCACCGTGGCACGAGAGGGGGCTGCCCGCTGCCCCGCGGGAGTGGGGGCGAAACCTTGGTGTGGTATCGCTTGGTTAGAGGGAGTTATGCGAAAGTTCTTGTCACGATTTCCCCTTGCGTATCATGGTGGTACTTCGGGCATGGTAACATGTGTGGAATCGTGTCTTGTGGGTAAAGTTGCGCACCTCGATCGAGTAAAACTATTCGAATAGCCGTGCCCGCGGTTATGGGCGATTGACCAGATTCACTATGATTAGTCCCACTACTGAATAATTTGATTTAATGGAACTGGTTTAGTTCAGGTGGAACGGTTGGGCCTGTTCAACGTGGGGATAACATTGTTCAGTGGAAGATTAATATTGCCTTAATTACTCAACTATTTTACTGTTTTTAAATAATTAAATGTTTGTAAACCGTATTTATGCAAATTAGCCCAAGCCACTCTTGTCTCCCCTTGCACGTCTGCATTTCTCGGTGTGGCTTGTTGAGTACGGTGGTTGTACTTAGTCTTGCAATTTTTTTCCCCTTTCAGAAGTGTAGTGCTTCTGAATTGAAGATGGAGTTAGAAGACCAAGGCTCAGACCCCAGTTGAGTTTGCCTGTGGAGTGGAGCTAAAGCCCCGCTAGTGTCGTCTTTCTTTTCTGCTGCAGTTTTTGGGTGTGAGGACTAAGTGCCTCTTCAGTAAGTATTTTTATGTTTACGCTTTATTTTACGTTTGGATCTGTGTATTAATTTGTCATTTTATGTACCCTGGTTGATTCCTGGACAGGGATTTAATACATAAAATAGTCAGGAAATTTGGCTAAATTTTCGGGCGTGACAAGATCCTAACTTGTGGTCAGGACAATAATGCTCTAACAGCTAATGCTTATGTGGCAATTCATGAGAATAAGGCAGAAGCCATTAGCAACGAGAACTTGAACATTGCCGCCGAAAACAGAGAAAGCACACCTCTAAATCGGGAGGTCGGCGGCAGCGGTGGTGGCGGGAGCATAGACTGCTGTGGCGGCGACAATAGTACTGCTCGATCACGGCGGGTGGATAGAGGTAGTCCGCCGTCGTGCGCCATCGGCGACTTTCATAGCGCTGCCGAGGCATTGAGATGGGAACGGGGAAGGCAAGCCATCATTGCCATATATAGCCGCACTATCCAATCATTCCCATATCTCTCGCTATTCAAAGTTTGATGAAGATACACGAGTACTGCTATGCCATACTCGAAGAAAGAGCAAGACAGAAAGATTATGGAGCAAAGGGAGAAAAGCAAGAAAAAAAATCATGATCCGGATCATGACATGTTGAAGAGACCAAGATCGGTGAAGAAGGGTACTACGATGGATCATGATATGTTGAAGAGACCAAGATCGGTGAAGAAGGTAGGAACAAGACGTCGGGGCCTCTCCACGGATCATCAGGAGCAGCTGGATGCGGATATGGACGAAACGACTAAGATAAGCTATTTCATTGATCCCGACTCATTGGAGTGTGAGATTTGCTTCATGTCTCTCGAAAGAATGGAGCCCAGCCAAAAACATAGGTAAATGCAGTTTTGTCTTGCATCATGCATATGGTTAATCATGCTCATCGCTGATAAAATTTTATAGCAGTAGCTTCTTTTGGCTGCAAGACTGTCTTTGTTTATCCCTTTATCTGTTATTGATCTAACCTTTTTTCATGAACTAGCTGGTGGCCTTATTGCACTAGCCTTTGGCCTGATAGTTACCTGCTTGAGGAGGAAGCTCTCTTCTCTAGTATCTCCTTTCCGAGCTTCCATCCCCAGCCATTCTGCTCTACTGTCATGCAAAGCAACGTTTTACAAGGTATGATTCTTTTCTTTCTACTCGGATCAATGCAAGAATGATGCTCTCTTTTTTCTAATCGAAAAGGAATGGTACTTTCTGGATTTGTGTTGCTTAGACACTTGTTTCTTGCCATGCAGACGAGCTTGGTGTCATCTTTGAAGATGATGTGCTGAAGTATTAGGATGAGATGGAGCAATCGGAGAACAAGGTAGAACAAAGTGAGAGGAGATTGCCACTACTCTATTACATGTATGAGAACGGAGCAGCCTCCAAGAGCATGAGAGACGATGTTAGATCAGAGGAGAAGGCATTGACGTTCCAGCTCGTGTCGTAGTACTTCTACATGCCAATCACGCAGCCGCACGAGGGTTTAGGGTTTAAAATAAGGTTTAGAGTTTAGGTTAAGGGTTAATGGTAAAAGGGTTTAGGTTTAGGGTTTAGGATTTAGGGTTTAGGGTTTATGGTTTAAAATAGTTTTAAATACGACAAATGTTAATTATATGTTATTATTTCAATTTAAAATATTTTTCAAATAGGTCATATGTTAATTATATATTATTATTTAAATTTTAAATAGTTTGGAATATGACAAATGTTAATTATATGTTATTACTTTAATTTATAATATTTTTTGTTAATTATATGAACATATGTTAATTATATATGAATATATGTTAATTATAATTATATATGAATATAACACTATATAATAGGGCAAGTGTAATAATTAGTCCCGGTTCTTAAAAACAACCAGGACTAGAGGTGAATTTCAGTGGGCAGGAAAACATCTTCTCATGTTTGCATACAAATCTAGAGATAAAAATGTATAGAAAACAACCGTAAAATGCGAAGTGTTAAGATTGTAGATAGCACATGACATATAGATAGCAAAATGTATGAAAAACTACCGCAAATCTATAAGAGAAAGAGATTGCTAACCTTGTAGATAGCAAATATTTGTGTATTATCACCAAAGAAGTTGCTAACCTTGGCAGCACTGGACCTCTAGCTAGAGAAAAGTTTTGAAGATATACAAGTGTGGCTGGCTCGGGATGGAGGAGGAAGAAGGAGTATATAAAGCAAAATCTCTAGTCCCTAGGTTGGTAACACCAACCGGGACTAGATATGGCATCTTTAGTCCCGAGGCAACGGTTTAAAAATTTCAACGGCTCTCTAGGACCTTTAGTCTCGGTTCGTATCAAGAACCGGAACTAGAGGTGACGGTTCAAATGTAGTCAGAGCCTGTCAGAGCACCGAAAACCTTTAGTCCTGGTTAGTAACACCAACCGGGACTAAAGATAACATCTCTAGTTCCGGTTGGTGTTACCAACCGGGAGGCTATCTTTAGTCCCGGTTGGTGTTACCAACCGGGACTAAAGGTGCCCGGCGCTCTGACAGGCTGACAACATTTGAACCGGGACTAGAGGTGATCTTTAGTCCCGGTTCGTGACACGAACCAGGACTACTGTTCCTAGAGGGCCGTTGAATTTTTAAACCAGGACTAGAGATCATCTCTAGTCCCGGATGCAACTCAAACTGGGACTACTGTGGTTTTTGCCACTTCAACCAATGATGGTTTCTTCAGTAGTGAATGTGACATTTTTGTTGTATGTTGAACTTTAGGATTTAATGAGTTATAGATAGGATACGCACAAAATTGCTACCCATAGATGATTGCCAAGTCTCGGTGGTATTATGCCAATATATATTGCGAGGGTTCAAATCCTTACTCCTCAGTATCTTTGAAATAAGTTACTGAATAACTTGCCCGGATGTTATGAAACTAGTGCTATGCTATATGTATCTCTTCTTCTACTACCTACCTTCCTCCAATGAGTTCACTTCTTGAAGATCTTGAAGAGACAAAAAAAAAGATCTTGAAGAGATATCTTAGCCCTTTAGTCTTGTCATAATTAAGGAGTGTAACATGTTTTACTTGATTCCGGATGGAAATGGTTAGGATACTGATCGAACCTAAATCATTTTTACTAAGTTTGTTGATCCATAATTTAATAAGATAAATTCATCATGAGTCTATTATATTAATATATTATCCATGGATACTTAAATGGATTAGCATAAAACTTGGACTTAAAATTTTTAAACTTATGTTCACATTATAAAAATTTATCAGATTTAGTTGAATTTTATATAAATGATTTATTATATGAAGAAGCAACTTTGTATAAATTTTGAGTCATTTATATATACGAAGCTCACAATGCATTACTAAGACCAAAAAATTTTAGTTAAATGTGTGTAAAATTTGGACTCAAATTTTTAAAATCGTGTTTATATTATAAAAACTTATTTAATTCAGTTGAATTTTATAGGAATAATTTATTATGTAAAGAAAAACTTTGTACAAATTTTAAAGACATTTATACATGTGAAGTCATTTTGGACCCTTTAAACCTATGTTTTAATGGTTCGATCCGTTTGATCTATTTATATTTTTGGAATAATTTTAAAAATTTATTGAAGTAAATTTATGAATAAGTTTAATAGATATACATCGATCCTAACCATTTCCCTACGCTTGATCAGTTCATGCCAGCTGTACAAATTATTATAGGCTAGAGCGGCATAGTTGGACATGTACTAGCTACTGAGGTAATGTGATCCGGTCATATTGCTAAGCAGAATATATGATCCCTTGGTAATTGGTACTAGAATTGCCAAAATGGTCCATTGACTGCGTCGCTTAATCTGTGTGGCAGAATATATAAGCCAGTGGAACGATCGGGTGTAGTTTGTATACTCCTTTAAAAGCCTCTTTTACAGTTTTTACAAATTACTCCTAATATTTTTTAATATTATAGAATAGTCTAACATTTGATTCAAATAAATGAATAACAAATATTCAAATAAGAATCATACTAAAATATTTAATAAAAAAATATTTTGATGTGACATATTATGATATATTTTTCTTCTATCAATAGCAAAGCATTGGCATTTTGCTATTTTTCTTAAAAAATAAAGGATAAATCATCATATGTGCATTTCACCCAAATAAAAAAATGATGCATTCAACTGATCCATTGTTCAGGTTATAAATTTATGTAATCTTAAACCTTTTCTTCAGGCTGAATGAGAAGACTTCCTCTTTTCACAATCAGAAGCTTATTCAGTTGAGGTAAATTCTTTCTTTTTTCATCAACTTAAGAAAATCATGCTAAACAGCAACTTATATCAGCCCGTTAATGCCAATCTAAACAGCATGATCAGGCTAAAGTTCCATTCCTGTCCTGAATTCAAGTGTATAATAGGACTTCATAAGCTGCAACAAAAAAAACAATCACAAGGAGTCCATAACGACTAAACAAAAATGTATGGCATAAATAAGAAAAAGCATGAAATTAGAACAGTATAATACCATCCTGAATAGCTGAGAAACAGGAAACCACCATCGGCATCAACTTTCCTGTTTGCACCTCTTCGATTCTTGATGCATCCCAATCCCAAAATAAACCCAATTTTTCAATGGACCAAGAAATGAATTAACTTGGAGGTTAACTTGTGCACACTAGCTACTCGATCCATAGCTAGCATGATATACTTGTAGACACGAGGCAACAAAACAATCATTCTTTTTTTTTTCCGTTGATGAGGCTAATGAGGTCCAGACAAATTGGTCGGTAGGCATAGTCGAACGGGCAATGAATCATACAGGAGTAAGTAGTGATGGATAAATGTTTATGAATTTGAAACACAAAGATCGTGGTCCCACAGTAACTTTATTAAGAGCTTAAAAAGAAAAACTTAAAAAAACCTTACAAAACAAACTGGATAGAAATAAATAAAAAGGTTACAAAGCGTCTAGCCATTGGTTTGGATTACTGCCTACCAAAAATTTTGGTAATGCAGAGTTTTGGGTTTACTTTGGTACTATCAGATTTTGGGTATACGGGTATTACCAAAAATATAGGTAAATTTTGATTTCAATATATGGTGATGTTTAAAAATTAACACACTAGCGAGCTCTAATATGCATAGCAACCGAAACTTTGATATCAAAAGCACACATTTACTGGTGGATACTTATGCGAATATACATCATACACATTTGTGGTACCATGATCTTTTCTTTTCTTTCTTTTATTTACCTACTTAAAAGATTAGTCATCATACCTGACATTTCACATACTACACCAGAGCATACCACCACTACTGGAGAAACAATTTTTGGTTGAAGTGCTCAAATTCACAATAGTCCCAGTTTCAATAGAAACCGAGACTAAAAAATATTTTTAGTCCCGATTAAATCTTTAGTCCCGGTTCAAAAAAAATCTACAGTCCATGTCAGATCTTTAGTCCCGGTTGGTAACACCAACCGAGAGTAAAAATCAACTTTTATCCCGGTTCGTTTTATTAACCGCGACAACAAATATTTTGGTCTGCGCGTGCTCTCGGTCCTCCGCACTTTATTAATGAATCACAGATGAAGCTAGCCAGATCCAGACTTAACTTTTTTTCTCTGCTCCCTCTCTCCTCCTACACAGATCTATCCCCTCTCCCCTCTCCTCTAGCGCCTCTCTCTTGCGGCTGCGCGCGGCGGACCGGGCGGGCGGTGGCGGCGGCGGCCCCACACGGCGAGGCGGCGGCCTCGCGCGGGCGGGCGGCGCGGCCCGCGGGCGGCGGCACGGCCCCGCATGGGCGGGCAGCGGTGGCCCGCGCGGGTGACACGGCGGCCTTGCGCGACGGCCGGGCCAAGGCCGCCGTGTCGGCCGCGGCGTCCGACGGGCGGGCCGGGCTTCGATCTGATTTTTTATGTTCTTTTTGATGTTTGATGAGATGAGATTTTGATCTGTGATGTATACATGTTGTGTTTGATCTGTATTTTGTGATTTCATTGTTGTATTTGATGTGTGATTTGAAATGTATTCGATCCGTGGAGAAAAAAATGAAAATAAGCTTATGTGATATGTTTTGTGATGTTTGATTTTATCTTCGTGATGATTTCGGTTTTTTGGCCAAATAAAAAAATAAATATGGGGAAGTGGGATGCTGGAATGGCACTAAATTTTTAGTCCCAGTTAGTAACTCCAATCGGGACTAAAATTTCATTCTCGAGTTCCTGGTATTTACCGAACTAAAGAAAACGATTTTTAGTCCCGCTTTCATAGCCCTTTACTAACCGGGATAGATGAGGCTTTCTCCAGTAGTGCACACGACGCCAACCGTGTCTGAGTCCAATTACATGAAAATAAAAAATCTAAAATCTAATATAACTTGTCACACAGTCAAAGTCAGGAAGCTTTCAGTTGTTTATCTTTATCTTTTTACCTACTTACTTTACTTATTAAAACATTAGTATTGTTTTTATTGTCGGTTGTGTAGATTTTTCACGCACGCGATGCTACATCAGTGCAAATTCGATTTCTGACCTTGTTCTCGATTGCTGAAAATCCTGATTTTGTTTTGTTTCATTGTTAGAGAAACCAAATACTACGATGTTAATTAAACCTGATGATACTACGATTCTTTTATTATATATACATATATATATATATGTATACATATATATATATATATATATGTATATATGTATATATACGTGTGTATATATATGTATATGTATATGTATGTTCACGCGACGTGCAATCACGCGAGACATCGAGTCTGTCCCAGATCGATAACTCGCCACGCAAGGCTTCTTGCTGCCATCGTCGTACCGGCGGGAGAATGGGCATCGCCTTCACCATGCATAGCTCGTTCGCGGCACCTGGCCTATCGTCCACTCCTTCGGCGACGGCGCCATCCCTCCGAATGAGCAGGGCATGTGTCGAGACGAAGGCACAAAAAATGAGCGGGTGTAGGATTGGATTGCTAGAGAGGCTGCATATGTAGATAGTGATCAAGCTAAGTAAGGGCCATGTGCGGCTTGGCTATCGACGAGGTGACGTCCATGGATTGAACAGGCACGGCAACAGGTAGTGGTTGTGGGTCCGCATGGACGCGCACTTTGGAGGCAGTGGTAGTGGCGGGCAAGCGCCACAAGCCAGCGCTTATGCATCGAGCCATCAACTTGACCTGCCTGCATATGAGTGTCCGCCTCCTCAAGAAATACCTCAATCCCTTCGTTCTTCATCTACTCCTTTGTGATCCTTAGCCACGAGCACATGCACCTCTGATCAGATATGGTGCATCATCACTGCCGACGAGACCCTGACGTGGCAGGTGGAGCCACTGTAGAGGAGAACATGCGGAGGTACTTAGATGAGCGATAGACCTGCAGCGTCGTCTTGGACAGTGTCGACGCATGCCACGATGCACAGGGTGTCACTATACATATTATCTAAAACTTCGTTGATAAATGCACTGCTAACTATACATTGAGGCATTACATATATAATGTTTATTGGCCAGTACCTTTCATAGTTTCATTCAATAATCATATTTTATATATCATGTTACGTATCATTGCATCGTATGATATAAACAGTAGATTTTATTTTAGCTATTCTCAGTTAGTTGCTATAAATAGTGGTAGGAAATATTTTAGTTATTCCTAGTTGGTTGCCTAAATAATGGTAGAAAAAGATAGATGATGAATTATGTAGTGGACAAGATATATTACTTGCCACAATGTCAATATTCATTAAGGCAAATCTGAATATTCATGCAATATTACACTAATATATACCAATATCCAATATCGATCATGTAGTATTACTTGCTTAGTTGTTTCTTTGCCTTTAAGAGTGATTGCCTACAAACTAAATATGAATAGAATGTAACTTATGAGCATTTTGGTTGTCTTGCACTATGCTCTTTCACTTATGTTCTTTTAAGCATAATGGTTAGATATATAACTAGACAACCAAAATGTTCATAAATTAAATTAGTTAGGCTATAGAGTAAGAGGCTGAAGCTTACCGTTACTTGGTAAATTGACAACAAAAATTAGTATCATGTGTGCAACATCTTTTTCATCACCCGTTGCAACGCAGTGTCCAAATGGTCCTTGATTCAATAAAAAAATGTGTCCAAGTGACCCAAGCAACTTCTTGAAGAAAAAATATGTGAACATAGAATTATAAGTGGAACCCTGTTTGCTTAAAATTTTAGATAAATTGTTTTTGCATTCAGCAGGTCATGCTTTAGGAGAGAAGATGTCTCAAGCTCGAAACTTGGCCCCTCCTTGATATAGGTATACATCTACTGTATGGTCACATGCAGCACCTAACCAAGAGGCCCATGCCTTGCTGCATTTCCAAGTACCTCCCTTCCTAGTCTTGATGGTTGCAAAGTTCTGGCTGGCATTGCCAAAGATGGGCGAGATTGTGATGGTTAAATAAACTTGTATGTCAAAATCCTCACTCTCCTTCAAATCAGCTGGCTGAACAGGACTGGATGATATGGAACTACTGATACATGTGCATCTCCTCTCCCTTTTGTACTATCTTCCCTCTAATGAGTTCACTTGTTGGAGATCTTGGAAAATATCCCTTCCTCCCACAATTAAGCAATGTAATGTCTTTCATTTGATTAGTTCATCAACTGTAATTAGGCTGCAACAACATACATGGTTGCTAATGTACTTACAGACTGATATGTCGGTCCAGTCGAGGTGTTCATAAGAGTAGGGTGAGCGTGTGTGTATTCATAAGGGTGAGTGTGAGTGTCTGCGTTTGTATTGTGTTTCTAAAAAAATTGTAGATTTGATCCTGACATATTGCTAAGTAGAATAATAGAATGAAGGCAACAATACTTGGGACTTGATCCACTAAAGCCTTGTTTGGTTAATCCCTTTCATAAGGGGATTGAAAGGGATTTAGAGAGGATTTATTACACACCTATTATGGTGTAGAATTATTCCACCTTAATCCCTTCCAATCCCTCCCTCTTGGGAATTAACCGAACAATGCATAAATTAGTTCAATGACTTCATTCAGTATTGAAAGGACCTTGGTGTCGCCTAGAGGGGGTTGAATAGGCAATTTAAAATTAAACACGGAAGCTAAAATAAAACTAGGTCGGATTGTCTGATATCGGGTCGAACAGTCCGATGTAGATCGAATTGTTTAAACTAAGATCGGACTATCTGACCTGCAGAGCAGCGGCACAAGCAAACAATGACCTAAAAGTTATAGATCCACCTCACATACAAGAGATAGGCACAAACAACAACTAGATTAGTGTGACATAAAGCAATACAACAAGAAGGTAAAGAGAAGGAAGATATTATTGAGGTTTACGTGAAGATGTATTTTCCGGTGTTCAAATCCTTGAGGGAATTCTAGTCTCCGTTGAGGAGCTCACAAAGAGCTGGGTCTTTTTCAACCCTATCCTCATGAGGTTACACAAATGCACTCCTCCTTCCACTAAGGGTATCTCTTTCTTTGCAGGGGCAAAATCCGGCCTTTACAAACTTCATTTGGCCAACCACAAATAGAGCAGTGGCTCAAGAGAGACACCTAGGCGTATGGGAATTCTCAACCTCCAAGAGTAACAAACACCACACAACTCTTGAACAAACCCTAGTGCTCAAGATCAAGAGAAACACACACTAGGCTCTCAAACTCCAAATCTACACTCATAAAGATCCAAGTAACAAAAAATAGGGGGGATTTGAGATAGAGAGGGAGAGAGCTCAAAGATCCAAAGCACTTAGCACAAAGCTCAACCAAAGTAAGATAAGAATGAAATGAATTGGGTTAACCCTAGAAAAGGGTTGGTGGGAGGTTTATATAGATCCTCCCAAAATATGGTCGTTGAACGGGACTCTTTTAGCCCATGTCAAATAGTTCGATACTAGATTGGATAGTCCGACATTTTAAACCTCCAAGGCAGAGAGAGACAGAGAACGAAGCTCCATGAAATTTTGGACTTTCTGAAACATCAGACTATCTGGTGTGAAATTGGATAGTCTGATATTTTAGAAGCAAAAACTTCGTCCTCAACCAGAGACTCAAGTTCCATGAAATTTCGGAGTCTCTGTGTCATCGAACTATCTGACCCATAATTGGATACTCCGATTTATACTTAGAAAAACTCACACAAGAGGATTTTTCAAATCAAGACAGAGTGAAATTCAAAAGCCGATGGTCTTATATATCGGATATTCTGATATATTTCGGATGGTCCAATGTTGCTCAAGTAAAAAGGTAAGAACATTTTACTCTGGAGTTTGATTTCGATGATCTTGGACTTTATGGTAAGCTTGTTTCATGGGCTATCAAATCCAGCATAAAACATGGTCCAAAACCTTCAAGAGATGTTTAAATACTTGCAAAGAAACCCGGTGTAAGTGGTGTGACATGTGAAACTACCCGGAGTTAGAACTTTGGTTTCGGTTTTTCAACTCACACTAAGATGAATCATTTTGAGCACTAGTATTCGACCAATTATATGTATGTGGTATCCCTCTTAATAGTACGGCATCCTAAACTCAAATGTAAAGAGAAAAGCTATATAAATAGGAATACCTTCACACCATTTTCTTTGTTCACTTGGAGAGTTACCAACATAAAAGTCGTTTCATCATTGGGACTATCCTCCGACAACTTAATAAGCACATTAGTCCTAAATCAATTATACCTTTGACTTGATCAATGCACTTCTTGATTACTAACAAATCACATCTTCTTGATTTTTGACATTTCATATTCCATTTTTCAAATGACTGATGTGGATAATCCATAGCTTCAAATGGCCTCGTACGGTCCATCATGACAAAGTCTTCACTCGCCCTTCACCACCGGTTTTGGATCATTGGTGTGTTGACGCCAAATCCATACCGTCGTTGTTGTGCCAAAAGATGTGTTGACGTCAGAGCACACGCTGATCTGAGAGATCTGCTTAGCTCCAGTGCAGGCCCTAAAAATAGATGAAGTGCGGGCGTGCTAGTCAGATTGATCCTGCCACTGACAAGATATGCAAAACAGCAAAACATAAAGCATATCGGTCGATAGGCCGATAATAGAGATAGTCGATCTGTTGATAGCCGATCGACTGATAAGCTGACAGCGTGATTCCAGCTGATGCCGATATCAGCCAATGTAGTTAGGGTTCTAATCCATCGGCAACGTGCTGGGCAAACATCTATATAAAGCGATCGGCTGACGATAACACAGTAATATAGCAATGTAAATATAGCATAAACCAATCACATGATGACATAGATATTGATCTGAATATCAAAGCATACATCGGTTGGAGGTCCGATGTCATTAGATCCGAATGATAGAGTAGTCACTAAAAACCTTTGCTGCAATCGGCTAAATCCATCTTATATATATATAATCCTTGTAAACCGATGCAACGTCCAGATAACTCATCGGCTGAAACCCCGATGAAACTATGATTGATGCCTACTGACTTAAATAAATCTAACTTACAACCACAACTTTATAGGTCGGACCTAATCGATGCAACATAAGGTTGATGATTGTCTGATAGATTTAGATCAGCCGATATGACACCGATCAAAGTGATCATATGTTAAATTTAACCAAGACAACAAAACTATCAAAGAGAAATTTAACACATAAGATAAGACCGGCTAACCCTCCGGTGAAACATTAGGATGAATCTATCGGCTTAACAAGATTTAGATTATCAATAACAATCTATAGGTTGG
Organism: Oryza australiensis; assembly: GCA_019925245.2. Classification (NCBI taxonomy): domain Eukaryota; kingdom Viridiplantae; phylum Streptophyta; class Magnoliopsida; order Poales; family Poaceae; genus Oryza; species Oryza australiensis. The sequence continues at coordinate 439,474 of JAIFGZ020000565.1, read as the reverse complement.
ACCTAACCAATGCAGCACGAGATTGTATATGATAATCTAATACTCAATGAGCTGATAGATCTGTCTAATATGATGGATATAACAAATCTATCTAAAGCGATATTATGTTTAAAGAAACATCAGCTTGATCAGAATATCAGACCTAACCGAGAAAGTCCTAACTAAGCCGATGTGACTATAAACAGTAATGGAACTAAGGATAGAGATGATATACCAGATAGACAACACTTGTCGGCCCGATTAGAATATCAGACTCAACCGAGGAAGTCCTAGCCACGCCAGTGCAAGCGAAGATGACGAAACTCACTTCTTGCAGGAGGTCGAACTCAATCGATGCAGCCCATGCTCGAAAACAAGAACTCATCGAAATTAAACCTAGAAAACTAGGGTGACGATGCGCCGAATTGTATTGATCGAGAGATTAGATTACATGAACCTCGGGCTTACATATTTATACCCGTAGACTAACAGAGATCCTAACAGATTACAAATTCAAACTTCCCTAAAGATAAAAGAAAACAAACTGAGTCCTTATTGGATACTAACACACTTTTCTAAAGATAAAATAGAAAGCTAACAAACTCTTTCTAATTAATAGATACAAGCCGCATCCTCCCTAAACTCGGCCTCTTCTGGATAAGATCTTCCCAAATCGAATCTAACGAAAATTCGAATGCTTGAGATGTTGATAAGAGAAAACCCCCATCTGGCTTACCAAATTCTGACGTTAACATGGTGCCAAGCCCATTGCTTTCTCTTCATCACCACATTGTCCATCGTAGCCGAGCGAGGCTTGTGCTTCACCGTCTTGCCATAAGTAGCCACTTCATAACCCGCATCTTCAATCACCTCTCTTTGATTCTCATCCATCGATAAAGTCCATCTTCTAGCTTCTCACACTACCTTCATTTTTATCAATCTTCAACTAAGATGTACATCCTTCAACAAGTCCATCAACTCATGATGTAGTCTCATCAAGCATCTCATTGATTCATAATATGTGAGGCATCATATCTATATGTTACACCATAATCTCATCATTGATCCTCAACATGTAAGCCATCAACCTTCTTGCTTGATGCTGAAACATAACCTATTACTCAAACTCATAGCAATCGTTAGCTCTAAGATATGTTGTCATTAATCACCAAAACTTCCCATAAAACAATGTTAGGGGACTAGATCTTTCAAGTATAACATTCTTTACTAGTACGGTATAGTGTAGTATGATGCAACCGTGTTGTAAGGGTATATGTGTCAAGTATATGTAGTACTCTAGTTAATTAGTGTGTGTGTGCCAAATTAAGGGGCAATAATACATTATGTACAATAGGGACCTATGAAATGAGAAAAAACTATAATGCCCTTGACACAACACGAGACTACTCCATATACTTGAAACATATACTTTTAACACATGTCACTAACTACACTTTATAAGGAAAAAAGGAGATGCTAAAGATTTCAGAGAAATCAAGAGACAGCAGGGATTGGACAGAATGATTGACACATAAATCTTTATAAGGAAGAAAGAAGATGCTAAAGATTTCAGAGAAATCAAGGGACAATAGGGATTGGACGGAACGACTGACACATGAACGTATGGTATATGGTAGTATAAAACCGCTTAGCCAGTGTGCACAAGTTAACCTCCTGGTTCAATTTGTGATTCATGGCACATATATGTTGGTTTATTTTGCAGTGCAAATAGAGAAGAGACAAACATGGGAGTAATAGTGGGGCACATCAAGAAATAAGAAGGTACAAGCACTTGGATTGCCCGAACACCACATCCGTAACACTCTCATAGGTGTCGATTTACTTAAAATCGGCACCTATGAGGGTTTTCCACGCAAACAAACCCTTTTGACAGGGATCACACCTAAACCACTCATTGGTGTTGATTTATAATAATAATTGGTACTTATAGTCCTACCAAATCATATATGGTCATTTTTTATAATAAATAAGCACGTATAGATGTCGTATATGTGCTGGTTCTACAATAACTGAGGCTTCTCAGTCGGTTACCTTACATGCATGGCCACACTCTTCTCTCTTTCTTTTCCTTTTCGCTGTCACAATTTAACAAATGTAATAGTTTATAATATGATCAAAATGTTGGAAACATTGTAGACCTCATATGAAGTTTTCTGACACTAAATACTTATCTTGGCTCAGTGTCAGTCTGCACTCAAATACAAAGCATGTGCTGCATCTTTTCTACTGCTATACCTAATAGATGCAACCGAGTTAATTCAGTGCTCACTCTTTATAACGAAGAAGAAAGGAGATGCTTGCTAGCTGGACATTTTTAACGTATTCCAGGAGTATGTCCCTTCGGTTCTTTGGCTGTAGGATTTCAGAAAAAAAATCAGCTTACTTGAGGGAAGGTAGAGATGGACATTGTGCGCATATGTTGGCTTGATAGCTTGTGTGCACCTTCCAAGCTTATTTTGTGATCCCTAAAAATTGGATTAACTTGCAATGAGAAAGAAAACCGATAGACATACAGGACTAGGACTGGGACACATCAAGAAATGCAGAGGTGCCACATTGACATTGTATCCTAGGTTGGTTTCCACTTCCTCCCTTAGTCTGGAAGGTAATTTCCTGTCTAAATCATGCTTTTTCTTATGTGTGTGCCATACCTTTTAAGAAATTGTTGATGGATTCCTTTGGGTGTGCTTGTGTTATCGATGCAGTGGAGGAGCTCTGATGAGTGTAACTTATGGTTTTGGGCTGGAGCTTCTGTACATTGTGTATTTCATGAGCTCCTTCTTCAGTCGCTCGACCTAGATGCGCTTAATCTATGTGTGCTGATCATAGTGGTCTATTTCACTTGTGTGGTGTGTTTGTAAAAGTGTTATGGTTGTTTCTTTTTAGAGGTTTCTTTGAGTTTGACCTTTCCTCTATACTTTCTTCTTTTCTTAACGAAATGGCGCTTAACTTTTCGGTGTGTTCTCTCATGATCTGATGATCTGGTGAGGACAAATTAGAAGGAGTAATTATTCCTCATTGTCAAAAGATCAAAATAGAAGAGTTCATGATCATCATTGTCAAAATTGACGATAAAGAATGTAATCCCTCTATATTTAAATATATAATACTATTAACTTTATTTGGTCTTTGACAGTTTTGACCTTTAATAGCTCTTAAAATCTTTAGCTTGCAAACATAAAAGTCATTTTGGAGATTTTTATAAATACTTTTATAATATTAAAATTTTGTTTGATATTATCGTCATGTTCTAATAATAAATAATAAATGTAGTGGTTAAAGTTGTACGCTAAAGGCAAATAAGACTTAGGACATTATTTTAAATACGAAGGTCTATTTTTCCTAAAATATAACCAGTTTTAACTACGAATATATACTTATCTAAATTAGTTATATTTTGAGATAATGGTAGTAGTAATTATTTCTCCGGTTATGACAGCGGGGTGAACCGCACACAGGATGGCAAAGAGTACACACGTAGCGATAAGCAAGAGAAGATCATAGCTGCAGGATGGCATGCGTAGAAACAAAAAGGCATGGCATCATCGCCATAAATCCATCGATCTATCCACTCAATCACCGGAGTACAGCACGCAGCATTCGAGTTCCATCTGCATAGCAAAGCCATTAATTTCCCAAAGATGAATTAATCATGTCCCATCTACAGTTCTGCATTTTCATCGAGTTCATTCAGAAAAAACAATGCTACTTGAAAAACTTCATTTTTGATTATCCCTTAATCTCCCTCTTTGTTTAGTTATAATTTGTTTAGTTTTATAAGTCAACTTGAGAAAAAAATCTAGCCTTAACAAATAAGCAGCTTTTTCATTTAGCTTTTTAAAAATCATAAGTCACTCTTACGCTATTAAGTCGAAAGTTAGGTTAAAGAAAACTAGGTTAGAGAAGTTTTTTATGCGAGATAGATATATGACTTCATCGTTAAACTTAGTTTTTATTAATTCCATTGGCTTATAAATGTTATAAGCTAAAAAACTGACTTAGGAGCATAAGTCCATAATCTTGAGACTAAACAAAGAGGCGCTACGAAGGTCAGTTTGTACAGTAGTTTGGATGTCTAGGTTAGTCAAATTCCAGAACAGCGCGGTTGCCGCCCAAACTATGTGAGAAAGCTAATTAAACCAAGGAGCACGTACGCACTGCCATAATATACGCATGTAAAGATTTACAAAGAAAAAATGTGTTTCGAGGAATATTTGATGAAACAATCATCAATTCCACAAAGGAAAACTGGATCAGATTAAAAATCTTAAGCTGATGCACCAATACATCATAGGTGCAGTGAGAACGGAAACTAGCGCAACTGGCAGGAGCAACGCACCGGTGGGCTTGGCGGTAGCGCTGGCCAAACGGGCCGCCCGACATGGCACGGTCAGGGCATACCCGTGACACGGCCCGCTACGGAATGGCCCATTAGGCACGGCTCCTGTAGCAGGCTGTACGGTACCGGTCCACGTGGCCTCCTTCGGCCCAAGCACGGTCCAAGGGAAGGTCGTGTCGTGTCGTGCCGGCACGGGCCTGTCATTGGCGCATGAGCCAAGGTCGGCTTGTTAGGCCACTAACCAACCCGAGAAGCGGAGAAGGCAAGAGAAACCGGCGGCGGCAAGAAAAATCCCCAAAATCGGCGGCGGACGGAAAACGGCGCGTGCCAGGGCCAGGAGGAGCGAGATGGCGCGTGGTGGTGGACGGTGTCGGCGGCGAGGTGCGCACGGAGGTGGACGCCCCCCTTCTCCCCGGTGGGAGGCGTCGGGCCCCACCATGACAGATCCAGCAACGGGCGGTGGCAGCCTCGAGAAGGAGAAGGGCTTCGCGTGAGGAGGGTTGGGGCTTGGCTTCGGGTGAGGACGCCACCTATAGGGACGGCGACGTCGTCGTCGACCACCACCACGCTGCCGACGCTAGGGAGCACCACCATCACAGCCGCCATCACCACCATCACGGTCACGGGGGAGCTTCACGATGGCGCCAGACTTGGAGGAGATCGTAGCGACAACGCCGACGCCGATGCCGAGAGAGGACGCTGGATGGTGCCGGACGCCCGGACCTGAGCTCCGTCGGCGCTTGATTGGCTCCTCATACTCGTCGTGCCGTGTCGGCCCGTGGGCTGTGCCGTGCCCGTGCCGACACGCATAGGAGCCGTGACGTGTCGTGCCGACCCATGGGCTCGGGCGTCGACCCAGGCACGGCATGCCTGACCAGGCCGTGCAAGCACGGCCCACTCCTTCCCATGTTGTCTTGGGCCGGGCCATGCTATAGTGTGTGCGTGCCCGGGCCGGCACAGGAAGGCTTGGCCCATATGGTCAGCACTACTTGGCGGCCTCCTCTCCGATGGTGTTGGCGCCTTATTGCTCTTCTTTGGCCCTACCCCGTTCGCCACCATTGGCTCCCCTGTTGGCGGCCATGGTTGCCACCCTCCCTCCGCTGGCTATGGTCGCTTTGGTTGCCGGGGTGGATGTAACATCCGAAAATCGAAGGAGTAGAATTCGGAACGTGAAAATTGAAACTCACAAAAACTTTTTGGAATCATTACTCCTTATCGTGTTTTTCGATCTTAATTGCCGTTCAGCGATATAAGATTTTCTTCTAGAATTACTTTGAGGTAAAATGGAATCAAACCCTAAGCGTTGCAATCCCAGCCGGTGAAAACAATTTCAAAATAAACATGTGTGTACTCTGAAAAGAGCATATAGATATATATATGTATATAATATGGTGCATTACAAAAAGGGATATATTAATGTTTAAACTCTAATTGATGGGGGAAATATAATAAATAATTGAAATTGGATGGCAAAAATATTTTTGGAAAAAGAGAAATAAAATTTGAAATTTGGCTTCAATCAAAATTCCATTTTCTTGAATTTAAGAGAAGAGACAAAATAAAAAAAATGGAAAATATATATAAAGAAAAATATAGGGAAAAGTGGAAAATATAATTTTAGAAATTGTTCTGTGAATACCAAGATTTATTTGGGATTTTTAGGAATAAAAGAAATGGAAATGGAAAATAGGATTTCAAATTCGGGATAAATGGAAAAGCGCACCGTTCATCGCGTCGGCAGTGTTCGACCAAACCGTCGCCACGTTCGCGCGCCACGCGCCAAGCGCCGTGCCGCGCCGTACCAGGACGCCCGCGCACGCGTGATCTCGCCGACGACACCGTCCCGCGCGCACACCGCCACCGTGCAGTCGCGCCACCCGCGGTCGCCGAAGTCGCCGCGACGCCGCGCTAGGCCGTCGCCATGCCGTCGCCGCGCCCGCGTGAGCGCGCGCCTGTACGTCCGCACGCACCGTCCTCGCCGCGCTCACCGTACGCACACACATCGGCTGCAGTTGCCGCACGTCGCGCACGACCTCCCCGCGACCGCGCCATGCCGGCCGACGCGCGCCATTCTGCCGTCGCGTCGCCCTCGCCGTCGACCGCCTATAAGAAGCCTCCCCAGACCCAGCCCCCAACATCGAAAATCTTTCCCAGTGCTCACTCGTGCTTTTTCCCCAATTTCCCCCAAAAGTTAGCCACTACATTGCGTGAATTTTGGGAAGGATCGGAGCTCGGCGGAAGAACCCTAATTCGACCGCCCGTGCAAGACTCCGAAATTCGTCACCCTCGGCCGATTTCTTCCCGAATTGAAGGTACCATCATCATCCCCGTGCTCTAAGTATTATTTCCCTAAGCTTCCCAAGCCAAATGGTCGCCGGAAAATCGCCGGCGACGAGCCCCCTCGAATTCCCATGTCTCGGCCGCCGCCACCCCGCCGTCGCCAGCACGCTGCAGCGCCTCTCCGGCCGAACCAACCTCACCTTTAGCATCCCTAGGGTTCACTGATGCTCGTAGACCCCTCACTTTGGCCAGAGCTTCGCCGGAGTTTGCTGCCGACGAGCACCACCGCCGCCGAACCACCTCGCCGTCGCCGCCCTTTCCGCCGCTCCCGGTCTCGGCCGAGTGGGGAAATGGAACCCCGTGGTCCCAAGATGGTAAAATGCCCCTCTTTTCCCTAGCTCCGCCCTCCTCGCCGTCGGCGCCCCTCCCTCACCGTCGGCCGGTGGAAACAGAGAAGCGAGGGAAAGGGAGGGAAGAAACGAGAGGAAAAAAAAAGAGAAAGGAAAAAGAAAAGAAAAAAAGAGGAAAAGAAAAATAGTAAAGGAATAGGGGTAAAGGTAAAAAAAATTATTTTGGAAATATTTTAGGATAAAATATGGTTTTTGAAATATTATTATTTAGGAATGGGTATAATATTCTTTTCCCTTCCAAAAAGAAATACTTTGTGAAAATGATTTATAAATTAAATTTTTCCTTTTTATGAATTCAAATATTGTCCAACCTTTAAATTATTATCGAAATTCACATGAGACCTTTTTAAATATTGGGTAAGCATGGATAACATTATCCTGTCGTTAGAATTTCAAAAACCCTAATGAATATAATTGCAACATTAAGGATCAATTATTGGAGATATAAAAATTAGAAACCTAATTATTCTAGGATATCTTCAAATTTAAGTGCAAAATACATATTAATTACAATGGTTCGCTCGGTTTAACGAACTCCTTTTCGTTGATTCAACTCTTAAGATTTCCGAAGTTTGAGGTTGTGTTTGGAATCCGCTTTCCGCGATCATTTTGAGATCTCTTTCTTTTCGTTGATGTTGTTGAATTTTAATTGGATTCAACCCTTCTTTTCGCACGTACGGATAGCGTCCGAAGAGGTGAACACGACTACGCGGAAGACCCCACTCAACCAGCGTGCGAGCAAGGCAAGTCTTCACACCCTTTGAACATATCGAACCCAATTGCGAAATGATGTTATTTTAAACTCTAAACATGCATGCTTTACGAGTTACCTATACTTGTTATGCCTTTCCTGTCTATTGATTACCTTTAGAACTACTCATTGTAACTCGCGATGTGATACAAACAACCGAAGTATAACTTCGGTAAACTGCTTAGCCATGCTATACTTAGAATTATGCATACTCATGACTTTATGAAGAAGCTTTGTGCTTGGGCAACTACCTTAGGGAAGGTAGTTGAGATTCGGCATGTGGAGACATGAGCGCCACATGGCCATGATGAATTAAGTTTGATGAAAATTGAAAGTACTATACAAATGTTTTAGACTCGGGCGGCCGGATGATTTGGGTGGATTCCGGAAAAGGCAAGTGCCGACCCTGGTCAATTAAGGACCGAGCCATGAGATAGCCGGAAACGAGCCGCACAACCGTACTTCTCGAATGGGTATAGACCTAGCGACTAGATAGCCGAGCGGAGCGTATCCTTGCATAGATGGTTCTCTATGATGTGGTTATGGGATGAGAATGAGGCTGCGGCCTTTGTTATGAATGGTGGGATTAAACTGATGTTAATTAAACTTAAAAATTTGGAAAGTCTTCCCTTACCCCGGGTGCGCTTAACTCCTCTCCGCTAGAAAAGGATGGCTAGAGTGCATGAGGGCTTAAGTTCATGGAGCGGAGTGCGCCAAAGTGAGGTTATCGAAAGGCTTTGCCGTGACCGTCTCATGTGTTGAGGCGTAGGCTCATTTGTTGGGCTGTCGCGGAGTACGGGTAAAGTGTACATCCACTGCAGTGTGAATGAATCAATCTATTCGAATAGCCGTGCTCGCGGATATTGAGCATCGTGACAAGACTTTCGCTTGGCTAGACTTTGAATTTAAAAATGCTGGGATGGGTTTGCATGATGATTTTATTATTTGGTGGATCAACTTCTCGAGAATGCGAGAAGGGGTGGACTCCCAGAAATCATGACGAACCGGAGGCGGGAAGCCATCCTTGGAATCACGATGGATGGTAGACAGAACCGTCGTCGGGTTAATGAACTATGAAATTAAAACTTGATTTGACTAGTCGATAGGCTTGTGAAAAGGATTGTGAAAACTGGCTTTACGCAAAAATAACCCTAGCCATGTTCTTTGAATAACCCTATCATATGCATCAATTTGTGTTGGCTTGCCGAGTACGGTTGGTACTCACCCTTGCTATACGCACAAACCTCCATGATGGAATTGAAGAGCCGAAGATCCATACGCATATCACCGGAGGACGAAGGAACCGACGGCGCATATTAGATCTTAGCTCCGGTCGTTGCTCGTGGCAATTGACAAGCCGCTGCCTCTTTCCGCTGCCTTATCTAAATTCTGTTTTTATGTTGTATTCGGACCATAAGGTCCTGTGGGATGAACAATGCCTTCGGGCCTATTAATGTAATAATGGTAATGTAAAGACTATTCGTGCATGTGCACTTGATTATCCAAGATCGTATTCGTGGGTACCAACTACTCGATCCAGGAAATGGTACTATGAACACGAAAGATTCCCGCCTCAAAATCGGGGTCCACGAGGCTGGTATCGAGCCATGCGACCGTAGACTAAGACCAAATGGCGCCCTACCCCTAACTAGATGGCTAAAGGGAAATATCCCTACAATAGGATCAGTTTTAAACTATTATTTCCGAAAATGCAAATATACCTTTTCTACATCTGTATTTCTTTTTACCAAATGATTATGATAGCTCTTTCCCGCTAACCCTAAGTTGTCTATAAAAACAGATGTCAAACCACGACGGAACCTGGGAAGTCACTATCCCGCGAGACGAGGGGTTTGTGGTACAACTTCAGTCCCTACTATGGTGTTTGAGGTACCCGGAACCACCCACCTATCACACCAAAAGGCATGGCTCCGAAGTGTATCCAGCCTGGGAGGCAGCCGTATCCATAGAAGCCCGCATGGGGAGTGAGACATCCTACTGCTTCCACACTCGCTACCACCGGGACCTAGCAGAAGCAGCTATTCAGGATGCAGCTCGCGAGGCCTTCCTTCGCCTTAATGCGGAACACCGTGCCGAACTCACAATGACAGAGTTCGTGCATCATCCTTATCGCGAAGAGGGCAACCCAGTCTGCACTGTGGAGGCTACCCCCTGCTGCTACAACCCGATGGTCACGCGTCTATCCCGTTGGGCGGAGACAGCAGACGATCGCTACGAGGAGGCCCCCGCCGAGATCAACGATCGCAGCCACGCTCAATGATCCGGTCAACACCACCAAGGCCGTGGAGACCAGATAAACATGCCGCAGACTCACCGCAGCCAATGGTGCCCAAGACGAGCAACTCTCGGACCGCTATATGGCCCGTGGGAAGCTCGGTAGAGCTGGAAGAACAGCTCAGAAGAGCAGGAGATCAACCACTGGAGGAGCAACTGCGCACTCGTCCTGTCTACGCTGCAGGTACTTCCACCGAGCCTGTACCATCACCTCCTGCCCCTGTGCCCGACCACTATTACCTTATGACTCCAGCATGCTTAGATACTTTTCAAGCTATGATGGAGCAAGCTTTATGTTAAGCACGAGCCCGCACCGTACCGGTAGACCCCACCGCTTGCCACATCCATGGGACCCACCCCGAGCTCCGTACCGTACCATCCGAGCCGGGATCGGGAGAGGGTAACCCCATCCGATCTACACCGATACGGAGTCCGAGGCGAGCCCATGGAGATCAAATGGGAGTCTAGCGACACCGACTCAATGGAGGAGGAAGTTCCCCCTCGTCGCCCGACTCACACGGGAGGCCCCTCACCCGCCGCACCGCCGCAAGAGTACGCGGCCACCGAGTCGAAGATTCGGCGTGACTCCGAGGCCACCACCTCCGAGCCATGGGGACTTCGGTTTGCTTCAGCGCGGACCACCCACTTCCGGCGCCCGGCTCTTGCGGATGGTTGGATGACTAGGCGGAAGGACCTTCCCACTCGGCGGCACTTCCTATTTCCCCTTAATTAGTTGATGTAGTTGGACGATATAATTATTATTGCTATCCTGGCATGAAGGACTGTGTGTGTACAGTCCGTGTACCCCCTTATGTAATATGATGAACCTGAGCATTGCCTTGCGGTGTCTTAATTCGTAAGCTTATTATTATTTCACCCTGTCTGTTGATTGAAGATCATTCAAAAGAATTTGAAGAAAAATCCCCCTGGAAACTATAACCTAAACTAGTCCGATCTCTTAGTTCATCTACCTTCTTCGATGGCACATCGCCGCAGAGCCGCAAAGAACCAACGAGAACCCGCCGTAACCCAACCCCTCCACCCCGGCGGAGGTCATGGCTTTGCGAGACCCAGCTACTCCAAGCGATTGCTAATAATCAAGGAGGTCGAGGAGGATTGAGTCTGGGAGAATTCATGAGAGCTAAGCCACCCACTTTTTCCACGGCCGAAGAGCCTATGGATGCTGAAGATTGGTTAAGAGTGATAGAGAAGAAGCTAACCCTCGTCGAATCCGAGAAGCCGATAGAGTTGTCTTCGCTACTAACCACTGGAGGGCTCCGCAAGTGACTGGTGGGACACCTACAAGGAAACGCGAGCCGAAGACGCCGCGAACCAACGTGGGAGGAATTCACGGCTGCGCTCCGTGAGAATTTCGTGCAGCCTGCAGCTTATGAGGATGAAGAAAAATGAGTTCCGCAGATCGCGTCAAGGGAACACCTCGACAAGAATATCTGAACAAGTTCACCCAGCTTGCCCGTTACGCCACCAAGTGACTTGGCGGACGAAGAAGAAAAGATAGACAAATTCATTGAGGAGCTAAATGACGAACCGAGGGGGGACCAATGATCGGGCAGATCACACCAATTTCCAAAGCCTCATCAACAAGGTCGTCCGACTTGAGCATGACCAAAAGGTGGTAGACAATAACCGCAAGAGGAGGCTCGCTATGGCTCGCCCATTTCGGGAACGCCACAACGCCCAAGGGAGCCACCCCGTCGGATGGAAGCCAAACGTTCGCAACCGGACGTTCTCCCGCTTTCGACCATGTCAACGGTCGCTACACCTCGGCTTCGTACACCCACACCAACCCCGGCCGCTCCAGAAGAAAGAATGTGAGCTACTTCAATTGCGGAGAATTCGGGCACTACTCCAATAGCTGCCCAAAACCACGCAACGCCCCGTGCGCACCGGCGCCAATGCAACGCCCGTCCGAGGAATCCCCACCCCGCGGCGACGAGGCTGTTCGGACCCCGCTACCCAACGAGGCGCCACCGGGTTCCGACGTGGTCGGTGAATCATGTGCGGGCGGAAGAAGCTCGGGAGGACCAGAGCGTATTGATGGGTATGTTCTCTATCAACTCGCACCGCTAAAGTTTTATTCGATTCGGAGCCTCACATTCATTCATATCTTCCCGAGTAAGCAAACAACACCACCTGCACCAAGTAGCACTTAGAAGACCTATGCTGGTACACTCACCGGGAGACATAACCGTACCCCATGCCTGCATTAATGTGCCCATACGGATTAGAGACGTGGTGTTTCTCTCAAACCTTATGGTGCTATCACCCCAAACCATAGATGTCATACTCGGAATGGATTGGTTGACCAAAAATAATGGAATTATAGACTCAGCGAAGGGAAGTCACGGTATCCACCCCATGGGGATCACCGATGAGCATAACTATGGATCAAAACCCGAAGCTATGTGATCAAGCCGCGGGAGTGTTCACCATGCTACCCCTAGGCGGAATGCCGTAGTACAAGAATACCCGGATGTGTTTCCCGAGGAATTACCCTAATGCCCCGGATCGCGACTTAGAGTTTATCATCGATCTAATGCCCGGTACCGCCCCCATATCCAAGAGGCCTTATCGAATGCCGGCCAACGAGTTAGAGGAACTCAAGAAGCAAATAAGGGAACTACAAGAGAAGGGATTTGTACGCCCCTCTTCTCCCTGGGAGCCCAAGACTCTTCGTCAAGAAGAAGGATGGGAGTATGAGGATGTGTGTGGACTACCGATCGCAGAATGAAGTAACTATCAAGAACAAGTACCCGCTACCTCGGATCGATGACCTATTCGATCAACTTAAAGGTGCGCAGTGTTCTCCAAGATTGATCTGCGGTCGGGATATCATCGCTTGAAGATTAGAGCCGGAGATATTCCTAAGACGGCGTTCTCTACACGTTACGGCTTATACGAGTTCACAAGATGTCCTTTGGATTGACCAATGCCCCGCATACTTTATGAGCTCGATGAACAAGGTATTCATGGAATACCTGGACAAGTTCGTAGTGGTATTCATCGACGATATACTTATCTATTCCAAGAACGATGAGGAACACGCGGAACATCTACAACTCGATCTGGAAAAGCTACGAGAGCACCAACCGTATGCAAAGTTCAAAAATGCGAGTTCGCTCAAGGAAGTCGCTTTTTGGCCACGTGGTTTCAGCCAAGGAGTAGTAGCGGTAGACCCCGCCAAGGTCGAAGCCACGGAATGGAAGGCACCCAAGTCGTGACTCGAAGTTCGGAGTTTCTTGGGCTTGGCCGGTTATTACCGACGGTTTATCGAAGGGTTTTCCACGTAGCCCGACCTATGACTCAACTTCAAGAAGGAAAAGAAGTTTGAGTGGAATGAGAAGTGCCAAAAGCCTTCGACCAATTAAAAGAAAAGTTAACCACTGCGCCCCAATCTTGACCTTACCCGACAACCTAAAGGACTTCGTGATGTACTTGTGATGCATCCCGGCAAGGATTAGGAGGAGTATTAATGCAGGATGGAAAGGTCGTAGCCTATGCCTCGCGACGCTTACGCCCCACGAGGAGAATTATCCCACACACGACTGGAATTAGCCGCGTTGTACACGCATTGAAGATCCGGAGGCATTATCTGATCGGAAACCACTATGATGTGTATACCGATCACAAGAGCCTAAAATATTTCTTTACTCAGCATGATCTCAACCTACGACGAGGCGATGGTTGGAGTTGATCAAGGATTACAATCTAGGAATCCATTATCATCCCGGCAAGGCAAATGTAGTGGCCGATGCGCTGAGCCGCAAAGCCCGGTGCAACCACATGGGATTGAAAGGTAGGGCTAATGAGCTCCAAGAAGAAATGGCTCAACTTAATCTGCACCCGATTCCTCACGGAGAAGTACACTCACGGAAATCCAACCCCTTCGAGGACTCAAATAGAAGAAGCCCAAAAAGGGAATGAGGAAACCCAGAAATCAAGGAACGCATGGCGCTGGACGCGCTAAGGAATTTTCGTAGACGACAGGGAATCCTGTGGTACAAGAAGAGAATCTGCGTGCTCGAACGCGGTTTGAGAGGATTGATCTTAAAAGAAGCCCACGAGTCGGCATATTCGTTACATCCCTAAAGCACGAAAATGTACCAGGATTTGAAAGGAGAATACCGGTGGCCTAATATGAAGAGAGATGTAGCCGAATACGTAGCCATGTGCGATGTGTGCCAAAGGGTGAAAGCCGAGCATCAACGGCCGCGGCTTGCTGCCACTCAAGATTCCCGAATGTAAATGGGACGAGATAGGCATGGATTTCATAGTAGGACTACCCAAAACTACGCCGGTTACGATTCCATTTGGGTAATAGTAGATCGGCTCACCAAGACTGCCGATTTATTCCCGTGAAAACTAACTACAACAATGCCAAGCTAGCGGAACTATATATGAGTAGGATTGTATGTCTCACGGTGTACCAAAGAGGATTATATCGGATCGTGGTACCCAATTCACATCTCATTTTTGGAGCAAAGTCCACGAGGCACTCGGAAGTCATCTCGCTTCATCCGCTTATCACCCACGGCATCGACTGCGATCGAAAGGACAAATCAAGTACTAGAAGATATGCTGAGAGCTCGTGCATTGGATTTCACCAAGGATTGGGAAAAATGCTTGCCGTACGCCGAGTTCTCTTACAACAATAGCTATCAAGCCGTCCAAGATGTCGCCAAACGAAGCTTTATTTGGTCGCCGATGTCGAACCCCATTGATGTGGTCGAAACCGGTGAACGAACCATATTCGGGCTCGACATAATCAAGGAGGCCGAGGAAAAGGTTCGCCCGATCCGGACCGACTACAAGCCGCTCAATCACTACAAAAGAGCTACGCGGATACCCGACGAAGAGAATTGGAATTTAAAGAAGGTGACTACGTGTATCTAAAGGTCTCACCACTACGGGGAACACAGAGATTCAAAGTCAAAGGGAAACTCGCACCACGATACGTGGGCCCATTCCCGATAAGCGCTAGGAGGGGAGAAGTGGCTTACCAATTGGAACGCCCGAGAATCTCTCCGATGTCCACCCAGGTATTCCACGTGTCGCACTGAAGAAATGTTTGTGGGTACCGGAAGAGCAAGCCCCGTTAGAAACCATCCATGTCCACAAGTGATCTTACCTACCCTGAGCATCCAATCAAGATACTAGACGAAGCGAAAAGAAGACACGAACCAAGTCGTGGCGCATGTACAAAGTACAATGGAGCAATCACACGTAAGAAGAAGCTACCTAGGAGAGCGAAGAGTTCCCGAGGACGAGAATATCCACACCTATTCAAGAATGTAAGAAAATCTCGGGGACGAGATTTATTGTTAGGGGGTAGGTTTGTAGCATCCTGAAAATCGAAGGAGTAGAATTCGAACGTTAAAATCGGAACACACAAAAACTTTTGGAATCATTACTCCTTATCGTGTTTTTCGATCTTAATTGCCAGCTTCAAATATAAGATTTTCTTCTAGAATTACTTTGAGGTAAAATGGAATCAAACCCTAAGCGTTGCAATCCCAGCGGTGAAAACAATTTCAAAATAAACATGTGTGTACTCCGAAAAGAGCATATAGATATATATATGTATATAATATGGTGCATTACAAAAAGGGATATATTAATGTTTAAACTCTAATTGATGGGGAAATATAATAAATAATTGGAATTGGATGGCAAAAATATTTTTGGAAAAAGAGAAATAAAATTTGAAATTTGGCTTCAATCAAAATTCCATTTTCTTGAATTTAAGAGAAGAGACAAAATAAAAAAATGGAAAATATATATAAAGAAAAATATAGGGAAAAGTGGAAAATATAATTTTAGAAATTGTTCTGTGAATACCAAGATTTATTTGGGATTTTTAGGAATAAAAGAAATGGAAATGGAAAATAGGATTTCAAATTCGGGATAAATGGAAAAGCGCACTGTTCATCGCGTCGCAGTGTTCGACCAAACCGCGCCACGTTCGCGCGCGCCACGCGCCAAGCGCCGTGCCGCGCCGTACAGACGCCCGCGCACGCGTGCTCTCGCCGACGACACCGTCCTGCGCGCACGCCGCCACCGTATGGCCGCGCCACCTCGCGGTCGCCAGTCGCCGCGACGCCGCGCTAGGCCGTCGCCATGCCGCCGCCGTACTGCCGCGTGAGCGCCGCGCCCAGATGCCCCGCACGCACCGTCCTCGCCGCGCTCACCGTACGCACACACATCGGCTGCAGTTGCCGCACGTCGCGCACGACCTCCCGCGACCGCGCCATGCCGCGACGCGCGCCATTGCTGCCGCTCGCGTCGCCCTCGCCGTCGACCGCCTATAAGAAGCCTCCCTGCACCCAGCCCCCAACATCGAAAATCTTTCCGTGCTCACTCGTGCTTTTTCCCCAATTTCCCCAAAAGTTAGCCACTACATTGCGTGAATTTTGGGAAGGATCGGAGCTCGGCCGAAGAACCCTAATTCGACCGCCCGTGCAAGACTCCGAAATTCGTCACCCTCGGCCGATTTCTTCCCGAATTGAAGGTACCATCATCATCCCCGTGCTCTAAGTATTATTTCCCTAAGCTTCCCAAGCCAAATGGTCGCGGAAAATCGCCGCGACGAGCCCCTCGAATTCCCATGTCTCGCCGCGCCACCCCGCCGTCGCCGCCACGTGCAGCGCCTCCCGGCCGAACCAACCTCACCTTTAGCATCCCTAGGGTTCACGATGCTCGTAGACCCTCACTTTGGCCGAGCTTCGCCGGAGTTTGCTCGCCGACGAGCACCACCGCCGCCGAACCACCTCGCCGTCGCCCCCTTTCCGCCGCTCCCGGTCTCGGCCGAGTGGGAAATGGAACCCCGTGGTCCCAAGATGGTAAAATGCCCCTCTTTTCCCTAGCTCCGCCCTCCCTCGCCGTGGCGCCCTCTCCCTCACCGTCTGGCCGCCGGTGGAAAACAGAGCAGGGGAAAGGGAGGGAAGAAACAGAGGAAAAAAAAAGAGAAAGGAAAAAGAAAAGAAAAAAAAGAGGAAAAGAAAAATAGTAAAGGAATAGGGGTAAAGGTAAAAAAAATTATTTTGGAAATATTTTAGGATAAAATATGGTTTTTGAAATATTATTATTTAGGAATGGGTATAATATTCTTTTCCCTTCCAAAAAGAAATACTTTGTGAAAATGATTTATAAATTAAATTTTTCCTTTTATGAATTCAAATATTGTCCAACCTTTAAATTATTATCGAAATTCACATGAGACCTTTTTAAATATTGGGTAAGCATGGATAACATTATCCTGTCGTTAGAATTTCAAAAACCCTAATGAATATAATTGCAACATTAAGGATCAATTATTGGAGATATAAAAATTAGAAACCTAATTATTCTAGGATATCTTCAAATTTAAGTGCAAAATACATATTAATTACAATGGTTCGCTCGGTTTAACTGAACTCCTTTTCGTTGATTCAACTCTTAAGATTTCCGAAGTTTGAGGTTGTGTTTGGAATCCGCTTTCCGCGATCATTTTGAGATCTCTTTCTTTTTCGTTGATGTTGTTGAATTTTAATTGGATTCAACCCTTCTTTTCGCACGTACGGATAGCGTCCGAAGAGGTGAACACCGACTACGCGGAAGACCCCACTCAACCAGGCGTGCGAGCAAGGCAAGTCTTCACACCCTTTGAACATATCGAACCCAATTGCGAAATGATGTTATTTTAAACTCTAAACATGCATGCTTTACGAGTTACCTATACTTGTTATGCCTTTCCTATCTATTGATTACCTTTAGAACTACTCATTGTAACTCGCGATGTGATACAAACAACCGAAGTATAACTTCGAAACCGCTTAGCCATGCTATACTTAGAATTATGCATACTCATGACTTTATGAAGAAGCTTTGTGCTTGGGCAACTACCTTAGGGAAGGTAGTTGAGATTCGGCATGTGGAGACATGAGCGCCACATGGCCATGATGAATTAAGTTTGATGAAAATTGAAAGTACTATACAAATGTTTTAGACTGGGGCGGCGGATGATTTGGGTGGATTCGGAAAAGGCAAGTGCCGACCCTGGTCAATTAAGGACCGAGCCATGAGATAGCCGGAAACGAGCCAACAAACCGTACTTCTCGAATGGGTATAGACCTAGCCGACTAGATAGCCGAGCGGAGGCGAGTATCCTTGCATAGATGGTTCTCTATGATGTGGTTATGGGATGAGAATGAGGCTGCGGCCTTTGTTATGAATGGTGGGATTAAACCGATGTTAATTAAACTTAAAAATTTGGAAAGTCTTCCCTTACCCCGGTGCGCTTAACTCCTCTCACCGCTAGAAAAGGACGACTAGAGTGCATGAGGGCTTAAGTTCATGGAGCGGGTACGCCAAAGTGAGGTTATCAAAAGGCTTTGCCGTGACCGTCTCATGTGTTGAGGCGTAGGCTCATTTGTTGGGCATGTCGCGGAGTACGGGTAAAGTGTACATCCACCTGCAAGGTGAATGAATCAATCTATTCGAATAGCCGTGCTCGCGGATATTGAGCATCGTGACAAGACTTTCGCTTGGCTAGACTTTGAATTTAAAAATGCTGGGATGGGTTTGCATGATGATTTTATTCGCCGGTGGATCAACTTCTCGAGAATGCGAGAAGGGGTGGACTCCCAGAAATCATGACGAACCGGAGGCGGGAAGCCATCCTTGGAATCACGATGGATGGTAGACAGAACCGTCGTCGGGTTAATGAACTATGAAATTAAAACTTGATTTGACTAGTCGATAGGCTTGTGAAAAGGATTGTGAAAACCGGCTTTACGCAAAAATAACCCTAGCCATGTTCTTTGAATAACCCTATCATATGCATCAATTCTGTGTTGGCTTGCCGAGTATGGTTGGTACTTACCCTTGCTATACGCACAAACCTCCAAATGATGGAATTGAAGAGCCGAAGATCCATACGCATATCACCGGGAGGACGAAGGAACCGACGGCGCATATTAGATCTTAGCTCCTGGTCGTTGCTCGTGGCAATTGACAAGCCGCGCCTCTTTCCGCCGCCTTATCTAAATTCTCGTTTTTATGTTGTATTCGGACCATAAGGTCCTGTGGGATGAACAATGCCTTCGGGCCTATTAATGTAATAATGGTAATGTAAGACTATTCGTGCATGTGCACTTGATTATCCAAGATCTTGTATTCGTGGGTACCAACTACTCGATCCAGGGAAATGGTACTATGAACACGAAAGATTCCCGCCTCAAAATCGGGGGTCCACAGTGGAGGTTCCAGTGTCCTCGCTGTTGCGGTCTCCGTCGCCGTCGCTATCTTCGCCGCCATGGTCGCCGCCTTTGGACTACACCCCTACTACCACCGTTGTGTGCCCCTCCGTTGGGGGCGTGCTTGGTCCGGCTTTGTCGATGTCCCCTTCGTCGATCGTGGCTGCTCCTCCCTCTAGTGTGGCCGGTGAAGAGGAGATCCTATTAAACGTGTCGATCCTTGCACTTGACCTCAACAGTAGGCCGCTAGCTTGCCCGCAGCCTCCCTCGATCGCGGAGAATGCCACTCTTCATTCCTTCCTCGCCGCTGTTGCAAGCCTCTCTCGTCACATCCCGAGTTTTTCCCTAATTCATTTAAATAATTTACCCTAAATAATCGGAATTTCAAATTAACTCGGAATCAACCTATAATTTTAAAATGCAATTAATAAATGGAAACGACATGATAGGATTTTTCTCGGATTCTTCATGTCAAAATACGCTAACAGATTTTTACTGGAATTTTTAGAGCACCCTAAGTATTTTTAATCAATTAAATAAGAAAAACCAATTTAATTAAGTCCCTTTCCTTTTCTTTTTCCTTTCTTTTTTTTCTCTCTCTCCTTTTCCGTACGCCGTACGGCCTTTTTTTCCCGCCCGGCGCCCTAGCGGGCCGACGGCCCGCCTCCGCGCGCGCTCTCTTCCGGACGTGGGCCGAAGCCCACGGTCCGCCGCGCCGCGCAAGTCCGGATCGCGTCCCTCGCGCCGCGGGCCACCGGCAGTGTGGCCCCACTGCCGGGCCGCTTCCCGCGCCCGCCCGCCGCAGCCGCCGCCGCGCCATAGCCGCGCCGCCCGCTGTTTGCCCGGGCGTTTCCGCCTCTCGCGCCGCGTGGCCCCACGCCGGCTCCGCCCGTGCCGCCGCACCCGAGCCGCACTTTTCGCGCACCGCACGCCGCCGCCGCCCGAAACGGCCGCCGTTTTTCCTCTCTCCCTCTCCGAGTCCGTGTTTTCCGGCGACCTTATCCCCATCGCTTCGTGCCCGTTTGCCTCCCTCTCTCCCCTATAAAACCCCCGAGCTCCGCCTCGTTTCCCTTTGATCGCCGAAGCTTTTAGCCCGTGTCGCCGCCGTTCTCCGTCGTTTCCTTCGCCGCGAGCTCGCCGCATCCTCGGGTCCTTTGTTTCGCTTATGCGTTTCCTTTCGCGCGCCCCCGCCGCCGCCCGGTAGTCGCGCCGGCCGCCGTCCGTCCGGCCGCGCGCCGCTCGAATGGTCACCGCGGCGCGCAACGGCCGCGCCGCCGCACCCTAACCCTAACCCTAACTCCTAACCCTAGCGCCGTCCCCGTGCCGTCCGGATCTTGCGGACGGACGGACTGCGCCGTCCGATCGTGATGGATTTGAGCCGTCCGATCGTCACCATCCGGCCGCCGATCACGCCACGTCGCCGCCAATCCGACCGCTCGGATTGCGCCACGTGGCGGCAATCCGCCGCCCGCCGCCGCCGCCCGCGCAGCGGCCGTGCGCCGCGTCGCCCTAGGGCTGACGCCGGCCCGCGACGTCATGCTGACGTCAGCCCCGTGCCGCGCAAGGGTGACGTCACCGTGACTTAATTGCGCAATAAATAATTTAATCTTTTCGTTTAGTTTAAAAATCGCAATTAAACTTCTAAAATTCATATCTTTTGAATCCGAGCTCCGTTTTAGCCCATTCAAATTTCATTAAATCCAGAAAAATGTCAAGAATCCATTAAAAATACTTTCCAGTGCTGTTTCAGTAGACTTTTAGGGTGTTTGTTGAGTGCTTTGTTTGTCGTGTAGATTCCGAGTTTTCCGCGAGCCCGTTCTTTTCGAAGTAGTCGCCGAGGTTCCTCCCCCAGAGCAAGGCAAGTCATACCTTACATTGACCATATTGTACCTATTTTATGTAAATATCTCTTTTACTTTCAAATACCGCATATGTTTTAGAATGTCATTTTATGGGATGATTATACCTATTGTACTCAACCATAGGATTGTTTACCTTATACCATTGATAACTTGGGGTTCAATATGACTAGATGTTAGCTTAGGGTCGCTTAACTATGCTTAGCGCAACTAGCTCACTTAAGGGGATCACACTAATCAAGTTTAATTCTAAAGTGGATCTTCCGATGATATTAAGATATGACTTTGGTTTTTAATGATATTGATTTGTGAAAAGGTGGGTCGTGAGCACATGGTTGGTCTTTGGTTAGCGTGCTCATGACGATTAAGGACCGGTTCTCGGGAAATCCTGAAGAAATGCCGTGCATACCACAAGCCAAGATGGGTAATGGTCGGGCCGTAGCATAGCCGTCTCTAGTTAACGTATCCCGAGAGAGGGTGAGCGTGATGGAGTTGGGTCGGCCCCGGTTTTAAGGGTTGATCGCTTCCGGATTCACCGCGGCACTAGAGGGGCTGCCCATTGCCCGACGGGAATGGGGGCGAAACCTTGGTGTGGTACGATTGATTAGAGGGGTTGTGTGAAGGGTCCTGTCACAATTCCTTTCCGGGGCACCGTGGTGGTGCACCGGCGCACGCATCTGTGTTGTGGGATTGTGTCTTGTGGGTACAGCTTGTACACCTCTCGATCGAGTAAAAACTATTCGAATAGCCGTGCCCACGGTTACGGGCGATCGACCGATTCACCTTGATTAGTCTCATTTACTTTATTCGAATGAAATGTTGGAATATGACTAGTGCGGTGGATGGATGGGCCCGTTGCAACGTGGTGAGCGTTGGACAGTGTTTATTTAATACTTGCTTAAATGTTACTACTGTTTTACTGTCTTCAAATAATAATATCATATTCTCGCAAACGCCGTTTATGCAAATTGAGCCCTTGACCTTTCCATGTTATTTATCTTGCATCATGTCCCCTTTTCCGGTGTGACTTGTTGAGTACGGTGGTTGTACTCGCCTTGCTTCTTTTCCCCCTTCGCGTGCGAGGTTGAGGTCGAGGTCTCCGAGGAGGTGTAGGCTTGTTCTCGTCAAGGTTTAGCCGTGGAGTTGGTGTTCCGCTTCGCTCGTGTCGAGTTTAGCTTAAGTCGCTTTTATTTTCTTTTCCGCTGCATTTATGTAACTCTTTTTATATTGTTTCTAAGACGAGGATTCTGTATTATCAATAACGTCGATTTGTGTACCTCGGCCGATTCTCGGACGAGGATGCAATGCACAAATTAGCGCAGAAATTCTGGTGTGAATTTCGGGCGTGACACTCTCCCCCTTGTGCTACTCCCTCCACCGCCGCCCGGGCCCTTGTCGTCGCAACCGGGGGGGATGGTGTCGCAGCGCAGCAAGCGGATTGCGGCCCAGGTCACGCTTGTTGGCTTGTGTTACACGGTCACTCGCACATAATGCAACCTGGTGTGCAAGCTCAGGATGGCGCCTGAGAAGGTTCCGGTCCCAGCTCAGGCATTAGCAGACTTCGATGCTTTCTTCACCAACCCCCTCTCATAGGACCACATAATTGCCCTCTTTGTGCTCTTCTCTAACTCTCTGCCTCCTATGCAAGCGGCTGAGATGTTGTCTGTCTGTGGCTGACTCCTCTCTCCCATCTCCCCCTTCTCTGCATGGTCTGTTTCTTTATGGGATCATGCAATGAGAACATTTTGGTGTGGAACGTATGGGGTATGAACTCACACGCCCGTCGAGATGTGGTTCTTGATGTAGTTCGCGAGGAGCGGGTCTCTCTTCTTTGTCTTGAAGAGACTAAGATGGATGTTATGCCTTCTTGTGCTATTCTCGAAATGTTAGACCTCGACTTTGACTATTCTTTATTGCCTGCTGCGTGTTGAGCTAGGGGTGTGTTGCTTGCCTGGCGGACATCCGTCTGGTTTGTCTCGGATGTTCATTGCGCGGATTTCTCTCTTACCGCGTGAGTTCGGCACCACTCTGGTGATGCCTCCTGGTGGCTCACCATTGTCTATGGGCCACAGGAGGAGCCGGAGAAGCTTATGTTTCTGGACGAGCTCTGGTTGCTACGGTCCTCTCGCTCAGGCCCGTGGGCTGTTGCAAGTGATTTCAACCTTATCCTTGATGCTCGGGACAAGAACAACCTAAATATCAATCGGCGTATGATGGGTCGCTTCCATTGTTTGATTGATGAGTTGGAGCTTCGGGAGTTGCCGCTCCACGGCCGCCGCTTCACCTGGAGCAATGAGCGTGACTCCCCTACGCTCGTTAAGCTTGAGCGTGTTTTCTTCTCTACGGAGTAGGAGGAGATGTTCCCCTCATGTCTCCTTCAAGCAGCCCCCTCGGTTGCTTCTGACCAATGTGCTCTTCTTCTCCATTCCTGCGTCAAATCATCGTGGGCCCACTGCTTTTGGTTTGAGGCTATTTGGCCCAAGTTTGATGGCTTCCTTCAAGTCATGCAGGACGCCTGGCAGCCTCCGACCAACCCTCCCCCTCTCTACGTGCTAGCCTGGTGTTTCGCCAATACGGCTAAGTGCTTGCAGAGCTGGAGTGACCACCACGTCGGCAACATCCATCTCCTACTTGAGATGGCGAAGGAGCTTGTCTTTCGACTTGATGTCGTGCAAGAGAGTCGGTCTCTCTCCCCCTTGGAGACTTGGTTACAGCGGGACTTGAAGCTAAAATGCCTCGGGCTCACCTCGCTTGAGCGAATCATCGCACACCAGCGGTCGCGTCTACTCTGGCTCAAGGAGGGTGATGCTAATACCAAGCTCTTTCACTTGCACGCTAGAGCCCGTAGGCGGAAGAACTTCATCACTCGTCTTTGGGACGGGGATCAGCTTGCCGTCTCTCACGATGAGCTTCAGGAGCTCGCTTCTTCCCATTTTTGTGTTGTCATGGGGACGTGCGTCCAGCGCGATCTGGCTCTAGATCTTCACTCCCTATGCCTCTGCCTAGGCACTTAGGGGCGGATGGCCCCCTTCTCGAGGAAGAGGTATGGGCGGTGATCAAGTCTTTACCTTCGACAAGGTGCCCGGTCCGGATGGTTTCACGGGTTGTTTCTTCAAGACTTGCTGGTCGGTGATCAAGGTAGAGGTCTTGGCGGCTCTTGACTCCCTCTTTCTGACTAACGGCCGGGGGTTCTCCTCCCTCAATGATGGCCTTGTCTCCCTTCTGCCAAAGAAGGATGATGCGGTTGACATCAAGGAGTTTCGACCGATTAGCCTCATCCACAAATTTGGGAAGTTGTTTTCCAAAATCCTGGCCTCTCGTCTCTCTCCTTACCTTGACGGGCTTGTCGCGACCAATCAGAGTGCCTTCTTCAAAGGCCGGTCTCTTCACAATAATTTTCGCTTTGTTCAGCTTGTGGCAAGGGCTCTCCACCTAGGCGCACTCCCCGTATCCTCCTTAAGGTGGACATCGCGAAGGCCTTTGACACAGTCAACTAGCTGTTCTTACTTGAGGTGCTCGCCCACCTGGGGTTCAGTCAGCGCTGGCATGACTCCCTCATCCTTATCGCCTCGTCTTCCCAGGTGCTGATCAATGGGGTGCCTGGTCCACGCTTCCCCCACCGAAGGGGTCTTCGGCAAGGAGATCATCTTTTCCCCATGCTCTTCATTCTGGTCATGAATGTGCTCAATGTGATGCTCCGCAAAGCCTCCACCTCAGGAGGGTTCCTTCCGCTCAACGATCGCGCCTTGCGGCACCGCGCCTCCTTATACGCTGATGATCTGGTTCTCTTCCTCTCCCCGGTCCGTCAGGACCTAGAGTTCATTCAGGGCATCCTCTCGGTCTTTGATGCAGCGTCCGGCCTACGCACTAACTTTGCCAAATGCTTGATTACCCCGATCCGTTGCTCGACGGAGGACCTGGATCTGGTTCAATCATGTTTTCCCTGCTCGATTTTGGATTTTCCGTGCACCTATTGTAGGATAACGCGTAGGCTATGATAGCATAAAACAAAATTTTACTACTGTGCAATCCAAGAAAGCATGCAAGTAAGGGTCTATAGATTGTTACCAAGTGACGCGCAGTGCAGCGAAAAAACTATATTGGAGTAGTCGATCCAACGTACGCACGTCAGGAAGTCTTGCCAACCACGGACCGCCTTGCCCGACCTCGCCGACCTCGGACTGTCTCGCTCGACCTCTTCGTCAACCACCTTGCCGACCTCTTTGCCCGACCGCCCAACCTCCTGACCTCACGAACAAGGGGTCGAGAGATTTGCTGAAGAAGAAGTCGGTTCGATGTCATTTCAATCCGCTCAGTCTCTTCGACTTACACCGTAACATGGTGATGTCTCTACCGGTATCCACACATCCAGGGAGAGAATGCCAAACACTCGTGTGCTAGCACGCGATGCAAGGCTAGAGTTTGGCTCGGAAGTCCGCGCCTAGGATTTCGTGGAAGATCTCGACTCGGTGACTTGAAGTCGCGCGCATGTTCTGTTGTCTATTATAGCATCCTGATCTCTATCCCACGTGCCTCTTCATATGGAGTTGGCCGACTAGGCCTAAAGGCCCATCGGGACTCCATGTCTGGTCGGATCCCTATTCGATTGAGCCGTATCCGAGTCAAACTCGAATGCTTGTTCTATCCCGTTAAGTGTGCGACCCTGTAGGCTTAGGTATACTTGGTTCCGAACCGAGAACACTTCTTGGCCAACCCGTCAACAGCAGCCCCTAGCAGAATGTATTGACACCATAGTATACGAGAAGATCATATCGGCTAAACCTGTAATGTATGCACAAATATCTTTGCCTCACAATACCAATTAAGCTATAGACAAGACTCGTGCCATCCTATCTGTAGCTTAATCATTCACTCGATCTTGTATTGGATTAGATATCTGTTGATTTACTCTTCAATCAACTCGGCATGACCATGCACTTCCATAATCCATTACATCGAGGGACCCAGAGATATCTCTCCCATAGGAGAGGCAAATTCCATCTTGATCATTTACATCTCACTACATGTTTCATAGCAAACCCAAAAACTACTTTTATGACTACCCAGTTATGGAATAGCATTTGATAGTCCCTAAGTAAGCTACTACACATGTTAAAATCCATGATGATCTCAAATCTAAGGACTTTGCACCAACACTACTTGAGACCAACTAATGGCACATCAATTCCGTGTAGTATCTCAAGGTTGGTCTATCCAACAACATGTTCTCTAACATGTGTTTATGCTTATTGATTTGGTATCTCCATACCATGATTCATAAGACATAATCATCAATCAATATACATGCTTATCTTAGAATCATATTCGTTCTATAGATATGATATATGATCAAAGATCATTTAGAAATAGATTCATATATAAAGATTCTCATGAATAAGTCATATACTTATTGATCAATACAAGTAGTCTATTTCATGAAACGAAATAACACTTTATTCATTGATACATAAACATTAACCATGATATCCGACATCTTCATGTTGCCTCTAGGGCATATCACTAACTCCTATCTCAGCATTCCCCTGTATATTAGCAAGTTGCCAAGCGCAACCCTGCTACCGCTTGTGGATAAAGTCTCCATCGACTTCCACCTTGGAAGGGACGACTCATCGCTCTGGCTGGCCGATCTGTACTGGTCCAGTCTGTTCTCTCTTCTGTTCCGGTCCATGTGTCTTTGGCGATCGGCCTTCTAGTTTGGGTTATTAAGGCCATCGACAACAAGCGTCGTGCCTTCCTCTGGATGGGTACGGACTCAGCTCATGTGGGGTAGCGCCAGGTGTCCCGGATGAACGTTTGTCATCCCAAAGCCCTCGGTGGCTTGGGAATTTCTGATCTCGGGATGGCGGGGTTTGTCCTGTGTGTTCATTGGCTCTGGCTTTAGCGCTTGAGGCATCCCTATTGGGAGGGCTTGAAGGCCCCTGTCGAGCAGGCCGTGGCCGATTTGTTCGAGGCGACCACCTTTTTCGTGCCGGGAGACAGGGAGTCAATGCTCTTCTAATCCGACCATTGGATCGACGGTCGTTCGATGGCCTCCTTGGCTCCAGATCTCCTCTTCGCCGTGCCTCGGCGCTTTCGTGGTTCACGCATAGTTGCCTCTAGCCTGGCGAACAATTCCTGGGTTTTGGACATTTGCGACGCCCTCACTATTCCAGTCATCTCCCAGTTTCTCCTCGTGTGGGATGCGATGCTTCACGTACAGCTCTCGTCTGGCATCGGGGATTGTCTTTTTTGGTGCTGGATGTTTGACCAGCGCTACTCGGCGCATTCGGTGTACCAGGCGTTCTTCTATGGCCAACACCCCTTCGCCTGTGCGGCTCTCCTCTGGCACGCGAAGGGTCATGCTAAATGTAAGTTCTTCCTCTGGTTTGCACTTTAGCAGCGTTGCTGGATGGCTGATTTGCTTAAGAAGTGTGGCATCGATCTCGGCCTGCCCCTTTTGCACGCAGGAGCCTGAGACGGCGAACCACATCCTTATTGACTGTGTGTTCGCTTGGCGGCTCTGGCTCGTGTGCTGTCGTCTCCTGGTTGGGCGGCCTTATCTCCTCCCCGTGGCAGCCAGCTCCAGGACTGGTGGCCATCCTCTAGGGCCAGTCTGCCTAAGCACCTCTGTGCTGGCTTCGACTCCCTAGTTCTTCTAGTCTCTTGGTAGCTGTGAAACGAAACACCAGGGTTTTTGACTCGGTGCTCTCTTTAGTCTCAGTGACCCTGGAGTCCATACTCGCAGAGGGCCAGTTGTGGTCATTAGCTGGCTTTGCCGCTTTTGGGGACTTCCTAGGAGTGTAGCATGGCTCTGTCCCCTCCCGTTGTTCGGAGTTACGTTTAACCGACGTAGCAGTTTTTCTCGGTCTTTCTGTTTTTTGTGTTACCTTTCTCCCTTCCCTTAGCATAGGCCGGCCAGGCTAATTGCGTTGTGTATCTAAAACTCTTTTTCTTCTAATATAGTGATGTACAATCCTTTTGCGCGTTCGAAAAAAATCCCATCAGACATAGGTTATCCCATCATTTTGTTCTCTATCAATAATATTGAACGCTAAGTTCCTCTGTAATACTCAAAAAAGAAATTCTTTCTTCTTTCTTCAAAACATGCAGCCAATACCCCAATACTACAGCAGTGTAAGTTAGTTAATTTTAAAAGATATCAAAACAGATGATTCTACTAAGATGGATGAACAGCATGCACGTCGATCGATCTTGGAATTTTTTTAGAAATAATACTTTTCTAATAGAAAATTGCAAAAAAATAGTTCGGTCACCTGAAATCATAAGTTTAACATCGTGTCGAACAACCAAAATTCAATATGATACCTATCGAATAGCGACTGCATGTGTGTATAGTGCATGTGTGTATAGGCTACTATGTATGTAGCATGTATCTGCCTAACACCCAATATTCAACAGGCCATGTGAGCAGGACCAATTGAACTTCAGGAGTTCGATTGGTCTCCATGCATGTGTGCACTTTTCTTTTTTATCCGACGAACTAACCGGTCTAACAATTATTGTCGTATTTTTTTCTATCGAATAACGGTTGTTCGATAATCATTCTAATAATTATTGTCGTATTTTTTGCGTATCTATCGAACAACGGTTGTTCGATAACCATTTCATAGGTACCCTATTAAACTTTGTTGAACTGGTTGTTCAACAGGGTAGTAAAAATTTATGAATTTCAACCCATCAACCTGTATTTTTACAATTTTTTATTAAAATAGTATTATTTCTTTAAAAAAATTCATCGATCTTGCAGCATTTTGCTTATCCATGGGGACGAGAAAGAAACTGGATTTCTGGGCTAGTAATTAATTACTGAATGGGTTGGGTCGGGCCGGCCGCTAGCCCAGGATTCTCTGCTCCGTCTATAAACTGGCTTTTGCAGTCGAGAGAAAACCATCCTGGCCCTCACGTCGCCGCCTTCTTTACTGATCGCACCGATCTGTCGTCCATCGACGAGAAGATCGATATGATAATCGAGGTGCGTTCATTCCTTCAACGAGTCTTGTCTAGAGATGAAAACAAATCAAAAACGGTTGAAAACTAACTATATCATATTTATTTTTATATTTTATTAATCGGATTCAAAATCGAAAACTCCGGATACGAAAACAAAATCAAATACTATCGAAAACAAATACGAAACAAATACAAATCAAAACGAATACGATAATGAAAATTAATCGGAATATAAAAATTTCTCAAACTAAACTTTACATAGTTTAATATTTTCTCAAAATATATCAACATTTATAAAGAAAATTAGGACAGAGGAAGGCTTTAGTATCTGACTTGATCCAATGGAATCAAAATAGGGGAACCTTTTTCTTAAAAAAAAATAAAAACCCTGACCTAAAAACCTTACATCCAGTTTTTGCACACTTATGATTATGGGCTTTTGGTTAATGGGCCTTGACCCATGTCCGGATATCCGGTAACTTTTTTGATATTATCCGACCGATTCCGAAATCCGACGATAATTCTTCTACCATATTCGTTTTGTATCCGATATTATTCGAAAATTATCCGACCGACACTTTTCGAATCCGAATTTTCGAAAAAAAGGGATACTATTCGAACCGTTTTCACCTCTAATCTTGCCTGCCAATTCATGTTGAGACCGATCTCAGATTCAGTTCCCCTCCTAATTAACTTATGCAAATAAATATCTTCTTGTTCAGAAACATGAGAACGATCGTCCTGTGCCTCTACCATTCGAGGAATCGCTTATCTTTGAATATTATAAGAGATTTGGGCAACAGTAATTCTCGGACTACGACAATGACGATGTCGACTATATCTACGACGACGAAGACGAGGAGAATGAGAAACGGAAGCAGAAGGTGCGTTAAACTGGGGGAGATGTGATTCTATCTTCATCTTCATGTTTCCTAGATTTCAATCCCATTCAGTCGCCGTCGCAACGAGAGAAGTCTGAAGGAAGAAGAAAGCTTTTGCTCACCGTTTGATTCTTGATCCAAGGCATCGGAACTGTCATTGAGTGAAAGTTAATTCTTTCTGAAAGTTCAGAAGAAATTGTTCCAGATTGGAGCGTCTCCTGTTTATCATTCACTCATCAATCAATCGGTATATATAATGCCATCAAATTCGTTCATCCATTCATTCAATGTGTATTCAGGTGTTGGGTGATGAAAAAAAAATCAAGGTGTCGTGAAGCGTCCACCTGTTAACAACCCAAATCACCAATTCAAATGACAACAATATTATTCACTCAACTCTCATGTGTTTGGTGATGGAATTGAAGAAAAAGAAGCTAATGATACAAGTGCTAAAAGCTTCAAGAATAGAGGAGAAGAGAAAAGGTACAGAACAAAATCGATGAGGTTCAAGCCCGAACCGAATCGCGGCCGTTGCCAAGCCGCCGTGCCGGTTTCTATTCTCTTGGATCCCCTTCCATGAGCAGCAGCTGTCGCTTAGTCCTCTCCAACCACCGGGAAATTTAACTATTTATCACTTTTAGGCTTAACAATTATTTAAATATCTTTTTTATATTTGCACTTAACTTTTTCCCTCTAAGGTGATGACTTTTAAACTATTTGTCACTTTTGCTTATGTGAGAGCATCTCCAACAAAAGCTCTAAACGGTTTCCTAAACCCGAAGCTCTAAACGGTTCCCTAAACCTGGTTTTTGTTTCAATAAAGTCTATATATATAGATCCTAAAAGAAAAAGGTCCTCAAAAATCGTTTTTTCGTTCTCAAAATTGAGAAGAGCGTCTGTTCCCAAAACACTCCAGCTCATGTGTTCTGTTAAAATTTTTAGCCGCGCCAGGCCCTCTCATGAGCGAAGCAGATTCACTCTCCCACGAAATATTTCCAACGTATAGAGATGGATGAAGCCGACGCCTTCTTCGTCATCCTACTCGGCACATACGGAGCCGTGGTCGTCTCTGTGTAGTCGTGGGGAGGAAAAGAGGCGGCGGCGGCACGCCGGACGGGCTGCGCGGCGTCGGACGAGCCCGGTGGAGAGGGAGGGCTTGTGGTGGCCGGCGACAGCGGTCGGGGCTGTGGCGGCGGCTGCTGCTGCTCCATCTGGGGATTAAGGCAGGCAGTAATCCTTCCTACCATTTTTTTACCATGTTCTCAGTACACAAAATTTACCATGTTCTCAGTACACAAAATTTCAGTTACTGCACTTTGTTTCTGGACATGAATATGAACCTGCAATGTTGTCTGATGGGCTATAGATATTGCACTTTGTATCGTGTATATAATATAAAAAAAATGCTCTGGTACTTGATCATTATATTTCCATATTTTTAAAGAAAAAATGGATGGTGAATTTTCTAATTTGTTTGTGGGACCCAGATAGTTATCAAATAGGAAGTTTTCGTAGAATTTTGATTTGATGCTCTAAATATTTGGATGATTTTTTATATACTTTTTTAAATAATCTTATAAAATCCTCTTGAAGATGCTCTCACATGCCAACATAGCAACCTAGGGTAAAAAATAATGTGAGACCCACTAGTCAGTCTCTCCACTCCCCTAATCTCTCCCTTCTCCGGTTGACCAGGTGGCGGTGCCGGGTGAAGAGGCCCAGGCATTGCCCAGAGTGGAGTTCGACGGCTGCAGCGGCCCTCTCCCTGATGGCAGTCAGCACGGGTGATGGGCGCATGACGGTCCCAGACCGACGACGTGGTGAACAGGCGGCAGAACCATGCCGTTCTTCCGCCTCGACGCGCTCACACGACGCCCACTCCGCCTTTGCGCGGTCGATTCTAAGGGCACCACACGCCTGGTTGACAAGGGGAGCACCTGTCACCGACAACGTGGAGCATGCCACAGCAGGGCCGGAGTGGAGTTCGACGGCCATGGCGGTCCTCTCCCCAGCGGCGGTTGGCGCAGGCGACAGGCACGCAGCGGTCCCAGATCAGCGACGCGGCGCTCGAGCGGTGGCAGCAGTGGTGGATGAGGCCATGGCGGCGGCAGCGGTGGCAGATGAGCATGACCCACACTATGGTGTCCCTGGCTCCTCGGTGGCGCCCCCGGTCGCCACGCCCGTGCTTGTGCTGGTCGCATTCGGCACCATTCCACACCGCACTGTCTCCCGCTTCCTCTTCGCTTGGATGGCCCGTGGTGACGGCGGCATCGTTGCCATCGACGGAGGCGATAGCATCTTTTACCGTTGTTCCTTGTCCCTACCGCCGCACGCCGCCGCCTTCACAGGCCTATAGAACCCACACCTCCTCCCCATCCTCTCCCCGAACCCCGCCGTGAACACCACCATCGGCAACGGTGCTTATGTCGGCATGCCAACCACGATTGCTGATGACTTCATCCCGAGCACCCAAACTCAAGAAATCTGATCTTGTGGAAGAGAGGCAGGTATCGTCGCTGGTGGGTGAGAGAGACAAAAGAAGTGGAGAGATTGACTAGTGGGTCACACATCATTTTTATCTTGGGTTGCCACGTTGGCATGTCACATGAGCAAAGTGGCAAATAGTTAAGAAGCCACCACCTTAAAGGGACAAAAAAATAAGTGCAAATATAAGAAGACATTTAGATAATTGTCAAACCTAAAAGTGTCAAATAGTTAAATTTCCCTCTCCTTTGGGCTGGCTTGGGCCAATGCTCGGTTCTCACCCGGAATGCAAGATGGCAAGAGGAACAGCTCCGCAAAGAGAAGAACAGAATTCGATCAGCTCTATGTAAACCCTACTTAATTATTTCTATAGGCAGTAATAATCCAAGCTGACCCGTAAACATTTATCCATTCCCATGTAATTAAGTCTTAGCAAGTAACTGATACTTCGTCCATTTTCTTTATATACGTTGTTGGTTAGTTCCAAGTTAACTAATCAATGTCGTATAAATAAAATTTGAATAATTGCACTACACTCTTAAAATTGATACTACTGATCTTTTATTTTATTTTGGATCGCGTAGCACCTGTCGGATTACGTCGTATAATCTACATGGATTTTTATCGTTATTCTTGCTGATCATAATCTACGTGAATTTTTATCGTTATTTGTCACTCTTAAATATGATAAACATATGATAGACATATGAGGATCTATATGTTATGATTACATGAGTGATAAACAGTTAAACATAAATGACAAATAGTTAAACGAAGAAATATCAAGTGAAAACTATTAATAAGTGAAAAATCATGAAAATCATATATAAAAGTATTGTAAATTCATGAAAAAAATTACTAAACATAGATATAGACATGAAATACATTCATACCAAATTTTAAGTCTAAACTCAATTTTATTTGAGAAAAAAAAACAAATTTTAGATGAATAGTGTCGACTTTGTTACTATTTATCTGACATTTTTTTACTCCATAACAAAATTGGGTTTGAACTTGAGATTTGATGATAATTTATTTTATGTTTATATCTATCTCTAATATTTTTTATGAATTTATACTACTTTTAAAGGGTTTTTATTTATCTAATGATTTTTATGGGATATGCCCCCTAGTTAAATAGCCCGTACATATGAGCTTGCTTGGGTCCAAATTGCTATGGGCCGATTTGGGTCCAAAGGCGATTGTGTTACGGTGAGGTTATATGAGGGAAACGTGGATGAACAGATGGTGTATTCTTCCAGCCACCTATGTGTGCCTCGAATTTTTGGCATTTTTAATTTTATTTTTTAAAAATTTACAAAACTAATTTTTGAATTTAAAAATTTACAGATGTCTTCTCCCGCTCTCTCGGGAGTGCGTGATTGGAAAACGTCCTTCCGTAAGGCGTATTATCCGATGTGGCGGATGGTCGTTGGGTGCCGTCTGCCGCGCGGAAGGAATTTTGCAGGCGGCCCCCTTCCCGTCCTTAGTAAGGGCGGTTTTTCACCGTGCACGGGGAGCCGCCGCAAAAGGCCGCCGCCCAGGTATTTTTGTAGGCGGCCCCTTCCCGTCCTACCAAGGGCGTTTTTCACGTGCATACAGGGGGCCGCCTACAAAAATGGGCGGCCGTCGTGGCAATTTTGCAGCGGCCCCCTTCCCGCCCATACCAAGGGCGTTTTCACTGCATACGGGGCCGCCAAAAATGGGTGGCCGCCGTGGCAATTTTGCAGCGGCCCTTCCCGCCCTTTGGAAGGGCGTTTTTGTCTGCGCGCATATATAGCCGACGATCAATGATTTTGTCCTCATTTACACCTTCCCAAATCCAGAAAGAACAGATAGAGGTCGGGAAGAGGAGGAGCGCGGCGAAGCCCCGTTGGATTGCGTACTTCATCCGAGGTAAATGCAATATCCCGTTGTTATTTTGTTTGTTAGTTAGTATGTAAATGCAATATTAGAAAAATATAAATTTGTAATATTTGAATAGGTATTGAATATTTTGTTATAGATTTATAAAACAGATGATTTAATTTAGATCAATTTAGATAATTTAATCGACAGTAACATAGGTAGAATAGATAGATCAACAAGGATAATTTAATGGACATTAACATAGGTAGAATAGATAGATGAACTTAGGTAGAATGTGTTTGGATCTAAGTATAAATTATGTGAGTAGATGGTAAGCACTATAGAAAATCGTACGTATAATTTCTTTGATAATCAAAATATGTGTAGATATAAAGTACGATTTAATTGAATTTAGTTTACAAAATTTGGCAAATTGAAATGAACGAGGTACGATTGGCGGTAGATGAAACGAACAAATCGATTCGGGATATTTTAAGATGTAAACCAGAGAACATATTGTTAAAGAAATTAAGTTAGGCACAGAATCATCTAGGCAACATATTCGTAGTATGGAATAAACTCAGTTTCAATTTGTTTGTCAGGCACTATGGCAAGTAAGATCATATTTCAGATAGTTCACGGTGAAGGCAACGTTAGATACGGTCCAGAAGGTGTAGATTTGTCAGAATTTAGGATGAAATCAAAAGGCATCGATAGGCCAGGCGAGAAAACATTTGAGTCAGTGTATAGTTGGTTGCTACGTGGATTTAAAGTGGATACAAGAGTGAACACAATGTCTCTATCCGTTGTAGTAAGTCGTTGTCTCTATCCGTTGTAGTAAGTCGTGCAACAGAAGGATATTATTGGGAACTTATGCCTATAGATAACACTGAGTCGTGGAGACGTTATGTGGACATGGCACTTGAAATGTCCTGGCCCCTTGTTATTTTTGTGGCACTGCACGAAATCGATAGCAGTAATACAATGCAAACAGAGTATGGCGAAGGTCCGAGCAATGAAGCAAGCTTAGAGGAGGCGATTGGCGTGACGGACGAGGGGGAGAGAATCGAAGCAATTGTTGACGAAATAGAGAGGGAGGATTCTGAAAATGAGCAGGCGGAGGGTGATGAATCATCGGACGAGGAAGAAGATGTCATGCCCGTCGATTGGGAAAAAGCTGATTTCTCTCAGCTTGTTATCTCGGAAGGGCAACATGTTTCATTTGAATACAAGGATAACGAGGTCATCCAGGGTGCTAGGTATGCTCATAAGAAAGACATGAAAGAGGCAGTGAAGCATTGGGCGGTGTCTTTGCATAGAGAGTTTAGGGTGGTGAAGTCTACGAACTATGTGTATGATGTGAAGTGTATGAAGGATGATTGTCCGTGGCGCGTTCATGCAACACAGATTTTGAACCTGGCTCCATTATTAGGCACATTGAGAACAAATTCAAGTACACTATTAGCTATGCGAAGGCTTGGAGGGCGAAACAAAAGATATTGGAGATGAGGTATGGCACATTTGAAGCATCGTATGACAATTTACCTCGTCTATTAGCCACCATTGCTCAGAGAAACCCCAATACCTACTATGACATTCAGACATTTCCATCATCTACTGATTCGAGCAAGAGCGTGCTGCAAAGAGCCTTTTTCTCGATTGGTGCTTGCATCAACGCATTTATGCACTGTTGCCCTGTGCTGTGCATAGATGGAACCTTTCGAGGGCAAATACGAGGTCGAATGACGCGCGATTGGAGCAGATGATGGGAACAACCAGGTATTACCTATGGCGTTTGCATTTGTCGAGAGTGAGAACACCGAAAGCTGGTATTGTTTCTTGGAGAGAGTTCGATGCCAAGTCGTTCGTATGAGGCCCAATGTTTGTCTCATACATGATCGTCATGCCGGCATGCTGAGGGCAATCGACTATCTTCAGAATGGTTGGCCGGAGAGGGGACTTTCAGCTAGGTGGCATGATGTTAGGAGTAGGTGGTGCATGCGGCATATGGGAGCCAATTTCTACAAACAATTCAAGAACAAGCACCTGATGGATCTATTCAAGAGGCTATGTGGTCAAAATCAAGAGAAAAAATTCAATGAGATGTGGAGAAGGTTGGATGAGCTGACAACGAAGCAAACCGACGAGCAGTCTCATTTGCCACAGGTTGACGAGCCTGAAGTACCTCTTGGTCCATTGCATAATGACCCGCCAACAATGAGAAGGAGGTCTGCACCATCAATACGTAATTTCTCCCACTGGATAGAGAATGAACCGAAAGAAAAGTGGTCTCTGTTGTATGACACTGACGGAGCTTGATATGGTATAATGACAACGAACCTGGCCGAGGTGTACAACTGGGTGATGCGAGGAGTTTGAGGCTCCCATTGGTGGTATTGTGGAATTTATCCTTTATGGCACTCAGTCATATTTTAGGGATAGATTTAAGAAAAGATCTCCTTTAATGGTCGATAACAACATTGTATTTGGCAACGTGGTGACGAAATATATGCAAGACAAAATTCTAAAGGCTATGAAGCACAGAGTAATCCCCCAAGGAACCCAAGTTCTTCGGTACGAGATCATGTGTGTCGATAGGAGAAGGCGCGGCATCAACCGTGTTCAAGCTGTGCAGGAATGTGTGCTTCATGCGGATGGTGGTTGTAGCTGCAGCTGTATGAAGCCGAAGCTTAGACATCTGCCTTGCTCACACGTCCTTGCCGCAGCTGGGGACTGCGGCATAGTTTCATATATTTATTTGTCACCATACTACAGGAAAGAATCAATTTTTCATACATGGAAGGAGGAGATATATGGTTTTGGGATATCTGGATCGTACACAACACTGCGGCCACAAGTGTTCTACATTTCAGATCCGTCGAAGTTAAGGATTAAAAAGGGACGTCGTCGGTCGAGACGCATCAGAAACGACATGGACGAGTCGGAGGCCGGGGGAAGGACCCTACGTTGCAGCAAATGTGATGAGCGCGGACATACATACAAAAAATGTCCGAAGAATTCAGAAACTTCAACCGTCGCAGGTTCAGGGCTTTCTGGACAGCCCTCCGAAGGTAGCCGTCCATCTGGAGAAGGAACAACAACGAGGCGACCACGTCCTAGACGTGCTCGTGCGGCGACTACGTCGTCTGCTGGCGATGCAATGTGTTGATTATTTTGTTTGCTCCTTTCAATCTAGTGGTGATCCGATATTTGTAATATTTGTCATGTTGTTGTCATTTGTCATGCGTGTAATATTTATCATTGTGAGACGTAAACTATTTTATTGTTGTTGTGATACTTATATGTTGTGTTTGGTAGTTTGAATTAAGACGTGCACTTTTTTGTAATGTTGAGATATAATGGACCATTTATGTCATGTATTCATGTTGTTTTGTTTTTTCTTATAAATTGCTTATTAATCTATTCATGTATTCATGCAGGTATGGCGGACGATACACCGGCGCTTTTCAGCGGACAGGTCGACGGGTGCACGAGTCGTACTTGTCGGCGGTGCGGGGTGCTCATGACCACCTTTCGTCCACGGCCGTCGCGCGAGTTGTTGCGTGTCGATCCGCGACACGTCCAGCGGTACAATCAAACTCTTTTCATTTATTGCAAGAATATTATGCTTGACACTAATATTACACTATATGTATGATATGCAGGTTACGTGAGTCTGGCCTGATCGCTCTTTGCAGACTTGTTGAGGCGCGTGCCGACGAGCATGACCAGGCGAGACGGTGGGATGCGGACCGGTCCCTGATAGCTGCTTTGGTGGATCGGTGGCGTCTGAGACGCACACCTTCCATCTTCCTTGTGGGGAGATGGCACCGACGCTGTAGGACGTCTCGTACCTGCTAGGGCTACCACTAGCCGGAGAGGCTGTCGGGCCTGTGGATGCTATTGGTGGATGGAGTGAGGACATCACTGCATGATTTGCTCAGGTGATGAGGCTACCGGGGCTCCCAGCTGTTCAGGCGATCTACCCTTACACGATCACCGGGCCTACGAAGACTTGGATTATGCAGTTCACAGTAAGTTAACTTGAAGACTTCGGTATTTTTCATTACATCTTATGTTTGTTAACATGGTTTTCTCCTTTGTAGGCCGACAAGCTCCACCCCGACGCCGACGAGTACTCGTGCGACGCTCGTTGGAGGCGTACCTTCTTTGGTTGTTCGGTGGGTGATGTTCACCAACACGTCGGGGAACACTGAGAGAGGGGCTGATCCACTACGCCCGGTCGATAGCGGACGCGGAGATAGGCTTCGTGCCTCGGTGGAGTTGGGGTTCGGCGATCCTCGCAGCCACCTACCGTGGGCCGTGCGACGTGTGCACGAAGACGGATCCGGGAGCGATCTTCACAGGCTGCCCCCTTCTGTTACAGCTTTGGGCTGCGGAGCGGTTCGCGATCGGCCGACCGGTCATCGACACCTCTCCTTACGACGCAGCACCCGTGTTCGAGAACCCGGCCGACGGGCCTACGATGGGCTCGTACTGGTTTCGACGCAACGTAAGTAAAAAGTCATATTTCTTTCAAATATTCAAATTGTGTTAAACAAAACTTGTAACCACTTGATTATTTTATTTTCGCAGGCGTCGTTACGCCCACGCTCGGGTGAGACGGAGCTACCCGGACTTCGTGTTCGAGTTGGACCGTCTCCAGCCTTACGACGTTGTCTGGGAGCCATACACGCAGCAGGCGGTCGCAGCTCGGGCGCCTCTAGGCCTCTCGACGTTGTGCACGCGTGACTCGGCCTACTGGATGACGTTGATCCCAATGGTGTACGACATCACCGTCGAGCCTCACCGCCTGTGCCGAGTGATGAGGCGCAGGATCGCGCAGGGATTCCCTAGTCGTACGGTGCCGTTCCCCACCAGACCACCAGTGAGTATTTCTATTTCAACTTTACTACTATTGTGTCGAATGAAATGGAACTATAGTCGACCTTTGCTATGTACGCAGGTTGTCTCGACGGGGACAGCAGGGAGGCTCCCTCTGGGAACCACGTATGCAACAATACGTGGCGGACTGGCTGATAGCCACCGAGGAGGTGATCGGCGAGATCTACGGCCACTCCGATGAGAACTACACCGCCTACCTTCGGTGATACCTACCACGGACGCGTCCGCGAGTAACCTTCACACCGGCCGCGCAGCAGCAACACCAGGCAGCAGTCACGGACACCTACCCCAGGCACCGAGACCAGGACTACTTTGTTGGGGTACGTCATGATTTCTCAGCATTAAAGCCTTTGTACGTCATGATGCTTTTTTATTGGAGCGAAGAACCTAACTTGTTTCGATTTTTGTAGCCTGACGCCGCACGGGCATTGAATGCCGAAATCGACTCGATGATGCTGAGGCTGGACAACAGGCATTCACCTGAACGACATGGAACAGAGGATGACCTTCCAGCGGATGCAGACGACGGCACGTTCGATCTTGCGGATCTTCTCTTGTCGTTCAGCCATCGACGCGGTTCCTCCACAGGGTGCTACAGGTCCACGTCCACGTGGTCTGGTACCAGGATGGTCACCACACGGCGCTGGTGCTTCCACAGGTTAGTTCCACTAATTTTCATTATGTCAACCCTACAACGTGATCTAACAAACCGAATATCGCGTAGGTCCGACGCTACCGAGAGGGGATACGGCAGGCGCGAGTGGATCGTCGATCCCTCGTCCTTTCGCTACTCGGCCCAGCACTGCGAGCTTTGCTGGAGCGAGTGGATCCTCCGTTCCTCGTCCCCTCACTCAGCCGGGAGGTGAGCAAGCGTCGTCCGACGATTAGTTAACACTTATTAGTTTAAGTCACTGATGCTTCACATTGCTTACATACAGGAGGATTCTACTCGGCGGGGATTTTCCGCTCGGGGGCTTCATCGTCGCAGGCTGGCGGGTCCGGGGGAGGCGACGAGGGGGGGTCAGGTACGGGCGACGACTTCGACGACCTGGAGGACTCAGATCGGGACGTTCTCGCCTCCTCTCAGCTCGGTGGAGCACCTCTACCACAGAGCCAAGACCCACCACAGGAGACGCCCGCGCCGGATGTCCGTGCTAGTCGTGCCGTGCCCCCAGACAGGCTGACGTACTCTCAGGGGCACGTCAGAGCACAGCCTAGGAGGGATAGGGGTAAGAGGCCTCGTTAGTAGCTTCTGTGTGCAACAGTTTGTACAAATTGTAATTATTTATTTTGTGTTTGATGTTTGTATATATTTATGTCTGTTCGTCGCACTCACATGTCATGAGATCCTTCCGTATCGTTCGCTGCATAATACTCTTACTAACGACAAAAAACTTTTGGCCCGAGTTAGACCGCACGAGACATCGCTATCGCTTTTGCCCGTGATAGTCCTGCACGATACGTCGCTATCAACTTTTGCCCCGTGACAATCCTACACGATACGTCTCGTTCAGTTGTTGCCCCATGACAGACATAAACGATACATAGATGTGAACCTTCACCTCCCTGCACTATATATTGCCTAGATCCGAATACGAGCTCTTCAAATCTGCATTCTCTTTTCTACATTTACTCCTGCAATGAGATCTTCATATCATCCATTCCTTGAGCGTCTCCACTGGCGACTCCATCCTTTGAGCGGTTTTATTCCACCATGGTGTGACCGTCCGTTATGCCAATATGGAGATGGCTGCATACTTACGTCGTCCCTCCTCACTGAAACCAGGGAGAGACGATTTTTCCAATGCGCCAATATTGATCAGGTATGGCTTAACTGCAATGCTTTCATCTACAAAATCTTCACGCAGAAAACGCTAACTTGATTGTACATCGTTTTAACACCTCATGCAGGCATATCGTCGGGTGTGCAACTTCGTTGAGTGGATAGATACGGAGAATCCACGAACCGATGGAACACGTTACTACCCACTTAGCGAAACAAGGTCAGACTACCTTCGACGGAAGGCTGAGTACCAACGTCGAGTTTGCGCTGAAGCTTTGGACTGGCCTATGGATCAGCTGGCACTACCCACATGGCGGGAACGTCCAGAAGGCCACTGTGGTCTACGTTGCCAGGTGGTAAGATCAATAAGACAAGCAACTAGAGGACAAAGATGCTTCGTGTGTCCCGAGATTGCGGATGACGATTTTGTCGTGAGTATAATTTTTCTTTCTTTAACCTTTTCACTTGTTCCATTTTCTAACCCCAAACATCAAAAATGTGCAACCAGGAGGATGTACGTCAGTGTCCATACGAAGATTGGATCGATACGGTTAAACCTGCTTCGATCGGTCAGACGGTAACACAACCTGAGTCGACTGAACAATTCATTCAGGCTTGGATGGAGTACGAACATCGCGTCGAAATCACAAGCTTAGCTTGGAGGAACAACCCACTGGGTTTCCCTAAATGGTCGGAGCGTCCCATGTGCGGTTGTAGGGATCGTTGCAAGATGGCTACCTCCTTTGAACCACGAACATATGGTCGGAGATATTTCATTTGCCCCAACTTAGACAACGACTTCGTTGTATGTCTTTCATTTTATCAATTCTGCAAACGTCTTCGCTCTAGTGGCTCTCTAACTGATTACATGTGTTTCTTTACCAGGGCATTCAAAGGAGGTGTGGATTCACCAGGTGGATCGACAATGTCATTCCTCAATATAACGGTCTAAAGGTAACTGAATGTGAAACTCAAAAGGAGTACAACGCCGAGAAGGAAAGAGAAAATTGATGACAAGCTTATCACCCTTGAACGGTTTCGTAGGTAGCCGAGCCTTGACTCGTCGGGGATGAGTTAGTTGTATTGTATCATCCGTACCTAATGGGTTATGTAACAGTGTGACAAACAACTGCTTAACCATTGCTACTAAGTTAACTTGGTTAAAACAATATGTTCACAGGTAATGCAAACAACATATGTACGATACCTCGAACATTTACACTTGCAACAATATTTACATTTGCAACAATACGACGATAACATTTACATTTCAAACAATACGATAAATCAAATGGACGGTTACATTTGCAACAATACGACAAATCAAATGGATCGGTTACATTAGCAAAAAATACAACGATAACATTTTACATCTCAAACAATACGAGAGACGGTCGGTCGATGTCGATTAGGGTTGCCGATTAGGGTTTAGGATAAAAACGCCCTTTCAGAGGGCGGGAATGGCAAAAAACGCCCTCTGCAAGGGCGGGAAGGGGCCGCTGCAAAAGAGCGAAAAACGTCTTTGGTAAGGGCGGGAAGGGCCACTCTGCAAAAATGCCGAGCCCAGCCTTTGCGAGCGGCCCCAGCACATGAAAACCGCCCTTACCAAGGGCGGGAAGGGCCGCTTGCAAAATTCACCGCGCGGCGACGGCACCCAACGGCCGTACGCCACGTCGGATAATACGCCCTCTAGGAGGGCGTTTTTCAATCACGCCCTTCCAAAGGCGGGAGGAGACTAGATCTGTAAATTTCAAATTCGGAAATTAGTTTTGTAAATATTTAAAAAATAAAATTAAAAATGCCAAAAATTCTGTGTGCCTCTAGATAAGCAGTTTTCTCCCTCAGCTTACTTTTTCTTATTAATTAAGTTTTTCTTAGAAATTTATTTTGTAGATCATAAAAAATTTTCAGAAAATATCTGATAATTATTTTTTTCTTTTAGCTAACACCATTATTTCTGATAATATCGGTCAATTTGCAAGTCATCATATAAATGATAAGTATCCACACGATCCTTGCTTAAAAGAAAAACGAGGCTAAATAACCCCCATTAACTTCTTTTTATTAAGAAAAGTCAAATGGAGAAATAGGAACTAGAAAATATGCCTAAATAATTCCCATTAATTTTTTTATTAAAAAATTAAATGGAGAAAAAGAACCGCAACGAGAACTCACACCAAGAAAATATTGGACTGTACAAGTGAAACGTCAGCCCTTCTCCATTTCTTAGGGATTTGGATAAAATGTTAAAAGCATATAATCACTATAATATTAGAAACAAGAAGCTTGGGGTTAAAATATTCTTAGCCCCTCAATCCAGTAGATATATCTTGCCACATGTCACCTACGGTATATGACTTAAAAATCCAGTGTCATTGTTTCATTTCTAAATACCTCCTATTCTTGACCTTATTGCAATGCTCACAAAATCACTACCATACTACAGTTCCAAAGTCTTGGGTGTACGATGGCGAAAGTTACACGTTCGTGGCTTCATGCAAACCCTCACTCCTCGATATCACTCTCTAAAATCAGCTACTGAATGATGACTTTCATGGACGTTATGAAACTACTGCTATATATCAATCTCCTCTTCCCTCTACGTATATACCTACCCTCACTTAGTCCTTAGAAATATCTCTAAAGTTCTCTAATTAAGACATGCAATGTCTTTCACTTAATTAGTTTGCTAATTGTACAGCTGATCATAGGTTGCAACAGCATGGTTGGACAATGTTCATCTCTTGATTCTGAACATTTTGTGTGTGTTCTCCAAAACATTAAGTACACATGATTACAATCCCCACTTTCTGATTTATGTGTATATTGGAACA
The DNA here is from genome assembly GCA_019925245.2 of Oryza australiensis. Taxonomy (NCBI): domain Eukaryota; kingdom Viridiplantae; phylum Streptophyta; class Magnoliopsida; order Poales; family Poaceae; genus Oryza; species Oryza australiensis. The sequence goes on along the minus strand of JAIFGZ020000565.1, from coordinate 395,580 downwards.
GTGGTTAGTATGAATTTTTCGTTGTTTTTTTGTGTTGGGTTGTATGTGTTAGATTGGGTTTCGATATCTATAGGTCGGTACACATCAGTTTATGCTATCACACAATGGTTAGATGGGTTTGAACTTCTCCAATTTCCTGGTAAAACAACCTCTATTCTTATTGGGAAATGTTGCTTTTACATAAAGGGTATGAATGTATGGTGGCCTCTCACAGTCACAACACAGTACCAAACATCAAATGAGTGTGGAATTGGGCAAAAGAAGAAAGAGACAAGTGGCGCAATGACTAAAGTAAGAAGAAAATTTGACAACCAACTGTTATTATTAGACAAATTTCTTGTTTTGCGGCGTCAAAATAGTACTGGACGAACTTGATTTTTTTTCGAGAGATACTGCAGCATTTTGAGTGCTTTTTATATAATTATTGTATGCACGTATATCACACACATTTGCGTGTATATTGTATCCAGAAATGAAATTAAAAATATATTAGGAATAGTTAAAGATCAGGTAGCCAAGAACACAGTAATAGCATATGCTATCTGCTCCGATGGCAACAGAAGCATCCACGTGATCTCATCACAGATTGATTGATTGCACCTAGATCCAAATAAACAAAGAGCACAAGGTCAAATCTTTAGCCACTCAGATCCATCAGCCTAGCTACTAGTCACAAATTGATACGGCATCAAGCTCAAAATCCAGTTCTTTCCAAGAAAGATTTTCTTGGAGAATCCGGGCCGGCCATGTCAACCGCCGGCGCCGGCGGTGGAGCAGGCGGCTACCGGCGCGTCACCGTCAGGTCCGTCTCCTGCAGGGGCGTCAAGGCCTTCGTCCCCTTCCAGAAGCCACCGCTCTACGTGGCCGTGTCGCTCGCCGGCCGCAGGGAGAAGACGAACGGTGACCCCGATGGCGGGGAGAACCCGGACTGGGACGGCGCCGTCTTCGCCTTCGACCTCTCCGACGGCGGCGGCGCAGCGGCGGATGGCGGGGTACTCGGGGACGATATGCTGCAGTTCGAGGTGAAGGCGCAGGTGCCGCTCCTCGGGAACAAGCTCGTCGGCAAGGTGTCCGTGCTGCTTGCCGACCTCGTCGGCGGCGATGGTATGGCGCCGCGGCATGTGAGCTACCAGGTGTGCGCCCCCCCGACGGCAAGGCGAACGGCAAGCTCAGCTTCACCTACGCCATCACCGGCGGCAGCCGCGCCGGCGCGTATCAGCAGCCGCAGCAAGACCCAACCTCTTGCTGCGCGCCGTCGCCGCCGTCGGGTACGCTGTATCCACCTCCGGCGATGGCAAGCTCCGTGCCACACATCAGCGGCAGCAGCAGCTACCCGCCGCTGGCATCGCTGTCAGCTCCAACGTCATCTCCACTGTACCCGCCGCCGCCGAGCAGCTACCCTCCTCCTCCCCCACTACCGCCGCCGCCAACGCCGGATTCGCACTTCCCGGCGCAAAATTTCCCACCAAACAGCAGCTACCCACCACCGCCGCCACCACCAAGCAACTTCTACCCGCCACCGCCGGCCGGCTACCCGGCGCCAAGTTTCCCCTCTCCGACGAGCACCTACCCGCCGCCGCCGGAATCAGGCACACGGTATCCACCACTGCCAAGATCGGCGCCATGCTCCGATTGCTCACTCGACCGTGCATTGCCGTCGTACATGTCGCCGCCACCGGCCGTCGCCTACCCGCCGCCCTCCGGCGTGCCGTGCTACAATCCGCCGGCGACGTGGCTGCCGGAAGAAGCGGCGGGAGCGCCGTACAGCTTCTACCCCCAGCCCGGGACTCGCTACTTGTAGATGATGAATCTGCAAAATTGATTTGAGCGTGCGTCGCATCACAAATTCACAAGTCGAATTGAATTATGCTTTTCATTAAAAAAAGAAGAAAAGAGTTGAATTCTGCAAATTGACTGTGAATGCTTTAATCGCCAGCACGGCAAGAATGATTGATCATGTGGATTTGTGAGCATGTCGGCTGGTTGTGATCAAGATCAATTGTGAATGCTTAGTTTGTTTCTGGATTTTTTTTTCTCCCCTCCATATTAAGCTGTAAATTTTAAATTTTAGGACCTGTTTGATATGGTTTTTATTATATGATTTTATGATTTTAGATTCGATTCTTCATATCGATTCGGAGAGAATCGAATCGATATAATAAAATAATAATTAAAACAATATTGATGATTTTCACGTGATTTTTGAGAGAAATTGGTTTCGGTGATTCAAGGAGAAATTGTTTTTAGGTGATTCTCATTTCTACATGTAAAGCTGTTGAATCACATTTTTCTTATAATCAGTTGCACAATAATCCGTTTGACAAAAATTTTACTGATTCTGTCGAGAATCATAGAGGAGAATCTCTGTCCCTACCAAACAGAATGTAAAAAAAAATAAATCATATTTGGATCGAGCTCATCCCTATCAAACAGAGTGTAAAGAAAAATAAACCATATTTGGATCGAGCTCCTCCATATGGTCGAGGACTCGCATTTATCCACTGATAATCAAATTGGTGATATAGCAAAAAATAAATGCTTTGCTCTAAATCAATGAGTTTTCTCCTATTTTATTATTATTTTTAAATTTTAAAATCAACTATTTGTTTAATAAAAAATAAATAGTATTATTTAGACTAAGCTTATTAATTAATTTAATAAAATAAAAACTTAGTTTGTTTTCTGTTGTTTTAACGCACGTATATATAGATACATCGTAATGAAACTAGGTAGTCCTGATACGGATTAGCTTGCACGTGTTCATATGGTACATATATCTATAATTATTGTTTCTATCCAAAATTTTTATAATGTTTGGCTAAGAAATAAAGGGTCATGGTCTAAGTAATGATTTACCCCGGATTTGATTCAATTCCGAGGCTATCCCGCACCCAACACGAACCAGGTCTAAAATCTCTAATGGACGATCAGATACACGGCCCACTATGGGTTGATCACTTCCGTTTTCGGTTAATTGGTTGTTTTGGAAATTTTTTTTTTCCCAGCCTGTGCGATCAATTCGGCCCGTTACCAAATTTGGATGCACGTTTTCAGACTTTCTTTTTTGTAATTTTTTATGGGCTTCATTATTTAGCAGGTCGGCCCAATTCGTTCACACACACCAAATTAGGTTTTTTAGCAGGCTTACTATTTAACCTATGTGTATACACTTTGTATAGATACGTACGTATTCAAAGTATATATTTATATCTATATCTATAATTTATAACTATCTATAAGTAAAGTAAAGAGTGCTTCTACTCAAAATTTTCGTCCGCCTAAATATTTTGCAGAAAACCCTTTGGAGTGTTTATAAAATTAACCCGCAGTCCCAATGCTGAAAAAAGGGCCCCTGGATTAAAAAAATACATCCTGAGCCCCTCCCGTCCGTCCTCATCCGCGTCGCACCTATGCCCCTCCCTCTCGTCGCTGCTCGGAGCTTCCGCGCTACGCCTGCGCCCCCCTCCCGTCCCCATCCGCGCCGCGCCCTGACTTTACTCGTTGCAACGCATGAACACAGTTACGTGTGTGTATATATATGTGTGTGTTTGGTAAAATTTGAAAGAATTCGATGTGTTCTTTGAGAACTTTATATCTCTTTTGTTATTTCGTAAGCTCGTCATAAGTGATTTTTATGGTCCGATAACTATTCGTGGCCATATTTATTCTGCTTCGTATTTGTTCCATACCTTGTATCTGGGAGTATTCGTTTCCATTTTGATATTAAACAAACAATATGGAAACAAATGTCGTACAGACAGTTTCCGTATGTATCCGAGCTGTTTAATTTTATCGCTAATACAAAAGCCATATGAGTTATGTTTGATGCAATGATCCTCTTTTAAAACTGGTATGTTGTTGAATCTCTTCTTCCAATTGCAAAAGATTTTTTTAACTTTTTCTCAAGCAAGACGATAGCAGGGAGCAGGGTTTTATATTTCGGGCACCTGACCGTACCACGACCCGACGATAGCATGGTTTTTACACGAAAAATCATGAAAACCGTGATGAGATAAATTGTTGATTTCAAACCAATTTTGCCGTGACACGGTTTTCTTCTAAACCGTGCAAAAATCGCGCCAAAAACCATGAAAATCGTGATAAAAACCGTAAAACCATGCCAAAACCGCGAAAAACATAATTTAAATTTAAACCAAATTCAAATCCATGATGTACCGTGATTTTCGCTCAAACCACGTGAAAACCGCACGAAATTTATTTTTTATAAAAAGTAAATATATTTTATTTGATAAAATAATTTTTTAAAAAATTTTTAATTCACACGAAATTATTCAAACGAAAGAACTATAAGAATATTGTGCCACACCTCTCTGATAAGAGCGAAAACCGTGATGGTTTTCAATTTCGAAAACCATGGCTGAGAGGATAGTTGTACTGTAGTAGTACTTGTTTTCCCCTTGACATTATACAGTCTGCAAAGCCAAAGGACATATTGCGAGGGACAAACAGAACACGCTAGCTAACACAGTGAGGTGACGTAAAATATGGACGACGATCCATGACCGCAACCATCGGTAGCGTTAGGATGCATTATACTACCTCTCTTTGTACTCTATGTTTATATTATATTATAAATCATTTTAATTTTTCTAATTAGATTTTTTATTTTTTCCTAATTAGATTTTTATGTTTAATGTTTAATCAAATTTATAGAAAATTATACTAATATTTTAAACACAAAATAAATATATTATCAAAATATATTAAATATTATTTTTAATTTAATAAAATTAATTTGATGTTGTAAATTTTACTAAAATTTTATATAAAGTTGATCAAAATTTTGAATAGAAAAAAAGTTAAAATGAAAATGGAGGGAGTAGTATTGTACTACATGGTATTAACTTTTACTCATTTATTTTTCTTACGCGGATGTTTTTTTAACCGTTAAATGGTAAACGTAAACTATAAACGATGTGTTTTTTAAAACTTTTTGTTTAAAAATGTTGCTTGAGAAAAATAATCCCTGACCAGTTGCGTTGCTTAGTTAATCTTCTATCTGAACACACCCTGACGCCCTGACCAGTAGGGGAACCTGAAAATTACTCCTCCTCTACATTGGGCCGCTCTGTCTGACGAGGGATGCGACTGGTCCGGTCCAAAAGGTGAACCTCATTGGAGGATGAAACCAACTGGCCCATTAGACGCCCAAAACTTCTGGCCTTGCTGCCATCGGCTGAACTGCTCAAGCCTCTATATAGGTCCCACTGTAGTCTGTTTCTTTTATAACTGTGATTTTGTCTTTATCAACCAGTTTAATTGTGATTTTATCCTTGTTTTTTCAACTTTATGATTTTGTCCTCTTGAATTTGAAATGAAGTTGTCGTTTGTCCCTGGTTTGGATGGCTGTTAGATGATATTAAATAAACAAATTAAAAAATTACTAAATATATGAAATTAATGGGGAGAAGACCATATTACCCTACTATCCTTATCTCATCTCAGACTAGTCCATCCCTTCCACTCACTCACGCACGTTACAGGCGCTAAGGGCGGCGGCTTGAGGCGCTAGGGCACGGCGACGGCGGACGGCTCGGGGCGGCATGGCGGCGCCGGCTCGAGGCGGTGGCGGGTAGGGGCGCGGTGGGCGGCGGCGGCTCGGCACGACGGCAACACTTTCGTGGCCCGGGGGACAGAGGCGGCTTGGGGCGCTAGGGCTCACTGAAGAAGGCGACGGTGACGGTAGTTCGTGACGACGGAGGAGGCGACGCGCCATGCTTCGTTTTGAAAACATATGGGTAAATTCACAAAGTTAAAAAAACAGAGACAAAAACACAATTTTAATAAAAAATAAAAACAAATATGCAAGAGCCCCTTTTTTACCGTAAGCGTCAGCTAAACATAAAGACCTAGTCAATAAGTCAATAAGTCATGAAGAACGAAGGATGAAATTACTGCTCAAATCACCAAGGGATACGATTTACATTAGTTTTAACAGTTGGTGGTCGTTTTGTATCTGATTTTATGGTTGAGGATTATGAATAAAACTCGACCCATAGTTGAAGAACCTAAAGTAGACTTTATCAGTTAAGGGAGTGACGACCATATCCGATAAACAAGGCCCATTAGAGGACCAAAATTTCTGGCCCTTGCTTCGTTTGGGCTCAACACTTGAAGGCTCGATCTCCTCCTTCAATGTAGAATCCAACTGAGGCCATGGAGCAGGCCAAACCGGTGCAATGGCGTGAGCAACGCACACATTGTTAATCGCGTTGCTTAGTTAGTCATCAATAAACGAATGACAGCACTAGTAATGGACAATTACTCGATCGGTAGAAAGTGCAGGAGTAGTAGAGCAATGAACTGGAGCTCGTGGTTATGCTTTTTAGTTAACAAATCTGGTGGGCCTCGGTCAACGATGGCACAGCACAGTGCGCAGTTTGCTGCTGCATCGCGCTGCTGGTGAGTAGTATCAGCTAGGGTTTTTTAAATTGTTTTTCGAAATTTACCGTCGCCAAACGATAGAGGCAGTTATCGTGATAATCATGTGATTATCATAAAAACCACGTGATGTATATCGTGGTTTAAAAAACTAAAACCGTTATCACAATAACCATGATAATTACATAATTATTATATAGTTTTGAAAAACCCTGATACCATTATATCAGTAGTTGTAGCTGGGAGCATCCACCCACCAGGCAAGGCACCAGGCCATGTGGGGAGCAGGAGCAGGAGAGAGCACGCACGCCTATCACTATCGTACGCACGCACACCCGCACGCCCGCGAGTTCTATTCAGATGAGATACTAACTGAGTGTCGTATCTATCCACGATGGATGCATCGATATGCTGCCTACTCCATCCCCAGCACTCGCCTCTCGTCTCCTCCAGTCCTCCGGCCACCGTCTTACCGCTGGTTGTCTCTCCAGAGACCAGAGTTTCAACATCGCAGGGGCAATCAGGAATTCAGGATCGGAGGGACAAATGACCCAATGATCTATGATAATTTTTTTCAAGGGTACGGACGAATGAATCAGCACTCCTTCCGTTCAAACACCTGATAGGACATTTCCTCGTACCACGTTACTACTCATTTGAAAATATTCAAATTCGTAGTACACATTCAATGCGGTTTTCATATTTTAGGATGAAGATAATATTATAATACTTAAAAATGAATTTAAGATAGCTTTATGAAAAATGCATGTATAAGAATTGTACTCTCTTTGTTTCTCTTTGTTTCATATTTATAAGTTGTTTTGATTTTGGTCAAAGTCACAATGCTTTAAGTTTGACAAAATTTATAAAAAAAGAGTGACACATTGAAGATAGACAAATATTCAATAAAAATATAAAATATATTTAATTATGGATTCAATAAAACTAATTTGGTGTTATAGGTGTTAGTATATTTGTCTATAAACTTGCTTAAACTTGGAGTAGTTTGACTTTGGTTTAAGTCAAGACAACTTATAATCTAAAACAAGGATATAGTACCATTTAGGTACTCAGAGTAAGCTCTCCAAGTTAATTAAATTTTTGTTAATCTACTAAAAATGCTTCAACACCTCTCCAATCGATGGCCAAGCCATCCGACGCCAAAACCCTCTCCCCACTAGCTAAACTTGTCCACCAAAGTGACTAGCCAACAGTGGGCCTCGCATCCGCTCTCCCATCCTTTCTCTCTTTCTTTCTCATAGAGTTACGATGGCGAAGGTGTTGGTAGGGGCGGGATGCGACGGGTGGGCGTGGAGGCCGAGGCCGAGGCCGGCGGCGGTGATGTCGGAGGAGAGAGGCGGCGAGGTCCGGGCGACGGAGAAGCGCTGGGGGACTCCCCTCCTCGTCGTGACTCCCCTCGTCGCCATCCATCCTCTCAGTCTTCACTCTCCTCTTCGCGGCAGCGGCGGGGGCGACGTGACGAGGAGGAGCAATGGCAATGGCCTTCTCCGCCTACGCGCCGGGCAGGATCAGGCCGTCGCGCAGGCTTGTCTTCCCTACCACCAAGTCATCGGCATCGGGCGTCGCGCTCACCAGGCAAGGCGGCATCATCTCCATGGCCGCGGGAGACGCCCAGGCTCGGCTGAGGTGCGCGACGTCGTCGTTGGCGGCGGCGTTGTTGATCTCGCAGTCGTGGTTCATCTAGCACAAGAAGGAGGAGGGGATGGGAGGAGAGAGAGGGGATGGGAGGAGAGAGAGAGGGGATGGAGAAGAAAGAGGGGGAGGAGAAAGACAGGTGAGGTCCATAGGTATGTGGAGAGTTTGATGTGGATAGTCTGTTGGAGTGAAAGTTAAATTTGACTCTCTAAATTCTTATCAAACTGGCCAAATATGTATTTGAGAGTAAAAAATGATCACTCTGTTGGAGATGATCTCATGAAGATTGCCGTAGTTTTGTTTGGAGGAAAATAACATGGCCAAGAGTGCACTCTAACATTTAGGCTCCTTTTTGATATGTATTTTCTCTGTCTTAAAATAACTTTATTTTTATCACATCATATTTGTTTTAAAATAAATTTATTTTTAAATGTCATTATATCGGAATTATATCAAACTTTTGTGAAAGTGAAATATAAATATATTAAGAATATATAAAAAAATAAGTGTATTTAAATTTGATAAAACGAGGATATTTTAGTTATTTTTTATTGATATGTGTGGGATTGATAAAAAAATAAGTTTATTTCAGAAGAAAAAAATATATGAATGATACAGAAAACATGTGGAAAAATTGAAGCCATGGGACTAGTCATGGCTAAAAGTTCCAACTGGCCCACCCTTCACTTTACTTGCAATGCAACCATGGAGTAGTAATTGACTTTGACTATCTGAACGTGCACACGTTACAACATCCTGCATTCCTCTTCCGTTACTTTGCCCGAATCCAAGAGGATGCCGACTTGGCGGTGACGATCAGTTTGTAAAACAATAAAAGAAAAGAGAAAAGAAAAAGGAGAAGGGTAGAGATTAAACGTATACGTGTTGCTTGCTGATTGGCCCACCTAACCTCTCTCGGACAACCCCCCGTTCTGGCCGCTACCTTGTCCCGGATTAACCACCCTCCACACCTTTGACCAATGACCACGCATGCGGTACACGTGGCAAGCAATCCAGACCTGCATTGCATTGTCCCCTGGTTAATTACCCTGGCACTGATTAATTACCTTAACCTGACAGTAACATCACAGTGTATACTCTCCATTCAAAAGGTTAAGACCTATTATATTTTTGATTTTTCTTCAAAGATCTAAATCATATTTGTAATCATTATGTGTTAGATTAAATTGTTGATCAGAATTCATTGATTTTGTCGTATGATGAATACGTTAATTAATCCTTAATATTGATAATAAAAAATTGGTCTTAGATTTTTTTGATAAAAGGAGTCGTAAAGGACGGATATACCAGCGTAATCTTGTCAGCTGGCATTTTATCTTATGCTGTTATGATATGGTGACTAGCGTACACTTTAGGAGCATATTTTCTTATTATTTCACCGGGATTACTGTAAGTACAGTTATATACTCCAACTGTTTTTATAAGGAATATTATAACGTTAAAAAATTCAAAATTGTAACCTTTGACCACTAATTACTCAAATTATGAATATATTTGGTATGTAAAAATTGTACCAATAGAATTATATATTAATTTATTTTTAATGATATTTTGATTTTATAATATGTCTTATAAAAAGAAACGAAGGGAGTATACGTAACCAATGCAACGAAAAATAATTTCAAGATAAGATCTTTACATTTCTACCGTTAGTGGTCCAAACCAAACCTGAGTGATTATAAATGAAGGAAAGAAAACCTATACGGAGTAGCTAGTAATTTTGAAGTTATGTTTTAAATTTCAAAATTGATGTAGTAATTTATAAGCCACAGCTCAAACAAGCAATACTCCTAAATAAAAATCCAAGCAAAGTGGATCTATCTAGCTTACTTAATCATGTAGGCTTCACCTGGTTTTTGGTTTTTGCAGTGCACACATCATGTAAGAAATCATGCATATGAGTGGCTATTTACTCTATACATACATAGAGATCTCATATTACATATTGGCTACCAAGATATATCACAGATCTGTATATAATACTCCAGCATGGCCCCTCTACTGATTGACTATGCAGATAGTACAGCTAATTAGACGATGTGCTAGCTGTTGTATATTGCACAAGTTGATACTCTCTCTGACATAAGTAGGAGTACACCATAACCTACACATAATTAATTAATTAATTAATTAATTAATTAATTAAACAAATGTAGGTAATGGAGCAGATAATGGTGGCTGGAAGCCCGGATCCAAGGCCCCATCTTTGACTGTCAGGTCAAAATTGTGTGTGTGCTGACATTAGTGAGAACCTTTCTAAGCCAAACAGGCCATTATATATTCTAGATCCCACATGATTAATTATTTAATTTAAATTTCCATCTTAATTTTGATCAGTGATGCTGCCAAATATACAGTTAGCTACTGTGTTCAAACGAAATTTGTGATGTTGTCTTAATTGACTAACACTCTCACACCGATGTACAGATAGACCTATGATCCTTAGGTACGTGAACATGTGTAACGGAGTTTTCGATGGCTACGCTTAAAAACAATTTTTTCATTAAAGAAAGCAGGAGCACAAGCGACCCGTAAGTGCTACACCTATTCTAAAATCTCTGATTTCTCGTATTGTTTAAACTTAATTTTATGTCATAAAATTTAATGTTCGTAAAATCCAGAAATGAATGAACATATATATATATATCGTTTGGCTACTATATGGCGCGTTGCACAGCCCCATTCCGTGTGACATGGTCACTTAAATTAAAAATTCATAACTGTTTAAATTGTTCTACATATTAATATCGCCTTGTAGACCAAATTTTATATTTTTTGAATTTTTTACTATTTTATCGGATAGGTCAAAAAATTATTAATCCAACGATTTACGGAGTATCTATTTTATTGCATTCTTTCCTATCGATAAAATAGTAAAAATTTAAAAAATATAAAATTTAGTCTACAAGGTGATATTAATATGTAAAATAATTTGAACGGTTCGGATTTTTAATTTGACTTTTTAAATTAGAGATTCGGTCATGTCACGTGGAATGATGCTGTATGACGTGCCACACAGTAGTCAACTATATATATATATTTATAAAAGCAAAAGAAACCGTAACTTCTCAAAAACTTAAATTTCTCGTATATGTCGGCTACTCACCATCTGCTTCGTATAATCTACAATTCCATTAAACAAGACCTTAATTAGTTACATTTTACACCCTGAGCCCACCTACCATCGATAGCTAGCTCATAACTAGCTAATGTCCCACCGCTAGCAATAGTAGCGACTTGCTCAATTTCCTACTAAATAATGAAGGAGTTCAAGGCAAGCAAAGAAGTACCAACTTTGACCGGCGTATTAGCTCACTCAATTAGTGCACATGATTCCCGGTTTTCTTCCAGACAAACAGACATAAACACACTTAAGTCGCCACGTGTAAATATAGTCAATATTTCTTAACGAAATTGGACATATTATATTAATTAATACCAGAGATTACAACTCTGCCTATCAAAAGAAACAAATTAAAAAAAATCAAAAATAGAGCCAAGAGCCTTCATATCTTGAGATGTCACGAGAAATATAAACATACGAGCCACCCATAATACTGAACGACTACGACAAATTAAAAATAAATGAGTACATCAATGTTAACATAGAGCACCTCTCATTTCACAAAATTTCATATCAAAATTCACCGGCCGTGGGCCCTAGATCCACGTGTCATTGCATAACAAAATATAGCAATAAGCCCCTAGCTCACACTTACTCCATTAGTCTCAACATTGACAGGCTGTGGACCGGGCCCCACCTGCCGGCACTCTCATCTCTCACACACACCAAATTCTAATCAAAATAAAGCAAAGGGGATCATGATAGTGTCACGGCTTTGACCGGCTACTACCATTAATTAATTAGCTAGTAATTAATCCTTAATCAAAGTGGATTAGTGCTACTTAGAGTGTGTGATTAGCGCCGGATTTGGATCTGAATCGGAGCCGGGAGGATCAGTGAGCTGGAAGTATCATGCCCCAATTTCTGATTTTTTTTACCTCGGAGAACGTGCTCTCCTCTTTCTTTTTATTTTTTTCCTTTTATTCAATCTTGCCTTTAATTTTGACCCCGGTCAAACTGCTCCCATCTCGACATCTCATCGAACAAACGCACGCATCACATGCCACACATGCGTTTCAGTGTACAGTAACTGATCAAAATAATTACCGAGTTAACAGTGTAAACTTTGCTGAAAAGTTACTAAGTACCTTAGCTAACAAAGATACTTAGGCCTTGTTTGGGATCGCCCCACGAACTCGCTCCACAAACTCCACATGGAGCTCCCACGAAAACCTAAGCTTGTGGAAGCACTCTTTTAGCTTCTCTCACAACTCCTCTTTTTCCTGGAAATGCGGCGTGTGAGTCAACCCGAAACATGAAGCAGAGTAAAAAAAGAAAGCGAAACAGTCCTAAACAGGCCCTTAGTACTGATCAGGAACAAGATTACGTAATGCGTAGAGGCATATTCGAATCTTTCCTTCTCTTGATCCGCTTGGAACTCTGGTTAATAACGGCATAACGTAATACCACGCCGTAGTTATTTGGACTTATTTTTCTACGTACTTTTTACTTTTTCTTTTTGCCTAACGACCGTCATGATGAGCATTTTTGACTGGATTTTGTATTCGAATTCGATTTATTCCGGCTGACTTTGCTTCGGTAAAACGGCACCTGAAAATTCGTGCGTGCGTGCGTGCCTTGAATTATGCAGCATTGCAGTTTGACCAGGGCTTGTGCTACGTGCGGCGCAGAGATCTCGGTGAGTGAGTTTAGTGTGCACTGATCGATCAAAATATTTTCAAACGGTTTATGCCAAGTGGAATTTGAATTTGCTACGAAATCACAGTATTCATGTCTACAAAATTAAAATTTGTTTGTAATCAGTTTGGAAATTTGGATACCACTGTATTGCTGGACTCGATGGGCGCACACGGGATATGAAATTGAGAGGAAGCAGTTTAAAGTTTAAACAAACCAGAAACTGAAAAAGGGGAAAGCAAAAGTGAGTTGGAAATTTTGCCTGCCACCACCCAGCCTTGCGATTTTTTTTTCCTTTTCTGATCAGAATGCAACGAAAACCATGTACAAATTAGCACCAAAACTTTTCTGTAATTACAAATGCGGGACACAGCTGCTGCAGCAGCAGCTGCATCATCGCCTAAACCGAGCTTAATCATAATCACCCCCGTTAATTACTCAATTAATTGATCTGGCCTAGCCGGAGCACGCCACCGCTTCGCCATTGCCGCAGACGAGGGTGGTGGTGGTGGCGGTGGGTGTGTCCCGCCGGCGGCGGCTGCCGAGCCTGCCGAGGAAGGGGAGGCCTCGACCTTTTGATGATCTTCTGGTGGTGGCGGTGGAGGTGGTGGTGGTGGTGTCAGCGTCGGAGGCGGCGACGACCACTTCTTGGATGGTGTCCAGCTTTGGCGACCACCGCCGCGTCTTGCTGTAGCCGACGAGTTCCTCGTACTCCTTCTCCAGCTTCTTGTCCCCGCGCAGCACCGGCGGATTGGTGGCGGCGGCGAGGTCAGCGACCTTGTCGTCGGCGAGGAGGAAGTCGTCGGAGAACTTGATCTGGAGCGTGCCGGAGGCGGTGCGGAGGAGTTCGAAGGGGCGCTGCTGCTGCTTCTTGCCGTTGCCGCCCCGGTGGCCAGCGCCGGCGGCGGAGGTGGAGGCGGAGAGGAGGAGGAGGAGTGAGGAGGCGAGCGAGACGAAGGAGAGGACGGAATGGAAGAGGTGGGCGGGGAGGAGGAAGTAAGCGTGGCCGGGCTCCAGCTCCTCCCCGGGAGCCACCGCCGGGATCTTCTCCCCGATGAGCAGCGCGTCGGAGCGGCACACCAGGTGGCGCGGGTGCTGCTGCATCAGCTCCCTCGCCGTCACCGGCCTCCTGTACGTCTTCACCCTCCCGTCGCTACCCACCAGCCTCACCGCCGCCTTCTCCTCATGCTTCTCCTCCTCCCGCGGCGGGGACGGGCACGGCGACGGCGCCGGCGGCTGCGGGAAGCAGGAGGGCGCCGAGGAGTGCAGCGCGACGAGGGACCTCCACTGCTTCATGGCTGTGCCTGTACGCTTATTCGCCTTCTTCTTCTTCTTCTGCGGCGGCGGTGACGCCGGCGGCGAGGTGGTGGTGGAGGTGAAGACGGAGGTGGGAGATGCGTGTGGTGTGGGGGGAGGTGGGTATAAGAGGGAAGGGGAGGTGGGGCCCACGTTGGGGGTGGCAGGTTTGACACTTTGACCGGCAGTTTTTTCTTTTTTTTTTTTCGGGGCGTTTGGATCTTAGCTAGCCAGTCGTCAGTCGTCACACTACCACAGCTTGGCCTTTCTTTTTTTTCATTCATTTTTTTATTTTTCTTTTTTTTCCAGCTATGTGTAAAAATTTACATATATAGATATTAAAAATGTGGGGCATGTCAGATGGTGGGGCCCACGGGGAGAGTCCACGTGCGCGTGCGACGGAGAGGCGTGCTTGTGACGAGAGAGGAGGGTCCTCTACAATACATATATACATTGTACAATACCATCTCATTGAAATAGATTTTTCAGATTTATATGTCAGTAGACAGTGCTACATATAAATCTTAATCGACTATGAAGTAACTTATATTGGTCGATTCATTTCGAGACATCGTCCATTCGTGCCAACATAACAACTGTTACTCTACTTCTATCATGCAAAGAATGAGTTTGGTAAATTACGCCATTGGTTGAGGATTTGAGGTCGTGGAGGTTTTATCACCTTGAGGATAAGGGATATTTGTGTTTGACAAGGCTTTAGATCCTGAATCCTAGTAAAGCTATAGCTCTATTAAATATAGCAAGGTGAAACTATCTTCCATCAGCTTTAAACTTCATTTCTAACTAGATCTAAAACTTAAAACTTAAAGTTAAAATTTTATCAAACACCTTCTATATATGTAAAGGGTCGGATCTAGACGGAGAGGCTCGAACCAGTCCTCGTTAACGGTGTTGAGACTATGAGAGCCCCCGTGATCATTCTTTCAATTTTTTTCATACATTCCTAAGAAAAAAGTTAAAGTTTTATTTAATTTGTTTAGCCTTATTTGCTATTCTTTTTCTGGATAGTGTGCGAGTTGTTGGTTGCCTGAAGTGTCGGGAGTGTTCCTGGTTTGGTTTTCGAGTAGTATTGTCGTGAGAGCGCTTGCAATTGATTCAAGCGTGACGAGCCAACGATTTGAAGGCTGGTGAAAGTAATACTGTCGCGGAGGACTTGATTGCGGGAAAAACATTTTTTTTATGGTTTGTAGGCAAGGAAAGCAGTAGAGTAGTATTTGCGCCATGGAATCAAGTCGTTGATTCAAGGGGAAAACACAATGTGTTCGTCGGATGTCCAGCTAGTTGCCTAATGTGTGGTGAGCAGTTTTGGTGTTAGGTTAAAGTAAATATTGCCGTGCAGCTCTAGGAACGGATTGAAGTGTGACGAGCGATTTTGACATTTGGTTAAAAGTAATTTTGTCGTAGAGTTAGTGAAATCCACTAACAAATGATTATATCCTTCGACTAAAGTAATATTGTCGAGTGTAATGCTTTATTATAGGACTTCTAAAATATGCTATAATGTGACAAATGATTTACTACAGAAATATTATCGTGTAACCTGTAATGGAATTTTGAAATTTATTATAGTGTGACAAATGATTCTAGCCTCTACGCAGAGTAATATTATCGTGTAGCTCTATAAACCGACTAAAGTAATATTATAGTGGAGCTTTTGAAATCTGTTAGAGTGTGACAAATGATTCTATCCTATGGGTAGAGTAATATTGTCGTGTGGCTATAGAAACCGATAAAGTAATATTTTTGTGGAGCTCTTGAAATAAATATGCTATAGTGAGACAAATAATTTTAGCCTTGGGCTAGAGTTGGGGCTAGAGTAATATTGTCATGTAGTAAACCGACTAGCCCTGGGATAAAATAATGTTATCGTGTAGTTTAAAAAGCTGACTAAAGTAATATTAAAGTAATGTTGTTGTGGAGCTCTTGAAATCTGTTAGAGTGGGACAAATGATTCGATCATTTGACTAGAGTAATATTATCGTGTTACTGTAGAAACTAACTAAAGTAATATTCTTATGAAGCTCTTGAAATCAGTTGTAGTGCGATAAATGATTTTAGCCTTGAGTTAAATTTTGGGCTAAAGTAATATTATTGTATAGTAAACCGACTAGTCCTGGGATAAAGTAGTATGATCGTGTAGTTTTAGAAATTGACTAAAGTAATATTGTTGTGGATCACCTGATTTTAGCCTTGAGTTAAATTTTGGACTAAAATAATATTATTGGATAGTAAACCGACTAGTCCTGGGATAAAGTAGTATGATCGTGTAGTTTTAGAAATTAACTAAAGTAATATTGTTGTGGATCACCTGAAGTCTTCTTTAAAAATAATTTTAGTGACTGATGATTTTGTGGTGGAGCTTTTGAAATAATTTTAGCAATGGGCCAAAATTATATTGGCATAGGACACTTGATCCCTAAGAAACCTTGTTGATGGCGCGCTGAACTTTGCCAAAGAGAGGGCGCAGCAACATTGATCAAAAAATGTTGAAGTTACACTTGTGCCGTGGAATCTAATCACTGTAACTCTCGGTTCAAAGTACTAGTATCGTCGACTGTTTGGAACTGAAAGCGTGACAAGCGATTTTAGAGGCTGGTAAAAGTAATATCGTCGTGCAGCACTTTGTTACCAACAAAACTTTTCCAATTGTGTGTGGCCAAGAAAATATTATTAAAGTTATATTTATAGCATAGAATCAATCTTATCGACGACGACAACGATGATGATAATAATAATAATAATAATAATAATAATAATAATAATAATAATAATAATAATAATAATAATAATAATAATAATAATAATAATAATAATAATAATAATAATAATATCGTCAATTGTCCAGCTAGATGCCTTAAATTGTGCTAAGTATTTTTGGCGTTTGGTTAAAATATTATTGTCGTAGAGCTTTACGAGTGAAAGTGTGACGACTGATTCAAACATTTGGTTAAAGTTATTTTGTTGTCGAGCTCTTAAACCTGCAACAGTACGACAAATGATTATAGCCCCTGGCCATGCATAGCAATATCGACGTACAGCACATGAGCATCAACAAACATTTTATGACGTACTAAACTTTGCCAACAAGCAAAGTGGCTAGATTGATCAAGAAAATGTGGAAATTAAGCTTGTTCTAGGAATAAAGTCATTGATTTACAATAAAGTTTTCTATTCATCAAGGGACCGGAAAGATGAATACTCGTTTTTTTCGTATCTTTTTAGACACAAAATATAACCATTTGGTTACTCTTCTCGGCTCTCGTTGAAAACAACCCTGCATTCTTAGGATCGTACGATATGCATAGAACCAAATGAACAATCGGGCCCCTACAAAATTAGTCACACGAAAAAAGAGGATCGTAATATGAAAAAAAATAAATTAAGAAGGCACATATGAAAATGCCCAAGGTTTCATTTTGTTTAGCACAACAATGTAATTTTATAGGCGATTGACATTGATTCTTTTGTAATATTTTTCAAGCTGCAATTAGCAAAACTCCAAAGAAAAACCACTACTAGAAAAGTAATATTTAATCCAATAGAGAAGAGTCAAGCAAGCTAATGCATAGCTCCAAGGAGAGCCTACAGATTCATCTCATCTCCCCGGGACAGCGCAAACAAAAGATGGGTCGGACCTAGGATCGATCGACGTTGATCTCTAGCTCTGATATCATGTGAAAAATCTATTCGATTGTATTCTGATATATTATATTGACCCTCTCATGAGATATATATAGAGATACATATGAGATAGAGACTTAGAGTATAAGACAAGTTAAGATGAATTTATCTCTAGGATTTTATCTCTAGGACTTTATCTCATCTTTATAATTTAATTTGACTCTCTTCTATTTTGTGTATCATCGTGACATCACACATGATATCAACATCATCCATCCACAAGGCCATGCACAAAGAATTACGGAGAAGAAACCATGTGGCTGCATCAGCCCGTATGACTACATCATCAACATACTCGTCTTCATCGACACTATATCACTAGTGGTATTCATCAACATGGTAATATGCCACCGCTGCTTTGTCCACATGGATGGACACTAGTGTATCCTCTGACAGATTAATCTGCAAGATGTTTCATCGACGACATCGACCGCGTTTGCTACGACAGCAATGACCGCGTCACAGACGACGGCATCGACCACGTCAACTCCGACGACAATGACTGCATCAACCCGGCATCACTACTGTGATGACCTCTTATACGACACAGAAGGACCAACCAAAGTAGTAGCCTCATCGCCAACGACGTCCTCTGACATTCGCAAGACATCCTCAACAACATCCTCTGACATCTACAAGGTGCAAGATGATAACAATTACAGTTTTTTCGCTTTCGGCTATTTGTGGCTCCATCAACTACCATGACTACTACATGATCGGCTACATTGACAAACGTCTACAACAAAAATCCTCTACAACAACTCCAGTCAAAGCGTCCGTGTCATCGCTATCGTCCATGATACTCTAGTTATGACTGCGGGAGGGAATAGAGGAGAGTCAAGGGATGACACCGAAGGGGACATGGACACCAGGTGAAGGACCGTTCATTAGAGATGTAATTGATGATAGTGAGTCAAAGAAGATGAAGAAACATAAGATTTCAAATTCAATCGCAATCGTTCGCTTCACTCCCGTTACGACTGAGGAGGAATGCTAGAAGTATAAATATGTATGGTTAGAGATAAGAGTCAAATTAAATTATAAATATGAGATAAAGTCCTAGAGATAGAATTCTAAAGATAAATCCATCTTAACTTGTTTTGTACTCCAAGTCTCTAACTCATATGTACCTCTATATATATACCTCATGAGAGGGTCAATATAATATATCATAATACAATAGAATAGATTTTTCATAGATCCATCTGTCAAAATGCACAATAGTCTCGGAGTCAATGGGAACCGAGATTAAAAAATATTTTTAATCTCGGTTGAAAGGTGCAATGAGACTTTATGATTTTTAAACCCGATTCGTGTTACTAACCGGGACAAAAGATCATTTTTAGTCCGGTTCAAAAAAATCTTTAGGCCGGGTCAGACCCTATTATCTTTAGTCCCGGTTGATAAAGATCAACACTTGTCCTGATTATTTATATCAACCGGGACCATAGAGCGAAAAAAATCATGCGCCCCACCTCGATCTCCTCGCCTCAGATTAGATCGACACCTTAATTATCTCCTTGGTTCGTCCCCTCGATCAGCGCTCGTCCTGCTCCCCTTATCTCCTCGATCGACACCTTATCTCCTCGGCCTCCATCTATCCCCCTGCCTCCTCCCCTTCTGGCACATGGCAGCCAAGCGGCTAGGAGCACGGCAGCGGGCGGCGACGCACGACAGTCGGGCGACACCGCACGGCAGCCGGGTAGCGGTGCACGGCAGCGGACGAGCGGCGGCGCACGATAGTGGGCGGCGAGCGGGCAGCGAGCACGGCGGCTAGGAGATGGCGGTAGCCTGGCGGCTCAGAGGGGACATGCGCGTGGCCTGGCGGCGGCTCGGAGATGGCGGGCGACGACAGAGACTCTCCAGGAGCGGCGGGCGACGACAGAGTCCAGATCTGTTCATTCTTTTTTTAAAATTTTTTTTGTGATGTTCATTCGATCATGAATTTGATATGTGAATTTGTGAATTTCTGATATGTGAATTTGATATGTTCATCTGTCAGATCTGTTCATTTGTGATATGTGTTGTGATGTCAATTGATATTTAGATGGTATTTGTGATATCAATTTGTGATGGGTATTTGGGGATGGTAACCGGGAGCTGTGACAACAAAAAACAATTAAAAAACAAAAATAACCTTTTGCTGATGCCTATATCGTTAGTCTTGGTTGATGTTACCAACCGGGATTAAAGATCCATTTTTAGTGCTGATTATTTTACCCGGCACTAAAGATCTCTAGATTTAGTTTCACTTTTGTGGTTTTGGTTTGCAACCCAAGATTAAAATAGGTTGGTTTCCAGCAGTGCACAAGTGTCACACTACAACATCGTGCATGCATAGATCACTAGTACAAATCCTTTCATCTATGGCGGGCTCTCAAATGCCTAGGTTTTGCGGACCGTCACAACAAAGTCATCTCAAACGGGCCTAAAAATAGGCCAACAAAGAAGTACTCGCACAAACATATTAGATGTGCAAAAAACTCGAGCCCATTATGGATGATACCTATCGGTGACGGGCTCAAATTACGGCCCGACAAAGATAACCTACGATATCTTTGTCGGGCCCCAACATAAACCCGTCACCGATGACACTCATCGGTGATGGGCATCAACCTGAAGCCCGATTGAGATAACAATTAGGCCCGTCATCAATTAGTGTCATTGGTGACAGGCTCCAACCTGAGGCCCGATTGAGATAACAATTAGGCCCGTCACGATGAGTGTTCATCTGTGACGGGCTCCAACACACGATATGCTTTGAACCCTAGCGCCGCCGCCGTCTCTTGGAGCCAGTCACCGCCGTCCCTCGCGCCCTCCCGAGCCCGGCGTTGTCATTCTCCCTCATTGCCATCGAGCACCACCATTCCCGAGCCCGAGCGCCGTCGTCCCTGAGCCTGAGTGCCGCCTTCCCCGAGCCCGAGCGCCACTAAGCGTCACCATGCTCTAGGTAGGTCCATTTCCCTCATGTGCTATCGTGCTCACTCATGTATACATCTGAGATGAATGTCATGCCATGTATCCGTCGTTTCCCCCTTTGTTTCCATCAAACCCTAGCCGTCATGTCTAGTTTGTGCGCGTGTAACAAGTTTTTGCGCGCATTATTCTTGTTTCGTCCTCTAACTCGGAGTCGGTTTTTAAAACGATCATAACTTTTGTATACGGACTCCGATCGAGACGTTCCATATATGAAAATTGATCAGAAAAAAGTTTTGGATGCGTTCGTCCATGCTTCATCATGTTTGGCAATTTTATTTTCCTCAAAAACGCCTCGGAAGGTTGCCTTTTTGAGCCCGGAAGCTTTTTTTATTTTTGAGTGTGTCTTCTGAATTTCCCACCGGCTACGTCTTTTGCTTTTTTATGCTCAAATTTTCTGTGGTTACCTCTCGTGTGCTCCTAAGTCAAGAAAAAAATATAAAAACATAAAAAGAAAAAGTCAAATTTTCCCTGTCTTGGTCAACAGCAGATGAAAAGGAAAAATAGAGAGAGGCAAAAGATGATCAATATCTAAAGGAGCACATAGTGAGGTGCAATGTATAGATCTGAGATAATATAACTTTTATAACTTTTGTTTTGGTTGAGATAAATTCAAATATTCATTCTCCTCCATTTCAAAAATAAATTGTATATATGAATGGATGTGTAAAATATATGAATGACATATGTGAGTTCTGAATTGGGTTTCATGTAAATAATTGTATATATGAATGGGGCTGGGGAATATATATCTCTGTGAATAATTGTATATGTGAATAATTTTTCAGCGGAACTATATATTTTTTTTGTTTGGAAAACACTCATCCGTGATGGGCCTAAACTTAAGCCCGTCACAGATGACACTCATCCGTGACAGGATTTAGTTTAGCCCCGACAAAGATAAGTGCATCGGTGACAGGTTTTTGCCTGATACAGATGACTTCTCACATCTGACTTTTGCGTCGTGACGGGTGTTATACCCGACACATATGAGGGTTATCGTTCGACACAGATGAAGGTTTCCGTTGTAGTGGATGCATGTAATAATTACCCTGATCACCAAGCGATGCCTTCTAGAACTACTCAAGCCTTATTCTAGAACGAACAGAAGCAACACTTCAAGCAACTACTCAAGCCTTATTCTAGAACGAACAGAAGCAACACTTCAAGCAAGTACTACTACCAGAAAGGTCCAAGGAAGCGGTGTAAAATTTGGTTTTGGATTTGAATTTGTCGACGCATGGTGTTCAATCGTAGTCCGATCGTCACTACTACGTACACTCCTCTGCAGTCTGCATGCACTTCTGCAACTAGCCAGCTCTGAATTTCTCTGATCATGCATATGATCATATCATCACCTCCTTCCAAAACATGCATTCATCATCAACAGTAAAAGACTACTCCTCCCTAAAAGCTAATTTGTTTGTTAGGTTTGGTTGTGGCGTTGGACCAACAACAACAAAGCCAGCAACAGCAACAATCATGTGTGTCGTTAGGTTTGGTACTATCTGTCAAAGCATCGAGTCCAAAGCTAGCGTTTGCATGGACCAGAGACTGCTGCTATCGATCAACCACAAGTATTGAAAGTTCCAACCAAACGCAACGTCTAGGGGCTTAACACTTGCTGTTGTCAGCTAGTTGGTCCCATGGAATTAAAACACCGTCGTCTTTGGGTGCAGTATTTAGCCACAGGTTTCAGTCATTTTGGAACAGTGATTTTGTCCACTATTTCGCCTGTTTGTTAAATGGGTGAAACAGTGGTTTCAGGAGGATACAGTGATTTGCTCTAAGATTTCTATAGCTCTTTCAGACTTGAAGTAATTCTTCTGATTCTTTTCTCCCTCCTTCCCTAGCCTCCATTGCCGCGCCCTATCGCCATCGCCATCCTCTCCCTTCTTCAATCTTCACCTAGATCCCTTTGTCTCACCGGCACGACAGCGACACAAAGTCTTATGCTAATCACCATTGTCTCAGTTTTTTTTTCTAGGACTGAAACACAGAACCAAGTCTATCAGGGAGAAGGGGTGTGAATTAATGGTGGTTAGCAGAAGTGGTATTCAATAATCACACTTTAAAAGCTCAAAACACATCTCAATCTCAAAAGCCAAAACGATACAAGTTTGGTGATTCGACTGGGCCTGTACGGGCAATCTGACCAAGCCCGGGGCCCCTCGGCGCCAGGGGCTAGGGCAGCCGCGCTACTCGCCCTGCCTCTCGGGGCCGGCACTGACCACAACTAGAGATGGCAAAGGGTATCCGAAACCCGAGTACTCGACGGATTTTATTCGATAAATAGATGGGTGTGAAATGAATTTTCTACCCATGAATATATTGTTGGACGAAAACATATACCCATCGAATATGTCGGTACGGGTGTAGACGTGTACTACCCATACCCATCTACCCACGGGTAAGAAATACCCACATAAAGAAGTCCAACCACCCTCATTTAACCCATGTGGCCCAACTAAACACTCGTAATATTTTATTATGGTATATAAACTTGTAATGAAGTATGTGCTTAGGAGTTAACTATGCCGCAACTGAAAGCCTGGAATAGGAATAAGAATGAGCCAATATTATGTGTGCATATTCTTAGGTCTGGTGTCGGGTGCGGGTAATCCATCGGGTAGAATTACCCGCGCGGGTGCGGGTATGGGAGTACTTCCTTACCCACGTGCGGGTATGGGTAACCCGACAGATAAAATTCAACCTAACGAGTGCGGGTATGGATGGCCACTACCAATCAGGTATGTACCCGTTGTCATCTCTAACCACAACCCTCCACCATTAGCGCGGGCATACATCAAACATCACACGTATGTACATGCCCATGATTACATAACCCAACACAAGTTTTAAGAGATGGAGTACAGTTGTATATCCTCGACCTCATAAAAATCCTAATAAAAGTGCACGCACACTCACTATCACAGGGGTTTAATCATGGTTGGGTCCACCATCATACTTTTGGTGTTTCCCTGCTAATATATGTAAACTATAATTACCACATAGGCATAAGGTGCAAACAAACAGATCATATAGTCACCCTCTTCCCTGCACCGCTTCGTCCCAGGGGCAACACAGGAGACGAAAAAGCCACGCCACCCCTTCCCTTCCCCTCCTCTCCACTACCTCGCCGCCACCCGAGCAGCATCCGGCAAAGCCAGGTGGTTGCAAGGACAATGACAGCGGGCTCTCTCCCCTCGCTCATGGTCAAGGAGGTTGGGGCATCGACGAGACCGGAGCATTAGAGCTAGCAAAGGGCAAGGTGTCTGCAACAAGATCCGACACCGTTGAGTCCAGATCCCCCATGGCCAGATCTGGTGCTCCCATTAGCAGTTTGAGTTGGGTCAACGACGCAATGGCGACGGCGACGGCGGCGGCGGCGCGGATCTGGTTACGGGAATGGCCGGATGCTGTGCCCCTTGGCCAGATCCGCGGTCCTCCCAACTGGTAGCGACGATGACCACGAAGGCGAGGCAGTGGCATGCGGCCATGGAGGACGGGCTGCCTGGAACTAGCGTGGAGGAGGGGTGCGGCTGTCGAGGCAAGGTGTCACCCTAACCGGCGTGACATGGACGGCGGCAGCAGGATGTTGGTGGGAGGACGCCACTCGTGATGGTAGGAGTCCGAGGCGACATAGGAGAAGGCCGTTCATGATGGCGGCAGGGAGAGGCCAACGAGAGGGCGAAGCCTGGTGCGGCGACGACGTGGCGACGTTGGCCGGGATGGTGGTGCCATGGGCTATGGGTCATGGCACGACCACACGGAAGATCACCGGTGATGGCAGAGGGCAATAGAGCGAGGCGACGACGATGAGGACAAACAACTTGAGGCAACGGCGATGTGGGCCATGGGTCATGGCACGGCCACACGGAAGATCACTGGGGACAACAGAGGGCAACGAAGCAACGCGACATGGTGCTCAGAGCCAATCTAAGAAAAATAGTGAAGCAAAAGCTTCAGCACTAGCTACACTATAAAAACATCTACTGGAAGAACAGACACAAGGTGAACAGAGTGAAGCTTGGGGATGAATGCACTAAATTCTTCCACAGCATGGCCACCATTGCCTATCGAAGAAATACAATCTCACAGATTAAGGACGATCAAGGGATCTGGATTCAAGATCATGCGGGGAAAGCTGCACTACTTTGGTCTTCCTTTAAAGATAGGCTGGGCTCCTCCTCCAATCCAGACATGGTCTTTGACCTCGCAAGCCTTATCCTTCCCAAAGAGGGCCTGGACTCACTTGCTCAGCCAATTACGCATGAAGAAATTGATGCAGTTGTTACAAGGATGCCCAACGATAAGGCCCCTGGACCGGATGGCTTCAATGGACTATTCTTTAAAAAATGTTGGCCGACTATCAAAGAAGACTTTTACTGCCTTTGTGACTCCTTCCAACAAGGGCAAGCAAGCTTATAGCCAATCAACACCTCTTTCATCACCCTTATCCCCAAGAAAGAAAACCCCGAAACAGTTAATGACTTCAGGCCTATTTCCCTGCTGAACTCTTCTCTGAAAATAATAACTAAAGTTTTGGCTGATAGGTTACAAGGGGTCATCCTCTCAGTGATTCATCAAAATCAATATGGCTTCATTCGGTCTAGATCTATTCAAGACTGCCTGGCCTGGGCATATGAGTATATCCATCAATGCCACTTCTCCCTAAGAGAGGTGGTTAGTTTGAAGTTAGACTTTGAAAATGCTTTTGATACTATCGAACACTCGACGATACTCTTGATGATGCAGAGCCTTGGCTTCCCAGGTAGATGGATGGAATGGATTAAGGAGATCCTCTCCTCAGGATCCTCGTCGGTGCTTCTTAATGGTGTCCCTGGGAAAACTTTCAGATGCAGGAGAGGCGTGAGACAAGGGGACCCCCTTTCCCCACTCATTTTTGTACTAGCAACTGAGATTATCCAAGTTCTGATCAATAAAGCTAGACAAGAAGGCTTCCTCCATCTGCCGATTACGCAACCAAATGAGGACTTCCCTGTGGTACAGTATGCAGATGATACCATCATCATTCTTCAAGCAGATGCTCGACAGATTTTCTTTCTCAAAAACCTCCTAAATAGTATTCAAACGACAACTGTCCTGAAGGTTAACTACAGGAAATCAAGCTGTATCCGATCAATATTAGTGCTGACAAATTACACCATCTGGCACTTACTTTCGGCTATGATGTGGGTTCCTTGCCTTTCACCTATCTAGGCTTACCTATGGGGACAACAAAACCGAAGATTGAAGATTTTGTGCCCATGCTGGACAAGATTGAAAGGAAGCTATTAGCATGTGCGACTTGGTTATCCTACTCGGGAAGATTGGAGATGATCAATTCGACAATAACACCAATAACAACTTATGCCATGTCCATCTTAAAATTTCCGAAGGGTATCATTGAAGCTATTGACAGAACAAGAAAACAATGCCTTTGGAGGGGCAACAACATGGAAAATAAAGGGGGCAACCTGGCAGCGTGGAATTTAGTAACAAGACCAAAACAAAAGGGTGGTCTAGGGGTGATCAACCTGAGATTGCAGAATGATGCTCTCCTCATCAA
The DNA here is from genome assembly GCA_019925245.2 of Oryza australiensis. Lineage (NCBI taxonomy): Eukaryota > Viridiplantae > Streptophyta > Magnoliopsida > Poales > Poaceae > Oryza > Oryza australiensis. The sequence goes on along the minus strand of JAIFGZ020000565.1, from coordinate 369,193 downwards.
GCAGCTCTCAAAATTCTATAATCAGGAAGACATCCCATGGGTCAACCTTATTTGGTCTAAATATTATTTGGCCAAGGTCCCACATCACTGCAGGGAAACAGGTTCCTTTTGGTGGAAAGACATCTCTCGGCTAAATGACCTTTTCAGGATGATTGCCACCTGCAGATTGGACGAGGGAATTCGGTGAGCTTCTGGCTAGACAATTGGAATAATCTGAATATTTCAGTCAAGTACCCTCATCTTGCATCCTTTGCCAAGAAAAGAAATGCCTCGGTGGCTGAGATTATGCAGGCAGAGGACATGAGCACAATCTTTCATCTACCCCTTTTTGATGAAGCTTAACAGAAATTAGACTCGTTGCAACAGCTCTTGCAGGATCTACCGTATGAAGAAGAATCTCTTGACAGCTGGTCCCTGATCTGGGGAAACAAATACACCTTAAGGTGCTTCTACAACCACATCTTCAGCTCCATAGAAAGCCACAAAAGCTTTCAGTTGCCGTGGAAATCCAAATGCATGTCGAGAATCAAATTTTTTGCATGGCTATTGCTGATGGATAGGCTTAACACAAAATTGATGCTTCAAAGAAGGCATATAAATATTCAAGATGACAGCCTCTGCATCATGTACGACGCAAGGGAGGAAGAAACTGTCGAACACCTCTTCTTCCTATGTCCCTTTGCTGGGCAGTGCTGGTCCGCCTTACAAATCCAATGGGATAATTCTCTAAGCATAATGGATAGAATGGCCCAGATGGTCTCTGCATCCCCAACGCCATGTATTTTCGAGATAACTCTTCGCGGCACTGGGAACTTTGAAAGGCGAGGAACGACAAAGTTTTTCATAGAGCAATCCCGAGCCTAGCGCTCTGGAAAAGAAACTTCAAGCACCAATGCACTCTTCAGATTCTTAGACTAAAAAACGAGGACAAATCATCTTTCTATGCTTGGTTAGACGCGTTCAGTTAGATTTGTTTCCTTTCCTTTTGAGTTCGGCTTTGTTGTCTAGGCATCTTCGCATATGGTTAAAAGGTTGTATCCTAAACTCTTTTCCCTTTAATTTTAAAGTTTGCTCGTAACTGAGGGGACCTCCCCCAGTTCTTTCGGTCAAAAGAACGAAGCAAGGCAACGACAATGAGGACAAACAACCTGAGGCGGTGGCGATGTGGGCAGTCTGGCCGAGGTGGCGACGACAGCGCCATGAGGTGGGCATTGTAGGCCTACGACATAATCTTTCCAGACGCTTGTCCTCTTGGAGCGGTGCCTTGCTGCCACAAGATGGCCATGTTGGTGGGCTAGTGCGGGGGAGAGGGGATCCACTCTTCTTCCTTACCCTCTCTCTCTCTCTCTCCCCAATTCAATTGCGTGGATAGAGTTGAGTGCGCCAGATGTCATGCTCCTACTTGATGGCCGGCTGGTGAGGGCGTGGAGCGGTGGCTATGCGTTGAAAGTGCTGGGGGTGGTGGCGGCTGTTGATGTTTGCACTTTGGCATGAAGGGTAGGAGGATTACGGGCGAAAGCTTAGCCTGTTTGGGCCGACAACAATGACGCTTGTGGGTGCTGCATTCCCCTTGGGGCGTTGTTGTGGAATCTCGCTTTCTCTCCCTGATGGAGCTCTTGAGGTGAAAACCATGTCCTGATCTCCCAGGACGGGCGGTGCTGTTGGCGTCATGTTTTGCTCTTCAGTAGTAGGTTTCGGTTGTAGACGCATGTAACTGTTTTTTTATTTTTGATAGCCTACCAGAACTATAGACTTGTATTTTTTACTGCTATATCAGTACGATACGTCGTACTGTTATGCGTGTTGTTTCAAAGAAAAATAGTATTTTTGATGTTAATAATTCGAGCAATTATGAAAAAGAAGCAGAAAAATGTCTAGAGTATTCATTATTATTATTTTCATCCGGTTTGGTTCGCATTCCTAAAGGTTGCCGTGATATCTGAAGTTCGGTCAACCAAACAGATCTCGGATCATGACTCCACACTTTTAAGTTTCAAACCCTCCTTCGGTTGAGACGTAGGAAAAACAGAAGGCCCTTTGCTTCATGTGCACTACTCGAGTGATTCCTTTCCGAATGAATTGAATGAACATAATTGTCGAGTCAAAAGCAAATTAACCAAAAAGCGCACGCACGCACGCACGCAGTGTGTCCTATCCAAATGCACGGGTGACTACAGTGGACACTGGAGTACTCTTTTCCATTGATGTGCGATGCAAACAAAGCATGCAGGTGGCTGCCTCGAGATCTCCTTCATATGGCTACTAGTAGCTTCCTTCTCTCTCTCCGGCGCGGTGGCCGGGCGGCGCTTTGACCCACCCTGCCCGGCCCCAGCGAGCCGAGCTAGCTGGGTCCGGCCGGCCATGGCGCTCCTTTTCCAGCTCGGAGCAGTGCAGTGCAGAGCATGCATCGAGACCTGGAACCCACGAGCTAGTACAGCTACGGTATACTCCTATGTGTGTTTTTTTAACCTTACGGGCGCGTAGCACAAGGCTGGCGAGTAATACCCAGATGAGAAGACGATGACGATGCCATCTCTCTCTCTCTCATCCACGTGTCGTCGAGGGTTTTCTTTTAAATATTAATAATTTGATAGAAAATCATAAAAAATTATGGTCGCTCCGATTTATTCGTCAATTGACAGAAAAGAATTCACTTCCGACGGTGTCCTGTCGAACGACCATAGTTAAAAAACAATGGGAGTTCGACTGACTCTTTTAAAAGGCCATCTTCTCCTTCACATCTACCGTATATAGAGAGAGAGGGAAGGACTATCGAGCTGAGTTGTCGAAGAGAGCTGTCGTCACCGTGCCGCGGCCACGGGAGAGAGACATTTGGCTGGAGGGGAGAGAGGTATCGTGTCGCTGCCGCGGGAGACCTACGTGGGTGGGGAGGAGACGTCCGCAACTGTGTGGAAGAGAGTAGCGATATTGAAGGTATAAATTTCTAATCCATAAGTACGTCGTAAATTTTTTTGTTAATCATTGTTGAATGTTAGTGCAGATATTATACTAGTAATGTGTTCAAGTAGGTTACTACATAGTTTTTGAGATGAGTAGCAATGTATGTATTAATTTTTAAGTAGTAACTACTAAGTATGAATAGTATAAATTAACATGAAGATATTTATAAGTAGCGACCACTAAATAGAAATAAACGTGTAGTAGTAGTAGAAATCGAAAGGAAGTTATATTAAAGAAGTGAAATTGAGTTAGTTTACGTTAGAGTAATGTAACCATAGATGAAGTTATTAGGTAGTAATGTAGTGATAATTTGGCATGTTATTTCAGGATGTCAAATGATGTGCCCATTCATGTGTATTATGGCGATGCTCCTATACAACTTTGTGATAGCGGGATAAATTTGACCGTATATGCATTCGTTGTTACTAGTCTGAATGCACCAGGACAGTTGGTTATGAATGACGTGCTAGGGTGGCTGCATAATATTTTTCGAGTAAATCCATTGTTGAAAAAATTTATCATAAATGTGATGTGGCCAGTAAGGGGTCAATATGGATGACAGTGGAGAGTACTAGAGCTTGCATCTATTGGGAGTTAGGAGAAAATTTGTGGCTTAAGTAAAAGAGAAAGGGTATAGTCTGGCAATACTGGTGCAGAAAAAAAAGATATTTTTGGAATTGGCTAGACAAGATGCACGGAGGTGGATCAAACACATGAAAGTGTATCTAGCCCCTAAGTGGGTTTTGGTGATTAATAATAATTTGGTTAAGGGACTAATGCATTTAATTGAGATGTGTGCAGGAGAATTAGTCCCTAGATGCTTAGTTGTGCAGGTTTTGAGAAAGGAGAACCCTCAAACATCAATTGCAAAAAGGAGACAAGATTCAACGATGGTTTATAATAGTATTTTTATTGAATCTTGAGTTTTAGGAAAAACTGTACTATTAAAAGGTGTGAAACTCATGCCATGAGATGATCTAAGTGCTCTGAGTCAGTATATTCTTGAGTGAGAATTTTTGGAGTGTTTTTTGAAAATTACCCCTTCCCACGGCAGTGAAAGCCGATTGAAAGTTCCAGGGTTCCAAGTCAGAACTTTCAGACACCTTCACCTCGTAGCCAAACCCTGAGAACCAAGTGTTGGCCGAAACTTTCGGCAGTCCTAGACCGGAACTTCCAGACTGTATTCCAGCTGAGTTTGTGAGTAACGGCTAAGTGACACAAGAGTGTACCTATATATATCCCACCTTGTCTCCAACTCGCTTTTGGCCATCCAACTTTCGTTTTTCTGTCCTCTAGCCTCTCCCATTGTGTTTTAGCTCATTCCTACTCAATTCTTGAGCCATATAACCAAATTTGTGAGAAGTTTGAGTGATTGAAGTGATTGTGAAAGTGAGAAAGCCAGGAGACTTGAGCACTTGGTGATTCTTGTAGGGCTTTGGAGTGGTGCCTTACTCTTGGAGAGCAATCTCCTAGACGGTTAGGTGTCTCCCACGAGCTTCCGGAGAATTGTGGATTGGTCCAGGAAAGTTTGTGAAGAATCACCTCTCCTCCGCAAGGAAACGAGGTATGGATAGTGACAAACCAAGATGATCTTTTGGAGGTTGTCTAGGTAGAGCAATTCACGTTTGTGGTTCACGCTAGAGGATCAAATTTGGATCTTTGTGGTCAATTTGATCTGTAGGTAAGAACCTAGAAACGATGGAATTGAAGGTCGTAGACTTCTTCCCAGGGATTTGCTTGGTGAGGCAAGAGGTTAATTGAGACCCAACTCTATGGAGTTCCTCAACGAAGAGTAGGATTCTTTGAATCCGAACTTCGCGTAAAAATCCTTGTGTCTCATGTGTTATCCCTTATCTCCTGCTGCTTGTCTATATTGCCTGTGTGTATCTTCCTGTTGCTAGCAATAAACTTGTGTAGAAATCACTTAAATTTGAGTTCAGATCCTTTTAAGTCATAGAACACCGGAAGTTCCAGACTGTAACATCGGAAATTCTGGATAGCTTGTGCTGACCAAAAGTTACGGGGTTCAAGTACCGGAAGTTCCGGTGACTGTGTGTTTTAACTGTTGCATTTTCGAGAAAATTTCAGGATCACCTATTCACCCCCCTCTAGGCGACATCAACGGTCCTTCAACACCTATGGAGACCGTGGAAGAGGTTAATATTTGCAAGAGTGGTCAAGGCGAAGCACCAGAAGAGGCTATTGCACCGGTAGAGTTCGTTGTGGCTGATACTAATTGTCGGACCAACAAATCGGATGACGATGAGCCGGACTCACCTTTGTAGGATCGAATGCCCAAAGAAAAGCCAACCAGAGGGGGGTGAATGGTTGAGTACCCAAAAACAAAGTTTTAGCGGAAATAAAACTTTACCTCTGTTTTCTTGAAGCCGGTCTGACCAAAGATGATGTGTCGGTCTGACCGCCTAGTAGAGCCGGTCTGACCGCCTGAGCAACGTCGGTCTGACCGCCCTTAGAGCCGATCGCCAGATAGCCGATTGCCTGATGTAGCCGATCGCCTGATGCCGTACGCCGGTCCGACCGCCGCTTCCTGTCCAGTCTGACCAAAATAGAACTCCGGTCTAACCGCTAATTCAGACCGCCGCACCGAGGAAAATATCAACACAAAGAATTCTCTAGAAAATTGATCTTTATTGAATCTCTATGTGTTTACAAAGTGCATGCAAAGCACTCCTCACAAAATCTCAAGCTAAATTTGAAACCCTAACTGGAAACCCTAAAAGCTTGAACTCCAAAGCGATAAAAGTGATACAGAGAGGCCACGCCTCCCCTCACTATTTATACCCAAGATCCGCAGCCAAGAGCCACGAATCCTACTCATACAAGAAGCCCTAATCTACTAGGAAACCTTCCCGTACTAGAAACGAACTTTACATAAAACAACCATAAAAAAACCCGGTTTTCCTAAAACCGAAATTCCGCTTTCCATATGCAACAATATCTCCATTGTATGCCATATGGAAACTTCCCAATTATGTGCACTAATCTCTACCCTTCAGCATCCCGCATGATCCCCATCTTGGACGTCACCTTATCTCCAAGTTGACTCCGACTCGATCACCGGCAACACTTTCCCGAGGCGTAAAGAGTACCTGCACAAAATTAAACAAATAATACCATATCCGATCACAAGCTATCCAAACTTGACTCATTGTTAGCATAAACAACCAGACACGTGCATAGGAACACGAAACTTTCATGTATATGCAAGGAAACAAACCAAAACCAAAACCGAAATGAAATCGGCAACCAGTCGGACTGGCTCGGCCGGTCTGACCGCAGGCAACTACCCGGTCTGACCGCTGAAACACCTCCTGTCAGACCGGCACTACAAGCCCGGTCAGACCGGCTGTGGCAGCCGACTGAACACTGTTCATCATCCGAACATTTAATTATCTCCCAAAACCAATTTGTCAACAATCTCCAAAGATCAAAACACACAAACCAATAACCACATATGCCAATTGTTCATCATCCAACGAAGAATCAAACACACTTTGATTTTACAACCTTTGGTTGTTGATGCAACTAAGGAGAATGAGACGCAAGTGGAAGAGATGGAACTATAAAACGAGGAATACATTGCACTTGTGGTGGAAGGCCAAGATACAACACAATAGGACAAGGAAACCAACGTACCTGATGATTGGACGACCATATCGATGAGTTGTCTGAGGGTTAACGATGGTTTAGATGGCCACTGATGATATGATTGTAAGCAGGTGCAAGTTGGACAAATGTTTCACGACAAAGGACACCTACAAGATGTGGTGAAGAGGTGGGCTTTTCTGTACAGGCGGGAGTTTAGGGTGAAGATTTCAAATAGGACGACGTATGACGTGAAGTGAACAAGGTGATATCCTTGGAGAGTGCATGGTTACAAGCCACAACATGACAACTTATGAGTAGCTTCAAGGGTTAAGCAACATACCTGTTTGTTGGACAATACCCCTATGGTATATAGGAACATGACGGCTGCATTTGTGGCACAAATGATGTATTCAAAGGTTGTAAAAAAACCTCTTTGTCGCCGTTCACAATAATGCATGACGTACAGAAAGAGTACGGCTATGAGATATCGTACGACAAGGCTTGGAGGGCAAAACAGAAAGTGAAAGTGCATCTAGCCCCCTAAGTAAGTTTTGGTGGTTAATGACAAAATGGTTAAGGGACTAATGCGTTTATTTGAGACAAGTGCAGGTGATTAGCCCCAAAGTGCTTAGGTGTGCAAAATGCGTTCAAAGGAAACCAACAACAATTGCGAAGCGGCGAGAGGATTTGACGCCTTATTTAAATTGTCATTTTATTTACTCTTGAGTTTTAGGAAAACCGCACTATCAAGAGGGGTTTCAAGTTATGGCCTGAGATGATCTAAGTTCTTAAAGTCAAAATCTTGAGGAGTGAGATTTTTGTAGCCTCTTCTAGAAAATTCCCCTTTTCAGGACAGAGAGTCCTGACCGGAAGTTCTGGAATTCTTGATCGGAACTTCCAGACACCTTTGCCAACACTATTTCTAAGTGTTGATCGGAAGTTTCGAGGGTCCTAGACCGAAACTTTCGGACACCTCTGTAGTTCAAATGTGAGTAATGACTAGGTGATGTCAACACTAACCTATAAATATCCCACACCCTCTCCAGCTCAGTTTTGGCAATCCAACATTCTTTTTCTGTCCCCTATCCTCTCCCATGTTATTCTAGACCACTCCACCTTGATTCTTGAGCATAGGAAGCAAATCTGAGAGAGAATTGAGGGATTTGAGAGGTTTTGTGAGAGTGAGAGAGCTAGGATGACTTGAGCACTTGGTAATTCCTGCAGGGTTGTGATTTGATACCTATTACTCTTGGAGAGTGATCTCCTAGACGGTTAGGTGTCTTCCACGAGTATCCGGTGATTTGTGAATTGACCCGGTAAGGTTTGTGAAGATTTTCCTCACCTCCGCAAGAAAACGAGGTATGAATAGTGAAAATCCGAGCTGAGCCTTCGAAGGTGGTCTTGGTAGAGCGATCCTCGTTTGTGGTGCTTGCTAGAAAGTCAAGTTGTGGACTATGTGGTCACTTGATCTCTAGCAAAGAACCTAGAAACGTTGGGTCAAAAATCGAAGACTTCTTCATAGGGCTTTGCTTGACGAGGCAAGGGGTTAATCGAGACCTAGCTCTTCGGAGTTCCTCAACGGAGAGTAGGATTTTTTGAATCCGAACTTCAAAAAAATCCTTGTCTTTATTGTGCATGCACTTTACTTTCACTTTCTATTGAGTATCTTTGTATCTAGGTTATTTTTCCTTGTCACCTACACATAGGCTAGTCTTGAAAGTCACTTAGACTCGAGATTAGAACCTAGAAGTACCATAATATCAAAAGTTCTGGAGCAGAACACCGAAAGTTCCGGCCAGCCTGAGCTGATCGGAAGTTTCGGAGTTCCTGCTCAGAAGTTTCGGTGTCTGTTCATTTTAACCGCTGCAATTTTTAAGTAAATTTCAGCAACGCCTATTCACCCTCCCTCTAGGTGACATCTTCGGGCTTTCAGAAAACACTGGAGATGAGGTTTGTAAGTTACGAGGATTCTTACCATAGTCTTCCCCCACTGTTGGAGGTGATGCAGGCAAGAAACCCGGGCAAATACTGTGGGGAACTCCCCCACAATCTTCCCTTCAAAAAAAAGCAACACGGGCACATACATGGCTATTCCCTATGAGGTGAATGAAACTGGGGAAAATGTACTTCGTCATGCTTTTTGGTCATTTGGTTGCATGATAGAGGCTTCAGACATTGCATTATGTTGTTTTATGTTGATGGTACTTTCATGACAGACAAATATATATATGAACTATTTTAACTTAGATCGGAGTTGACGCGTATAGCCATGTCGTCCATGTTGCTTTTTTCTTTTGTTGAAAGCGAGAACACATCAAGTTGGCTTTGGTTTTTGTGACACATTAAAAGGTTAGTTCAAAACAGACCAAATGTGTGTGTTCTGCATGACCGACATGTCGGTTTGCTATCTGCGGTACTGAAGTTAAAGGAAGATGTCACAGAAGAATTGCCATGACCAGATTTGCATAGTAGATGGTGTATGCAACATCTTGGTGCAAATTTTTACAGGCAATTTAGGAGTAAGAGGTTGATGGACCTGTTCAAGAAGTTGTGCAAGCATAATCAGCAAAGAAAGTTTGACGCTATATGGGAACAACTGGATCGACTGACCACTACTCACATGAAGAGGTTCGGAAAAAGCCCGTTGTTGCCCGACAGGAGGAGCCAGAGGGCCTGGATCCTGTTCCAAATGAATCACCAAGTGTTACTTGATGTAGGAAGTACGGGAAGGCTATTAAGTTCTATATGGAGTGGATAGAACATGAGCCAAGGGAGAAATGATCATTGTTGTACAATATGAATGGTTCACGGTATAGTGTGACGACAACTAATCTTGCTGAAGTGAACAACTGGGTGATGAAAAATACACGTCCTCTACTACTTGTTCCTATCCTAGAGGGCATCACAAGGGGTACACAGAAGTATGTTTGTAAAAGGTACGTCACGGCTAGTCTTAACCTTAGCAAACGTAATGTCAGGTATAGCCCGACTATTACATAGTTCATAGACGAGAAAAGCAAGAAGGAAGGAATGCACATAGTATGGGCTGCTGGGAATAGAGAGTTGTTATTTGAGGTATGACTCCGTGACAAGAGTGGAGTTGGTTGGGAGTACCGACATCACATTGGAATGCACGTTGTGGCCAGAGTATCATGCTTGCAAATGAAATTGCAACAAGCCTTTTCTTCGACACCTGGCATGTTCTCATGTCCTTGTCGCTTCCGCAAAAGGAGGTTTTGACGCAAACATATTCGTTTCTTCGTACTTTACTAAGAAAGCATGGGAGGCAACTTGGCGTGGTGAATTGTGTGGTTGGCATGCCGTATGCGATTTCACTCATCTGTCTCTAGGGCAAGCCAACTGGGTGCCTGAGTCAAATTTAGGTTCGTCGCAAAGACGTGTAGAATCAAGAACCATATGGATGAAGCTGAAGCGAACGACCGTTCTCGTCGGCAGAAAGCATGCATTCTATGCGACAGGGACCTTGCCCGTAAAAGATTGTAGCATGTACAATGTAGGCACGACGCTGAAGCTGCTGATATTCGTTGTGTTCCAACGCGGAAGTCGAAGAACAAAAATAATACTTAGTTCAAATTTATCGGTACTGGACTTGTATATTCGAATTTATCTCTAATGGACTTGTAATTTTTAATTTTATTTATACCGTACTTGTAATATTTCAATTTATCTATATTGGGCTTGTAATATTTGAATTTATCTATACTCGGCTTCTAATATTTGTATTCGCATGTACTATAATTTTAGTATTTGAATTTATTAGTCTTGTACTTGTTATATTATACTTTTGCATTGTAATATTTTTGCAATGTCAATTTATCATGAATGCAATTTTTTGTTCTGATGTTAATTATACTAATACGTCTATCAATTTGTAGGTATGGATGAGGATGCTGATGTACCGCTGATTAATGAGGTGACCGATAAGCACCATCGATCGTGATGACTTAGTCGAGGGACTTTCTGCAATGTCTTGAAAATGCGAGGACCGGATCAATATTGGCGTATCGATCTATGATGGGTTCCAAGGTACATGAAAATACGTTGTTATTGAAGGGTTACGCGGAAGCTACGCTAGCCGAAAAGTAAAACTTTTCTACCACGCAAACCAGGAACACTTGCAAGTAAGGGCCGATAGATCGTTACCGATTGGAGTATGCAGCGGAAATAGCCAATCAGGACTATCCAATCCGGAACAGTGTAGACGATTCCCGCAAGCCGACAGCCAATTCGCCGATGCCGTAGTCGATCCGAGTCGCCGACCACATTCTCGTTATCGATTTGCCGCAGTCGCCTCGCTTCGATTGCAGCCGATTCGTAGTCGATCAACAGCGCGCAACGTAGCAGCGCCTCTACCGGTATCCACACGTCCGGGAACAGAACGCCGAACACCCGTGTGCTAGCACGCGATGCAAGGCTAGGGTTTGGCTCGAAGGTGGGGAAGGGTTTCCGTGGAGATTGATCTCGCCGACTTCTAAACCCGCGTGTGATCAGATTGATTTCGGCGCAATTGACTTCAATTGACGTGCAGCAGCTCTCCACCCCTCTCTCCTTTATATAGAGTTGGCCGACTGGGACTAGTGGCCGATCAGGACTCTATTTTGAATCGGATCCTATCCGAATCTCACAGAGTTGGCCGCCCATACGTCGTAAGCCTATATGACTCTATCCGATCGGATCCCTATCCGATCGAGCCGTATTCGAGTCCAACTCGAATGCATGTTCTTATCCCCTTAAGCGTGCGACCACAGTAGGTTCAGGTACACTTGGTTTCGGCTATAGTCTAACTTAGCCGATCGTCGGCTCGAGTCCAACTCGGCCGACATCAACGGCGTCTAGCGGCACATATTGACAACATAGTATACAAGAATATAATATCGGCTCTGAACCTGTAATGTGTACACAAATCCCTTTGCCTCACGATACCAATTAAGCTATAGGCAAGATGTGTGTCATCCCTTCAATAGCTTAACCATTCACTCGAACCGTATTGGATTATCTGTCTGTTGATTGACTCCTCAATCAACTTAGCATGGCCATGCATTTCCATAATCCATTACCTCGGGGGGCCCGAGATATCTCTCCAAAGGAGGGGCAAATTCCATCTTGATCACTCACATCCCACTCCATGTTTCATAGCAAACCCGAAAACTACCTTTATAACTACCCGATTCTGAGAATAGCGTTTGGTAGTCCCAAAGTAGGCTACTACACATGTTGGAATCCATGGTGATCTCAAGTCTAAGGACTTTGTACCAACACTACCTGAGACCAACTAATGGCATATTAATTCCTGTAGTGTCTCATGGTGGGTGTATCCAACAATGTATTCTCCAACACATGTGTCCATGTTTATTGATTTGGTATCTCCATACCCATGATCTATGAGACATGATCATCAATCAATAAACATGTCGATCTTAGAATCATATTTGTTCCAACAATATGACATATGATCAGGGATCATTTAGAAATAGATTCATACATAAAGAGTCTCATAAATAAGTCACATACTTATTGATCAATACAAGATGTCTATTTCATGGAACTGAATAACACTTTATTCATTTATACATAAACATTGACCGTGATATCCAACATCTCCATGTTGCCTCTAGGGCATATCACTAACAATTATTAGCACTATCATTTACAATTTTTATTTACTAATAATTTCAATTTGACATGTTGTAGGTTGGGAGCCGCTGGGTTGTTGACCTTTGCACGATTGGTAGAGCCTTCACGTGGAATGTCACCACATTTCAACATTGATGCAGCCTTCTTCTGAGTGCTTTGGTGGATAGATGGAGGACCGAGACACATACTTTCCACTTGACAGTTGGAGAGATGGTACCCACTCTATTTGATGTTTCTCTTTTGTTGGGTCTATCGATAGCTAGCACAACAGCTGGCCCGACACTGGTTCATGCTGGATGGGCGAAAAATCTTTTGTCCAGTTTTGGTGGGGTGCTGGCGGTTTCGATTGAGGATCTCATATATGGGCACAGTCCTACGAAGACTTGGTTGCAGCAGTTTCATCAGGATGTTTTCCCTGATGATCAAGAGGATTGGATCGTGCGTCGGCACTTAGTTGGGTACCTACTATGGTTGTTTGTATGGGTGATGTTCATGGGGACTCGCGCTAACTCCGTGGACAAGCACTTCATCCACCTCGCGGAGTAGATTGTCGAGTTACCTATTGAGGAGATTCCACAATACAGTTGGGGGTCTGCGGTACTTACTGCGACGTACACCAGACTTTGTGATGCTTGCACAAGGAACAATGAGCAAATTTCTCTTACAGGATGCCCTTTGCTTCTAATGCTATGGTCACACGAACGCTTCGACATTGGGAGGCCACAGTTTGCATCGTACGCAAGCTACAGTGTCGAAGAGATGTACAAGTCTGGTGTTGAAGACAACAATGATCGTCCCATCATGGGATCCTTGTGGACACACCATGAGGTAAATTGTTTTTAATTCATTTGTCATAACACCATCACATTCTACAGATACTAATCATAAATTTGTTGGTATTGCAGATGAAGTGGGCAAGCAGCACGACGCGGCGTGCGTACACACAGTTTGTAGCTGACTTCGACCAGCTTACGCTGGACCATGTTCGGTGGACCCCATACACGCATCATGATGTCGTTCAGCGTGCACCGCACGGTCTCGCGCAGCTTTGCACGCGAGATGCGCAACTATGGAGGACTACTTGTCACCTCATGCTGGACGTGCACGTCGAGCCATACAATGTCCAGAGGGTACTTAAACAGCTTGACATGTACCAAGACTTCTCTCCTAGAGGTGGTCACCCTTTGTCTGTTAGCCTCCACAAGTAAGTATACATGTGAATTGTATTCAATTATTATGTTTTGTCTTATTTTATGTTTTTCTTATGTGCCTATTTCATCGTATGTAGGTACTCCCAAAATGGATTGGGTCTTTTGTATGAGGCGACCATTGTTCAGATGATTCAGTCGACTATTCTTGAGTGGGAACATGCGGCTGAAAACTTGCTACTCAAAACACCTCCAGACGACGGCGCTTTGTACAAGACATACCTTCGTTGTTACCGCAGTGTTACGCGCTGGAGGTGTTTCCCGCCACAAGGGGATACTTCCGTCCCCCCAAGCGACGATCACGTACACGTTTGCCCCACAGCCTTGATCTGCATGCAACTCAATGGAACGTCATTGGTTTGTTGACTGTCATTAAATGTGCAACTAATTTAATCATCCTAATGGTCATCCCTATTTGTTGAATAGTCCGAGTTCATTGAGCACGTTCACCTCGAGTTGGACACATTGTTGCGGAGACTAGAGACGAGACCTCAAGTCGTCAGGCCAGGCGAGGTGGCGAGTGTCCTTCGCACTTTCCATTTCCGTGCTGCGGCGCTACTTTGTCGTGTCCCCTGTTGGAGCACGACTGATGTTGTCCAGCGTTCCAGACGGACGAGATCACCACAACTACCATGACATTCTAGTGTGGATCATGTGGGTCCCACCATGTCCCGTTGCAGTTACGACACCGTCGGTCCATCGCACGCTCGTCCTTTGCTTCAGGAGACCCCTCCACCTGTCCACCATGGGAGGTCATCTGACTTTGAGGCACCGGCGTCGAGCATGCCGCTACCATGTCCACAGGTGCAGCAGGTATACCATACTCAACCTCTAGTCTACCATATCTTGGGACCGTCTACGGCGAAAAACTCCCCTTACCTGCCGACAGGGGATAACCTACCGCACACGCTGGGATGAGGACTTTATGTGACTCCACGCACACCGGAGTCAGGACACACATAGCACATACGTAAGTAGTGTTAGAAATTTACTTAGCATCATCATTCTCTCTATTTTAATGCATCGTTACTAACTAACTTAGTTTGGGTTTCGCTCTTTTTTACAACAGATGATAACTACAGTTTTGCCCAGGCGCATTCTGCAATACGTGTTGTCTCCCCTTGGACACAATTTGTTGATGATTTCTTCGTGATAGGTATGCTGCTCCTCCGGTCACACAGCCAACACAGGAGAGGGAGTTCGTGCAGTAAGAGGATGCCGCTCCACAGCAGCCGGCACGACATAGGCACCCACCAGATAATTTGACTTATCCACTAAACAGATAAGGCAACGAAAGAGGGGGGCCGAGCAAGCATGCGAGGGAAAATCGTCCTTGACATTTTCATGTGAGTTGTATTGTGAACTATTATTTTGTACACCTAATAGTTATGTCATATTATAGTATGAACTGAGTCATAAGGTACATTTATTCGACCAGTTGTGTTTTCATGATTTTTTTTATATTTATAATTTTTGAAAAGATTTACACAAAATAGTCGCTATTAACTTAATAGTGGTCGTGTGTGGTTACAGTCTACTTTTGGTGCCTATGTCATTTTGTTGTCCTAACATCTGACATACCGACAATACAGTGCTCATTTGTTACAATCACCATTATCGTGGAATGAGTTATGACACGGACACTATGCGAGCTCGACTAGTCACAATCACCTTTCGGCACAGCGTCATGTCTATTCACGTTGCTATCGACTTTTGACGCATACAGTTCCTCCAATTGCTACGCCACTATATATGGCCAGACCTTGGTAAAACACTTCTGCAAGTTCTTTCAGTCCTATATTTCCCTTTTATATTCACATCGATCTCGATAGAATGGAAGCTCCATTTTGCGAGCATCTTGACTAGTGAAGGGATCCTTTCGCTGGTCTACTTCCATCGTGGTGCGACCATCTGTTGTGCGCCTGCGGTGATCGATGTATACTCATGACATCTCTTACTTCAGAAATCCGTGGTAGGAGGTTCTTCCAATGCGCAAACATTTATCATGTACCAATCATTTGTATCTATTTTAATTACCTATACTAATTACATACATCGCCAACTGTTTATGGACAATCATACAATGTTTCGTAGACTTATCATAGTTTGTGCGACTTCGTTGAGTGGGTATATACAACGAATCCACAATATAATGGAACGCGCACGTATCCATGTAGTGAAATAATATCGGACTACCAAAGAAGGAAGGATGAACATGAACGACGAATTGCTGCAGAGTCCTTAGAATGGCGGGAGCATCCAAAGTATGGTTGTGGAGACCATTGCCAGGTGATAAGGTTCGTAAGACAAGACACTATAGGACAAAGATGCTTCGTGTGTCCTAACATTGTCGAGACGATTTCGTCGTAAGTATCGTTTAGTTCTCACTCTCATCGATCACTACTTTCACATACGTACATATGTTATCGGTCATAATGAATTCATGCAAACAAGAAGACGTAAGGAAATGTGGCTTCATAAAGTGGATCAATACGGTGAGCATAACTTCCATCGGTACAAGGATTACACAACCTGAGACGACCACACAATTCATTCAAGCGTCGATGGAGTACGAGCGTCGGGCACAGGCTGCTAGCTTACACTGGAGAACAATCCATTAGGTTTACCTGAATGGTATGAGCGTCCAAAATATGGTTGTAGAGATCGCTGCCAGGTGGTTACATCCTTTTCACAAGAGACATTTGGTAGGGGATATTTCGTCTGTCGCAACATAGACAACGACTTCGTTGCATGTCACATGCTTAATTACTTATTTTAATTTTCGTTCGCAATTCCATAATATACCGATCACATTCACTAATTAGATTTATTCCTCACGACAATCTAAGGATATGCGGATTCACTTTGTGGGTCGACATGGTCAGCTCAACGTATGATGGCGGAAGAGTAACTGAAGCTGAAATGCAAACAGAATATATACGAATGAAGGAGCATGAAGTTGTAGTACACGATATGACATAGAAGGGGTCCGTAGATAAGCTTAAGCCCGATTTATCGTGACCAGCAATTTCTTAAATCTCATCTATGCAACTTTTTAACTCTCTTATGTTGATGTATGCGTCACGAATGGATTCTATGTTGGTATGTGCATCACGAATCAAAAACTAATGGTTAATTTCCTTTTCCATCGATAAAGTTTGTTTCTCCTACCGCTGCAATGTCTTCCTACTTGTATTCTTTCTCCGTCATCGCCTAGGGCGATGTCAACTAACCGGTATTGTCTTAAAGGGCAAAGAAATTATGACAAAGACATGAAATCAACAAGCCAATAAAAATAATGAAGAATATGTAAATAAATAAGTTTATCATTTAGAAATACAATATATTTTTTATCAAACAAAAATTAACCAGGTTAAAAAATTACTAACCAAATTAACAAAACAACCAAATATTAAAAAATAAACTTATTTCGGCTTGTAGTTGTGCCTGTCGAACAACCGGAATTCGACATGCCCGACCTATCAAATTGTCGCTATTCGACATGTCCTGTCGAACTACCGTTGTTCGACAGGGCCGAGTCAAATATCAGCCGTTCGATTGGTCTATCTACTCATTCGTCGTCGTTGGTCGTTCGATATAGAACTGTTGAACTATGATGTTGAACTACGATGGTACAATAGTTCAACAGCCTTCTCGAATAAATACGAGCTACCTGATTTTTTATTAAAATAATAATATTTTAAAAAACACCGTGACGTCGTGTAGTCGTACGAGAAGAGAACAGAGATAGATATACAGAGTGCGAGAGTGAAACAGGAGCGGGGATACGTTTTTTACCCGCGGGGGTCAAGTGGTGAAGAATTCCAGGTACAGGTACTAGTAGTAGGTGTTTTTTTTTTTTACTGCGGTTAAAGGAACAGCTATAGCTGCGGTCTGCGTGGTCTTCGTCTACGTCTACGTGATGAGCGTGCGGGCGCCTGCGTTCAACGGCAGCGTTCCCGGTCTCCCACATCTCCTCCTTTTTGAACACCTTTTCTTTTTTTTCTTTTTCTTTCTTCCCTAGATTTGCATGCAGTGCAGCACTGCAGCAGGTACTCCCCCTGCTGTGGCCTCTGGCAGTGCCTGCTCTTTTGGTTTGGCTAGCTGCCTAGACCGATCTCTGTACCGTGTAGTCGTGTAACAGTACAAATTATTAAAAAATATATATAACATTTTTAATTTTTTATAATTTTTATAATGTTTGATCATTTGTTCTATTTAAAAATATATAAATATTATTTATTTTTAATATAGTTTGTTTTATCATTAAATGAATTATAATATCATGTTTGATATATTTATATAAAATTTATGAATAAAATGAATGATCAATAAAAAATTAGTGGAATTATATATTTTAGAAAAAGACAGTGCATGGCTAAGATCGAAAACTATCAAGAAAGGTATAAATTTTACGGAAACAATACTCAATCACTATGGAATTTCCATCACTGTTTTCATCTCCTAGCTTGCTAGCCAGCTTCCTATGGTTGATGGATCAGCTATATGCTACTAAGCTCTAAATTGGCTATAGTAATATATCATTCTTTTTAATGGTAAATAGTCGGAAGGCTGAGATTTTTTTTCTGTGGTTTATAAGCCATAACGCTTGACCCAAGCAATGAAAAATAATTTTACAATAGGATATTTATGCTTATGGCGGTTTAAAAGTCAAGGCTAAAAGTTATAAAACGTCGAAAAAAACATCAACAATAATATAAATATTGACCTTAAAAATTCAAATTGGACTATGATTTTCATTTAACCATGTGTGTGTTTAGAGTATCCAAACTTAAATTTTGCTGCGCTAATAATGAAATATTTGGTTCAGGATTTGAAGGGTTTATAATTCATTTCTATATTAGATAAATGTATGTACGTTGCAACGGAATTTTATAAAGAGACCTCATGATAGTTTCAATCTTAGACCATTTTCTACTATCTAATTATAAGACAATACTTGCATTAGTTGCTAGAGGTTAGCTTGATATACATTTCATAAAATCATTTCTCATTGTCTAATAAAAAGGTCAAACAGATTGTACCAGTTATATTTTTCAGTGTTAGCTTGACATACAATTCACCACCCTTTTTTTCTCCCAACATGGCATTGATGGTGGATGGCTGACAGAACCACCACTACCACTGTGCTAACATAGAAACACCATGGGTTCAGAACTTCGGGCGAGATACGATCTATTTTGAGCCTTAACAATTAAAAACTTTTTACTATTCACAAAGGTTTCTATGAATTATGTTCAAATTTGATAGAAATTCATTCACAAATTAATCTGTGTGAGACTTTCCCTTAAATATCGTATCGAGTCTCCCTCTCCAAACGACTTAAATTTGCTGCGCACACTTTTTTCCAATTTTATATATCCTCTTAACCTTGCTACCATGTTCTTTACTACATAACCTATAAATGGATGAATGTGCATGTTTTTTAAACTACTAAATGATGCAATTTTTTATAAAAAAAGTTTATATATAATTATATTGCAAAACTGTTGCCATCAAATAATTATTACAAATTCTTCAGATATTCAGCCATTTAGCACAAAAGAACATGACATGGAAATATATATGCCAATAAGCGACAAGCATATATTTATATATATATGAGGGTTAATTTTTTTTATTTAATAGCCAGCCATCACCAATAGCAATGCTGCATTGATTGAAGTATTCCCTTGCTCACAGTCCAACAACAGCGTCACACGTACGTACATGAATGCGTGTTCAGAAATACCCTTACATTGTCATTCAAATATATAAAACCGTGCCTAGACCTTGAGCTTCACAACCCCTGCATGCGTCCCTGCGTACACACGGAATCTGATTAAAATTTACTCCCTTTTTGAAATCCTCTTTTCAAAGGATTCCAACTACAAAACCCAGGTTGAGCTACTCGATCTAGGAGCTTGCTCCTCCCCATGGCAGCAACTCTCTATCTGGCCTCTAGGACACACACATCACAATGCACAAAAAACAACTCAGAGAGAGAGAGAGATGAGAGATGAGAGATGAATTGAGAGGCAAAAAGAGAAGGTGATTAACTTAGCCAGAGGGGTGAAAATACTGAAATACATTCCGGGTGTGTTGGCATGTGTGTGTGCACACGGTTGTTTGTTTTGTTTTGTTTGAGTACTTGCTTGTTTGTTTTTACCAATGCTTATGAATCCATTTCTTGTTTTTGTTTGCATGCTTCTCTCTTGAGGCCGGGTGCAAGGGCATGTGAGGTGTGACCACAAGTTTGAACTCAGCAGGAGAGAGGGAAAGGTTAATTGGATAGTGTTGCTTTGGTTTGGGGTTAAACTATTGAGATGGTACAGAGATGGATAGGAGTAGAGATAGGGGATAGTCCCTAGAGAGAATTCTCTATACACGTATAACAAGTGCGACTGTCTATCTAGCTACTCCCTCCGTACTATAAATTAAAAATTTTAGTTGATTAAGATATATTTTAATACTACGAATCTTGACAGAAATCTTTATCCAGGCTATACATATATGAAGAATCATTTTCTACATCATTGATTAGAATTTTAACGCGTTCGTAGGGGTGGGCACTTTCAAACGAAAAAACCTGAACCGCACCGAGCCGAACCAAATTTTGCGGTTTTTCGGTTTTAGTTTCAGGTTCGGTTCACGGTGTTACGAAATCACATAGTTCGGTGCGGGTTCGGTTTTATACGTCTAAAAACCGAACTATCGAAAAAACCAAACCAACCTAGCTTCGGAAAAAACCGCTCTTCTCTCTTCTTCTCTTTGGAAAAACTAAATCGAGCTCTTCTGCGCAGGCGCAGCGCTGGCCGCCAGGGGTGGGGAGAGTGGCGGCGCTCGGGCCTGGAGAGGATGGGGGTGGCGGCGACGGGCGCGGGCGCCGCCGTGGAGGGGCTTGGCGGCGACGGCGGGCGTGGAGGGGGCTGGCGGCGGCGGGTGCGGAGGGGGCCGACGGCGGCGCTCGGCACGTGGCGCGGATGGAGGCCGGTGATGGCGGCAGGCGCAGAGAGGGATGGCGCCGGGCACGAAAGGGGCCGACAGCGGCACGGCGATGCTCTGTGGAGGCCGACAGCGGTGGCTTCTCTGCTTCTTTTGGTTTTTCGGTGAAAACCGAAAACCGAACCGAAAAACCAAACCCAAAGTATGTGGTTTCTAGTATTTAAAAAACCGATCGATTCTTCATCCATCCCAAACCGAACTTTGCGTAGAAAAAAACGAACCGAATGTGCGGTTAAAACTGATTGCCCAGCCCTAGGCGTTAGCATTATGCATCATGTGCATGTGTTTCAGGTGGTAAAAGAATTGAAATACACACTACAGTAGAATTCTTCAAATACAAATTTATCGTTTGCTCTTTGGCTTATCGGTTGCAACCAAAATTTAAATTTTAAATATTAACTATAGAGTTGAATTTGATGTTTTCTCATCGCAGTTTATTTTTTCAGCCTTACCTTTTAACACGTACATAAATTATTACTTTTTTTCTAATAAGCATTATTGCTTATTATTCCGTTCGGTCTATATACAGGAAAGTATTGCATTTGGATGAAATATACGTGTGCATTTTAGCTGTAGTTCGATAGAATGACAGACGTACTAGTATGAGATGGCCTTCATGCGCCCGGGCGGCCAGTCTAAACGTCCAAGTGTCCAACTAATCACCTAACGAGGTATAGAGCACAGCAAATATATCACATTGTGATCGTGGAATCTTGAACCTAGCCGTATATAGCCTAACTTTATAATAGTTGAGCTTTATTTCTTTATAGTCCATGGCTTGGAGATATGTTCTGCCAAACACCGTAAAATCGGCACAAATTTAAAACTCCGACGATAATACCGCTACCAACTAGTAGCTAGCTGGTTCTCTTTCCAATTTTTTCGGCTTGACTACGGTATGTTTGATTCTGATAAATCATTAGTACATAAATAATTAAATACTAATTATTATAAACTTTAAAAATAAATTTATTTAATTTTTAAGAAACTTTTATATAAAAAACGTGCTAACGAAAAAATATCGTTGTTTGGAGTTAAAAAAATTAGGCCAGTGCAAAACAATTTGCATCAAAAATTATAGTGATGTGTATTTTTTATATGATAATGCTCTACGTCCGACGTCTGATACGACACACTGCGTCAACACATGATACGACCAAAATAAGACGCGCGTTCTGTTGCATCTGCCATGCATCTTCTCTTTGCAATAAGAGGATATATTCATGATACGTATATATGGATAAGACTTTGTTAGTAAGCTTAGAATATCTTTTCTTTTAAATTATTTATTTGATTAGGACATGATTACATAGTTATATCCATTGTAATTAAATTTTTATCACAATTATAATTTATGGCCTGATTATATATATATATATATATATATATATATATATATATATATATATATAGACGGGTTCAAATCACGGCCCGACAAAGATAACTTACGATATCTTTGTCGGGCGCCAACAAAACTCATCACCGATCACGAATGATATATATCGGTGACGAGGCTCAAATCACGGCCCACAAAGATAACCTATGATATCTTTATCGGGTCCCAACGAATCCTGTCACCGATTGACACTCATCGGTCACGGGCACCAACCTGAGGCCCGATTGAGATAACAATTAGGTACGTCACCGATGAGTGACATCGGTGATGGGCTCCAACCTGAGGCTTGATTGAGATAACAATCAGGCCCGTCACCGATGAAACTTAAGCCTATCACGGATATGCTTCAAAATCATTTAACCTAGCCCGAGCTTCAATTCAGATCTACACATGAGCGCGAAAATTTTCTAAGTCCTCGCATTGCGAACCCTAGCGTCGTCGCCGTCTCTCGGAGCCCTAGCACCGCCGCCGTCTCTCGAAGCTCGTTCTCGCCATCCCTCGCGCCCTCCCGAGTTCAGCACCGTCGTTCTCCCTCACCACCACCGAGGGTCGCTGTTCTCCATCACCACCACCGAGCGCCACCATCCCCAAGCCCAAGCGCCGCCTTCCCCAAGCCCGGCCACCGAGTGCCACCGTGCTCTAGGTAAATCCATCTCCCTCATGTGTTGTTGTGCTCCCTCATATATACATTTGAGATGAATGCTATGTCATGTATTGAATCTCAGATGAATGTCATGCCATGTATTGGTTGTATATTGGTCAGTTAATGGGACATGTATAGATCTGAGATAATGTCACTTTTGTTTTGGTTGTATAATGGGACATGTATAGATCTAAGATAATGTCCCTTTCATTTTCAAAAATAAATTCAAAGATTCATTCTCCTCCATTTCAAAAATAAATTATATATATGAATAATGTGTGAAATATATAAATATCATATGTGAGTTCTGAACTGAGTTTTCTATGAATAATTGTATATATGAATGAGGATGCTGGGAATGAGAATATATATCTCTGTTTCTCTATTTTTTTAGCGGGTATGGCTAGTAAAGGATTGATGCTAGCAAAAAAACAGAATTTATTTTTTTTGTTTGGAAACACTTATCGGTGACGGTCTTTTAACTTAAGCCCGTCATAGATTACATTAGACGGGCTTAAGTTAAAGCCTATCACAAATGACATCATTTGTGACGGGCTGAAATTAAAGCTCGTCACCGATGTTAGTCATCCGTGACGGGTATTAATTGGGACCGTTTGAGATTATTTCATTGGTGACGGGCTTTTGCCCGATAGAGATAACTTCTTACATCATTGACCTTTGCGTCATGACGAACATCATACCTAACACAGATAAGGATTGTCGTCCGATTAAGATTAGAGTTTCCGTTGTAGTGAGATTATCAATTGAATATACATGTACAATTAAAAGCTATGGTAAAAGCATCAAATCATCAAGACCACATAAAATCCTCTTATGCATGCGGGTCTTTAATTGTTTATTTAATTAACAGAAATACAATGGTTGAAACCAATTATGAAGTGGATGTACATGTATAATTGAAAGTTGTGGTAAAAGCATCAAATCATCAATACAACATAAAATCCTCATATTCATGCAATTAAATGTTAACAACCATAGCAGTGCCCCATACACGAGAATAGAGAGATGCATGTCAAGGAATTAATTAAGTTGCTAAAGCAGAAGATATCTTAACTACCAACCATAGCCTGTTCAGTCTCCCGTACATGAGAATAGAGAGACGCATGTTAAGTTGCTAAAACAGTATATATATTCTATATTATAACAAATTATGGATTATTATATCTTAACTACCATAGGTAAAAATAAAAGAGAGTATGGTAAAAATAGTAGAAGAGGGGCTGCATCGGGTCTCGGATGGCTAGGCTAAGCCCGTGCGGGCCTACACGATAACTCATAGAAGGTAGGGATTAGCTTTTTTTTTAATCCGATCTATCGGTTTAAAATAATAAATCTATTGTATATGTAAATTTCTCTAATTTATTGCAATGACACGTGATTAGTTAGCAGTATTTGTTGAAGTACACGTGGTGATTTATAAGTGTTTGTAAAAAATTTAATAGATTTTTAGTATGGAGTAATATATAGATAAATAGATAGTGTGAGACAATATGATGACGTAGCTTCATGATATGAAAGAAAATCAATTAACATTAACTGTATTCATCAGGGGATAAATACAAATAATATGCATATTGCAGTAGCATTTTTCTGCATAAAGCATTGCCACGCATGTATAAAATGGAAAATCAGCCGCCTCTCGTTTTCATTTTCCCTTTGTGATCCCGGCACTTTGCTTAGCCACACAAAGCAAGCAGACATCCTGATCATTCGTCCAATCACAATGAAATTAACTATGATAGGCAGCAACATGCCAACATGAATGCAACGAGAAACACACACAGAGACACAGAGATCTAGTGATACACGCACATAGAAAATGACAGCGAAGCTAAAGCTAGTGATCAACCAATCAACCAACCAATCGATCTATGGAAGTCAATTACAAGCAGTCCAGGGCATAGTGTGGTCAAAGGACGGCAGTTTATAAACGCAGCAGCAGTCAATTTATCCATCATCCATGGCCATGCAAAAAATATAGCAAAAAATCACACAGTCGCAGACTATTTGTTGGCGCTGACAGCTCAGTCTCGTATTCTTCATATATCTATCGATCACGAATGCGTCGTTGTCACTGGATGGACGATCGATCCATCGGCTGCTAGAAGAGTAGGACGTAGATTCTTCCCGTTTCGTTAATTATTCTAAACTTTGGTCGTCGTCTTCTCCTTCTTCCTCCTCAGTCCATGGCATGTGCTTGGACAAAGCTTGCAAGTGGCGACTCCATCTCTCTCTCTCTCTCTCTCTCTCTCTCGATCTCTCTTTCTGAAAGTCTCCAGGTTGGTTGCAATTGTAGAGGGTTCAGCATGGTGATATATGATAATAGTATTAGTTACCTCAAATTGACCACTGTTATGGAGTTATCGACTTATCGTTGTGTGTTGGTCTCTTGCAATCAGCAGCAGTCTTCTTTTTTCTGGATGCCTGCTGGTATCTCTAGAACAACAATGACCGTAACACTGACTTGTTGGACTGCTTTTCCTGACACTTCAGCAAATAATATGATTGAATTAGGAGCTGTTCAAAACAATAGTACACTACAAGAATTTATCCTTGGCTTTTTGACGTTTTATTACGTCATAATATATAAAATTTATGTCACAAATTAATGTTTGTGACAAACAGTTGACATAAATCCAAACGTCACAAAACCACCGATATAAAATATAAAATTAGTCTGTGACATTTGTATATTTATTGTCATAAGCATATGACATTACTTAAATGTTACAAAATCTTACCTTGCCCACATGACAGTTGACATGGCAGAAAAGAAAAACGTCATAAAATAAGATTTGGCCTGCAAAAGCCCATGTAGCTCATGGGTCACAAATATTTTCTGGACTGTTGTTAGGTGGCCCATAGTTTTTTCTAGTTTTTTTATAATTGCAGCCTATACACGTTTTTGGACCACATAATTCAAACGATGTTTTTTTCAGCCCATATTTTAATGGTTCAACTAATATTTTTCAGCCCATACAACTTAGCATGTAGCCCAGCCCATATCACAATTTAGCCCAGCCCATATCACAATTCAGCCATATCACATTTCAACCCATATCACAATCAGCATTTAACAAGTCAATGTAAAATATTACATTCATCCAATATTTCAGCACATTAGTATCTCAAGTCTCACATTTCATCTTGCTGCTACAAAATAGCATCACCAAAATAGTACAACGGCAGTGCACCACCAAAACAACATAACAGCACAAAAAATAACATCCCACAAGCACAACAACCACAGGTTCATTATCAACAAAATAGATAGAGCCTAATTGGAGCTCAATGCTGAGCACCAGGTGATGCAAACTTGCTGCCAAACAAGGAGCGAAGGAAGCTCTGGATTTCGGTACCTTGCTGCCTCAACTTCTCAGTTTCTTCTTCATTCTTCCTCGCTACCTCTTTCTGGTCCTCTACTTGCTTCTGCAGATCGGTCATTTGTGATCTCATTCCAGCTGATCCAATCCTCTCAGCTTGCAATTCACTCTCAAGCTCACATACACGATCTTGCGGTGGCAGCTTTTGGCATTTCTCTTCATCTTTGTGGACTGCATGCCAATATTGCGAAGAAAAGTTGATTTGGGCGAACATGAGCTACAGCTTCAACAGAGTCTTCGGATCTTTGCCTTCTTCGTTGGTTGTGCAACATAAGCCTCCATTTGAGCCTAGGAACATAAAACAAAAAAAATTCAGATTTATATTCTAGTTATGTATGTGTCCATAACCATGTGTCCAGAAATTTATGCACCAAATTTAACCGTATCAATCTAGAAATGCAACATGGTGGAAAAAAATGAAATGATATATGGAATTGAACCTTCTATGATAGTGTCCAAAATATAGGTACGTAGTAATTTGTTGTGTTGTTTGTAGTAACAACATAGGAAAAGGTACTCACAATGGCATCCTTCGCGTTCTCGCAAAACCCGACTTGCTACTGCAGTGGGTGTCCTAGAAAATATCAATCGCAGTTGGTGGTGCATCTTTAAATTTGGTTTGCTTCTGAAATTACATACAAATAGAAAAATAAATAACTAAAAGCATGTGAATGAGTTAAATGAATAGCAACAACATAGCTGCATCGCTAGTAGCAGATACAAGAGCAAAAGCATTAACATTTATTCACTTGTGACAGTAGTTGCTTTTCATAACATATACATCCATTAGTCTTAAGCATCGTGAATATAGGTACATGTAGAGGTGATGTTTCCATGGATTAGTAGCCTAAAATCAGTAGTCATGTTTAGATAATCAGTTTAATATAAAAAGGAGACAATGCGGGCAATATTCTAACTTTTCTGAAAAGGCAGTATGACAGTGGCCTTGGGACAAAGAAACTATATAATAGAAATCATGCATATAATATTTTTGACAAAAGAACTTATACCAGCAAAATTTAGTCAATCTTCCCTAACTATTGTTAATTCCTGGGGTACTTAGGTAGTGCAGAAATGTTGCTGAACCAAAAAGGATCACAAGGAAGAACAAACGATCACAATGAACAAGATCTTGCAGCAGAGACCGAACATAAGCATGCAAAGTAGTTGTGGCCAGTCAAAACGGCAGGATTTAGAAAAAGACTCAATGCCAATGGAGGAAAATTCTAGACGATGGAATAAATACACGTACAATGCACCAACAGTGATATTGCATACAAATAAAAAAGTAACTAACTAAAAGAATGTGAAGAGTTAAATGAATAGCAGCAACATAGCTGCATTAGCAAGGTAGCAGCAGTACAATAGCATCAGCATTAACACACACAAGCGACAATATCAACTGGAAATCACAAAAGTTGTAAAGATGCAGCGATGTATCTTACCATGACATAGCATTGTGCAACAAAGCTCCGACATCCTGTCTTCTGGGGTAACTTAACTGACTCACGGCTATCTTTGCATTTCCGACATTTTTCCTATCAAAAGAGACGTTAGTGGAAAGACAATACATATTTTGTAAGGCAAAATTTGTGATAGAAAAAGACTCAATGCCAATGATGGGCTTCGTTGCTTGCGGCCAGATGGGCTTATCGCGGGTGCGCTGTTGGGCTAGCTCCCAGGTTGGCCCATCCGTGATCAAAATATAGAATACGCCATTATATATAGTGTAAATGACTTAAGTGACATCAACACAAACATAGCTCACTGGTTTGCCTACAACTTGTGAGTGACGAGGTGGAGGGTTCCAATCACCTCTAGCGCTCATTGTTTTAAAATTTTTTTGCCCTTTTTTGCACCAATGTTTTGGGCTACACAGTTGGCCCATGTGTGGGTGCGCCAAGTGACCCATTAGGAAGAAAAAAATAATATAAAAAATAATTTGTGACATACAAACAGGTCTTATGACATATCAATTATCGTCATTAGTCAAACCACCAGGTTCACCACAATTTATGACACGCAAATAGGCATTATGACATAACAATTATCGTCACTAGATGATATTGGTCCAGTTATATGACATATATTGTGACATCTGACTTTTTATTGTCAGAAGATCAAAATGTGTAACATATAATGTGATATAGTGACATTTTGACCTTTGTCATATCAAATACGTCATAAAGCCAAATGTTTCTTGTAGTTCGTAGTTGAAGTTAAGAGCAGATTTCACAAGACTGCACTTTGATATAAACTATGGTAAAGTCGATTCAAGCCAAGTATTACAAAATTGTCGCTTTAGAGATGAATCTATCACAAAACGATGTATGTATTTTTCCCGTAGTTTTTAGGTATTATGCCTTAAATCCATAGTATTTTTCTGTCTCTATATCAATCCTAGCTAGCCACAACATAATCTTACTGATATTCTTAGTGACATTTCTTATTAATTTTTGCATGCCTCAAAATGCAAAGTTGGAGGCACAAAAGCAGTAGCAAACAACCTTTATGGTTAGCCAATGTGCATATAGATGGCAACGGGTGTGTACCCATCGGGTTCTTTTACCCTATATCCACACTCATACAGAGTACCCACATTAATACCCATACCCGTTTTAATACCCATACCCGCTCATGGGTGAGAAATTCCCCCGTACCCATATCCGCACGGATGATGGCTACCCGTTGGGTACACTACTGGAGAAACGATTTTCCTGGACGAGGCCCCCAATAGGTTCTAGGTGGGCCATAAGTGGCCGTGCCTGCAAAAACCGGTCCCGAGAGGGCCGGCTATTGGACCGCATGGGATAATGCATTATCCTGTGCGGTCCACTTAAGCGACCGCACGGGCTATTATCCCATGTGGTCGCTTAAATGGCCCGCACGGGATAATACGATTATCCCGTGCGACCCACATAACAGCCCACACGGGATAATGGTGCATTATCCTGTGCGGTCCACCTAAGGACCCGCACGGGATAATTCATTTTTCCGTACGGGCCATTAAGTGGACCGTATGCGATGATACACCATAAATTCTCCGCCCAATCCGACAGTTGCACATTACCATGGTGTTTCTCTATCAAAAAGGGCTATTATTGGGGGAAGGTTTTCAGCTTGAATTTTTAATACGACGCCATTTTGTTATTCACGGATCTTCCTATGCGGATGAAACGCATTGAGAGTGTCCTCGACGAATCAAAGTTTGCATCCGTGCGGAAGGATGTTAATCCAAAAATTATAAAACGCTAGTTTGTTTTTTTTGCGTATAGTATGTTTTTATGAATGAATGTATCAAACTTATGGTGTTATGAGCGAATATGTGGTTCTATGTGATGAATTGATATTTCTATGTGATGAATTTATATTCCTATATGTGATGAATTAATATTTGATGAATTTAAATATAATATGTTATTTTTTACAATATTTGATGAATTTACATTACAATATGTGCATTTAAATAAAATATATAAATTCATCGCATGCGGTCGGCTTAAGGGTGGTGATTATCGCGTGCGTGGGCTTAAGGGCCGTGGCACTAGGCAAAATTTTGAAAAACTTTTCTCCTCCACCCTCCAAACTTTCTCTACTATGTAAATACAACATGTAACTCCTATTATAAAATTTGGTAATTTTTGATTGGTTTTGCGATATTTCTTTGATTTATTTTATTTTTATGAATTTTTTGCCAAGTCTCACATTTGAACTGCAAGTGATTAAAAAATAGAATAAAATTAGTAAAAAAATTATATTCATGTTATTTAGACCCGCTTGAGTCATTATCCTGTAAATGAGAATAAATTTTGAAATTTTCTTCATGAAACATGATTAGGAACCTATTGACCGAATGATTTTAAAATTATAAAAATAGCAAACAAAGTCGAAAAATCATGAAAATTGTCTCGATGTCATGATATTATACGTCAAGGCTGTAGTAAAAAATTGAGATGGTTTTGAATATTTTATCGATACGACGCTCACAAAACCGAAGATTCTCCGAAGAAGATTATAAGTGTTGAGAAGGATTGGTAAAATTTGGAGAGAAAGTGACGGCCGAATTATCGTTTGATTTCAAAATTTTTCCATAGGCAATAATTAGCATAGATTGATTTATGGAAAAATTTAGTAATTTTTCGAATCGGTTTGATAATTTTTATTAATATCCAATTTGTTATAAATTATTGAGGGGTGACGATTATCCCGTGTGGGCGGCTTAACGGCCTGCACGGAAAAATATCTTCCCGTGCGGGCCGCTTAAACCGCTCGCACGGGAAAAACATTTTCCCGTGTGGGCGGTTTAAGCGGCCCACACGGAAGATATTTTCCCGTGCAGCCGTTAAGTAGCTCCGCACGGAAGATCATTTTCCCGTGTGGGCCGTTAAGCTGCCCGCACGCGATAATCGGCCCCCTATATATACCCTCGTGCAGCCTCCTGAAAATTTCTAAGTCCAGGCGAACGTTTGAACACCAGAGCACCGTCAGGCTACCAAAAATTTCGCCGACGATAACCGCCGCCCAGATCTCCCGTTCTCACCGCGCTCCTCTCTCTCTCTCCCTCCGCCCTCACCCCGCCGCCGCCACCGTCGCCAAACCACCGCCGCCCTCCACGCCAGATCTAACGCTGCCGCCCTCAACAACGCCGTTGCGCTCAACCGACGCCCTCACCGGCACCGGCGCCCTCACCGTCGCCTCAACGCCGCCCAGGTGCCGACGCGCCCTCAACCGCCGGCCGTCGCCGCCTCAACGCCGCCGACGCCCTCACCGCCGGTGCCGACGCCCTCATCGTCACCCTGTGCCAACGCGCCCTCACCGCCCGGTGCCGACGCACCCTCAATCGCCCGGTGCCGACGCACCCTCAACAGCCCGGTCGCCGCCGCCCTCAACGCCGCCTGGCGTCGACGCCTCAACCGCTCCACCGCCGCCTCAACGCGCCGCGTCGGCCCTTCACCGCGCAGTACCACATGCTCTTGCGTGCCCTAAATTTGTGAACGAACCGATGAAATTTGTGATTTTTGTGAATGAATGGATGCCCGGACCTAATTGATTTTTGTGAATATTTTGCTCAACGAATGAATGGATGGATGGTTGAATTGATGAATGAATGAATGGATGAATGAATGGCTATATTGTTTGGTGAATTATTTGTTGGATGGCAAATTTAGGAGTGAATGTTTGGTTGCACGCCAATTGTTCGAGAAATGCCCACTAGGGCTGCAGTATAGTAATAGTAGTAGTTTTATTTTAGAAAATATGGACTGTAAAATGTTTAGAAAATATTTATGGATGGAGATGTAAAATGAATTTTAGAAAATATGATGGACTTTTTATTTTAGATGATTTATGGACTGTAAATGAAATGTTTATTTTAGGATTGTAAATGTTCATCCGTCGTGATGTCTGCAACCATCTGGGCGTTTCTACGATCCGGAGAGCGAGCTTGCAACGGACGATAAATTCAAAAGACTTAGGGAGTGGGAAAAAGAGGAGCGCCATGAATGATCTGTCTAAATTGTTGCTAGACTTCAAAAGATTTGTAAATTGTTGCTAGACTTATGTAATTTTACGAGACGAAACTTGATATGTATATAATGCATGATCTGTGTATATTTATATCTTTTATGAGGAAATAATATAATTAAATGTCTTTTTTCTCGTGCGAAATATATATATATATATACATGCATCTTATCAATCAACCGATAATATTACTGAGAGAGAGGAGAGGAGAGAGAAGGGACAGAGAGGAGAGAGAGGACAGAGAGGAGAGAAGAGAGAGGACAGAGAGGAGAGGAGAGAGAGGAGAGAGAGGACAATATATATATACATATAGCTATAGATCTGTACATAAAATAATGGGCACATGGAATACCATCTTTCCGTGCGGTCAACTTAACGGACCCCACGGAAAGATAGATTATCCCGTGCGGTCTGATAAAGTGGGCCGCACAAGATAATCGATCTTCCCGTGTGGGCTCTTAAGCCGACCGCACGGGATAATCGATCTTCCCGTGCAGTTGGGCCGTCCGCACGCGAAAATGGTCTTTTCTAGAGCTTTTCGCGTATGCGGACATGCCTTCCGCATGAGAAGATGTCTTTCGGTCCGCATGAAAAAATCGTTTCTCCAGTAGTGATATCCATACTCATTACAACAGTTAAAAAGTTGTGCAACAATCATATCCATGAAAACCATATGGCCACACTGCAAAATTAACAATTCGGATGATAATATATAAAAAGTGGCACTGTTAATAGAGCACATCACACCTCAATTGGCATAGATACAACCCCGATATTAACAAACCATTTCAGATCACAGTATAAGCTATTGTTGGCTTTGACAATTGAACCCAACCGCCATATCAGACTTGGCTGAAACAAATTAATTAACATCACAAACAGGAAAAGCACAACAGAAATAGGGAGGCTAGGGTGGGGGAGATGGTGATGGCGAGTTGAGTAGAGAATAGAGATGCGCATGTTGTTGCCTGCAGCGACGGTCTCGATGAGCGGCGTGAGAGCGCAGGTCGCAAGGCTCGATGGCGCTCAGATGGTCTCTGTGAGCAGCGCGGGGACATAGGCCGGAAGAGGAGGAGGCCGCGGTGGTGGCAGTGATCACAGATGTGCATGGATCCAGCGGCGACGCTCATGGGAGGAGGCTGTAGCGGCGCAAGCGGTCTTCGCGCGGCAGCGGCAGCGGCAGCGGCAGCGACGAGGCTCGCAAGAAGAGGAGACGGTGCCAACGGTGTTAGGGAATAGGAGGCGGCGGCAACGTTCGCGAGGCTGGTGCACCTCACGGCCTCCGTGACGCGAGCCGCTGGCCTGACCCCACCGCCACTATCCCTATTCCCCCTGTTGCGTGTTGTTACAGGAGGGAGAGAAATGGAGCTAGGGTTGGTTGGGTGCACAGGTTATATAGCTAGGTTTTTTTTAACCTTGGGCCAATTACACTCATGTGGGCTAGGGCATGTGGGTGTTTTTAACCCAGGGGTTAACATGTTTGGATGACTAGAACGTTCTCGGACCCGGTTCACGTGATTAATGAGAGTTATGCCCGTTAACATTCCCGTGGGTAAGATTTTATGCCCGTTAAGAACTCCAAAATCCATCGGGTTTCGGGTCATGGAGCCCATTGCCATCTCTAAATGTGCCCCCTTTGGGCCTTGTTCTACCACCACTACAAGGCCAGAAGTTTTAGGCTGGACCAGCTAACAACAAATTGGGCTTTTTGGCCCATACTAGAAGGGCTATCAAGCTGTGTATACATCTGAGAAGCTTTCCTGTTACTTTCTCCAAATGACTCGCAACTGAGACAAATTCTGTAAGGTCATACATATTACATCTCATGTTTCTCAATGCAACTAACGCCAGTGGTCAATCATCTGGAACTTCAGCTTTGATGAAAATACACCATCATCGTCTTCCAGCCAGTGCTTACCGCTGTATGTCATCTCCCGGTCCTAGGTCGTCGATCGGTGGGTGTCGTTTGTGGTGGTCAGTCACAGACTGGTACGCCATTGCCAGAGCTAGAGCCTGCTCCCCAATACACGGATCAAAATGACAAGTCATCAACTCATCAGCACTGTTCTTCATGTCAACACAAAAAATGTTTATGTCCTGAGACGAGAAAGAACTTACAATGTGGTCATGGTCAGGAGGAGCGTATATGCCCGTCGTCACGGTGGTTCTTCTCCGCGTGCCACCTTCCGGTGGGTTCTCGATGCTCTTCAAGCCTGTCGGCACCACTGCCACTGGCATCCCCACAAGGTTTCCCAAACAGACAAGCTCCCAGTCGGTCACATTGCCGATGAACGCGTCGACCGTGAAGCTCTCCCTGACTTCTCTGATCAGTTTACCCCGTGCTCGCTGCGCCTGTTCATCGACCAAAGAACAAGAATATAAGTTATGGCGACTCGCGATCCTATAGACAGGTACACTCGTTCAGATATGGTTAGTAGAGCACCTGTATATAGTCGACTGCTGGGATTAACCGTGCACGGCGAAGCTCCACTGGCCATTGGTCCTGAGCTTCATAGTCGTCGTCGTGTAGCTCACGTTGCCAGTTGTCGAAATGCGCAAGCATGTCAACATCCATGGTGATGTTCAGTATGGACTGGACCGAATGAACGGTGTAGTTCAGCTTGAATGGCACTAGCTTAACACCCTTAGCGGAAAGAACATGAACAACCTGTAGCAATGATCAAATCGACAAGAATACTAAGCATATGCAAGGATCAGATCAGGAATAGGTAACAGATAACCAGGCTGATGCATGTAAAAAAAGCTCTCAATTACCTCCATCTCAGCACTGTCAAGATATCCAACAGTGAGTTGTCTGATGTCAACATGAAAGGGATCCTCGATAGCAACTTCACGAGATGATGGATCGCCGGCATCCTTGCCGCGAATTGCATCGAGTACAACTGCGCAATCTATCGCGCTTCTGCAGAAAGGACCAAGTTTATCCTGCCATTTAGACCAAGATACTAATTGTTTAAAAGATTGGCTTGGATATGACTGGGAAAGCATAAGACTTTTGCATGAAAATACCAAGCTCTCTGAAATGCTCATGACGCCTGTCCGTGCAACTGTTCCAAATGTTGGGCGCAAAGCAGTTACTCCACATCTAGCGGCAGGATATGTTATGGAACCTGCAGTTTCTGAACCTATTGCAAAAGGAACCATTCCTAGTGCAATGAAAAAACTTCGCTGAGTACTTGACCATATATACTTCATCCTTACACATGTATATATGTTGTATAAATTAACCTGCAGAGGTGCTAGCTGCTGGCCCTGCTGATGAACCAGTAGAAAACTCCTCAATGTTCCAGGGGTTTCTTGTTCTTCCCCCAAACCATATATCATCATAGGCGAGCGAGCCTGTTACAAGTTTTGCTACAAGGACTGCCCCAGTTGACTTCAATCTGAAGAAGGATGGCATACACAAAAGGAGACGTAATTAGAATTGATCAAAGGACTCACAACTAAAGTATATAACTGAGAAGAAACAAACCTTTTGTAGACAGAGGCTTCGATATCAAGAATTTGGTTCTCAAAAGTTCTTGAGCCCCAGGTAGTTTTGTATTCTGGTACTGCAATTATATCCTTAAGGCCATATGGAATGCCATGTAAGGGACCTAATATCAATATTTGTCAATGCAATCTTTACTTTTGAGCATAATATTGAAATGTAATGTGTTTGCTTCTAGTATGACTCACCTAAAGAGTACCCTAATAATTGTATAACTGAGAGATTTTTTCAAAGGCAAACAAAGGAGAGAACTCCCCCTTTGTAACACACACATCGATTCAGCTAAAGAAAATACCAGTTGTTTAACATTTTGCTCCACAGGTTCTCGGGCTAATAAAAATGGTTGCATTGCAAAATATGAAGCTTCAATTGTGCATTATACAAAAATGTTGGATAATTTCCACATGAGGCCATAATATATTATCAACAAAAAGACAGAAGCAAGATCAAGATAAATGGTATTGCAGTAAGCCAGTAACAGATATTATCACTGAGCATTTCAAGAAGATTTACTGCATACCAAGATATTTTCCTTGCTCCAGCAAGTCATCTGCTTCTTTCGCTTGTTTGTATGCTAAATCATCAGTGATAGTAATAACAGATTTGATAACAGGACCATACCTATAAACATAAAAGGAGTTACAAGATTAAAAACAATACTTCTGAGCCTCTCATAAGTCCATCTGAAAGACTCAAATAAATGAGGAAGACAGGAAAGGAGCCTAGCCTCTTTAATCTCCTTAAGAACACATCAGTAAGTTCACGCGATGTGACTTGCTTTGTCCTTATAAGCTCCCCGAGCTCAATTATCTGATATGAAGATCAGAAGTTTGAAATAAATATATATGAAGTTTGTAACCAATGTATAATAACATAGTCAAAAAAAACTGACCGACATAAAAGCAATATCTTCATCTTTACTAGGGCGATGTACTGAACTTGTACGGGGATATTCAAAGCTTCTTTTCTCAATGATTTTGCTTTCATCGCTCCATGATGATTTAAAGACCAATGCAGATGGGTTATGCAATCCACCATTCTCCAACGCCACCAATTTCCGGTTGTCTCTAAATGCAGGTACATTAAATTCTTTTGCACCATCTTCCATCTCCCGTAGCTAATAGAACAGAGGGAAGTGTAGATAAGAAAAATATCAATGAAGTACTTGATTGTGAAAACTGAAAACTTCAAATAACATTTCGAGAGTACTTTTGAATCGTTGAAAAAATCAGCATCAAAGTACTTCATGGAACCCTTCAATGCAATCACACCGCTAATTGGTTCTTTTCTGGAAACAGAAACAGCCTCCTTCGTATCCTGAAAATGAACAGCCAAATTGATAATTAGAAAAAACGTCACAATGAAAATAAACTGAATATGAAAAGAACAGCAATCCTGCCTTCCAGATCTTGTGGTATTTGGAAACAAGAGTATATGAATGGCTCTTCCCATAGGTTGGCCAGGATAACCATGTGCATTTTGTTGGCCACGCCTGAGTTTAAAACAAAAAAAATAATAAATAACCATAATAGTGCTTTCGTAAGAGGAAAAGTTACAGTAATAGTTTGCAACCTTATGATTGACAATTGGCATTTGGCAAAGTGATTCTCATAAGAATTGCGTCTAAACAGGAAATGATGCTTGCTGAGTTACTAGTAGTCTCATATCAGTCCAAAGTCCAAACTACTAAATAAAAACTTAAAATTGACGACTTTCATCAATATGAATCACTAATTTTGGCCAATGGGAGTGTAATGTATGCGCCCTTGAACACATCTAGCCATTAGTCAAACATGGTCTCAAAGAATCAACCCCTAAAGTAAGAAATTCCAGCACAGCAGTGAAATTAATCTACTTGGCAAGCCCAAAGAGTAGATGAAGCCCACCGTTTCCTTTGATGGACAGGATCCTAGAAATTCTAAAGTCTATCTAATCTGAATTATCACAATGCAGGCTCACGACGCCGAAAACACTAGCAGAGCAGGCATATGCTTCTCGTGCAATCTCACCCATCTTCGCATCAACATGGCAGAAACCCAATACCAGAGGAACAGCCAAAGTTCAGACATGATACCACTTCTCTATCAATACACACAAAGGAAAAAGCTTTTGCCTCGCTTCAAAAAAAAAAAAAACAAGAAGAAGAAGAAGAAGAAGAAAAGGGGAGGGGGATACGGGTGCGTACCATGCCGGTGGTGCTCCTCACGACGCCGCCGCCGTCCCAGTCCCCGTCGCCGCCGCTGGTTCTTGGCGGTGCTGCCGGCGCGGCGGCAGAAAAAGAGAGGAGGAGGAGGAGGAGGAGAGGGCGCGGCGGCGGGAGGGGGCGACGTGGCTCCCGCATGGCTGACACCTGGCGGGAAGGCGGGGAGGGAGGGATCGATGGCTTCAATAGTTCAACGGAGCAATGGTTGCAGCAGAGGCAGAGGCAGAAGCAGCAGCAGGGGCTCGAAGCAGTGGAGAGGACAAAAGGTTTTCCTGCTGGTTCATACCCCAAAATATAAACCCAAAATTGGATAAATAAAACATATTCTAACACTACAAATATAAATATGAACGGACGAATCCGAACAACAGATTCATAATATATGTTTTATTCATCTAAACTTTCTTACATTTTGAGAAAAAAATATTTTTCTTTAGGAAACATGATTGATTGAACTGTCCACGAATCTCTCGATTTCTCATTGTTTATTTTAGTAGGAGATTCAGGCCTTGATTTTGTTCATATCTTATATTGTGAGTGCGATAGTTATTATGATTCTCTAAAAGGCATATATAACCCCAATGAGAAAAATAGCCTACTATGTTGTCAGTTAAGGTTCGGCTTTACATTTTTCACAACTTGCTCTTTTCGCAAGCACGATTTCTACAGTACTAAATACTTTTTTAAAAATATTACTTTAAAAATCATATTAATCTATTTTGTATGTTTTTATAACAAATAATTAATTAATCATGCTCTACTCATTTTTTTCATTTTACGCGTCGATTCTAAGCATTTTGGATAATTGCAATAATATTATATGATTTTATTATAAGAAATACAACTTTTATATCGGAGACACTTGGGACCTTGATCGATCAATCATATAATAATGTTATTATTATATTTTAAATTCTAAATATCACTGTTATGTGTAAGACATACGTTATGTGTAAAGTTTGACGGTCTATTATATACAAAGTTTAATATAAAAGATAATTTGAATAAAGGGATAACTGAAGTTATAAATACAAGACTAAAAAAATCAATACAAGTGTAACAAACTGTGAGGGGTGTCACTCCACCGTACCCTATGAACTGAAATCTATGACTCGTTGAAGTAAAAATGGAGAGTCCTCATGACATGGTTGATTGCCCGAACCCCTCCTACAGGGTCAGATGTTCCGACCTTAACCTGGGTCCAACCTCGTTTCTCCTCTCTCGACCCCGTCCCGACGATCATCCTCAAGACAAGACTTGATGTGAAAAAAAAAATTTAAAACTGAATATAAAATTAGCTACAGAGGCTCTGTCAACTGTTAAAACATAGAAAATTATCTCAAATCGGGCTTATCGTATATATCACTTATATGGCATGAAGTCGGTAACAAAAATAAAAAAAACGATAGAACCCACACTTAGTGGTCACTTCATCCTTCAAGCGCTTATGTGGCAGTCAGGAACAAAGTTAAAACTTGAAAGGAGAGCCCGAAAGAAGATAAGGGGCTACTTCATGTTGTTCAACAATTATTATTTTTCTAATTTTAATGTCATCTAAATATCACATAGACTATATAACGAAGATCATATAGGCGCCATGTTAGCCATAAACTGCTCTCAAAATAGCGAGCTGATTTGATCCGATTTTAGTAGTCAAGGGAGCCTTTATATCCAATTTTATCGTTGAAGGACGCGAATCAAACATGGCTCATCGTTGAAGGACGCAAAATAGACCTTTGCCAATTAAAGCCCACCGCCTTATCCAACTCAACGCATGACCTCATTTCATTGGCCCAAAAACATCGTAGGCCCAAGTCCCTACCTCCAGTCCGGGCCCACCTCCACTCCCGGCTCCTCGCGGTGGATAAACACCACGTGTTCGCCTTCCTGCTCCCACAAGTGACAGCCTGTCACGATCTTCCACCGTCCGATCCAGATCCGACCGCCCCCGTCTCCCTAGCCACGTCACCTCCACCCCACACGGCCACGTGTCCCCCCGCCTCCCCCTTCTCGCCGCACGCCGCTGCAGACAAACAATGTTTCGAGTGGCAAATCTGCAAATCTCCCCTCCGCCGCCGCTGGGTACACAAGAAAATACGCGAGTCGGCGCGGCGAGGAGAGGAGGCGAGCCGAGCCGAGCCGCGGCGACATGGCGAGGGGCAGGAGGGGGTGGGCGCGCGGGGCGGTGGCGTTCGCGGTGGCGGCGGCGGCGGTGGCGGCGGGGAGGCGGTACGGGTGGGACGGGGAGGCGGCGGTGGCGGCGTTCCGGAGCCGGAGGGATGCGCTGGGCGCCTGGGCGGCGCCGGCGTACGTCGCGGCGCATGCGCTCACGCTGGCGCTGTGCCCGCCCTACGCCATCCTGTTCGAGGGCGCCGCCGCGCTCCTCTTCGGGTTCCTCCCCGGCGTCGCCTGCGTCTTCTCCGCCAAGGTGCTCGGTGCCTCGCTCTCCTTCTGGATCGGGAGGTACGGGACGAGTTCAATCCTCTCCTCTTTCTTCGCTCTCGTCTCGTTGGGCTCGTCGATGCGCGTAGGAATTTGTAGACGTCGAGATCTAGAAATACCGTATTCGTGCGTGCCCTAATTTGATTTCTGTTTCGCACGATCAAGAAGATCTGACAAGAATTGTGAGGAGAAAAGTACGATCGGAGATGGGTTGGAGAAACAAAGCTGACGTTTTCTTTTTTCGTTTGGGCATTCTTTCGAGTAGGAACATTGCAAGATTCTTTACTTGTCTGTGTAGAATTGCTGAAATTTTGTTTTTTTGGACTCTGCTTACGATGTTAGAGAAATACTGCGGCCGAAGGCAGACTGATTTATTGCACTTTTTTGGGTGAAAGGTGGTTGGTAGGTTCTAGAATTGAAAATTGAAAATAAACTGGATACTCTCATTCTTCGTCTGTTAAACTGCAAGAAAATAGAAATTCATGAGCTGCTGAGATGAAAAGCTAGTTAGCTATGCAATCTTGGGTGTACAAGTGTACTTTTGTACACTGGTAATAGTTAATGGAGTAGTAATGCTATGGGAACTTGAACATGAGATTCAGACTGAGGACAATTTAATGGTTTCGGGAACAGAAAGCAAGAGTACAGTGTAACTTAGCATATGGAACCCCTATTGCATTGATTGATTCTAGTTGAAATTGCCTGTTAACAAAGGAGTTCCATTGAAATTCTAGGGGATATGGTCTGTTCTGTGGCTAGGATACATTGTCATTTAGATGTTACACCTTATTTATAACTGCAGAACAATACTAGGTTCATACTTTAGTCTTTGATAGCATGTTTCTGTGGTAATATTAAATAAAAAAATAGGATCCTTTGGGATCAAGTTTAAACATGTGATCGGAGATGAGTTGGAGAAAAAAAACTGGCATTTTTTCCTTTGTGCTTTCTCGTGTCACTTGAGGAGGAACGTTGCAAGAATCTTTACTTGTCTGTGTAGAATTGTTGAAATTTTGCTTTATATGGACTCTGCTTATGATGTTAGAGAAATACTGCGGCCGAAGGGAGACTGATTTATTGCACTTTTTTGGGTGAAAGGTGGTTGGTAGGTTCTAGAATTGAAAATTGAAAATGAACTGTAAACTCTCATTCTTCATCTTTTAAACTGCCAGAATATAGAAATTCAGGAGCTGCTGAGATGAGAAGCTAATCAGTTATGAATCTTCAGTATACAACTTAACTTTTGTACACTGGTAATAGTTAGTGGAGCAGTAATACTAAGGACAATTTAATGGTTTTGGGAACAGAAAGCAAGAGTACGCCATAACTTAGCATATGGCCCATTGATTGATTCTAATGAGTTCCATCAAAATTCTAGGGGATATGGCTTGTTCTGTTCCTAGGGTACATTGTCATTTAGATGTTACACCTTGTTTATAACTACAAAACAATACTAGGTTGATACTTTAATCTTTAATAGCATATATCTTTGGTAAGATTAAATAAAAAAATGGATCCTTTGTGATCAAGTATAAACATGTGATTGTCACACGTAACTTTAATTAGAATAGACCTTTGTGGCGAGGAGGCCATTAATTTGGCAGCCAACATCTGAGAGCTCTCCCGATCAACATAACCTTTAGTGATGATACTAGTTATGTACTGTCACAATTATATTGTTGCCATGCTATGTATAAATGATAGAGCAATGCTTATTTGTTTATAAGATTAGTACTTCTGTCATATTGCACTTATTGGTTTGTATAATTCTAATTGTTTTGGAATCAAATTCTGAATTCATTATGCTCCAATAATGTTGATAACTTGATTTACAGATTGATGTCCTGGATAACATTTTTTTTCCCGGATAAATAAAGAAAATAAAATCCCATTTTACAGTTTTGGGTAAATGAACTTAGCAACTAAAATTTAGAGTGTAGTCGGCTTTGTTATGCTAGTGGGCTAGTGGGCTCTTGCAGTTATGCTAGTGGGCTCTTGCAGTTATGCTGGTTTCATACTGAATATTGATACACTGAAAAGTGGCTGTGCGGGCAGCATCTTCAACTATACTGATGCTCTTTCAGGCACAATAGCATCATTATGTCAACCTGTCTTAGTGTATACACTCTACTGGGATCTGGATATACATCCTATTATTTGTCCTGGATCACAATTGTTTTTACCTAAATAAAGAAAGTAATTTCCACATCTTTGTGCGGTTGAGTAAATTGTTTTAGGTCACTTCATTTCTCAGTTGTCCATCATCTTCTGTATGGCTGTACCCATGGATTTGTGCTGTTATCATTCATAGATTATTATATATTTTTGCTTTCACAGATTATTACCTTTAGTCCTGGCTTTCTTTGCTAATGGATCATTCTTAAAATTTTCAGGGCAATTTTCAGACTCTTTACTTCAGCAATGGATTGGCTAAAGAGTAACAAGTACTTCCATGTTGTGGTTAAAGGGGTTGAACGGGATGGCTGGAAATTCGTGCTACTTGCTAGATTCTCTCCTCTGCCTTCCTACATCATTAACTATGCTCTATCTGCCACCGATGTTGGATTTTTCAAAGATTTTCTACTTCCCACTGTTGTTGGCTGCTTACCGATGATCCTACAGAATGTTTCAATTGTTAGCCTTGCTGGTGCTGCAGTGGCCTCAACCACAGGATCCGAGAAGTCTCGGATATACTCCTACTTGTTCCCAGTACTTGGGATCATGTCTAGCATTCTCATTTCGTGTAGGATTAAGCAATATTCTTCTGCACTTGTTATTCCTGAAGAGCTTAAAAAATCATCTACTAATGGTAAGGCTAATATGGATGATAAGCCGACTTCAGAGCTGTCTAAAAATACCAACTCTGGGGAAACGCCGAAAAGAAGGTGACCATCACAATTTCTTGCATATTACTCTGAGGAGCTACTACGAATTATCAAGCATTTAGAGTAAATGCAGATCAAGATTATTCCATATTGGTCAGTGACTACAGTAAACTATGTTGTCTATTTCATGCCATTGTTTTTGGGGCATTTAACAGATGTGCAGTTAGCTACTCTCTTGTTTCTGCCATCAAGCTTTTCTTTTATCTGATACATGCTATTGCAAGTTGAAATATGGTAGAAGTTCATATATTGTACATCTAAGTTGGGGAGTAGTAATACGGTGGTCTAGGATTATGTTGTTAAATTATATGTAAGGAAACCGGTATTTGGTTTTCTTCCCTACCTGTACTGAACCCATATGACTTGGTAGAATCAAGTATTCTAATGGACTAGAATTCAGAGCTTTTTTCTGCCGTTGCAATGTAGAACAGCTGTATCACACTTCTTTTTATAACCAGTTGTACCTATATACTCTTCTTTAGCCACAATCCAAAGCAAATTATGCAGTGAACTCCAAGAATCTTACACAGGATACTCAGACTTCTGACTTTGGTTGCACTCCTGTCTCAAGACAGTATTTAACCCATGTTCTGCTTCACTGTATTTTTGTCCAACAATTCCATGACATGAAGGTCTCCACTGTCCTGTGTTGTTACATTCTTCTCCTTGGTCTCTTCACTCCAGAAACCCTATCAGATAGCCCTCCTCTTCAGGATGTATGCCCTATGGCACCCCAGGGTGAAAGGAAACTCTTCATGAATGGTTTCCTCTGCAAAAGCCCAAGCACCATAATGGCCTCTGATTTCAAGACATTGCTGCTCAACCATGCCGGGGACCTGGACAACATGGTCCGGTCATCGGCGAACATCGTCACCGCCACCGAGTTCCCCGGCCTCAACACCCTTGGCCTCTCAATGGCGCGGACCGACATCGCGCCCAGCGGGGCGGTGCTTCCCCACTCTCACCCAAGAGCTTCAGAGATGATGTTTGTTCACAGTGGAAGTGTGGTGGCAGGCTTCTTTGACACCAAGGGGAAGCTGTTTCAGAGTACTCTTGCTGAGGGGGATGTGTTCATCTTCCCCAGAGCTCTGGTCCATTTCATCATGAACTATGGTTTCGGCCTCGCGACAACTTTTTCGGTGCTCAACAGTCAGAACCCTGGTGTGGTTGGGATCACCCATGCGATGTTTGCACCAGATTCAGAGGTAGCTGAAGGGCTGATGGACAGAATGTTGAGTTCAAGAGATATGGCAATGGATGACAACAGTACAGTTGATTCACCATGGTTTTACTGATTATGAGGTTAAATCAAGATTGTACATACAACCATGATGAAATTGCTAGATGGATGATGTTTTCTAGTTTCTACCTGACGATTTCAGTCAATTTGTGTTGTAACAGTGT
Source organism: Oryza australiensis (assembly GCA_019925245.2). NCBI lineage: Eukaryota > Viridiplantae > Streptophyta > Magnoliopsida > Poales > Poaceae > Oryza > Oryza australiensis. The sequence continues at coordinate 325,344 of JAIFGZ020000565.1, read as the reverse complement.
TTGTACTATGTGATGCAGTTGATTAAAATTTCTCTAGCTGTTGTTGTCCTGAATATGAAAGATCATCATCTCACCACACAAAGTTTAAGACCAGAAATTTTGATATATAATCTATATATATTCCCCTACAGGTGGCTAAGACATAGATCTTGTGCCTTATCTCTCTCTCTGTCTGCCATCTCATTTGTTCTTCACAAGCACAATTGCACTGTACAGTCTGATGTCAATTGTGACGTGAAAAGTGCGTCAAGCAACAGCCAGCCATCCTCCATGCTTCATCATAACCTGGCAAGTTTGGCATCCTCTGGACAAGTAGCCTTCCCTTGCCTTTTGCTTTACTCAGTGGAACTCTTAACACCAGTTGTTTAGTGTAATTAGTACTGCCTTTTGCTTCTTGAAAGCGAGGAGCTTCTCTTTCTTTTTCTATGCCTTCCTTTTCACCCTTGAAAGCTCCTCTTTCTGATTAAGCCAGGCAACTTGGGCACCTATACAGTTATATATATATATATAATAAAATTATCTATAAAACAAGTAATATTTCTACTTAAAATTTTCGTCCACCTGACTATTTTGTAGAAAACCTCTTAAGTGTTTATAAAATTAACCCGCAGTTCTAAATGCTGAAAAAAGGGAGGGCTTGGTTGAAAAAAAAACCTCTTGTGTCTGTACCTAAAATTCTGTCCGCCCATGCTATTTTGCGAAAACCCCTGAGTGTTTATAAAATTAACTCGCATCCGTCCGACTATTTTGCACAAAACCCTTTGAGTGTTTATAAAATTAACCCGATTCAATGCTAAAAAGAAAGGGAGGATTGGATGAAAAAAACTCCTGCGCCCCTTCCTCTTTATGATAAAAAAATGACATCCGTTACAACGCACGGGCATATTTACTGACATATATATATATATATAGTTTCCTTATTTTTAAAATATAAGACATATTTTGTTTTTTAACAATGATTAACAATAACTCCACTGTAGTATACTTTTTTGACACAAAATTGAATTTATCATATTCGTATTAAAAATATTTACTTATGATTATACTTTTAAATTACATAAATGATCTCCTAATATAGTAATTGTTGGTTTAAATCTTATACCTAACGAAACAAAATATTGGGGGAGTATGCCACACTGCTTTGTGAGATGGTGTTGTAACTGATGTTAATCATTGAGGATCACTGTGCTATATTGCTGATTTGCTGCCACACATGAATGTGTGGATAACTTGTTAGGTGATCAATAGTCTTGGGAGATAGAAGATAACATCAATTTTTAGTCCCTCGTGTAATTGTCAATCGATTTTTTTAAATTTTCTGTTTGATCAGTTACAGTAAAAGTGGGTCTTTGAGAAAGGTGGTCACCTAGAGAAACTTGTGGAGTTCATGTCTCTGCTTTTCGTTTTAGTATATGACTTGGTTCCTCCATCTTTTTCAGGGATGCATTCTTCATCATTGACATCTTGGGGTGCAAATTTTTGGAGGATTTTGAAACGTCGGTTTTGCTTCGTGGACATATTTCCTCGTTGATAGCGATTTTCCATGACAATGGCTTTTCTTGTTTTCACAAGCAAAGCATTGAGGAAGATTGAAATGAAGACCGTTGTATTATATATATATATATATATATATATATATATATATATATATATAAATAATTGAACAACAGAAGACCATATTATTCAAGAGCTTACTAAATGATGGATGAGAAACATTTCTAGGCTTGACCAACTCCAAGGACAACAAAAGGTGCACATTTTTTTCTTACTGATTTCGTGTTTTGAACAATGATATGATCTAAAAATATATCTTTTGACCTTATTTTCTATTATAATATACACAATAAATAGATACATGTTACTTTTGTTATATTACTTTGAAAGACAAATCTATATATATTATTTTAGTTTTTTAAATTAAATATTTTAAAAATTATTATAAAAAAACCAAACGTCAAGAATTATGAAACTTCGAGGGAGTAAGCAGTAAGAATGGCAAGCACATTAAATATAGAATAATGAACCTAAGTTTTATTTTTAATAAAACTATTTTAAATAAAATGTGTTTGATGTTAAGTAACTAGCAGTCTCCTCCAAGTTGATCCTGCAAACGTGGAATTTGTCAGTTTGTATGTGGTTCTGTCGTAATTGCTATAGAATCATCAACATCGTTATTAATGTAAATACAGTCAGAGTACGCTACTTCACATAGCAATAATTTATTTTTTTGAAAATAAGCAAGATTTGGATCAGTCAAGTACTTGGTTTTCCCACAAAGTCAACGTTAAACTTCTTTATCATGAGATTTAGATGGCAACAGGATAGAATGATACTACATAATCTTGACCAAGATAACTCTATATGAAAAATATGTTCCATTATCTGATTTCAGTAATAAACAACTAAAAAATTGACATCAAGTTTGGATCATCTGTCAGACTTGGCAGAATTTGAGACAAGCTCATAACCGGAACGGAATCAGATAGAGTAGTTGTTGAAATAGTTAAATGGAACTATAGTTAAAAAAACAAATTCGGATTTTTATTATTCAACAATGCATTTACAGCCTAGCAAAAGCATTATTTTGCAACATGCTGTTCTCCCCTCTTCACTATGCACTTCACAGAATACAATGGAATAAAACATTAAAGGAACTGAAAGAACAGATATTCCAAAAAGTAAAACCAAAGACAACTACTCTAGTCGCTATGTGGGCCAGGGCTACCATTATGCTCATCATCTTCTAGAACCCTAATATGTTACATTGCTCATTGGTTGAGGACATAGGACATGAGGTTGTTCATGTTTGTTGGTCACCATGTGCAGTGCTCCAATATCAGGTGTGTTCTAGTCCCACGATTCAGTAGCAGCCACAAAAGTGTACTTCCTTTCTTGCAATGGCCATGATTTTTCTTGTACTTGGCCAAACATTGGTGATATTTTTGATCTGATTAGGCCTCCATGAAACTCTCTACATGCTACTAGATACAAACTGATTTGATCAAATTGGCTACTCTAAGAATTACAAAGTATTATCTGGGAGAAGATCTGTACACAGGGGGGGGGATTGGATTATTCTTCCAGAGCAAAAAACTGGTGAAATTATCTGACCAAACTGGCCACAATCAAGCAATACCTACTTTGATCTAGTCCCTCTACATTTCCAATATGTATGTCATCATACTTGTCATATGTATAGAACTTTGTATGTACTAAACGGCCGTGCGAAAACTTGGTTTTGATCCCAGAAACTAGAAATTCTCCTTGTGGAAGTCGAATTTCGTGCTCGTCTTTCTCGAGAAATCTTGCGCGAGCTCACGCAGTTCCTTCGTCAGCACCGGCGCTCCACAGTAGAACACTCCTGTGATGTCAAAGAAGAAGCAGAGTTAGTGTCAAAATTCAGAATTGCAACAGTGCATGAACAGATAGGATTTCTGATTCGGTCATGCATATAGTTCTTATCCCCAACAAGAATGGATTGAGATGACAGGATCATGCCTGACAATAATACGGTTAGGTAAGGGAGCACTTGTTGAAAACATGGCACAAGCATATCTTGGGAATCTTTTTTGTGCATATGAACTGAACTTCATGAGTGAAGAATTTTGAGATACCTGACTATGTATTGTTTAATGTATAGCTAGAGCCTAAACGGACTGTATGTCAAGTGGTTGTAACTATCATCAAGTAACAATGATTGGTCAATCCATAAATTATATGGTACTAATATGATTCCTATTCAACCTAACAAACTTCTCCCCAATCCACAAACTAAGTGCATAAATAAACAAATATCAAGTCTGATATTGCTAATGCCATGCATGTATTGCTTGTCAAAAGCTTTGGTGAAGAAGTATTCCTTTACTTATTGGCTGAAACTACAAGGAAGCACTAACATTTATTTTTTTTAGAGAAAAATTATTACCCAACATTCATTGCAATCTAATTATCAGTGACAACTAACAGTGATTGATCTCCTCATTCCCTAATCTCACCAGCAGGTTCCTGTTCAATCTTGATAACTGCTGCACCCAGTCCATCACTACTTCCAATTGAACACTCAACCTCAAAACTCTGATCATGCTTGTCCCCATCAGCTAGATCCCCAGAAGCAACTTATGCCAACCACATTGCAACTCAAAACCAGCTCAGCCTATTATAGCAAGCTCAAGTCTAATTTCAGAAAGCATGTATGGACTTAAAAAATGTCCCGACCCGACTCCAAAAAAAGTTCTCTGACCCGGCATTTTACGATTTTCAAGATGCAGCTTTGATGGAAACCCAATTTTTTTTAATGGTCTTCGAGATGCGACTCTGATAGAAACTAGATGGAGTGTTGGGAGAACTCGACGACGAGGAGGAGGAGGAGGAAGAAGATGATGAGGATGATGGAACTTACCGACACGTTGGTCGCGGTGGTTGAGGGCGATGCGCTTGTAGACGTTGCGCCAGTTGGGGCGGGCAAAGTGGGTCTTGACACGGGTGCCGGAGACGACGTCGACGCCGTGCTTGGCGTGGTTGAGCGACTGGAGCATGGCGATGAGCGCCGACCTGGCGTCTCCTTCCTCGTACACGCTGGTGCAGTAGTTGTGTAGCTCGATCACCCCCTTCTTGTCCGTCTCCGCCACCTCGTCCATCACCCCCCTGAACCACTCGAACGACCCTTGCTCGCGGGTCACCCAGTAGAAGTAGGCTCGCCGCGTCCTGAACGACGCCGACGACACCGAGTTGTCGTTGCCATTGCCGTTCTCGAGGTCGCCATCCAGCTGGCGCATGTTGTTAATGATGTCCTTGATGATGGAGATCATCGGGGTGGCGCCGATGCCGAGGCCGACGAGAAGGACGATGTCGTACTGCTTGTAGTCCTGCGCCGGCGCGCCGTACGGCCCGTCGATCAGCACCTTCGGGAAGCTGCAGTAAGAAAATTTTGTTATTTTTTGTTTTGACACTGGATTATTTTTTTGGCAAAAAAACTCATTTATTAATTAAGCTAAATTGATTTTAATAATATAATTAAAGTGATACTGTTTTCTAGCTGGATACTTCACTGTTGTTCAACTAGAAGAGTCAATATGGAGGGCTACAAGCTAGGAAAAAATGGGAATCTTTAATCCTACATTTTACATTTCTAGGATGGAGATAGAACAGGAGCAGAGAATATATGAAAAAATGGGAATCTTTAATCCTACATTTTACATTTCTAGGATGGAGATAGAACATGAGCAGAGAATATATGTTGTTTTCCAAGTCACCAAAAGATTTCATTGTTAATTTGTCATCTACAAGGAAAAAATATTCCATTCTTGTTCTACAAAAAAAATCAATGGAATATATGGTTTGGCACAAACATCCCCCCTTCACCTTATCCTCAACTAATATGGCCGTCTTCCACAACACAAAAAACTCCATTTATCTTCTCTCCCACACTCATCATCATTAGCCACTATTCAGTTAGATGCAACCTACTTAACTTGCTACTACTACCATCTCACCAAATTACTCGCCATTACACCGACTAATTAAATTATCACTACACTATCTACCAAAGTCAAAGATCATGCTCTGCAGAACAGCAAAGGTCAACCCCTACTACACAAAAACTACATATACACACATGATGAGGATAACAAACACAAGTGTCATCAAACAGAGACACAATAATTAAACAAGCCATGTGAAAGCATGAACCGGCTTTGTACTACTACTACTACTACTACTACTACTTCAACTACATTTTGCTCATGCCTGATGCAAGAGATGATCTCATTCTCACACTCAGTGCAAGCTTAGGTCAGAGATCATGCATACCATGCATACACACAAACACAAACTATTTAGACAGATATTCCATTGAAAGAAACAATTATTTTAGGTCAGAGATGGTGGCTACCGACTCATATGACACTAGCACTTTACACTAATCCATCATGTGTGAATCAAACTTACTAGTGGTAAGTATGTTTACACGGCCACTACAGCTGCTACTACCAACCACCAACCTGCCCTGAGCCACACGAGTGTAAATGTGTGACCAAGCTGACCCGATCACTCGGTCGCAACCCTGACCGGCGACCCGGTCCGGTCCGACCCACCTCACCTCACCGGCTGGGTCACTTTCCACACGCTCTTGCAAGGCTGGACCCGATCATGTTGGACCATGCCAACTATTTCTTTCTCTTATCTTTTTTGGTGATTTTTTTTTGAAAAAAGAGGAAAATAAGGTTGACATTTAATGGAAATGCGGGGAATTTCTTGCCGCGGAAAAAAAGGAAGGATTTTTTTTTGTTTGGGGTTGTGTTCTTACCTTGGGTTGGTCATGGCACCGTCTCGGTCATACTCCGCTCGGAGCAACCCACTTTTCCCCTCCGTCGGTGGCCGGCAGACCTTAAAAACATAATATTGTCATTATTAATTCTTTTTAAATTTATGAAAAATGTTCAAGTGATTTGTTAAGTTCAAATATTAGTGATAGCAACAGTGACGATGATGATAATAATTATAATGATGATGATGAGATTTGTGAGGGCTTAAGGTTGGATAAGATTGTGAGATTTGTGACGAATGGATGGTGAGATGGGACTAGCTTAGTACCCTTGAGAAGACGTTCTTAAGCTCCCGTGTCCAGTCACCGAGTGTCCTGATGTGGACGCTGACGTAGTCGTCCTGTGGGGCCGACGTGATGGAGAATGGGTGCCTGCAGGTGGAGACACATGGTCAGCATCCATCCTTATTAAAGACTATATATATATATATATATATTCAGCATCTCTCCTTTGGCTTAGCCGTCCTAATATATAATAAAAGATGATGCTCAAAGCATTCCCACTTAAGCAACTTTAATTGCTTAATCAAATCAATTAGACCCCATAGTTGATTGAATTACCATTATTCCAAAAGCAGCCATCTACACTATCCCTACTTCTATTTTTTTATTTATCCACGTGGATTGAATGATCTGATCGAACGGCCGAGATCGATCGACGTGCTTTACCATTGGAACGGCGAGACGGCGGCGCAGTTGACGAAGATGTACTGGCCACTCTTGTATCTGAAGCCCTGTGGCTTGGAGAAGTGCAGCGACAACACATTCCCTGGGTACACCGCCACCTTGAGTATCTTCACCGGCCTCACGCTCGACCGGAGCGCCCTCGTCAGCCTCTCGCACGCATACAGGAACATTGGCACCGCCAGGTACATCCACGTCTGCATCCACGTCAGCCTCGTTAGCACCGCCACGTACGATAGAATTAGAACACACGAGTGCATGTACAATGGCAAAAACACGTACTGTTTTCTTGTACCAATCCTTGGTGAGGAAAAGGTAGTGACCATGGACGATGAGGAGGGCGTAGACGACGACGAAGAAGTGGTGCGAGTACCAGAAGGCGTTGAAGCCGGTGAGCCGGTTGAGCGGGGCTGGGAGGCGGAGGCGGCCACGGCGGAACCACGGCGTGGCGAGGGTGAAGGCGATGGCCATGAGCACCAGCATCACCAGCCCCGTCCAACCCTCCGTCCCCTTGACGAACCACCAGTAGTTCGGCGGCCGCCGGTCGCCGAAGAACCTCTTCATCGGCTCGTACTCGGCGTCGGTGGCGTGGAGCAGCCGCGGGAAGTCGCAGGTGAGGTGGGAGATGACGTGCAGCCCGGCGCCGACGGTGATCCCCACGGCGATCACCTTGTGGAAGTTGAGGTTGTCGTCGAAGGGGACGACGCGGGCGACGGCGGCACGGTTGCGGATCCAGGTGACGGTGTTCCGGCACACCGGGAGGAGGATGAGCGCCATGTTGAACTTGAGCGTCTCGGCGCCGCCCTTGGCGACGCAGACGCAGTACCCCATGACGTGGAACACGGCGCGCCGCCGGTACTGGATGAACTTGTAGGTGAAGAGGCCCGCGCAGATGGAGAGCCACAGGAGGAGCACCCACACGCGGCGCCAGTTGTCCTCGAGGAAGTAGGCGGCGCGCCGCCACCATCGCCGGAGCGGGTTGGGCTCCGCCGTCGGCCGGAGGTTCTGGCTCAGCATCTGGCTCAGGTTCCGGCTGTTGGTCGTCCCGATCCTCACCGACTGGCTCGGCGCCTGCAGCAGCAGCATCTCCAGGTTGTACAGCTGCAACACACACAAATCCGTTAGCTTCTCCAGCTAGCTCTAGCTGCGACGACGGCGACGGACGCCATTGTCTCCGGCGAGCGACATTGACGGTGACGTGACGTACCTCGATGTAGCCGAGGTTGCTGGGGTCGAGCTCCTCCATGATGAGGCGAGCGTACTCCTCAGCCTGCTCCTGCACCTTGGACAGCTTGTTCGCCGACGCGCTCAGCGTGATAATCTGTAAGCAAGAACACGTAATTTAATTAATTAACCAAAAAAAGATTGGATCTTTCTACCAAAAAACAAGAACTTTGATCCAAAAGGAAAAAAACGATCTTTCTCTATCAAAATTTGATCCAGTAATCAATTAAGAATGCGAGTCTGGTTGGCCATTGCGATCGAGACACGACACGGGAAAAGAACTTGAAGTAGAAGTCACATAAAAAAGTCAAGCAAGAACATGCTGTCCTCAAGAGATCAGGAGGTGGTGTAGTTGTAGAACTGGTCGATGATGCTGATGTGCATGTGGCAACTAAGAAATTGAGCTTGAAGCTAGCTAAGCTACTATCTTAGAACAAGAACAGAAATCGAAACCGATAGAAAACCGTGTGAAGCACATGAATTTTACAGAAACCGAGAAATTTTTTTCAGCTTTTTGTTGTGGGAGGGACACAAAAAGGGGGTATGTATGTTTCAATTACCTCTTTAACCTCCTCTTCTGTGATCCTGCCGTCCGCGTTCTTGTCCACCCTGGTCATTAATTACCAAACAAGACAGTTGATTAATTCAGCCGTTGATGGTGTTTTTACCGGGTTAATTACTCGGTTAATGTGTGGTTAAATAATTAATGAAGTGTATTAGTAGTTACATGTCGAAGAAAGTTTGGAGACGGCTGTCGAAGCTGGTGTCGGAGATTTGGTCCCAGAACTCAAGCAGCTCCGCCTTGCTGATGCTGTCGCCGGAGATGTTCCGCCGCCTCGCCAGCGCGTCGAACAGCTCACCGGCGAACTCCAGCTCCTTCATCCCTGCAGCCAGCCACAGAGTTCAATTTCGTAATTAGGCGATTAATTGATTAGCGAGAGATTAGTTGATGAGAGGAAGAAGACGACGAGGTGTTTGAGATGTTACCGATGCACTGGCCGAACTTGGAGCGGGGGAGGAGGCCGTCCTTGGCGAGCTCGTCGAAGCGCTTCTCGACGGCAGGCCAGCCGGCGCCGCCGTCGGCGCGGCTGATGAACTTGAGGCCCTTGAGGGCGTGGGCGGCGGCGGACTTGGAGCGGTCGATGCGGGGGCCGCCGGCGCCGGCGCCGCGGCGGTTGACGGAGGCGAGGCGGCGGAGCTCCTGCGACACCTGCTTGATCCGCGAGGAGGCGTTCCGGATGACGGAATGGCCGAACGACGACGACCGCTTCTCCAGCGTGCGCGCCAGCAGCGTCACGTCGGAGTCCTCCGCGCCTCCCGCCGCCGGCTTCACGCTGTGCACCGCCACCGAGTCGTCGCGCACGTCGAGGGTGATCTCCACGTAGTCCTCCTCGTCATCGTCGTTCCCGGCCGCGGCGCGCCTCGCCGCCGCCCCCGACGGCGCGGAGAGCGGCGCCGACACCGACTCCGCGAACCTCGCGCTCTTCCTCATCCCCGACCTCTTGCTCAGCGGCCCGCTGTGCGGCACCAGTCTCTCCCGCTGCGGCGGCGCCTCCGCGCTGGCCTCCACGATATCCTCTCCACCACCGCCGCCGGAGCCATCCGCGCCAGCCCTAGTATGATGCATGGCTCTCGTCCTCTTCTCCGGCGGCAACTCCAAGAAACCAAGAAACGGTAGCTACAGAGCAGTCTCCAATGGCGGTTTCGATTCGTGTGGGGGTGGGAGAGGAGGAATGGAGGATGGTGAGGTGGGATGCGTTTGGCGGGGGGATATTTATACCGAGATGAGGTGGGTGAGGTTGCCGTTTACCAGTCGCCATGGTCGTCGTCGTCGTCGGCTCAGGCCGCTCGTGGGGTAGGTGCGTGTACTGCTGCTGCGTTACACTGCATTTCGTTTCGTTTCGTTTTTTTTTGGGGGGAATAAACGGCGGCTGACGCGGATACGAACGACGTTAATATATTTATTTCTGGTGCTGATGAATTTTTGGGCTCGTTGTTTTATTTATAAATTTACATCCCATTTTCCCTTGGCTTTCGTTGCCATGGCTGGTTTGGGCTCCTCTGTTTCGGTCTGCCGATCAGTACACGCAGCTCAGCAGCTGGAGTTTTGGTATTTTGCAGCGTCGTATACTCGTACAGTACAGCGTTAGTATCTCTGGTGTACGTACGTATATACGATGCGTGTATCTGTGTTTTTGTTGTCGAGCGTTTGGCTTCGCTTGCTCCCGTGCAGTAGCATTCAGGCTTCTTACGTTTCGGGATGGAAAAGGGGATTCAGAAACATAATTATGACGTTGCGGATCTTTTTTATAATCCCCAACCATTTTTCAACGTAAAGGATTTTTATTATTATCGTTACTTAAAAATGATTGGTCTGATTTATTTAGGCGGACTATAAAATTCTCGCTTGTAAAAATATCTGAAGGCCACGTAGCTCTAGTTCCATTTGCGAAAATAGACTTTTACAATACAAGCAGTCTAAAAATACTTTTATTTTCGAATATGAAACTCCTTTAGACCCCCCACTTGAAAAAGATATTAAAAAGGTAGGAGCAAAATTAATTTGGAAACGGGCACTGGGATGGATGTTCTCACTACCGGGTCAATCTATTCGATCGAGGAGTAATTGCATTCTTACCTGCATTGTACGACACTCATTGTGGGGCATTCACAATCACACTACTGTCCTGAGTACTACTAATAATCACCAAACCCGTGTTTTTTATTCTCTTTTCGCACGGACTAAAATTCTTAAGGAGAACGGTACAGCGTTTCCCTTCTTTATTTTCAGACTGTATGTGTAAAACTAAACATACACTGTTTTAAAATAGGTTAATACTACCAGTCATTCTTGCCTGAGATCGATTGAAATTTCACTGTATTCGTAGCAGATTATTGTGTGGATTATTTATGAGGATCATTTATTTGATTATATAAATTAATTAAATATTTTTAAAAATAAAATTAACAGACAAATAGCTTTAAAAAGTGATCTATAAGAACTTTTTTACGAAATGTATTTTTCAAGTGTGAAATAAATAATTTATTTTTATATTCTAGTGAATAATTCAAAAGGAAAACTAAGCTGTAGTACCATTTTCTACTATATATATAAATTGCATTTTGATATGGACTATTCTTCCTGGCACATATTTGGTAATGGCATTTTTTTATCATTTTAGCTTTATACTTAGATTTTATGACAATTTTATTTTACTTTGTGAATCATAATGCAATAAAATCGTTGATTTTAGGTTTTCCTAAGTTTGAATTATTTCCAAACCGACTCATATTTCATTATTATTTACTTTTAACCCTAATTTCATATATCTGGTGGCAAATTGTCTGCAAATCAAATTGTTGATTTTATTTTATATTTATTTCGACTTCTATTAATCTCATATTATTTTTTTCATGTACCGTCGTGTTAATATGTTTATTTTTAATTCAAAATTTAGATATTTTTAAACAAAATATTTGTACAGACTCTTGGAGTTGTATTTTGATATTTTATTTTTTTCACCGGGTTGGCGGTAAAGACAAGCTCCGGTAAAATTTTGTTAAGATAGAGAGGTGTTAAATATTAAAAATTTACAACAAACATGGTCGATGTGGGTATTTTGATATTTTTATATACTAGCAAAATGTCGTGTGTTGCAACGGGACGACGACGTAGTGAGGAAACAGACGGAGGGCAAAGGTCCGGGCGGCGCGGGAGCTCCGGCGGCGACGGAGGAGGGCGCGGCGCGCACGGATGGGGGACGAAGAGAGAGATGTAGGAGGTCTTTTTTCATCCAAGCCTTCCCTTTCTTTTCGGCGTTAGAACTGCGGATTAATTTATAAATACTCAAGGGGTTTTACGTAAAATAACCTTTTTTTCTTCTTTAACTGGGTTTTTTAAAATAGCAGGGATCGTCGAGTTAATTTTAGAAAAAACTCGGAATTTTCTTGAAAATAGTTAGACAAAACAAAATTTGGATGAAAACACTAATAGTTATAGATTATAGATTATAGATATATGTTCTATATTTCAAAAGATATCATCGGTCAAAGCTTACCAACAGAGTGTGGAACATACCACATAGTCCATGTACGTCTCCTGTACGCATCGTCAACCAGCACATACATACACGTACAACACATATACGTACGTACAATATAGTCCATGCATATACGCACGTGTCGTCGTCGTACGGATCATGCTAGAATATTATCTCTACATTTGCTCTTTCCTTGTATCCCGGCCGGACTACTACTCATTTTCAATCGCGATTCTACAAGATATATATCCCGTGCCAATACATGTACTCACGCCCTGTTATTATTAACTTAGCAAATGATAAGTTAGAGTTGTTTAAAATTTATTGTGGTAAATGATAAATGTTATTTAAACTGAAAGGCAAGATGAGCTGAGGGGAGGGCCGGTGCATGCATTACGAAATGATAAACAATATATTTTAATGACTATATTATGTTCAATGACACATACATAATAAAATGATACTCCTATTTAGCACTACTACTGCGTACCTTTCAATTCATAGCTTCGCGCGCCGCCGTTGTAGATAGGAACGGAATTGAAGCGGAGTGAGCTCTAGCCAGATGAGATGCCGGGTTGGGGTTGGGCTCCAAATGGAATCCGGCCACCGCATCGATGTCGCCGCCGGCTGCATGGTGCGCTGCCCCCGACCGACCAGATAATATCAGATATGGGATATTTTGGGGATGAGACGAGACGAGGGTTCGGGATATCTCGTGGTAACGTGGTCAACAGAAAATTCAGGCTGATGCAACCAGGGGATGTCTCCGTCCCACTCCATGGATTTTTAGGGTTTTAATCAAACTAATCATCATTTAACAGTTCGTTTATTTATGTTAAGAGTAAATGTATATCGTTAGATATGTTACATACAATCAGTTAAGATTAATTTTTATTAATGTAATATCATATGATATTTAAAACATGAGTAATTCACGAAACACAAAATAATGAAGCATCTTAACCAATAAGAATTAATTTAAAAATAATTAATATTTTGATGTTTTTGATTTTGATGTTATTTGTTTAAAGGATGATCAAAATGGGATGATGAGATGAAGAAAGTAGCATGCAGTAAGTAATAGGTAGTGTAGTGTGCAGTGGCGGTAGGGGTCACGGTCTCATGGATTCCAGAAGAACTGGGGGATATGATCGGTGAGTCTGGACTCGTTCTTATAGAAACTATCTATGCCACCGAAAAAACATATATTTTATAAAATTGATAATTAGCTGAAAAACACTTTTAGTTTAATTGAAAAAATAAATATCCCTCTACAACTATATGCTTTAAATTATTTAAATAAACAAGAATCCCTCTACAACCATATGCTTGGTTCGAGTGAAAATTTAAAAATTATGCTTTTGCTACAGGGACATTCTCGTTTTTTAAATAATTTCTCTCATTAATTGAGCCGAAAGTACCATTCATCAAATTATTACTTTCTTCATCTAAAATATCAACCTGACTACATTCGTAGAATTAAGATGTGTCTCATCTAATCAAATTCCTTTATATTTTAGGATGAATAAGTAGATTTTTAGAGTATCTTTTAACCATGACACGTTTTTACGATGTCTATCAATAAATCACACAAAATTTAAGTGTCCGATAGGAAAATTTGCGATGTAATCCCTCCGTCTCTAAACATAATTTTTAGTATTTAAAATTTATAAATAATAAATATTTTAGGACACTTATTCTAATGCACACGGAATTCAAGTATTTTCAACTTGTTAGGTGTAGGAGAAGAATGTAAGTAATTGAAAATTTGAAACTTGCACTAAAACGGTCATCCCCATCTCAATCGGGCGGTAACCCTCATCTGTGTCGAGTATGGCCTCCGTTACAGAGCAAATGTCACTGATGTGAGTAGTTATCTCTATCGAGCAAAGGCCCGTCATTGATGTGTGTCATCTTTGTCTGTCCTAAAGAACATTCGTCACGATATGTTTGACCTACAAGACCAGTCAAACAAGGGTCCGACACCGATGATATAATCTCAAACGGGCCCTAATTAGTGAACGGATGACTAATATCTCAATCGGGCTTTAACATAAGCCCGTCACGGATGACTAATACCTTCATTGGGCTTAAGTTAAAGCCCGTTACCGATGAATCTTTTCCAAAAAAATACTCGTTTTTTGACTAGCCTCGGGCTTTTGCTAGCAATGTCCGGCAAAAATAATAGAAACAGAGATATTTCACATACATTCACATACATCTTGACACTCCCATAAATCTATTCACATCCATTATTCACACATATCTCATATTGCAAGTATAAAACACATATAACAAAATTATAATTTAATAATATCAAAATTGATTACATATTTACATGTATTTGTCATATTACAAAATGTATTTGTCCGCTATTTCATTTCTTTGGCTTTAACCCTGTATTTGCACTGAACACATTCCTTTGGAGTTTAATATATCATGGACTATAAAGTCCGCTATCTCCTCTCTAATCCCGTTCAAAGCTAGCGAGCGCAGATTGGATATATTTTTCTACATGTACATTCGAAAATTAGTCGATCGATATATATATAATTCAAAGTAGTTAGTACATATCACAATTGAGATCACAAATCTCAAATTCGGTCATAGTCTTGAACTTGTTGTTGTACAGGAATCACATGTTGTGACACACATGGAATCCGCACTGGTCGCCTACTTGCTGTTTGACGGGGATGTCCTTTTTGTTGATGAGGGTTTGTTGATAATTGCTATGCCGTCCTCCTTTCTTCACATATCTTCCCCACGCTTCATCGATTGTTTGTTGGATCGGGGTCCAGTCACACGTTTTACTGATTTTGGAATTTATGTAGTGGCATGTGCTCCACTTTGGCGTAATGACCAGAAGGATCCAATGGGCACTGCGACATTAATATAGTGAAAGTTAAATTCTAAAACACTACGTGTCATGTAATTGCATATACTTAGGATACATACTTACTATTGATTATAGGCGCAGAGAAAGTAGTCCTTTTCTTGTTGGGCCAGCAAGGTCTCACAAACATAGTCCACCATGGCCTTC
This sequence comes from Oryza australiensis, assembly GCA_019925245.2. Classification (NCBI taxonomy): domain Eukaryota; kingdom Viridiplantae; phylum Streptophyta; class Magnoliopsida; order Poales; family Poaceae; genus Oryza; species Oryza australiensis. The sequence goes on along the minus strand of JAIFGZ020000565.1, from coordinate 310,034 downwards.
CTGTCATTATCTAGATTGGTGACCATGACAATTTGTGGATCCAGGAAGGCCACTTCCGGTGCATTTCTCTGGTACCACTTTCAACTAAGCCTACACATAAGACAAACGTTCTTATAAGCGTGTTATAAGGATTATTTTTATCAAAATTAAGGAACGCAAGAATACTTACAAGAGGTAGCACTTAAGTAGACTTGTGTCCACCGCTCGTAGTCTGTAGAGGTCGAACAAGTCCTTGAAGTCTATGACGAGGTAGTATCAGGCCCAAAAAATGGTTCTTTGTCGTGATAGCCTACGACGTCAGTGTCCTTGTTCATCCTCTTGGTGCTTGTCCTCTCCATGTAGTAGTGGTGGAGATCCCTACATGCGGTGCCCATCGTTCGTAGGGCATCGTCTCCAACTAAAGGCATGCCATTGGTGAACTCCATTGATATGTTCTTGCCCATTTCTAGCTTCTTTGGTTTTAGACTCGAGGGCTTGGCCTTGCCTTAGGGTCTTCCTCTCCCCTTTGTTGTAGGTTTGTCGTTAGTTATTTGCGGAGAAGAGGAACACACCTTCCTTGATTTCTTGAGCGGTGGAGGATTAATTTCTTTTGTTGTGCTGTCGGCTTCCATTTCAACGGCTAAAGGAGCGGGAGCTGGACGGGCTGAAGGAGCAGGTGTCGGTCGGGGCGGCGGCTGAACGCTTGGTGGAGTGGCTGACTTCGCAGTCAACTTGATATCAATAAGCTCCTTGGGCCATTGGATAAAATTTCCACGTGCAGCTTCTAGAGTAAGGATCTCATCGTTCGGTGGGTACTGCAGTGGCAAATGAGCCCATTCGTTCTTGACCGCGTCAACTTGCACTTTTGTTGTGTCGGATATCAGTTGCGCCCCATACACTCTTGTATCTGGGGTCGACTTAAAATGCAAGTCCCTCGGCCACCACAACAGTGAAGGACGACATCACCTTAATTAATAGTGTGCAGTGTGCTGGTTCTTGCGACAGATTCATCCATATTTTTAGAATACTATATTAGAAGGATTTTTAAGACTGTTACTCCTTGTGGCCGAGAGTTTTACCGTTATTTGATTGACGGCGGTTGCGAATGATTGTTGAGGTTCTACCACCTCAGTTCTTGCGCAACTGCTCCGCCTTTGTGTCGGACTATCTCGGTGCGGAACAATGACACACTCGGCGTTCTGCTGCGCTTGCTCTTGTTGTATCTCTTCCCTTATCTTTACAGCCATGTCATCGAGCTGTGGCTTTACTTCAACGCTTATCTCGGCTCTTACCTGCTCCCGGATCTTCTCGACCAACCGGGCATCTTTTTCGGCCTTTGATAGGGCCTGCTTCTTGTATTGTCCCGCGTATTCTGGAAATCCATATTTCCAAGGGACCAAAGCGCCAACTCCCCGTGTACGTCCACGATGTTCATTGTTGCCCAACGCTTGAGTGAGGATGTCATCCTCATGTCTAGAAGAGCAGTCCTCCTCTTCCGAGGTCTGTCTCACGACAACCAACTCTTTCTGCAATACAAGTGAGTTTAGTATAAATCGATAGTACGATTTGTGTAAATAAACATATTAAGGTGAGACACTTACAATATTTTCATATACTTGTTGGTCTTGGGCATTTGGCCATGTGATTGTTCCATCACTGTTCTTTATAGCCCTTGCCCTTGCCCAGCTCCTTGCCCTTGCGTGCGGGATATTGGCAAAAGGAGCCGATGTGTTGGATGCCTTTGCCGCCTCATCCTCTTTCTGCCATATCTCCATCTTCCTGGCATATCCCCCGTGCCAAGCTGGTGTGGGTGCACGTTCTGAGCCTGGAGTGCCCTAAAAGCCTCGGCTTTCACTCGGACTTTGTCACTATTTTTCTTCTTGACGACGCTCCCACACCCCTTGCGTGATGAAGGGGCTTTCTCCGAAAGGCTCCTCGGCGCGGGTTGTTGATATACTCGTTCACTAGCCTGGACTTGAAGTTCTTCCAAGCAAGTCCCATCGACCTGAAGGCCATTGTCTTTATCGTTTCCTCGTCGGCTGCGGGATAGTCAAAGCTCTCCTTGAACTTCAGCCATGTAGATTCCTTCTCCACTTCCAGCACGTCCTTCACGTTATCAGACAAGATCGTGAAGCTCTGCCTCCCTATAATCTCGCAAATTGAGCTAAATTTTTTGCACACGTGCTTTGGTGTGATCGGCTTTCCTAGGAGGTCCACCTCTGTTATGGTGTACCTCTTCCTTGGGATTCTATTGCCGCTCCTAGGGGTCCGTGACCTTGTGGACCCACTAGTTGTCGCTGATGGTGTTCCATCGGTCTGCAACATCCTCTAAATAGTTTGCAATATCATAAAATGAAAAATTAATTTAATCAAGAAGAAGATGGATTGAAAATAAAGAAAGAAGAAGAGGAGACAAGAAAATTCAATAATTTGTCATATGTCAAAATTCTCAAACTTTTTGATAGTTTTTTTTGAAATGGATGAGAAAAGGAGGATTACAATTGGAAAGTATTTTTTAAAGAGATGAGAAATGGAGGAAAATAAATCATTGAATTTTTTTAAAATCTATGAAATTATTTTTAAAGCTTTTCCAAACTAAGTATATTAATTTGCTTGTTTAATCATGCAATTATTAACCTATTACAAATCCTATCCAAACAGATTTCACAATGTACATACACAAGATCACAACATGCATTTTCAAACATCATGACATACTGCATTTTCAAATAGAGGATCATATCTCACATATACACACTTCATATCTCACTTCATAGCAACAATTAGGGCATCAAACATTAGGACTATACACACATGCAGCAACAACATATCAAACATATACGCACATGCCCTCGAAACAGATAATATATTTCTCTTTTAAATTTATTTTTTATGAGACTAACTAATAGGCCTAACATCAATATATACCAACATATAAAAACAACACAAAAATTCAGAAAAACAACACCATTATACAAAAGGTTTTTTATACACAAATCAATATATTCAAAAGTAATAGGCATACTAAATAACAGTCCCAATATAAAAGTCCCATTATACAATTATTGGTGCCACACATACAACATTCACAAGGTTATACACACAGATTCACAACATTCACAAGATTCATCTTAGATTATACACACAACACCAACATAACTTTATCTCAGATTATACACACATGCAGAACCAACATAACTTCATCTCAGATTCACTAATATTAGCATGGCATGGCATCAACCCGATTCATCTCAGATTCACTACATGGCAAATGAGGGGGATGGAGACTAACCTGGAGCTTGGTGGTGACGAGGGAAGATGATGGCCAGCGGCGCTCAGTGGCGACAAGAAACGACGGCACTCGGTGGCGACTAGGGGTCGAACGGCGGTAGGCGACGAGGGAAGAAGATGGCTAGTCTATGGCAACGGGCTTGGGGACAGCAAAGACGACGAGCAACCTCAGATATACACACATGCATGGCACATCAATAAGGGCTAGGGTTATATGCATGCATGGAAACTAACCGGCGTGCTCCGGGATGATGCGCGGTGCTCGGTGTCGGCGAGGAAAAGGGATGATGCGCGGTGCTCGGGGACGTCGGCGATGGGCTCGGGGGAGGGGACGACGATGTGCTCGGGGACGACGGCGGGGGCTCGGGAGGCGCGAGGACGGCGGCGAACATGTCTGCGGAAGGCGCGAGGTTCGAGGAGAGTGAGGGACTTAGAAACTTTGCGCGCTAATGTATAGATCGACCGATTTGGAATCACATCGATGATGGGCTATACATTAAGCCCGATTGAGATGAATCATCTCAATCGGGCTTAATATAAAGCCCGTCACGGATGATGAAGGATTCGGCGCCCTAACGACCGACGGAAAAATATTATCGGTAACGGGCCTGAAATAAGGCCCGTCACGGATGACTCATCAGTGATGGGCCTTAACTTGAAGCTCGATTAGTAAATTAATCATCTCTGTCGGAAAGCAATTAAGGCCCGTCACCGATGACTCATCGATGATGGCCGTTAAGTTAAAACCCGATAAGTGAGTTAATCATCTCTGTCGGGAACAAAGCTTAAGCCCGTTTGCTCTGAACATTTTCTTTATCGGTCTATTATATAAAGCCCGTCATCGATACAATTTTCCCACTTGTATTTATTTATTTCACTGAATAATTCACTAAATAATTCAATAATACAGTATATCACTAAATAATTCAGTAAAGTTCACTAAATTACTATTATCATATAATTCACTAAATTACTATTTTCATATAATTCAATAAATAATTCAGTACAGTTCAATAATTTATTTAAGTCACTAAATAAATATCCAAATTAACTAAATTCACAATATTAATTACTATTTTTATATTATTCACTAGATAATTCAGTTAAGTTCAATAATTTATTTTAAACAAAAGTCTTGTTAATACAAAATACTTCATTCATTACAACAAATAGCAAAACAAATAAGTACAAAATTATCAGTCATAAAGTTATGCTTTCCGTATGATCTGACCGAGCATATGCCACATCCTCATGGGGATCATCGTCAAGGTCGATTTGAGGTCTGACATAAAATTTTTGATTGTATTCTTCTTTGTCGACGATGTTATCAACCCCGATAATTCGGCGCTTGCCATCCCTGACGATGTGCATCTTCATTTTTGCATGGTCTTTTATATAGAATATCTGCTCGACCTGTTTCGCAAGCACGAATGGTTCATTGGTGTATCTAACCTTGGATAGATCTATTAAAGTGAAACCTTCCTTATCGACTTTGACACCGGTGCGTATATTCACCCAACGACATCGAAACAGAGGGACTTTGAATCTCATGTAGTTCAGCTCCCAGATCTGTTCAATGCGGCCATAGTATATGTTGGACCCAACTTGATCCTGTTTTGCACTGTGCTTTTATCATCTTGTTGTACGGTGTAAAACGTGTAACCGTTGATATCATATCCTTGCCATGTGTCTATCTCCCAACACGGTCCCATCGCCAACAACCATACTGCCTTAGTTGAATCATCTGTCGACGTTGTAATACGTTTCTTGAACCATTCGTTGAACCTAGAGTTATGTTCTCTGTTAATCCACGTGTCCGATCGCCCCAAGTTCTCCTGTCGGATTTTCGCTAAATGCTCCTCAAAGTATGGGGCAACTTCTGCTATATGTTGGAGCACAGCGAAATGAGTCTGCGAATAGGAGGCTCGATCAAGCACAACTCTTTTCCTGCCTATTGTGCCAGCGCGTGACAACCTTCCTTCGTGACAAACGCTGGTACTCCGATAGGATCGACCTCGGGTATATAATCAACGCAAAATTCAATAACCTCTTCGGCCGTGTAACCTTCAATGATGCTCCCCTCTGGTTTTGCTCTCTTTCTCACGTAAGACTTTAGAACTCCCATGTATCTCTCGAACGGATACATTTCTCTTAGAAATGCAGGGCCACAAAATTTTGTTTGCTTCACGAGATGTACAGGGAGATGAGTCATGATATCAAAGAAAAACAGAGGAAGAAACATCTCCATGTGACAGAGGGTATTGACAATATCAGTCTGCAATCCGTCTAGGTCTTCAGGATCTATAACCTTCTGACCGATTGCATTAAAGAAGACACATAGACATTGGATTGTGTGGCGGACTTTGGGTGGTAGAATGCCTCTAATAGCAATTGGCAAGATTTGTGTGATGAGCACGTGACAATCATGAGACTTCATTCCAACCAGTTTTAGCTCGTCCAATTTGACGTATTTACTTATCTTTGCTGAATAGCCTGATGGAACTTTGATATCTCTGAGGCATGATAGCATTGCGATCTTCTCATCCTTGGCCAATGTGTGGCAAGCTGGAGAGAGGTACACTCTGCCTGTCTCTGCATCTGTTATAGGCAGGAGTTCACTACGAATATTCATCTCCTGTAGATCAAGGCACGCGTTCAACCCGTCCTTTGTCTTCCTGGGAATATTCAGCAGTAGCCCTACTAGGCTCTCACACACATTCTTCTTGACGTGCATCAGATCAATGCAATGACGAATCTCGATATCTTTTCAGTAAGGAAGTCGCCAAAATATAGATTTTTTCTTCCGCATACCCTTGTCCGTTGCCTTACTTCATTTTCTTTTCTTGCCAAACTCAATAGTTAGGTCTTTGACCATGTTGTGGACCTCATCTCCGGACAGATACTTGGGTGTAGTCTGAAGTTTCCTTTTATTGTTGAAAAGTTTCTTTTTCATTCTAAATGTGTGTTGGAGAGGGAGCCATCTCCTATGACCCATGTAAACCATCTTTCTGGATTTCTTCAGCACCTGCTACGTGTATGTTCCATACAGTCGGAGCAGACATTCTTTCCTTTCACGATTTGTCCAGAAAGATTGCCCAATGAGGGATAGTCATTAATAGTGCATAACAATAGAACACGTAGGTTGAAGTTCTCTTGGTCATACGCATCCCAAGTTTCCACACCTTCTTTCCAGAGAGTCTCAAGGTCATCGATAACAGGCTCCAAGAACACATCAATGTCATTGCCGAGCTGTTTGGGTCCTTAGATTAACAGACATAGCATAATGTATTTTCTTTTGAAGCGCAACCATGATGGTAGGTTATAGTTTGCAATCAAAACTGCCCACGTGCTATAAGAACTGCTCATGTCTTCGGAAGGATTCATGCCATCTGTACACAAACATACTCTCATGTTTCTAGGGTCGGCTGCGAAATCTGAGTATTTTCAATCAATATTTCTCCATTGAATGGAATCTGCAGGGTTTCTTAGCATACCATTGTTCCTTCTCTGTGACATGCCAATGTACTAACTTTGCTTCATTAGGGTTGGAAAATATTCTCTTGAAACGATTGATGATAGATAGGTACCACACGACCTTCGTCGGACCACCCCGCTTTGATTGCTTTCCTTCGTCAGCATTTTTTGTTCTCTTGTATCGAGAAGCCTTGTAGACAAGACAAACATCTAGGTCCGTATATTGCTTGTGATACAGTATGCAGTCGTTTGGACAGCGTGAATTCTACAGACCTCTCTAACCCCAGGGGACACAAAACCTGCTTTGCTTCATATGTCGTCTCGGGCAATGTGTTCTCATCTGGAAGCATGGTCTTTAGAATTCCCATAAGTTTTGTGAAACTCTTGTCTGTCCATCCACTGCTTGCTTCAGCTTCATTATCTCTAAGGTAGCTGATAATTTTGTGTGTTTTTTCTTACATCCGGCGTATAGAGGCTTCTCCGAATCACTGACAAACTTGCTAAACTTCAGGGAATCTCTCTCGTTCTAGTTCTTGTCCTCAACGTCACGTAACATGTCTTGCAGCATATCATGATCCACATCAACCCTTTCACCGTCCAGTAGAGAAGGTACAAACATGTCATGTTCATCTTCATCTTCTTGATTTTGTGCATCACTTCTATCTGTAGCTGTACCACTGCCTGATTCTTGCTCTCCATGTTTCACCCAACATGTGTACCCCTCCATGAATCCTCGTTGTATTAGATGAGAGTGTACGTCTACTCTACTACGAAGCATAATCTTATTTTTGTAATCTGCACATGGACAACACATGTAATCGCTCTTTTTTCTTTTCCTATCCTTCTCCGCGGCGTTTATAAAATTTACAACGCCATTTCAATACTCTTCGCTATAACGACGCACATTTTCCCATACATCCAACTTCGATCCATGATCCATCATTGAGCTGCAAAAAAGTGAAAAAATATTAAATTAACATTTTGTACATAAGTATCTACTAGATTTATGAGAAATGACTGCTATTTTTCAATTACTTTTATACTTTCTGAATTCCTGGAAAAAATGACAAAAACTCGCCCTCTTCCTCCTCCCACCAAGACAGTGAACAGTGGGATAACCACTCCAACTGTCTGGTTAGGGTATTTATAGAGCGCAATAAATATCTGAACGGCCAACAAACAAGCAACTGTGACGGGTATTACAGTTATCTTTGTCAGGCCTAACTTCAAGCCCGTCACTGAAGGCAATCATCAATGATGGGTCTAATTGTTATCTCAATCGGCCATGAGCTAGAGCCCGTCACCGATGACAAACATCGGTGACGGGGTTATATTGGGGCCCGACAAAGATAACATTTGTTATTTTTGTCGAGCTGTTAGTTTGACTCGTCACGGATATTTGTCATCCTTGATGGGCTCTAGAATTAAGCACATATGATATGTCTGTGCTATTATATCTTTGTCGGTCTCTTCTTAGATCCGTTTGAGATGAGTTAGTTGTGACAGCCCACAAAACTCATATATGTTATGGGTTGTCACAGATAAAAGGATCTGTAGTTGTGTTGATTAATGAGATAATTGAAAGAGAATTTTTTCTTAATGTTAGATTAATCTTTGGTTAATAACTTAGAATGCTTATATTTTTTAATGGATAAAGTAAGTGATAAGAAAATATAGGGCATATGCAAAGTATGTTATTCGCTTCTTGTACTTTACATAATCTGATTTCGAAGGAGATTTCGAAGGAGTTGTAAAGTATATGGAGTATGAAGGAAATGCTTTCACTTCGATTCATTATGTTAGAAGAGAATGCAATAAAACAAATATATAGCGCAGTTAGTTGGTAGAACGAGGCAATGTGCGGTCTAACAAGAGCATGTTCCTGTGTACGTTCAACCTTGTTTGCTTGTTCTCAAAGATTATAATAATTCTGTTATCAATAAGGCACCCTCTTTCTTGCAAAAATAATTACTCGCAATGCATTTCTTATCAAAATAAGTCTTAATTAATTCGACCCATGGAAAAAATTTAGTTAGATTCAAAACTACCTTTTGCGGGTTATATGTGCTTTATTGATTCTTGCGATATCCATTTAAGTTATAAATACTCCATATGCTAGCGGAGAATTGTTCCACAAAATTTGAAACTCGTCTACTAAATTCTAAAATCAAAACATTATTTAATCCTCCCACACAGCGAAAATTACATTTGTTTTTTTAAAATTTATAATTTACTAATAAAAAATCTAGAAATTAATTTTCATTGCGCATTGATGTATATTAAACCTGAATAAATTACACAATTCATCAATAAAGTCATTCCAAGAATAAAAATATTTATTACATAATATAGAACTATTTTTATGCCAATTATTCTTTAGATAGCTAAAAAATAATCTAGATTGTACATGCCGTGTCGATCAATACGTGATACTTTTATAAATTTTCTAGATTTATTTATAAACTTTTAAAATCGAAAGGTTTTTTCAGTCTTGAATTTAAATGTTATTTTACCCAAGACGACTTTGAATTTGGTTGAAGGATGAAAAGTGAATGTTATAGATTTGTTTATGGGTTCAATATTGTCTGGTTTTAAAGTTTAAGGATGGATTTTATATTCCAGTGGAAGTTCATAGATGCAAAAGAGACTTTCTCCTATGTGGACACCATGTGGTTGAAAGTTGAAAATTTTAGAGTGTCAGGGGAAGAGACAAGTCTAGGACGATTAAGACTTGAGCTGTAAGCTTTTCTCCTTAATCCCTTGTAAATCCAAAATGGGTTAAAGAATTCCTTTAAAAAATTCATAGAAAGTTTGAAGATTTTATAAATTATATTGGATGAGCCCTAGTCTTTGTAAATTTCTTGCTCTGGGAGAACGTATATATTGTAACTTGTAGACACATCCATTTAACCCCAACTATGCAACCATTGGTGTGGAACGGGTTATCTGTGTCGAGCAGGAACCCTTATTTGTATCGGCGAGAGGTTTCTTCATGGATTATTGATCAGTGATGTAAAAAGTCATTTTTATCGGGCTGACCACCATCACCTATGACAGAGTTATCTTTGTCGGGATGATCTAAAAGCCTGTCACTGAAGAAGTTTGACTCAGCAAATGAGTCAACCTACAACCCGTCACCGACTGTCACTAAGTAGTCATCCGTGATAGTCTCTTACTAAAACCCGACAAAGATGAGTAGGTCACCTTTGTCGATGTGTTTTGGAGACCGTCACGGATGACTCATCGGTGATGGCCTTTTTTAGACCCGACATCTTTGATGTGCACATGTGACATTGATTTGTTATAACCCGACATCGATGAGTAATTTACCAAAAAATAAACTTATTTTTTTTGCTAGCATTAGGCCTTTGCTAGCCATGCCTGCTACAAAATAACAAACACACATATACATCCCAGCATCCCCAACATCCCAAAAGTTCCATTCATTTCACAAATCCATTCACATGGCATATATCCATACATCTACATTAACATATACATGCATTTCATAATCACATCCATTTCATTGTGAATGGATTTCACCAAACCGCCGATATGCATCTTCAAGAGTTAAGTATCACAACCTGCACATCCGAGTTACAATTTGAAAGATATAATTAGCAATGCAAATGTATATAAAAGCATAATACATTGTAATACATACCATATATACATGAATGTCACATAATCATATGTTTTTGACAAGCATTGTGTTAACAACAAAATTTGATAAGGTACTCGGAGTGGAAGAACAGATCAAGGAGGATTTGACGGGAGAAAGAGTGATTTCCAAATTTGACCGCACATCGGCTGAATGGCTATATCGACCGATACAGAATCAGACTCAGCCAGCCGATATAGACAAGGCAGCCGATACAGCTGGTTTCGGGTTCAAGTTGGGCTTGGATTAAGGATTTGAAGTTCTTACCAAATAAGGATAGAGTCCATTTCAGGCAATTGTATCTATTAATTAGAAATATTATTGAGTTGTATTCATTAGGGATATTTTGATAAGAATTCGACGAGGGACTTATTCGTATGTTTTTGTAATTTAGGAGTTTGAGTCATGTTCAACATGGACAAGTTTGTATATTTGGGTATAAATAAATGCCCAAGGTCTTGTAAAAAACAAAAATAGTTCAATACACACGTTCGACGCATTGTCATGGTGGTTTGTATCAACAGGATTAGTGCTTACATCGTTTTGATACTCCAATCATGCATCTGCCTATTTATCATATATCTTAATTAATCTAAATCGATAGCTCTGTTTGTCCGTATCGATAGGTAGATACCACACAACCTTTGCCAGACCACCTCTCTGATTTTTTTCCTTTGTCATAACTTCTGTTTCGCCTGTATCGAGAAGCCTTGCACATAGGACAAGTCTCTAAGTCCGTATATTTCTTATGATACAATATGCAGTCGTTTGAACAAGCATGCATTCTTTGAACTTCCAACCCCAAGGGATACAAAACCTGCTTTGCTTCATATGTCGTATTAGGCAATGTGTTCTCCTCAGAAAGCAGGCCCTTCAATATACCCAACAGTTCTGTGAAGCTCTTGTCTCTCCATCCACTACTTGTCCTTAACTTCATTAGGTCCAGGGTAGCTGATAATTTGGTGTGTTTTTGACTTGTATCCAACGTACAGAGGTGTCTCTGAATCACTGACCAACCTAGTGAACTTAATCTCTCTCATTGTAAGCTGGCTTCTCAACATTACGCAACATGTTTTACAGAAGACGTGATCAACATCAACCATTTCACTTCCCAATGAAGAAGATACAAACATGTCATCTTCATCCTCTTCCTGATTTTATGCGCCATTACTCGCTACATTTGCAATATTGACTGATTCTTGCTCTACATGCTTTGTTTAACATGTGTAGCATCTCATGAATCCTCGACCCATCAGATGAGAGTGTATATCTACTCTGCTATCAAACATCTTCTCATTTCTGCAATCTGCATATGGACAAGTCATGTAATCATTGTTCTGTCTTTTCATCTCCTCCGCGATGTTTATAAAATTTATAACATCACTTCTATACTCTTTGCTATATCGATCAGTTTTGTACATCCAACTTTGGTCCAGAGCTATAAAAGTGAACAAATATTAGATAAAATGTTTTTATGATATGTATTACAAAATGTGTAGGGATGGTTTATTTTTTCGAGTGCCTAAATAGACTGTTTCTAATTTTTCTGTTTACTTTAAAAAAATAGACAAAATTTGTCTCCATATATCTCCCACCACAAATTTGAACAGTATATTGGATTGGGATAACCATTTCATGAAGTGGTTAGAATATTTATAGTGAGCAATATTGGTAATGAACAACAAATGAAGACCGTCAAAAACCATACTCATTGATGATGAGGTTTAACATATATCTTTGTCGAGCCTTCAGACCGAGTCAATTGGTAACGGGGATATATAGGTTGTGACCTGTCACCAATTATTTTTGTCAGGCAACAAACTATCCTCGTCACCGATGAGTATCATCGATGGCGGACGCGATCTAAAGGCTTATGAAAATTGATACTTCTGTATTGGTGTTTAATCCAGTCCGTCGCCGATGTGACGGTTCATGAGTCCCGATATAGATAGACCCGTTTACGATGTCGAGTTCCGTACTAGTGAACGCAAAGTCCGGACTGAATTTAGCAAGAGAAGAAGAAAGGGAAGAAAGGAAGTCCAAACTGAATTACTTCGCCTGCAGAATCGATGACGTTCTTCTAGCGAAGACACGGTCTGAGGCGGTCTGCTTCAGAAGTTCAGATCAGCTCCCAGCTGCTACCTGCTAGCTCTGTTCATCTTGTCGTCTCTAGCTAGTCAAAAAGTTTGCCAAGAACTAACAGATCGTGCGTGCATATATGCGGCCTAACTAGCTACCTCACTCCTGTCACACCATGCACACGCCATCCATCGTGCTCGATCGATCGATGCATCTGCAAAGTGCAAGTGCACATCGATGAAACATGCCATTGCCAGCTTCTTCTTCGCCTTGATTGGCTTGATGCTGACTCCAACTCGATCGATCGATCGAACGCGTGCTGACCGCGTCACAGGTGTGTGGTGCGCTGCGCCCCCAAGCAGAAAGGCGACCACCATGAGAGGTCACTCTCAGCACTGATGGACCAGCTGATCATGCGCCGGAGCAGCCGCGTCGGCGGCGTCGATGGCGGCGGCCGGCGATCCAACTGCTCGATCACACACGCGCGCACAGGTGATCTTTTGTTCTCTCCTTTCTCCGTCCTTCTCTGAACCGGCCAGTTTAGCTGTCTGTCTCCGGTTTGGTTGAGGCGGCGGTGCGCGCGCCATGATTGGCGCCTTTATTTACTGACGATGGTGCAGATTGCGCGCGCCTTTTACTGATGCTTTGGGAGGATTATACAGATATTATTCTGTTTGATTGAAAGGCGATGAAAATGGGGCGCGTGTTAGGGTTTGGTGCGTAGTGCTTTTGCCTTTTCTGTTCGCCAGATGGATGGGTCGTCCAGCACGATTGGCTGCTACGGTGAATAATCGTGCGCGTGGGCACTACATTTTTCCAACGATATATCTTACATTGACTTGTTGGATACGATGTTTAACCATTCATTTTATTAAAAAAATTGTAATTTTATAATTTATTTTATTACTAAATATATTTCAAGCAAGACTTAAATTTTTTTATATTTATATTAAAATTTAAATTTTAGTAAGACGAATAGTGAAACATTGTATTTAAAAATTAGCAACACCATATTTTTAAAAAGAGAGCAATTTAATGCGTCTTAATATCACCTTAAGCATAGTCCAACGGTGAATATGTTGGCATCGTAAATTTCACGTTAGAACACGTGTATATATATATATATGGTGTATTTTAGCATTGAATTTCACAGAGTTATGTGTGCAAATCATATCCTCGTGCGCGCGCTTAAACAAGACACAGAACCACCGGATCCCACTAAAGCGGCGGATCTCACTAAAACTCTAAAGTTAAGCATGCTTGCAACTTCATTTACACAAAAGTTGTAACTGTTGTTTGCTATTTTTAGAAAACTAGTTGGTTACACCGATTACGACACGTCAATATCATCGACTGTCCAGTTGCAACTGGTTGCAACTCCAGTTGCAACTTTATCTAAACACCAGTTGTAACTCCAGTTTGTTACACCAGTTGCGACACATCAATATCACCAACCACCCAGTCATAACTTTATCTAAACACCAATTGTAACTTCAGTTTGTTACACTAGTTGTGACACACTAATATCACCAATCGCCCTCATCATGAACTACTTCATCATCAACATCTTCAAGAAGCTCGTCTAAACCAACAAGAAATCCTATAATCAGCAACGAGAGCGGTCGCGGATGTCCCGGGTATGTTGGGTGCCCCGGGCATGCGACGTGACCTGGACGTGTGGCTGCCATGCCCTTTGCCTAAGGAGAACTCCATTTATGAGCATCGGTGGGCCCAGAGGACCGATAGCTGCCAACACCTTGCACAAACCCCAAGATAGAGCAACTTGGAGTACAGCTCACCTGCATGCTGAGAAGACATGGTGCCATGTGAAGCTCTTTGCATGCCCACGTCAACCAAAGGAATAGAGGAGGCAGCACGTGGCACTTCTACTCTGACATGTATTTATCGGCACTGTGGACTCCTCTTGCCTAAAAGGAGGATCTAAGCCAACAGATAGGGAGGACTTTAGAGAGTGAGGATTTGCACAAGTCCCACATATTCCTGTACTCTCATTCTACATTCACATACTATATACACACATGAGTACAGTATTACGCCTCCGAACGGTCCGAAGCTGTCTAAAAAAGCTTGCCTCCCTCGTCTCTATCACCCATGTTCATCTCTCTTTTCATCTCAATCGACTCGAAGCGTTAGCTCGGTTTCATGCAAGGCACCCCCCGACCGAATCTTCAAAGGGGTGTGTGTGTGTGTATATTGTCGATGGGATAGTCAGCAGTCCTCCAAGGGGGCTACCCAAGGAGGTGAAAGAGTGGTTGGGGTGTCTCACCGATGGGTCTGATGGTCGACTCAAGCACTAAGCGAGCCAAGAGATAGATAGATTTTTATACTGGTTCAGCCCTCCCTGAGGATAATAGGCCTACATCAAATGTTCTTTGTTGGGGTGAAGCACGATCAAAGTTTACAAGATGAAACCAAACTACACACCGGACTCACTCTACCCCTCTCCAGCTAACTAAGTCTCTCCCTCTCCAAGCCCGCTGCCATCCCTTTTATAATCCAAGAGGGTAGTTACAAAGGGGACTTGGGGCTCAAGAAAGCTTAGTCGTAAAGTAAACGGCAAATACAGAGATCTCCTTAAAAGTGTAACTGAACCGTCTTGGACTCTATTCGACGTGGGTGTCTTATGCGCTGCCTTTCCTCGGGATTCGCCGTCTCCCAGTGTCCTGTGCGCAGTGCTGTCATATGATGTTGTTCCCTATCAGGTGGTCTCCTGTTTGTCCTATTCGCGAGACTTACTAAGGAAGCCTCGCTCCCGAGGACGGGGCGTCCCTTTTAGGGTCGGGACAAAGAGTTGAGGTCGAGAGGAGTGGACTGGGGTCAAACCCGGGGGCAGGGGTCGAGACGCCTGACCTTGTATGTGGTCGGGCTGACGACCCCAGCCTGAGGTCCATCGGTCCGCTCCTGCCGGTCTTGTTTTCCTTGCGTGGGTTACCCCGGGGTGACATCCCCATAGCAGCCCCTGAGCCTAAGGATAAATGGGACATCCGTCCTTAGGGTCCGAATTCTTCCAGATTGTAGTCCCCAACGGGCTCCCGAAGCTTCTTGAGCATGCTTTGGCAGGTGCACCTGCCAGGTGTAGCCCCCGAGCCTAGGGTTGGATGGTACATCTAGGCCTAGGGTCAAGCTTCTAGCGTATTTTTTACCCATCTTCGGATTAAGCCATTTCCTGGAGGCTGATGGTGGTCGGCCGAGGTTGGCTAGTCATAGCCCGAAGGCTGATGACCGTGTTGGCAAAGCCATCACCCAGAGGCTGATGGCGATCGGCGGGCTCGGCAAGTCCACTGCCCGAAAGCTGATGGTAGTTGTCGAGCTCGTCGGGACCACCGCCCGGAGGCTGATAGTGGTCGGCCGAAGTTGGCTGTTCATAGCTCGGAGGCTGATGACTGCGTCGGCAAAGCCATTGCTCAGAGACTGATGGCTCTCAGCGAGCTCGGCAAGTCCACTGTCCGAAAGCTGATGGTGGTTGTCGAGCTCGTCGGGACCACTGCTCGGAGGCTAATGGTGGTCGTCAAGGCCGGAGGAAGATTTCGAGAGGTTGGCCGTCAATCAGTTGCCTAACCCTGGGGCATGCGCTGTGCATGGGGCCTCTGATGACTTGAACAGTGCGCCAGTCACATCCCATCGAGGCCGTCAAGACCAGGGTTACATAACGGCTGATCATACATCAGGTTTCCCACTTTTCCCCAAACGGCTCACGGATCCAATGGTCGAGATTTATCACTCGGGCGGAGTGGTGGGCCCGATGGCGGTTTCATCAGGGCGCATAACGTGGACTGTATGAGTGCTGTTAACCGCATCGGGTAACCAACGATGCAGATCCTCCACTGGGACGACATGGCCACCCGAGAGCCGGATGGGCCGGGGCGCCTTGGTTGCCCCGCATACGACGTTAACGGCATCACGCACCTTTCGAAGATGGAGCTGCTAGGCACATCATTGTCCCTTTTAGGTCCCGCCGTTTCACCTTTCTTCTTTCCCACGCCTCCTTTTCGCTCAAAAATTCCCAAAACTTCCGCATTCAAGCTCTCGCGCCTTCTCCCTGGCTCCACGCCGCTCCAGCACTCTAGGCTGCCACCTTCATTGCCGCTGCATCATCTGCTACCGCAAGGGTCGCCGACTCTTCTGGCTGAAGCCCATGGCGCCCAAGAGAACATCGAAGAAGGTGGCGAAGTCCTCGTCGGCCGGGGGAGATGAGACCGAGCGTGGCTCAACCTTCATTCCTTCGCGCGCCGGGAGAGAACTGATGGTGGAGTTGCAGCAAGCCGGCGTCCTCCCCCTCGGGAACTCGCGCTGTGACGCCCGACGCGGGGGAGCAGTTTCTGACTCCCGACTCTAGTGAGTTGGTCGTTTTTGCCGTCTTTCTCCTCCGTGGTTTTGGAGTGCCGGTCCACCCCTTTGTCTGGGGCCTGCTCCACTATTATGATGTTGCTCTCTGCAATCTCAATCCAAACTCCATCCTGGGCAGCGCGGTCGATGGGGCCGGGATTCAATTCTGGGAAAGGATGTCTCAGCGCTACATCCCTGTCTACCTAACATCCTCGAACAAAGGATGACACACCGAGTGGTTCTATGTCGGCAATCACGAGCCGGCAATCTCCCCCGAGATCTACCGGGAGCCGGCCCCGGCGAGCACCTGGACGGCCACCTGCCCTCTCACCGACCAGGATCAAGTCGACGAACTTCTCACCATGGTGGATCGTCTGAGGGAGCAGGGGCTGAACGGTGCCTTCGAGGCCTTCAGCCCTGCAAGGAGAGGGTGAAGCCGACATACGAGTATTCAGGCAGCCAGGATCCGACTCGGGAGGCCACAGTCCCCCTCAAGCGTGTGCGCCAGAGGCTGACCAGCTTCTTTTCAAGTTCGACATACTTCAGCAATGGGGGGCCGCTCAGCTACAGCCTCCACAATCCTCGGCCCGAGGTAAGTCCGATCTTCACTTTCTTTGTTTGTATTGCTCGCTTCTTCTTTTTCGTTCGGTATCTCACCTGCCAGGTGTCGATGTCGACAGGGGCGGGAAGCTTACGTGTCGCTTGTGCCAGTCCCCGGAGTGGGAAAAGGTGAGATCCCGAGGATACGCATACCTCAGCCGAGGCCGGAGGCAAAGGGAAAGAAGGTCGATCTTCCTCGGCCAAAGGCAGAGGCGAAGAGGGCAGCGCTAGAGAGTTTCAAAATCCCTGGCGTGAAGCGGAAGCTTGTAGTCTCCTCTGATGAGGAGAGATCAGGGGAGGTCGACGCACATCCTGTGATGTCGTTGTTCGGCTCGAGCGAGGCGCCGAGGACGGAGCCGTCTGGGCCCCCAAAGAAGGCGGCCTAGCCCATTGGCATCCCATTTAGGGTCTCCACCGAGTGAGTGACAAGCGGGGTGATCCCTTCTAATTTCTTTTTATCTTTGGTGTGCTGATGGGTTGCCTTGAGCAGGGTCGTTAAGGACGCCGACTCCCATGCTGAGGGACCGACTAGGGTGGTCGAGTCAGCCACACAGGCCGAGGCGGTGGGGCCTGACCTGCCCTCAGCCGTCATGGACTTAGTGATCGCGGTGCCGACGGTCAGCCAAGTCGAAGAGCGACCAGCGGCGGAGGCCGAGGAGGGGTCGAGGTGACGGCCGAGAGTAAGGTCGGGGCGAAGTCCAAGGTGACCCCGACGACCGAGCCTGAGCGGATGATGGAGGCGGAGAGGGTCGACTCAGAGGTTCTAGAATTCAACTAGGACCTGTTTCCCCTCCCCTACATAGTTCTTGGTGTTGGCGGAGCCTCCGGGACTAAGCCGACCGTGGGCGTGCCTGTGGTCCCACGCCTCGGGCGCCGAGAACCGCTTGCCCCGAGGGTCGAGGTGGCCGTTGTCGGTAAAACCGAACATGAGCAGGCCCCGAGCGGCGTGCCGGTGATCGAGGAAGCCTCCAACACCGAGGTGGGGGCATGGAGGAGCTCGACCGTACTCTTCGCCATGTCCGCGACCTGTTCCTGGTAAGCGCTAGCTTCTCTCCTTTCCTCCCTTGGCTTGCTTTTCTAATGCCTTGATTCGCAGCGTACCATCCGCCAGGCGCGGCCTGCCGAGGCGGTCCGGGAGTTGGAGGCGAGGGTACCCGAGGCTTCTCACCGTAAGTCCGCTGCCCATTTATTTCGGCTTCCTCCCAAAGTCGTCAGCTGACCCTTTTTGTTGTGCAGAGACCATGGCCTCGTCGAGAGGCTCAAGGGGGGTCACCAGGGAGGCCAACTTGCTGGCCGAGAAGGTTCGGTTGCAACGGGACGGTGCCTAGGGGCTTCTCAAGTTATCGGTTTGGAGGAGAAGCTCACGACATCCGAAGCGGCCAAGGACGCAGCGGAGGAGAAACTCGCTGCGTCCGAGGTGGCGAGGGCCGAGGCGGAAGGGAAACTGGAGGCAGCTGAGTCAGCGAGGGGCACCGCCGAGAGTAAATGTTGGTACCGACACCTTTCTCTGTCTCTTTTTCTTTCTTTTTTGCTTGCGCTGACCGACCCCCTCCTTCGAGCAAGTCGCATGTCTGTCTTTCGCCACCAGATCGGGGACCTCAAGGCCTGCTAGGAGGCGGCCGAGGCTCGGTTGGCCCGATGCTAGGAGGGGGCTCGGGCACTCCTAGATGCGGCCGACAATGAGCTTCATCCGTCCGAGGAGACCGAGGAGGTGTTATTTGCGCGGTTGCGAGATGGGCCGAGCCACCTCCAGGCCTTTGTGCAAGATGCGACAAAGCTTGCAGCGACGCATGCCCTTGGCGTCATGTATAAGTTTCATCCGCGCGTCAGGGTCGAGGCGATCGCTAAGGGCTGGCCCGTTGGCGTGGTGGAAGGCGACGTCAAAAGCATCTATGCAGAGGTCGAGCCGACAGCCAAGACGATAGTCGCCGACATGGTCCTCTAGGAAGCCTTGGTAAAAAACCCCTAAGATAGACAAAAAGAGTCAGTAAGGGTCGGAGTTTGTAAACTTCTTTCGACACAATAACGTTCAAACTTTTGGCCATATTGGAGAACAATTTTTAAACTGCAATGGAGTTTTAATTTCTTCTATTCGTGTTGTGTCCGACTACCGCACGTCAGGTCGTGACCTTAGCCTACTACGGCAGGGAACATGCCCTGTCTAGACCCGAGGGGTTTCAGATCGTGCCTCAGCGTTATAGTATTTTACTTTGCGAATAGGTATAGGATGAGGTCACTAGTGACCGAGCCCCCAAGTAATCTTGCGTCGTATCTGGCTGCTTTGCGTCGGGTCTAGACCCTAGCCGGCCCCGGAAGGGGACATGCCCTGGCTCGAACCGAAGGGCATCAGGCGAAGCCACTGCGTTTGGCTAGATACGTTGTCCAGGTACTCGGGGAAGCTACCGAGCCCCCGAGTAGCTCGTGCGCGCCCAATAGGCTTCCTTCCGGGGAACCCCCATCATTGCGGGTCGGGGCCGCATAGCTCAAAGCAGATCATAGGCGTCACGTGGAAGTTATTGAGCGTGTGCAGGCTACTCGACGGTTGGGAAAAGCAGCCGAGCCCCCAGGCAGCTCAGGTGTACTCAATAGGCTTCCTTCCAAGGAACCCTGACCATTGCGGGTCAGGGCCGCGTGGCTCAGAGCAGACCATAATGTGGCGCGGAAGTTATTGAGCGTGCCCTGGCTTTCTCGGCGATCGGGCTGAGAATGAATCGGAGTAGTTCGATAATCGGAGAGACATCAAGGTTGCTTTATTAAAAGAGCTGAGTGCAGAGTACGTAGCTGTTCAAGGGTAGAATAAATGTAAGAGCCACGATGTTCCATGAAGAAGCTTGGCCTACGCGACCGCACCCTCCAGCAGGCCAGAGGTCTCCCGGGAGAGGGTGAGGCGACTGAAGTTGTCGGCGTGAAAGACCGGGATCCTGAAGATGAACGTCGTCCCGGTGGGCACCATGAAGTCGGTGGAGAAGAAGACAGCCATCAAACCGCTTGAAACGGCGAAGATGCTCCCCTACCTGGCGCGCCAACTGTTGACGGGATGGTCGGCAGTCCTCCAAGGAGGTTACCCAAGGAGGTGAAAGAGTGGTCGGGGCGTCTCACTGATGGGTCTGATGGTCGACTCAAGCAGTAAGCAAGCCAAGAGACAGAGGGATTTTTATACTGGTTCAGGCCTCCCGGAGGATAATAGGCCTACGTCCAATGTTCTTTGTTGGGGTGAAGCACGATCAAAGTTTACAAGATGAAACCAAACTGCACACCGGACTCACTCTACCCCTCTCCAGCCAACTAAGTCTCTCCCTCTCCAAGCCCGCTGCCATCCCTTTTATTATCCAGGAGGGCAGTTACAAAGGGGACTTGGGGCTCAAGAAAGCTTAGTCGTAAAGTAAAAAGCAAATACAGAGATCTCCTAAAAAGTGTAATTGAATCATCTTGGACTCTGTTCACCGTGGGCGTCTTGTGCGCTGCCTTTCCTCGAGATCCGCCATCTGCCAGTGTCCTGTACGTAGTGCTGTCAGATGATGTTGTTCCCTGTTGGGTGATCTCCTGTTTGTGCTGTCCGCAAGGCTTATCAAGGAAGCCTCGCTCCCGAGGACGGGGCGTCCCTTTTAGGGTCGGGACAAAGAGTTGAGGTCGAGAGGAGCGGACTGGGGTCGGACCTGGGGGCAGGGGTTGGGACGCCCGACCTTGTATATGGTCAGGTTGCCGACCCAAGCCTGAGGTCCATCGGTCCGCTCCTGTTGGTCTTCTTTTCCTTGCGTGGACTACCCCGAGGTGACATCCCCCATATATATATACATACTACATGACACCATGCGTGCCATTTAGTTAAATGGCTCGTCTCACAACATCCACAAGTAATTTTTTTATTATCTTAGGGAGCCCGCGCTCTTCCCTGTATGGATTAATTGACCAATGCGTGAGGAGTAAATTTTTACTAAATTGATTGACCAATATGCGAAGAGTAATTTTTTAGTTTGCATCTTATGGGTGGAGAACAGAAGCTCTTTGTATAGTAAAAAAGTTACCTTGTTGGCTAAGGGTTGGGTGGTGCATTCTACTATAGGCTCTTTCCTATTAACCATACGAGGTAACAAAATTGTAATTTACATAGGGTTGATTTATCCTTGTCCAACCCAAACAAATATGTGTCATGTTTATAAAACAATTATTAAATAATGGATATAAAAGTTATACGTGTTAGTAAAATAATCACTAAACAATAAATACCAAGGTTATATGTGTTAGTAAAAAGATCATTGAACGAATGGATACGTGTTAGTAGCTACATAGCATTCCCACCCCTGACCCCCGCTCCCACCTTCCTTAGTAAGAAAAAGTACTTGGGAATCAATTCACACCAAACGATCGTTTTACTAACACGTATAACTTTGATCAACATTATTTAACGATTATTTTACCAACATATCCATCATTTAATAATATTTTTTTATAAACACGACATGTATTTCTTTGGGTTGGATAAGGATAAATTAACACTAAACTTTTTACTCCACTTTAATACGTGAATTACTTACTATGTATGGTTAATGGAAAGGAAAGAATGTAGTACCCAACCCTCACCCAATAGGATAATTTTTTTGCAGCTTCCGTTCTTCATCTATAGGATGCAAAGTAAAAGAATTGCTCCTCGTATATTGATCAATCAATTCAGTAAAAAAATTACTCTCACATATTGGTGAATCAATCTATATAAGAAAGAGCGTGGGTTAAAAAAATTACTGGTGGACGCTGTGCGATAAGCCATTTAACTAAATGGCATACATGTGTCATGTAGTAGTCCCCCCACACGTACATACATACATATATACATACATACATACATACGCACACACACATCCTCAGTTCTTAAAAAGTGTAGTTTTAGTTTAAACATTTTTCGGATCGATAAATAGTGTATTTTTAAATTGATCCCCTAGACATTTTAATACTACTTCATCTTTTTATTCTCATTTTAACCATAGAACCAGTATCTTCTTCTGTTTGTTTTCTCTCTGCATTAATAAATTGTATAATAGTTTTTAATCTCTCGGTTAATTTGTCTTTGACTAGTTAAAACTGTACTCGTTTAACACAAGTATCAAAATTTAAACTCTCACAAGACTTGAGAGTGTATCACGTACTCAAAGTTTAACTCTCACACATGCTTCGATCTCTCTTATATTTTAGAAAATATTTTTTTCGGTGGAGGATATGATGTTCAGACTTTGTTTTTCTTTTTCCGTTCCCTTTTCCAGACAATTTTCGTATATACAATTGACTGAAAATTTATTTTCGTCGAAAATATATCTTCTCTGCTGCAAACATGGCCGCAACCACATGTCAAAGTTCTTCTGATAAGGATTTTTATACTAAATCAGGTTCTTAAAATGAGTAATAACTTACTTCAATATTTATATGTATATCTATAAAAAATATCACATTGATTACAGGAAAGGAGAAAATCAGTTATTCTAACCCGCTAACTAATATTTGTCGAGTACATATCAGCGAGTTGATGTCGATGATTAGGGCATGTTTTTCTCCTGCCTAATGTGACTTTGGTTAAGGCTTGTGATTCGATGCCTCTTTTGCGGAGAGGGGAGAGGGAGAACCCTAATAGATACCGGCCGAAAAATCTTGCCTTCTCCGGATTGGACTCTTACGTCTTCTATTTCCATAAAAGCAGTTTCCTTTATGACTTGCTTTTTCTATATTTGAATATATATTTTTGTATAATATTAGTTATGTAGTATTTTTGTACGTTACGAATTCATGTAAAGGATATATGTCTTATTCGTAACACTGACGTGATCAAAATTCAGATTTTTTTTCATGGTGATGTAATACGGTCCATATCGACTGAATGCATTATTTTCATTATCTGAAAAATTAAACTCAGCTGGATCGGATATAGTTGTTTTCTGAGTGTTGAAAATATTGTGACCTAGAATAATTACACTGACGGAAAGACTAACTTTCCAATCCTGCAGGGCAAGACAAACAGAAGCATCCAGTTTAAATTAAGTTCTCTGAACCAAACTGAATATCGCCACTGTCATGAGGTAACTAACAACGGGCCGTAATGGCACCGGTAAAGCGACTTATGTTTTTTTTCTTCTCTCTTGGTAGACCGCCTTTTTCCCAATTAAATCACACAAGACACAAGAAACTTCTTTTTCTGCATTCATGCATGAAATTTGCTGCCTACAGCTGGAGAGTTTGGAAAAAATCAATCTTATCGACTGAAGGAAATGTTAGTTGGGAGAAAAAAACTGAACCGATTTAAACTTATCCCTTCCATTATTTGTTGATAATATATTAGAATTGAATTTTGCTTTTGGAATTTGCATTGGCTTTATTTGATAATTAGTAAATTGTGCATGGGTAGGTGGCGGAACTTAAAGTCATATAGGGCTCTTAACATAAGTTTGGTTATGAAACTGTATTGAAACTATATTTCTTACCCATACTCTTCTGGATAATTAAATTTTATGCAGCAGTACTCTTTAAAAAAAAGATCAGAAGAATCCATTTATTGAAAATATCGAGGATGTCGGAATCGAATGATGCACGAATAGTAGACTTGGGAGTTGGAACCATTCCCAAATCTTTAATATATAGGAGTAATTAGCAATCTTTTCATGCATCCTACGGTCAGGTACCTCTTCAGAGTATTTTCCAAGCAAGAGAAGGTCTTACGAGCAGCAACAAACACTGGAGTGATACTTTGCCATCGGAATATTTTACATCATATCACTCCCAAATTCAGGTTAAAACCTGCAATGGTTTCTCACTGTTTAGATCGTATTATCGTAAGCATGGGCAACTTAATCAGTACTATAATGAGAATGGTCACCGCTCACCGCTGCTCATTCGGTTCACGAATAATACGAATAATTATCATTTTTAACTATAAAAAAATAAATTTTGATTGTTATTTTTAAGCAGCGTCAAACTATTACGATGAGTATATTTGAATGTACAATATTTGTGAAAACTACTTTTAATTACAAATATAATGATACAACTTTTATGATAAATAGTTAGATTATTTAAAATATATTATTAATTAAAGTAGGATAACTTTAAAATAAAACTGATATTTATTCGTCAACGGAAAGAGTACTGTGCTGAAGTCTTTATCTATTACTTACTCTGCTCATGCTGTCACCTTCTCTGTTTTAACTGAACAGCGCTGCTTGATCAGCAACTCCCTATCCCTGAGGTCAAACATCTGACAGGGTCTTTGCCTGTCAGCTAGGACAATCATCTCAGCCATACATGCATGCATGATGCATGCATATTGGATCTTGTCAAATTGTTTGACCTAATCTAATCTAATCTGCATCAACATCTGATCAGCAAGAACGTTCATGGAAGCTGTGTCCCTGGTGCAGCTAGTGGTGCCTGCCTGCTAAAACTCTTCTAACTATCAGCATGAATTCTTGCATGCAGTTTCAGGTTTTCCATTATTTTTTGGTCCTTTTCAAAACTAGTTGTTGCTTCCATGCATGCATGTTTCCACACGTGTTTAATTTTACTCTAGAGTTTGGACTTGATTTGAAGTTTCTTTAATCTGCACGAGCCTGAATTCAACTAGTACGAACTATTGAAGGTCCTTGCAAGTGGCATGAAGAATAAAAGAGAAGCTTCTTGAGAAAATACTTGTCAAGAAACGTTAGTAATGCTTGTATTATTAGTGCTTAAAAAATCTCCATTTGACAACTAATCCTTGTTTTCTTCTTAATCTTCACAGGGAAGTACTAGTAGAACTATAGGTAGTCAAATAGTGGTGAAAGGTAATGCATTATTAGGAAAAGTATATAATCTTTTTTTTTTCAAGGCGCCCATTGAAACGTACGACTCCCCTGGTTTCTGACCATTGGGAATTCTATGGAAATGAAGTGACTCACCTACCATGCATCTGGCAAATTTTCTTGGTCATATATAGTTTGATGCTATTTTTTGGAGATGGGTTTTATAGTTATATACTTTGATGATGTACTGATCGTACAAGAGCTGATATAATATTAACACTACGTTTTTTTGAAAAAATAGACATTAGCAAAATCTTAATCATGATGCTTAAGTACTATTGTTTGGCTTGGTCTATGCTATTCAAGGACCAAAACATTACCTCCATTTGATTCTTTCTTAATAGTTGTAAAAGTTCAAACAGGACTTCTTTCAAGTTGGTTGCATTTTAGATGGACCAACTTTAACAAATAAAAGCAGCAGGAGAACGGAAAGAAAAAGAAAATGTTAAAGACATCAGCAAACACTTGGTCATAGGACACTAGAACTACTACATAGACCTAGATTCTTCGCATATAGTAGTAGTACACACGTCATACATCAATTTAACATACTAAAGTTCCATTTGAGATGTAAGAATATATTAATTATTCCACCCATAAACAAAAGGATTCAGCATTTCTATTGGAGCCTGTCTGTCCCATTGGTTGGATTAGCAAATAAAAGCAACAAAAGGGAAACAGATTTTTTTTGAAACTCAGTAGCATTAGATCATCAAGACTGAACAACAGGAACTAAATTCTCTAGATAATATAGTACACACGTCATGCAATAAGCATATTAATTATGGTCCCATTTGAAAAGGGAAATATATGTGAAAACAAGTTAGTTTTAAACTTGTGAAAATTATATCTAAAAATTTTGTAATTTATAAAAAAATTAGTAGATATAAATATACATATGAAATACATTCTAATAATTAAATCTTAAGTCCAAACTCGAGAAACAAAAATAATAAATTTCAGATAAATAATGTCTCAATCTGAAATTTGTCTTTTTTTACTATCAAACAAAGTTAAGTTTAAACTTGTGGTAAGAATGTATTTCATATCTGTAGCTATCTCTAAATTTATAAAATTTTTAGATATAATTTTCATGAGTTTTCAATACTTAACTTGTTTCACTAGATATGTCCCTTCATTTGAAAAACCAAAGAATTTGGCTATTTTTGTAGGAAAAATAATTCAGAATTTCGCTTTTATTGGATCCTAGTTTTCAAATGATAATTCCTCATAAACATTTGCTAGTCTAATTTCGTGCTTAATTTTAGCAAGAATGTCACAAGAAGATCAGAAAGAATCAATTGGTCCTCCTAAGTCGTAATGTCAAAGCCAGAGGCAGTAGCAACTAGCAAACCGGAAATGGACAGGTTGATCTGTGGTCATTTGGATAACCACATATGTAATGAAGCGTATGTGATGCACATAAACGAGAATTGACAATCAATTGGCTTTTCCGATCGATGGATCGATCACCTGATCATATCAAGTAACAGTTCCAGTTGACAAAATAAATTGCGTGCCTGTTTTGAATAGTGAACTGGTGAGAAAAACAAATTAAAGCTATCTATCCTAGCTAGCTAGAGGTATGAGTTGCCAAGAGGATATATGTGCATGTAGTTGTCGACATGTCCACGTCGGAGACAGTAGATTAACGATATATAGATGTTCATTTGACATGGGCAATATCTCTGAATTTAGCTAGGCCATCTCAATCGTAATTAACTGCCCTACTGTAACATATCTACATATGTAGATATATCGTGCTGTGATGTGTGTTCTCATGTTATATAATTAATTATGTGATGGCCATGGCAAAAATATTTATATGGCAAACTAAATTAACTTTATAGCTTTGTTCAATGAACAGAATATAATCAATCTAATTTACTTTTCCCTTTAAATTCTGATATAAACCGGGTTATGTTTGTATTTTTAAAAAAAATCAAGCTAAGTTACCTACAATTTTGTGATAATATCACTTTCAGTTTACTGAGGTATTATATTATTGTTCGTATATATTACGTATTATGCGGTTGCCAGCTACTAATAAATTTTGAAATCAATTAATTTGTTGTATGTTTTTTTGACATTGATGTAATTGAAGTGAAGAAGCACATATTAAGACAATTTGTCATGTGTTTTTTTGGAAGTTTTTTAGATAATGGTAGAAATCTGGCCTCTATATCCTCAAGTGGATATACACCACCAAAGTTACACGAGTGCATACACTCTAAATCTTATAACTGTGAAACATACAAAATTGAACAATCAGAAAAAAAACTAGAAGACTAGCTCCAATCAATTCTTCCCCGCTTCAAACTTCAAGGAGATACGGAGCTAGCCCGCCCTTCCGCTGCCACACACTCTCGCTGATGCTACATCCAACACAAAAGCTCCTCCGTTTTGCCACTGAGCAAAGGAAGGGGAAAAACTAGTTCGCTAACCACCTTGTAGTCGCTAAGCAAAGGTCTCACACCATTCGGACAACCTACTTCTATGTGGCGCTAACAATTCTATCGTCGTTGCAAAAGACCACCTCCGACGAGCTGCCATAGCTTATCTCATGAAAAGTTGTTGCTGACCGATGTCACATGCACGACAACCATTGCCTCCGCAACGATAACACCCCCCGTCCCCCGGTTGCCCCACTGTCATCGCCACATAACCTCACTTCCACCAAGCCGCCAAAGCTTATCTCATGGAGAATCGTTGCTGCCACATCAACGTTGTTGCAAACCACGAAATTCATCAAACCGTCATAGCTTATCTCGCCAAAGAGTCATCACCGCCACGCTGTCATCATCGCAGAACATGACCTCCACCGAGCTACCGTCACAACCTTTATAGTCAGGGAGTCACCGCCTCCACGCCATCCTTGTGGCTGACCTCCACCACCTCCCACACCCCTTTTGGCGCCGGTGCTGCGCTCAACATCTCTCTTAGTGCGTCGCCAAGCCAACCAATCTACAACCGCCACCACTGAGTTGACACCACCACCATCATCACCATCACCACTTAGGGCCCTAGCGCCATGGCTGCGCCGTCACCATCGACCCTTCTGCCACACAACCATTGGGGTTTAGCCTACAAGAAGCAGGCACTACCCCACCAGCCGTCAACCAGTCCCTAGCCACAAGCGGGCACCACCACCCACCAGCCAACCTAGCCACGAGGCTCTGCCCCTCCATCTGCCTGTGGCCAGACAAACCATCGGTTGTCGCCCGTCCAGCCACCGGTAACTCCTCGCACGAAGATGGTCTGGATCTGGAAAAAACGAGAATGGAGATAGGAGGAAGGAGAAAGAGGATGAAGATAAAGAGGGGAAAGGACTAGGGTAGGATGGTAAGGGAGGGAGAGACACAACCGCTGCCATTGCTCAGCAGCACCGGCGACAGCAAGGCACGAGGTTCGCATGAAGGACAGGGGGAGGGCAGGCGTTCTTTTCTCCTTAATATTGTTTACGTGGCTAGTTTTTTCGGTATTAGAATCAGTATAGAATATAATCTTCTTTTTTCCATATCCAATGGATCTTGTCAATTTGTATTACCACCTCACTCAACTATAGATAATAGAATTAAGGAGGTTAATTATTCCTAATGGTAGGAGAAATCATAAACTAGTGGCACAGATATTTTTTCACATGATTTTTTCAACCCATAAGAACAGAATGCGCCAAGCAAGGTTCGAGCACAAGACCTCTCTCTCAATCCATCCAAAGCCTCCTTACCATATCACCTAGAAACACTTGTTTTCTTATAAGTAAATGCTATTCTTTTAATACTCCTAAAATCAGAACTAATAATCCATATTTAACATCATAGATGAGCTCAAATGAAGATTTTGTCAACTACAAAATTGTAGATCTCATATAGATCTATAACTTTCATATAGGTTTTGTCTCCGTCTGAGATTGTTTGGAAATTTTAAAAATTCACTTATCCAAATAGATCTAAGACATTATAATATATTTTCAAACATCCAAAAGACCTCAAATAAAAAAGTCATCAAGATCTCGTCGATATCTACAAATTTTATATAAAGTTTATCTTCATCTGACTTTGTATAAAAAATTAGGTATATATATATATGAGTTGCATCATCATAGGTACCGGTTTAAAATATGAACCAATACCTATGTGATGTCCATATGTGCCATTCTATTATATGAACCAACATATTTTACTTGGGGGCTATTGGCGTCATTTTTTATTATGAACTATACCAATGAGTTATTATAGGCGCGTTCTTAATTTTTTCCTCGATAAAAGGCCAAAACCACTTTGTAGATGCTGGTTTTAGGCAAACTGATACCTACAAGACTGGTAGACTGGTCTCTAAGTGATGTTTTGTAGTAGCGTTAGATTTGACCAGTTTTATAGAAAAATTGACAATATTTTTTATACTAAATTAGTTTTATTAATGTAACATTGAATATATTAAATATATTTTAATAGTACATTTATTTTGGATTAAAATATTATTATATTTTTTATAAATTTAATTAAATTAAAATGATTTATAATATAAAACGATTATATATACGGATGAAGTACCGGTAAAGCCGCTGCATGTACAATTATTGTATTAGCTAGCCATCCAATTATTGCAAGAAACAGCTGGTGATACTCTCTCTTGTCAACTGCGAAGAAAAAAAGTAATCGAGCTGTCCAATTATTGTGTATAACGAGCCAGTAAAACGACATCTAAAACACGCATCAGTAGAAGAAACAATATAACAACAACGATGATGACAACGGTATGCAAGAACCACATGAATTCATGAAACCTTAGAGGTAGATATAGTTGCATAATTAACAAAAAAAACATATGGCTTAAACTAAATCGCTCAATTTAAATTAGACGCATGTATGATAATATATTATAATATAATTGACGTTTTGGACATTAAATTAACAGCAAATTTCGTACGTACGGTTCTTCCTCGAGCTAGCCTCGATCTCCCTTGCGTGTAAGCATGAACGTTAACGGTGGTACATATTGCCACAAAGCCGTCAACATCGAAATTGCGAGGAAAATTTGTATCCACTTATCCATGTCAAAGAGAAAGTTGGTCAAAAAATATGTATAGATTTGGAGTGTTTGCGCCAGTCTTCAAACCGGACGATTGTATATGTTAAATCTTAAAAAAGTTAAACGCGGTTAATTTAATTGCCTTGATTAATAAAAGTATATATATCAAACGATTGATGGATTCCTGGATTGGTATGTTACGACTCCTAACTTGTTCTTTTTCTACATAAAAAAAATTAAACTTGCTACTCAACGGAAACCGAATATGTTGACCTCCAACAGGCAAAGATTAGCCACACCTATATAGTCATGTAGTAAGAATCAAGCACGGTGAAAAATAATTGTTGTGTATAAAATGGATATTTATTTATAATAGATGAATCGAATATTAATTAGTTGCTGCTAATGGAGCTATGATATATCATACGATTAATTCGATCATGCATGAGTTGACTTTCAGTCCACAAGTCAATCAGTGATGGTCGTTTCCCAATTCATATATAATTTAATTGGGGCATCAAAGTGCTCGTGCGGCTTCAAGATTCAAATTATTCAAATTGAACATATACCCAATTTAAATTTAAATAAGTATGAATTTTTTTCTAAAAAGTTTTAGGTATAAACATTAACAACGAACTCAATTCCAATATTTTTGATAGATTTTGATATTAGGTATGTACCATCCAAACATATAATTAGTTAGGTTTTATAATGGATTTATAAAATAAAGTTAAATTTGAGTTGTTTTATTGCTAGGTATATGTATGAATCAAATTCTTAGGTATAAGGTATATAGTCATAAGTTGAAAATTTTTAAAAAAATCTAAGTGAATTTGTGTATTCTATACATTGGTGCCCATGCATCATGTGCCCCATATGGGAGCCTCCTATCTGGTGCGTCACTATCGATGGACTATACCCGTCTAGGTACTTGTAGAGTATAAGGATCGTTGGTGCAAGGATATACGTGAGGTTGAGATAAAGGAGATGGCAGACAGGGATTTTTTATACAGGTTTGGGCCCTTGACTGACAGGTAATAGCCTTACTCCTGTTGGCCGAAGCCGGTGTTGTCTTTATATATATCAATATCACACAAGTATAATATTTGAGATGACCTAATCTAATCTCTGTCGGCTTGACGACATGGAACTCTTGCACATAGATGATGGTTAGTGTAGTCTTCTTCTTCGTATATGAACTTAACGAGGTTGAAGGTAGCTCTAGATCTCTCATGTCGGCCTTTGTGGTTTCAGATTGGGTTTGTCTAGACTTGCCTCGGTGTATGTTGATCTAGATCGTTATTGGTTTGTGTTTGCCTCTTTTGGCATGTCCCCTCTCCTCCTAGAGGGTCTTGTATTTATACTCTCGAGGACGTCTGATACTATTAGATTAGTCAGGTGCTGGAGGGTCGAACGACCATGTCAAAATTGGTCATGTGAGAGTAACAATATGATGTATTAACTAGCTGTGTAGTCAGAAATTGGTTTTCCCAACTTCATGGCTGGGGACTAGGAATTCACTATGTCAGCATAGTCTGCTATGAGATTCAAGCTGCTTTTGTTAAAAGTTTTCCATAAAATCAGCTGGGGACTAGGAAGAGTATATAACTCCGTTCAAGTGAGGGCAACTCTAGTGACAATACTCGTCCATTATCACGCATAGATATGATTTATTTTCAATGCTTTTAATTTATATCATACTATTCCTAAGTGTTCGCTTAGGGCTTTCTGTCTAATAATTCTTTCTGAGAATTGATTTCAGAAAAATTAGATGTCTAATAATTCTTTCTAAAAATTGATTTCAGAAAAATTAGATATCAGAGCAATTGACCTTCTTGAGTAAAGGAGACTAATTGGAGGTTTTATAGTAGTCGGCATCTTGTCTTGACTAAATAAAGTTCAAACCGACAATTTTTGTACTCGACTAGATGTTGAATTAGTGACTTCAAGTCTCAGTACAAATAAGAAGAGGTCCCACGACAGAGCAAAGTCAAAGAGTTGGCTCGTGATAGCACTTTGTGTCGACTACAAGAAACTCAGAACGACAACACTATAGAATTGTCGCATATCTTGTATGGATCTCAGAACCTACATAAAGAGAAAGAAAGATCAAACAAAGTGATGGTTTACCTGTCGAGATGATATTTTTTACCTCAATCTAAATTCAAACAATGGTCACGTTCTCTATCATGGCCAGAAAAGATAACATGTCGAGAATTACATGCCTACTTGGTATTCCGAGAATAGCTAGGTGATTCTAACAATGATGGATCTTTGGGCCATACGGTCAAAAACGCTAGTACGATCATTTGCATTGAGGTCGGGGTTTATTGTCATTGTTATAGATAAGGCATACCTAATACTTTTGTGTTAGGCTCAACGGGGTCCACCATATACCAAGTCTTATATAGAATCATGTCTTATATATGAAAGGTGATTTGGATAAGGAATGAGAAGGAGAGTTCTACCTGTGCACTATAAGGACTATTCGGATCATATCCATACTTATTTCTGTTAACACCAAAATTTGGTAAGATTCCTCAACGGATTCGGTTAAGGTAAGAGATCAACCATCCAATAAATTTATCTAGAAGAGACCAAGTTCAAGAAGGAAATGTGAAGACCACGACATCGCAACTTAATTTATCTATTAATTTGATATGGTTTAGTAATTTTTATTTTTATCTTTAGGAAAGTGTGTTTAGTGTCCAATGAGGACTTTATGTTTTTCCTTATATCTTTAGAAAAGTTTGTGTCGTGCCCAATTAGGACTCCTATTAGCCTATGGGTATAAATATGTAGACCCAAGGTATTTTAATCTATCTCAATAGATCAATATACATCTACTTTCGACGCATCACCACCCTCTTATGAGGTTTTATTTCGATGAGTTCTTGTTTTCACGCATGGGTTGCATCGATTGAGTTCGACCTCCGGCAAGAAGTGAGTTCCATCATCTTTGCTTGCGCTGGCGTGGCTAGGGCTTTCTTGGTTGAGTCCGATATTCTAATCGGGTCGTCGCAAGTGTTACCTATCTGGTATATCATCTCTATCTTTAGTTACATTATTATTTATAGTCATATCAGCTTAGTTAGGACTTTCTCGGTCAGGTTTGATATTCTGATTAAGTTAATGTTTCTTTAAACATAATATCGCTTTAGATATATTTGTTATATCTATCACATTAGATAAATTTATCAGCTCATTAAGTATTAGATTATCATAAACATCTCGTGCTACATCTATTAAATCGACCTACTAGATTGTTATAGATAATCTAAGTCTTGTTAAGCCAATAGTTTTATGCTAATGTTTCATGGGAGCGTTAGCCGATCTTATCTGATGTGTTAAATTTCTCTTTGATGGTTTTACTCTATTAGTTAAATTTAATGTATGATCACTTTGATCGGTGTCATATCGACTGGTTTAAATCTATCAGGCCATCATCAACCATATGCTGCATTCGTTAGGTTCCACCTATGAGATTATGGTTGTAAGTTAGATTTATTTAAGTCAGTAGGCATCAATGTTTGTTTCATCGAGGTTTTAGCCGATGAGTTATCTGAATATTGCATCGGCTTACAAGGATTATATACAGGTTGGTTTTAGCCGATTTCAGCAACTGTTTCATTGATCATTTAATCATTTGGATTTAATGATATTGGATTTTCAGCCGATGTATGCTTTAACCATCGGATCAATATTTATTCTATCATATCATTATTGGTCGATTGGTTTTTGTTGGGTTATATTATTACTTTATTACAAGTTCTCACTGCTTGTCCGATTGCCTTTATATCATTGTTTATACAAGTGTCAGAATCTATATCGAACGTATAGCCAATTGTTCAAAACTCTATCGGTATCGACTAGTATCGCTACATCGACTTATTAACCGATCGGCTGTTTGATCGTCATTTTATATATCTTGTTAGTTGTAGGATAAAACTAACTAGTACGCCTGTATCTCATCAATATTTTAGGACCTACACCAGAGCTAAGCAGATCTTCCAGGATATTATGTTTATCGACATAGTTCGCATCAACACAGATTTGGCACCATCGGACGGGCGCGAATTTTTCGTCAACACAGATTTGGCATGCCTAGTGGGACACAAATTTTATACCTACATATTTGAATAAGAAGTTGATGTCAATATCCTAGTTACAATGGAGAATTTGATAGAAGAATAGAAGCAACAGATGGAGCAATCCATGATAGATTTTAAAAAACGTTGTCTTCAATCTTTCATCATGACGCAACAGGGGACAATTCAGAAGACTCAATTCCCCAAGCCGATGGTTGAAACACTTCAAGATACAGTTGATAAAGCAGTTCATCATGCCTTGTTCGATCAATCTAGAGTTTTGATGAATACATTGTAGGATTTGATCAAGAAAACAGTTGATGGATCAATTGCTCAAGGAATTCGGCTTGGGGGGCAACCACATCAATATCAGCCAGAAGAACCTCATCAGTATCGATATGGTGAAGAGTATCAATGTATGCAAGGAACAGTGCCACATAAATATAACATGGACAATGCAAGGAAAAATGAGTTGGCCGATAGAATTATTGAGACGATAAGGGAACAATTTGGGATCAAATCTAAGGAACAGATATATGTTTAGCGGCGTCCATATCCTGAGTGGTTTGATAGGGTTTCTTGCCTCATCGATACAGGGTCCCAGATTTGTCCGAGTTTTCAGGGCAAGACAACATATCTATAATTGAACATATCAGCTGATTCTTGCCGCAATGTGGTGAAGCATCAGTTGAAGAAGCTCTCAAAGTTAGATTGTTTCCATTATCATTGTCCAGATCAGCTTTTATATGATTTATATCATTGCCACAAAATTCTATCGAAGAGGGCCGATCTAGGGAAGCGGTTTCATCGGTATTTCTTTGCTGGAGTTGATGAGATGAGACTGTCAGATTTGGCATCAATTAAGCAACAAGCTGATGAATCAGTTTTGGGATATATTCAAAGATTTTGTGATGTTCCACCCAATGTTATAATTTGAAGTTAAGTGATGGACAATTAGCGAATTGGCATTTCAAGGATTATCAACAATTTTCAAAGAGAAGTTTTTCTTCCAAGAGTCTTAGAGTTTAGCACATTTGATACAAAGGTATCGGCTCATGAAAGCCAATTGCAAGAGGCAAAGAAAGAAGAATTTTGGAGTCACCAAAGCCGAGAAAAATGAAGATAATTTTGAAGCATGAGTCCTCATACTCCAAAATCGAGGGCATGTCTTCATGTTTCCTTCTGAACTCGGTCTCTTCGGATAAATTTCTATCGGATGGTTGATCTCTCCTTTAACCAAATCCATCAAGAAATCCTACCAAATTTTGGTGTTAACAATTTTCTAGTTCTACTTGAACAAAATAACACCCGAGGGTATAAATACAAGACCCTCTAGGAGAAGAGAGGACATGCAAACAGAAGCGAACACAAACCAGTACAGATCAAGACAAGCCAACACACAGTGAGGCAAAACCCAATCTCGAGCCACAAATGCCGATATGAGGGATCTATAGCTACCTCCAATCTCGCCGAGTTTATATTCAAGGAAGAAGACTACACTAACCGTTGACTATGTGCGAGAGATTCACGCTGCCAAGCCGACAGAGACTAGATTAGGTCATCCC
This sequence comes from Oryza australiensis, assembly GCA_019925245.2. Taxonomy (NCBI): domain Eukaryota; kingdom Viridiplantae; phylum Streptophyta; class Magnoliopsida; order Poales; family Poaceae; genus Oryza; species Oryza australiensis. The sequence continues at coordinate 274,102 of JAIFGZ020000565.1, read as the reverse complement.
AAATATTGAACTCGCATAATATTGATATATAAAGACAACACCGGCTTCGGCTAATAGGAGTAGGGGTATTACCTGTTAGTTAAGAGGCCCAAACCTGTATAAAAGTCATTGTCCCCCATCTTTTTTACCTCAATCTCGCGTAATACTCTAACACCAACGATCCTCATACTCTATAAATACCGTAGACTGGTATAACCCATCGACACACACAAAGACATATACATACATACATATATATATATATGTATGTATATATACATATACATATATATACATATTTATTTATTAAAATTAATTGGGATATCATTGTGTCTGGGCAGCAAGATTCAAACTGAGTATATACCCAATTTAAATGAGTATGATTTTTTTTGAAATATTTAGGTATGAACATTAACTTCTTACTAACTAGTTCAAACAAGTTTAAACTAAATTTGAATATTTTTGTTAGATTTTAATGTTAGGTATATAGCATCCAAATACATAATTAGTTAGGTATGTAATAATGGATTGTGAAATAAAATTGTATTTGAGTTATTTTGTTGCTAGGTATATGTATGAATCAAATTCTAGATAGGTATGAATCAAATTCTTATATCTAGGTATATACTCACAATTTGAAATTTTTTAAAAATTTGAGTGAATTTATGTATTTCATACCTTTCTACCAGGACACCATGGTGCCCCATATAAGTGTCGTATACACAGAGAGAGTAAAATTATATGGGACATCATGGTGCCCAGGTACTAAGATTTAAATTGAGTATATACCTAATTTAAATGAATTGTATGATTTTTTTAGAAAATTGTTTAGGTACGAACAATAACTTCTTTACTAACTATCAACCCAGTTTGAGATGAATTTGAATACTTTTTGTTAGATTTTGATTTTAGTTATATAGCATCCAAACATATAATTAGTTAGGTATGTAATAATAGATTATGAAATAAAATTGAATTTGAGTTGTTTTGTTGCTATGTATAGATATGAATCAAATTCTTATACATAGGTATATATTCACAATTGAAAAAATTTAAAAATTTAAGTGAATTTGTGTATTTTATTTCTTGGTGCTCAAGCATCATGGTGCCCCATATATATATATAGGTGAGAAAAGATTTAAAAATAATAATTTAAGTGAGAAAAAAAGCTAATTAATTTATATATATACACATGCATGTCTTATATTATGAAATTAAGTTGTGTCCTCAAGGGCTCCAAATTTTGTATATGGTACTCGGAGAAGAAAAAAAAGATATTCATTGTTGACTGTAGTTGGTCAAAATTATTATGGTATACAATGGCTCGAAATATATATTAGAGTTGTTACATTTGTACGAGAAAAGCGCTGTTATATACCTATGTAAATTGGACATTTCAAGAAAATCATACGTTATTAAAAAAACAGAGTATATTTGGTCTTCCATCCAAATGGACCAAATTATAACGGCTTAGGCTAAAACAAGAGTATATACCGTTCACACAATTTTGCTAATTATTAATTTTAAATTTTATAACTAAACTATAAGATGTGATGAGAGTATAGGATGATGGGTTACAGCTAAATAATTTCTGTAGAATTCTAGGTCTATTAAATCTTGAAAATTTATTATTACAATTTTTCATTTATTAATGCTGAATTTTAAAAATTATCTATACATCTGTTAATTGAGAACCATGAAAAGTATTAATTAAATAAAATTAATAAACAAATATGACAATCACTTAGACTGAATTATAATGGCATCTTTTAGCGGGGAAAATTATAATGGCTTATATGTTATCTAGAAAAAGCATGCACGTCAGCTAGAATTATCTATAGCTCATATTTAGAATATGCCAAGCTATAGATAATACAAATTAAGGTCAATTCAGATGACTTGTTGTGTCCTGCCACTACAAAACCCTACAAGCTAGGATCTTCATCTCTAAACCTTGCGTGTGAAAAAGCTCAAACTGCCATAAGCTTAATTTCATTAATCAACTAGGGCTGACTAATGAGATGATTGATATATGCATGAAAATGAGCCAGTCACTTCATTATCTAACTATCGTACGGTTGCATTGAAGGATTTGAGATTAGCTTCCAAAAGAAGCCCACCGGCTAGCTAGCTTGATTTTCTCTTTGGGAATAATTTATTAACTAGCTTGAGTATTATAGTCATTAGGGTGATGATGATGACACAAGTAACTAAGTTTCACTCTTTCACGCTGCTATCCGGTTAATTTTACGCACATTTCGCACGTGTGGTCAACACTCTCTCTGGCTGGCTTCTGGGTGAGTACCTATGGTCGTTAATTAGGTGAAGCGGATGGAGATTAATTTAAGGGGTAATTACGCGTCGGGAATAGTTCTATGAAACTGCTAAGAGCAAGGACTATATGCCCCTCATCACTGACCCCAAAGTATCACGTAAACTCCGTTGGAAATATAAACACGTGTAGATTTAATTTATTTCACAAATAAATCATAACATTGAACATATATGCTATATAATCATATGATTTAGACATGTAAAATAGACAATAAAATATGAACGGATTGAATATGTAAAATATTGTGAATGTGTATCGACGATTCTGAAATTCAGTTGCACAGCAAGAACAACTCACGGTACCGGGCGTTGACGATGGCGTGTAGCGCCCGAGCAGAGAGAAAAACAAGTTGTGATGAACGGACAACAAGCAGTCACACGAAACGCTTTTCAAAAACATTATTATTGTCTTCTTCCAATGCAAGACGTCAAAGACAAAGGTGACATGCTCTTCCGATCCCCGATGCATGTCGATGAGCATGATGGAGAAGACTACGAGCGACGACAATACAGGAAAAAAAGTAAACCCTAGATTAATTTCTCGTATGTTAAAGTAAACCCTAGATTAATTTCTCGTATGTTGCATGGAGGCAGTGGCCCGGTTTTATAGAGATAATAGGACGCGTGATCAGGAAGCCTACACGATCTCCACTCCGTGTAACCAAACCGAATAAATCGCGCATAACTTATATGGACTTCACGTCGCTCCATACAATATTGTTTTTGGTATAGCCCGTCGACACTGGCGCATCAATTTGTTAAAAGAATCAGTCTATATTGCCTAGCATATATTAATAATTAGAAAAAAGACTATAATATCCTTTACTAAATTTGAATTACTACTGAATATAAGGTAGAGATACTGGCCTTCGTTCAAAAAAGAAACTTTAATCACTCCATCGCAAAAGAAACACCTTTTTATAATACCTTTAGTCAGACAATCGATCCATTTGGAAAAAGAAAACTGATAGCTTCTCACCTGTTAATTAGTGCTCGCTGGTAGCCAATCGCTATTCTTGTGTTAAGGGGAAACTAGATGGGATGGCCAACCGATCTCGGCCGTCGATTCTCCCCATAATCTCAAATTCTCAATCTTGGATGCGTTCGATTCACCATTTCAGCCTATTATAGTCGGTTTCCTTATCCCAAAAAGACACTCAATTAGATCATAATTAACTAAAATTAACATTTATAAATTTTAAAAAATGGACATATGAATTTTTTTAAAAAACTAAACTTCTACATAGATTTTTTTTTCAAAAATCAAATCGTTCAGAGGCTTGGAAAGCATGCTCATGATAATTTAGGTTGTGTTTTAAGAGAAGCATATAAGGAGAGAAATTAAAGCCCCTCATTTTTCGTGTCCACATTTATAGAATTGCTAAAGATGTTTTTTAAAAAATAATATAGAAAAGTTGTTCGAAAAAATTATATTAATTTTTTTAAAAAATTAATACTTAATTAATATATACTAACGATGCATCTCATTTTATATACCTTTCTAATTTTCTCATTTCTTCTTCTCTGGAATACATCCTTAGTAGTAGCAGCTATTAGCTGAAAAGAACTGAGCCAACCATCAATTATGTCTTATATAGATACGTGGTTCAATCTTATCAGAGATTTACAGAGGTCACTGAGATGGCACCTACATTTCTTCTTCTCTATTTTTTGTTAGGAACAAGTAACTGCGATTTAATTCTGTTCATAATATTAATTAATGAGGTCCTACGTCGTTTTGAGGCTAATTCTATAGAGCTGATCGTTGCAGTTGCACATTATTTCTTTGCAGCAGGAGCTGGGTCAGATCAGTGAGATGTTGAGCTCTTTTGTTTTATATACATGTCTTTTACTGATCTATTTGCGCCTTGTTAATTAACTGATCAAATAGAGGATTATGTCAATGTCACTAGTCATCACCTGCCTGATTAGGATATTATACAGTAGCTTTTTATCACATAAAGATGTTACAAATCTAGATGCACCTTTTCATCGCCTGCCCATTCTGTCAACTTTGTTCATCATGGTGTGTTCTATGTGTAGTGACAGTATAACTGCCATATTACAATAATCTAACGAAACAAACATGGTATCTAGTAGTTAGAAATACACACATCAAAGGCACCTGTGTCAACTTCCTGGATTTTGCTTTTGTAAAATATATCTATTTGTTTTGTCACTGACAAAAGATTCATAATATGCTTAATAAAGCTACAAATTCATTTCGGCACCTATTGCAACCGTATGATATGAATTTACAAGCTATGATTAAACAAATCAATAGACCAAACTTATTTTTTATATATATATTCAAAAGCAAAGCTAGCTTCAATCCAACACATTATTTGTGTTGTGAAAAGCTGAGGCATTAAGGATGGAACTTTGGCGGAAGCTTTGGTGATATTGCGTCATGGGACGACAAAGAGAAGTGGAGCCTTTTGCTTCAATGAACTTTTTCGCATATATCACAAGTCATAACGAACTTTGGCTAAAAAGGAGGAAACATGACGAGATGTCAAAGGTGTGATCATGTACTTGTCAAATGTGTATGTCAACATTTTTTTTTTCTTTTTGAAGTGGAAATGTATGGATCCACTTGATGACCATGAATAATTCATGGAAAATATATAAAGATTGAGGACGACGAAATTTCCGTGCTAAAATGATTTTGCAAATGTGTGTAAATGGAAATGGATGGTTCTAATTGTATCCTCATTCATTAGTTCCAAGAGGAATTCATGTCGGTAGATTGGATGGTTCAGATCAGAAACCTCACTTTCTAAAATATTATTCCCACCTTTGGACCTTAATTTTCATGGTCAAATTCGCTAGAAACCGATATTTCTCTGTTCAAAAAGTTGTTTTTTTTGTCAATTTGACTACGATAAACGTCCGGACATGTCAGTATTTCTTCCGGTGTTATATATGTCCACAAGTTATTCATTTTCAGAAATGTTGAAACCAATATTTCTTAATTTGGAGTAACAATAACAAATTATTCGTTTGAATGTCGGTTCTTCAATAAAAACTCAATGAAAATGACACGAACAGAAGTAAGTCTGCATCAAATTAATTAGATATGGATCAAAATATCAAAATCATCAGATGCATTATAGCCTACTTTTGTTTATTACAGAAAATTCTGAAGTTGTTGTTAAAACTACTGCCATACATTGCATTGCATATAGCCAAGCAGGGTTTCTTAATGCCTGCCCACTATGTCTGTTTCAAAAGTTTTGAGACAAATGATCAATGAAAGACGGATACCCCGTTATAGAGGGGGTGAATATAGTGTCCTAAATCTTTCTCCAAATACTCGTTCAAACTTCTTTTTCAAAATACCATCTTAGACCGTAGCTATTGTCCAAGCTAGATCTAGAAGGATATTGAGACAAAAACTTGACAAAATTATGCTAGTTCAAGAACTTCAACTAATAAATTTGCTTAAACTCTTATGAGGTTGCCTATCTCTCATTGCAAGAAATAACAAATAAATTATGGAATTTAAATTGTAGGAACTAAAATTTAAATTACACAACTCAAAACATATTCATTATAAAAAGGACGAAAAGAAAACACTCAAATTTACATCTTCACTTGTTTTTGAATTTAAACTCTTAAAATGCCCTAAAGGCACTCTCTCACCAAGGGCACAAGAGACACCACAGAACCCTAGTATTCACCTCTCTTTTTATAGGTTAAGGTGATTGAAATTCCTCTAAGACAAAGTTCAATTTGCCCTTAGGACAAAACTTTAACCTCGACTCAATCTCAGCCCTCCATTCTTCCTTCTCCTCAAAGGAATAGCTCCAAATTGATTCTATCCACACCAGATTCGGATGTCACAAAGAATTCAGACCGCCAACCCATCTCCATGTCACACACGCGAATCAGATGTTGCCATGTCGTCGTCCCGTCGCGAAGTCGAGTGTGCACGCGACACGCGTCCCACACCATGTTGATCCTTGCGTGCTCTCCCGCTGTTGATGGTAAAAATGTCACGCACTGGCCTGAGAGATCTGCTTAACTCTAGTGCAGGTTCAAATCTTGCTTTAGGTTCGTAGGACGTGTCAATTGGTTTGATCCTACAACCAACAAGAAACAAAGAAAGAAAATAGAGTTAGTCCGTAAACGATAGCCGATCGCTAGTGGTCGATGGCGTATCGTTTGATATTAAGTCGATGATGTATGCATAGAATCGACAATGGGGAATTAGATCTAATCGATCGGCTTTAGATATTCATAATATATAATCCAAACCTCGAAATGCATTTAAACCAAGTGATTGGGATAGATCGGTAGTGTACCGAGATAGTATAAATCACTTATGTCTAAAAGTACTTTAAGATAAAGATTATACTTATTTATAGCATAGCCGATGTCATAAATCTAAAATGTATCAATTAATACTCCGATACTACTTTATACTAATCTATTAATATATATTAAATACATTAAACAGGAACCGATCAAGTGTTAAGATAACCTAACAGATTGATAATAAGCTTAACATAGTTCATCACAGTGAGATCTTAATATAAAGGGCAGATTTAGCATATCAAGTAAACACATAAGAAACAAGATAGCTAAAACAGGTAAGATCGGCTGAAACCCCAATACTATCTCTAATAGCAATCATGAGACAAGATAAATATTATGATTTTAAATATTACTTAGTAGGTCAGATTTAACCGATGCAGCACTAAGCGTAAATAGAAGCATAAGATCTAAACGAGTCGATGAAAACCTTTCAAGATGGTGGATACACTATATAATCTAAGTCGACGTTGATATCTAATCTTATCGGTTGTTATCTAATAACAGAGGCTAGCCAATTAGGGTTAGATCGCAATATCGATTTAGATTATATAGCATATATGATAACTCGACGATTTATGTAAATAGGATTAGAGTGTCATAAAGATGGAAGCCATAATCCCGAGAACGCAAGCCGTCATAACAAGCTTTACCTCTCATCGGAGATCGAACCCGATGCAACCCAACTCAATGCAAGAACTTGTCGAAGTAATTGAAAGGAAAAAAGGTTGGCAATGCGCTGAAGTTGTATTGAACTGATTGTTGTTAGATTACATGGTCTTGGGTCGTATTTATACCCAAATACAAGATATGTCCTTGACAGACACGATTCTTATCTCTATTACTATTTAAATTACAGATAAGTCCCTTAGACGGATTCTTACCGACATAATCTATAAGGAAACTATTTAAAATAACCTAACTAATAGATACAATTGTCTTTGTTGGACTCTATCCATGCATGGCAATCCTCATGAAGCACTTCAAACGAATCCGAATATGATTCCAATGTTATCTTACCGGAATCGGCTACATCAGCTTATCTTGTCCGATTCGGTATCGGCCGACGAACACCTTAGCCGATTCGGTCATCAGCCGGCGAACTCTCTAGCCGATTCTGTCTGCAATTGGCGCACACTCTGTTTCTGAGCATTCCAATTTCCTCCAAATCGGCTTCGGTCTTAACTCCAAATCCGATGCATGATTTACCAAATTTGATCGTTAACACCCGCGCGCCATCCGAGTGGCCTACCAGTGAGCGAGTGTCAATCGCACGCCTCTCAATGTGGGCCCCGTGATCCGAAGCAACGCCGCCCGCTGCCTTGATCCGCGTCGTCACCGTTTGTCCTAATCACCAAACGACACATCATCCATTCGATCCCATGCTGCTTGGACTCCGCATGTTCCAGCATTGCCGAACCGAATGACGCCATGTCGCTGCGCGGAGACACGTCCATCATGTGGACCCCACGCTCATACGGCTCCCGCCCTGCGTCGTTTTCACCCCCGCGCACTAGTTTGAGTTGGGCCATCGTCATCGTGGGCCATGTCAAGCCAATCCAACATTGTCGTCTTAGGTTGGCCCGCTTCCTGCTAGGCTGTTGTTTAGACCGAGCCGATGGAGAGAGAGAGGTAGGTCGGTCCGAGCTCCTTTGCTTGGGCCGCCACCTTCTTTCTCTATTTTCCTTTCTCTTTTTCTTCTTATTTTTTTGGGGAAATCCGGCACTTGCACACTTGACCTTGTGAAGCTCATTGCAAAGTCCTCTAAAAACTCCTCCCTAAATTTAGTCTCGATTTGCTGTTAACCCAGATTGACCTCAAGGATCCTGACTGTCAGTCCCACCTTATCACATGGTATCCCAACCGCGTCAGACCTTTACTCCTTCTGAGTATAGTTCTGGTCCTCGTTGTTGATCAAGGTTGACTTCGATTACGTGCACACATATAGATAAACAACTTTTTCTGGGCACAGATATTGTAACCTGACCCACATCGGTCGCACATACATATTTCATGTAATTTTGGTATTTGCCAATTTTTCATCACAAAAGAAACAAAATCATACTTGGTTTCACAATTAAAGAGGAGAAGCTTTGACAAATGCTATGTTGCATCACTCGTAGGACGACAAACTGAAATACGTCTCCTTTTCTCTCTCTGATTTCTTAAGTAAAATTTGGGTAACTTAAGTAGGTATGGGCAAACATATATAATGCCTCAGCTCGAAATAGATACCCACATTTTCGGCATAGTTTTAATCTTTTTCATGACTTCACACTCTAGTGGAATTTATAAAATTAAATTAGAAAATACTTCTGCATACCCGGTCATGGACTTCTCAAGTTTGAGTTGCGAAAACAAATTAAATCCGGCGTGTTTACTAGCCAGATTACAACTGGGATGTGTGTTGGTAATTCTTCTAATATTTTGTACCTCTGTTTTTTCCCTTCGCATTCCATGTACTGCATATATTAACAAATTAACAAAATGTTCATGTAGAAGATATATCTCGTCTTAAAAAAACTAATGAAAATGATTCAACAGTAGATGGTCCACGTCAAATTTGTCCTAGATTGTCCTGATGCAAGAGCTGGCTTACATATGAAACAAATTAAAAGCTTTGGAACAGCAGTAATGGCAGATGATGGTCCAAGGAACAAAACAAATTGGGGACGGTTGATTTTTTTAAAATTTCGTACACCTGTATCGTTTTCCAATTGTCATATCCAATTACAACTGGGCGTCTTGATCAGGCTAGCCACAGAATATATAAAGGATAATGACAAAGATCACCAACCCTCTGTACTGCACTGTACTCTATGTCCTACCCCTAGTTTGCCAAACAGAAATAAGTTCATTGTGTTAGTTGAGAAATGCAAAAAAAAACTAGGTTAAAAACTAACAATAACCTAGTTATTTTAACCTTAAACCAAAAGAAAAGAGCATTTAATTTACCGGCGCTCGATAAATACCAAAAGATAATTTGTGGTACTCCTGCTTCTTTTTTAAAGGCGTAAAATGGCTAAAATAATACCTTCTTCATCCCAAAATAAATAATAGTAAGTATATTTCTAGTTTATTTAATAAACTATTCTAAGTTTAATCAGTTTGATCAAATTTATAGAAAAGATTATTAATGCTTGTTACGCCAAATAAGTCGACTATGAAAATATATTTCATAACGGATTTAATAATACTCATTTAATATCTTAATTATTATTATTATTATTTTATAAGTTTGATCAAAATTAACATAGTTCGACTTAGCACAGAAACAAAATACAATTTTAGGACGGACAAACGGACAAGTAAGTTTTTATGCAACAAGTAGTTGAAAGCATAATTTTTTGTGTAACATCTGAAACATAGTCTATAAATATTTAATCGAACTAGATTTAACTATGCATTATTACCGCTTCCAAATTCCTAATCCAAACCACAAACTCTCTCTTGGTGTGGAATAGTTTTTTTCCCCTCTTTTCAGTTATCCCGCTCAGGACATCTCCCACAAAACTCTGCCCAGCTCCAACTATATACAGTAACAACATGGGTTTGAGATTTCAGTTCAAAATTTCCGAAATTTTGAACCCACCGGTACGAAACTATTTCACCCAAAATTTTCATTCCTTTTGTGAATTTAGAAAAAAACTAAATTTGGTCAAATTTTGTTTAAATTTCAAATAATTTCGTCCCGAAAATTCGGTCCCCCGATAGATTTGTGCATACGAAAGTAGTAAACCCCGGTAACAATATCACGAAAAGTCGCTGACGTATCGCTCGAGTCATCAACACAACAGCAATCACTTGTACCGAAACTGCAAGAGGCAATTCACGAGAGAGAGAGAGAGAGAAGAAGAAGAAGGCTGTCACTTGACGATGCTAACGTATTGTAATCTACTGCTGTTTTCTCGACAGTAAAACAGCTTCATCGATCACAGTTTCAGAGAATACCCTCTTGTCTCAAACCATGGGCGCATAAGATCGATCGTTTGACGCCTGTCGCCGACAAGATACGGATGACGAAGCAAATTTGTTGATGTCGTTGTCGGATTCAGAGGTGTTTTCAGTTATCCATCGTCTTCAGTTTGTTCTTCAGCTTATTCGATCGATATCTGTAAAGTTTTGGTCGGGGACCTTTATCTTTTTTTTCCCCATATCCTGTTCCTTCTGAAATCAGAAGCTTTCTCCATCTGAATTGCAACATTCTTCTGGATTAATTTGTGCTGTACGAACATGTTTTGGTGTCTGAACGCTGAACTCTGAAACCTGAAGCTTTCAAAGAGGATTCAGCTTAGCCATCAGCTAGTCGTAAACGCGTCCCAGCAAGCTTGTGAAAAGACTTGCTGGTTGAAATGTTTTGTCCCTTGTTGACATGATAAGGAAAGATCAAAGATGTTCTGCATGTTCTGTTCAAGGTGTGATTCCAATATGTTTCCAAAGAAGCCAAGCCAACTCCAACAGATTATCTACAGGACTGTTTCCAATTCTTCTTTTTTTTCAAAAAGGAAATTTTGTTCCAAGATAACCATAGGGAAATGGAAAAAGTCCTATTTTACTATCTTGATAAACTCCCCTCCCTGTGTATTTCCTCCTTTTCTTAATGAAATGATACGCAGATCTTCTGTGTGTTCGAGAAAAAGTAATAATTTTCAAGATATATAATTCTTACACTTGCAGTTATAATTATTTACAATGCCATAGCTCATTGAGGAGAACAAAAATATAAAAATTCTGCATGTCAGTTTCCAATTACTTAACCATTCACTGATTCACAGGTGATCTTGTTTCCACATGACACCAAGAAGAGAGAGAAAATAAAAGGTTGGAAGAATGTTTGGTGGAGGACCAGGCAGTGTTAAAAGTTGTCCATATTTGAGAAGAAGCCTTCAGTTCTTGGGTCCAAGTAGCTACAGAGAGGCATGTGGCACTACCACCCCTGAAATGGAGATTTGACTCAATTTTGATTTGGTTTCATCTTGCACGCATGCATCCATCAACCATCATCCATGCAGCTATATTGGTGGTTGGTGAGGAAAAAGGAGAGAAATTTCTCTTACCCATCCTCCTGCTTTGATTGGATTCCTTTCTTGTAAACTGCCTATTAGTCATTGAGTCAGCATCAGATCAATTGTTTCTTCTTTTAGTCTGACTTTGGGGCATGTCAATATTAATTATAAGATTTCATGACCTTAGGATTTGAGCTGCTACGGTAAGTATGATAGCAATGTTGACCATCACTCTGGTTTCCCTCTCAAGATAATGACTGGCTAATTTTGTTTTTGTTCTTTTTGAACTATATAGTATTTAGGGTTAAGTAGGGTGTGCTTAGCTGCTTTGGTAGTAAAATTTTCCAACTAGGGTTATGTTCGGTTTGGAGCATATCCTGAAGAGACAGAATAGTAGGTGGATGATTGATTTGAAATGCCCCAATCAATTTACCAAACCAATTTTGAGTTGATCAAACTGGTTTGGTAGTAGGACATGTGCATTTATGCATGGATAGATCAACTTCAAATTTCAACTGAAGGACAGAAGGAGAGTTTGACTAAGAACTACTACAAGTGTGATTTGTATAGCAATAATGAATTGTTATATTTTATATGTATCCACTAACCACCTGAAATGGGAGATGAAAAAAAATATTATTACTTTTAGAAGGCGAACAAATGGAAGTTCTCAGCAGAGAAATTTTTCCTAGGATTTTGCTTTTGACAGAGACAGTAATTAATATAACAAAATTAAGAAAAGATGTTTGAACTCTTGAAAAGAATGGCTATTGAAGTCCAAAAAAATTGGAAGACCACATATGCAGTTGGTTCATGTACTATAATTTTTAGCCATCCAAAGTGCTTTCGAATGTGAGTATAAATTGGTGCAACAATGAACAATAGATGAGATGGTTTGCTTGAATTTTGAAAGTTTTCATCAATCACGTGGTAAAAGAGCATTAGTCATTCACACACATGCCTGACTTGAAAAAGCTTGTAAAAAAAGTAGTGCACCATGCCACTATCACTATGTTGATTCCGGTTGGTGCTTCACAGCAGAGGAGCAGAAGAAGAGTGATTTCTCCGTGTTGCAAGTCAGAAATTCAGAGATTGTTGCGGCTGTAGAAGGGGCAAAGATTTCAATCTTGGCAGCTTGATTTTCTTCCCTTTTCGCCGCGTATCTTCGTATCCCGGCACAACGAATTTTCACCTGTAATGCTCACAGCTGATGTGCAGAGTTTGGTGAAATTCCACTGATATTTAGTACTGTGACAAGTGGAAGAAGGCACATCATGTTCATGAGATCATCTGCTCAGTTTGGAAGTTCTTCAAAGTGGTGAGAATTTAGCCAAATCTTGCAGCTGAATGTTTGGTCCAAAAAGATAAGTTTTGCATGCTTAGGATACCAGATGAAGCTGCTGATCTGAAGAATAATTGCCTTGTATTGTTCAGGTGAAGTCTCATTGTCATAGAAACCAAAAGACAGATAGCTGCAAGAATCTTTGGTTGGCTACCTGATGCAGCCTAGGTAGTTATCCTACAAACTAACCCTAATATAATCGGATTTTTATTGTTCTTGTGAAGAATTAAACTGCTCACTTATGCACCTACCAAAAAAGGGCGTGTGCCACAGTCCTTAAACACACAAACAACTCAAAGTCTGAAAACCAGTTTGATCATGGCCAACAACGATTTTGACTCTTGACAGCCGCTTGCATATGCACTCTGAAACCGTGTGTTTTGTTTATGCGCAAATTGCTGACCTGACCAAATCCTCTTGTCGCATTTGGGAGTTCTCACTGATTTGGTTATGCATTAGTGGTTAATTAGTTCACTCAAATCCGCCTCTCCATTTGTTTACTGCTTAAATGAGTTGTGTGGGATACATAGTGACGTTATTGCCCTCCATGCTTAAAGTTTGAGAAAGGTTGATTAGATCAAATTGTGAAAATTCCATGGCAGACGTTGCCTTATGGTTTGACGAGAAGCAAAATTCAGTCCTTGCCCAGCTAACACCTACTGACTTCTTTTGTTAATTTGTTTTTATAGAAATAGACTTCTTAGTTTGTTAATTACTGCTTTGGACTCAATTTTCATAACCAGGGAGACAGCTGTTAATTACTGTTCATCATAGATTAAAATCTGAAAGCGACTAGAAATCGGACAGGCGTTGTTTCACCTCTTATGAAACAATGTTTCAACACTTAACGAGACAATGTTTCAGTTCTTAAAAATAGTACAACACAATCGAATTGTCACATAAAATAATTTGGTTCAATATATGAAGAAAAAAATTAAGCCATTGAAACATCAGCCAAATCTAATTATAAATCAAAGAAAAAAATGAAACACCATCGAGAACCCCTAAAATTTTGATCTAACTGATGAAACATCCATATATATATAGTTAAAACATGAAAAAACACATCAAAAAAATATCAACTAGATCCATTTCTTTCTCCTCTCTGGTGGTTCGCCAAATCGTCGGCAGTAGATGACGCCCTGCCTATCGAGGAGATGTGGCTGACAATGACGCGTAGTTGCCAGAGATGACGCTATGGCCGATGATGCCCCACGAACCACCACCACTACTTAAACATGTCGCTATAGCATATAAAATATTAAGTTTTAAAGGGTTGAAACATATATTTTTGGGAATATAATCGTGTGATATCTTTGTTATAAAGATTTAATTATAATAAATAAAATGATGTAATCAGATCGTAGATTGGATAGTTTAGAAAAACAAATATTTTAAAAATTGATACATGTATGAATGGATAGAGTAGAGAGGAAGGAATAGTACAATAGTTATTGGAATGACTTATATCACAGAGGTTAAGTTCTTATAGTTTGTGGCGTTTGATTCTTTTTGTTTGTGTCAGACGCTCGATATTCTCCTTAAAATCTTGGTCTTTTGTGTTGACAGAGCATTTACACCAGGTATTCGATTAATCGCTTCTCCCGTGGTGAAATTCTTGATCTAAGTTTAATCGCAGCTTGATATTGCGAGTTGGCCCGTACTACAGTGAGGTCCAGTTTTTTGTCATTCAGGTGACAAGGACTTGGGCTTTTCTGACATTCTCGTACGGCCCAATGCAGCCCAATATAGCCTTATATCCACTTAACCCACGAACTATATTGCGGCCCAAGCCCAAGGCCCATTTCTCATGTTTTCCTTGGCGAGAGAGTACTAGGCCCAACCCAAACAGAAAATGGGCTTCCTGCACCGCGACCCGCAAGACTGGGAGAGAAAGCACGACGTGGTCTCCCATCCGGTGGCGCGCCGCGTGGAGGAGCTCCGCGTCGCCGCCGTCGTCGTCACCCCGGGCTGGCTGTAGTTCGACGGGGAGGTCACGAGTAGCGAAGGGGCGTTCCGCTTGTGCCTCGGGGCGCCGCCCCAGCCGTCGGAGACGCTCCGCGTGCTGGATCTCTAAGGCTGCGGCGGCCGCGGCCTCTCCGCCGCCGCCGCCGCCGCCGGCGTGGCCCTCCGCGGCTGCGGCTATGCAATTCGCAGATCAGGGACCTACAGGGGATCATCGACTCCGCGCCGGAGCTCGCCACCGTGCACCTCGAGTCGGTCTTCCTCGCGGGGACGGAAGAAGAAGGCTGCGCCCGCCTCCGCTTCCCGGCGGCCACCGCGCTCGCGATGACCAACTGCGGCGCGGACTGCTACGCGTGCGGAGGCTGCGGCGGCGCCACCGAGATCGACGCGCCGAGGCTTCGATCATTCAAGTACACGGGCTTCGCGCGGCGGTTCTCCCTCATCTCGCCGGCGTCGGACAGGGCGCGCGGAGCTCCACTTCCTCGACCACTTCCACGACAACAACGCCGACGCCGACACGCTCCGCACCAACTTCTGGCGCTTCCTCCACAACTTCACGGCGTCAAGTCCCTGGAGCTGAAGGTGAGTCGCCTCACGCACATCGCCGTCGCCGGGCGCGCGGCGCGCCGCGTGCTCCTCCTCCCGCTCCCAGCCGTCGAGCACCTCGAGCTGACCGCGCGCCACCACGACGCGGCGAGCCGGCCGACGTCCACGGTGGCCATCGCCAACCTGCTCCGCTGCTGCCCCAACCTCCGCGACCTCGTGATCCGGCTCAACCGCATGGTGCCACACGACTCCCTCAAGAACGGCAGCTACGCCCGCGACGTCCTGCGGGAGCAACGGCGAACGGACCTCGACGAGTCCGCGCGGTCGCTTCGCTCGCCGCCGGCGAGGCAGCTCGATGAAGATGCACAGGGACTTGGACGATGCCAGTGGTGACATCCATGGATTGAGTGGCCGAATCTTCCATTGCTTGCACAGCTCGCTGAGAAGATTTGGCATCCAATTCATCTGGACGAACACGACAACTGCCTTGGAGTCCGGCTGATCAAGTTCTTCGCCGAGAACGTGGTTTTGTCTCGAGGCGATGTGCATCGACGGAGGAAACGAGAGGATGCGCGACCACATCACCGGCAGAGACGGCTACCGAGAAACGCGAGAATATGCCACCGGAAGTTCTTCTCGACTTTCTTGAGTGTCACCGCTTCATAGGCGTTGAAAGGAGATTGGTTTACGAAATGCGAATTTTAATTAAGGTGTTAAGAAGATGTGGATCTGTAACAAAATGTGAATTATTTCTGGCTTATTAGTCTTTCTGGCCGGTCGTAAAAATTACGAAAATAAGCTTACTTGACCATTATTTTTTTTATCAAAATGTAGGTTTCGGACATACCAAAATGACTTTTATAACCAAGTTTTTTTTAATGAACGACGCTTTAATAATATTAGACTTGTGTACCCTACTTTTTAGTTACGTCAAATAATTTCAGTGGTCAAAGTAATGAAAGCACTTGTGCACGTACTATTTTTTTATAAAAGTCTTACAAACAATAATCTCAAACATTTAATTTAACTAGACGGATTATAAAAAATCTAAATGTAATCATAAGGTGTGTTAGTTGTGTTAGTAACAGTTAGTTTGATAAAATTGAGTAGATATAGACTTTCATAATAAAATGTGAATTTATATCTAGCTTACTCTCTCCGGCAGTAAAAGTATGGAAATCATATAAAAGATTATATAAAAATTGCAGTGTATTTTAAAAGTATTTTTTGTTTTACAAGCTTTAGGGTTACTTAGGCTGAGTGTTTACGTAAGTTTAAGTGACCGGCAGATATTTACTATAGTATTTTAAAATCAAAGTCCTCTTTTCCACCATCGTAGCTCCCCAATATAAAAAAGAGTAAATTTCATAAAATTATAGGTGTATTGATTAAACTATAGCAAAATTATAGATTTAAAATAATATATCATAAAAATATAGATTTAACACTTCAAAACTAAAAATTTTAAATAAAAACTTACAGTTTAGCATCCATTTAAGCATAAAACTTGGGAATTTCTAGCCCAAACATTGCATTGGTGATCAAGATTTAAACCCTACAATTTATGGTTTTGTGATAACTGTTAGCTTTAAATTTAAATTCATAGTTTTATGATAAATTTGATATTAAATTTATAGTTTTGTGATATAATATTTAAATCTATAGTTTTATGATAGTTTAATCAAAATATATAGTTTTGTGAAATTAACTCTAACAAAAAACGTGGAGTCATCCTCCTCTCCCACATCATAAGTTCTAAATCAAAAAATGAACACAAGCTCAGAATTTTAAAAGTTGCTACAAAGCTTCACCAAAACAGAGACATAGTTCCCCACATTAAAAACCGCCTCCCTAAAGACTACCCTACCCAAAACAGTGTTTCCAAAAAAATAATCAAAAACTAAACCCCATAATTCTAATATGCCAAATCCCAGAAAAAATGAGTGAACTACCGAGAGTAAGTTGAATTAGCTAGGCTGAATACCTTATAATTCTCAATTAAGTTTTTCCAAACTGTAAAACGAGTATTTTTAAAAAATATTATGTTTTAAAAATCATATCAATCTATTTTTTGAAAAATATTTTAGTTAACATTAATTAGTCATATGTTAATCCATATGTTAATCCATGCGTTAATACACTGTTTTATGTGCCGAAAAGGTTCTAACCCCAAAGGAATAGCTCTACGTCTTCTGAACTGCTTTGGTACGCTCGGCTCGCTTGGCGCGCTGCAGCTTTGCTACCTTGTGCTCGTGGCCGTCCAGCTGCCAGCTGGGTTTAATATTTCAAAATACATAATTATATTGGGTCACAAAGATTTCAAAATTTTGGAAATTGTGAAAAGAGAATCAAAATTGAAAATGACATTTTTATTTTCTAGAAAACTTTGCTAAGTTTGAACGTATTAGAAATTCAACTTTTTTTAAACTTTACGACAACTAAAACATCCTCTACGTAACAGGATCCGTATAGTAAATTTTATTTTAGACCATATTTTATTATTATTGTTTTGAATCACCCTTTAACAAATGTTTTTATTTTGAATTGAATAAATTTCTGAGATACTTTGAAACACTCAACTATACTCTTTGTTTATTTACATTAACATGCCATATGTTAAATCAATAGTCTATGCGGATTAAAGAATAGTATGAAACATGACTAATCTATAATCTATAACTATCAAATAAGTAGTTATAAAGCAAGTTTTCATTCAAAATTTTCGTCCACCTAGCCATTTTGCAGAAAACCCCTTGAGTATTTATAAAATTAATCCGCAGTCCACATGACTATTTTGTAGAAAACACATTGAGTGTTTATAAAATTAACCCGCAGTCCGCCTGACTATTTTGTAAAAAATTCTTTGAGTGTTTATAAAATTAATCCACAGGCCCAATGCTAAAATAGATCATAGCTGAAGACATAAAAAATATAAATTAGAATTATATGAGATTTTAACTTTAAAATAATTATGATAAAATAAAATGACGTCCGTTGCAACGCACGTACAGTAAAATATTTACTAAACCACACGCGTCCTCTTTAATGGGCCGGCCTTGCTGCTTACTGGGCTGGCCTTGTTAGTCGATCGATCTCCCCGTCCCGTCGACGGGGAAGGAAGGAATTTTTGGCACTTATAATTTTAATTTTTAAAAGATTTACAAAACTAATTTTCGAATTTCAAAATTTACAGAACTAGTCTTTTCCGCCCTTTGGGAGGGCGTGATTGGATAAAACGCCCTCCGAGAGGGCGTTTTATCCGATGTGGCAGACGGCCGTTCGGTGTCGTCTGCCGCGCGGGCGAATTTTGCAGGCGGCCCCCTTCCCGCTCTTGGTAAGGGCGGTTTTTCACTGTGCACGGGGGCCGCCTGTAAAAAGGGCGGCCGCCTTGGCATTTTGGCAGGCGGCTCCCTTCCCGCCCTTACCAAGGGCGTTTTTTCGTTGTTTTGCAGGCGGCCCCCTTCCCGCCCTTCCTGAGGACGTTTTTTGCCATTCTCATCCTCTGGAAGGGTGTTTTTATCCTAAACCCTAATCAACCAAAACCCTAATCGACCGACCCTCTCTCGTATTGTTTTAAATGTAAAATGTTATCGTTGTATTTTTGCAAATGTAACCGATCCATTTGATTTGTCGTATTGTTGTAAATGTAACCGTCCATTTGATTTGTCGTATTGTTTGAAATGTAAATGTTATCGTCGTATTGTTGCAAATGTAAATATGTTGTGTAATGAACATTTGTTTTATCGTCGTATTGTTGCAAATGTAAATATTGTTGCAAGTGTAAATATTCGAGGTATCGTACATATGTTGTTTGCATTACCTGTGATCATAACATATTATTTTAACCAAGTTAACTTAGTAGCAATGGTTAAGCAGTTGTTTGTCACACTGTTACATAACCCATTAGGTACGGATGATACAACACAACTAACGCTGGGCCGACGAGTGAAGGCTCAGCTACCTACGGAACCGTTCAAGGGCGATAAGCTTGTCATCAATTTTCTCTTTCCTTCTCAGCGTTGTACTCCTTTTTGAGTTTCACATTCAGTTACTTTTAGGTCGTTATATTGGGAAAGACATTGTCGATCCACCTAGTGAATCCACACCTCCTTTGAATGCCGGTAAAGAAACACATGTAATCGGTTGAGAGCCACTAGAGCGAAGACGTTTGCGGATTTGATAAAATGAAAGACGTACAATGAAGTCGTTGTCTAAGTTGGGGCAAATGAAATATCTCCGACCATATGTTCGTGGTTCAAAGGAGGTAGCCATCTTGCAACGATCCCTACAACCGCACATGGGACGCTCCGACCATTTAGGGAAACCCAGTGGGTTGTTCCTCCAAGCTAAGCTTGCGATTTCGACGCGACGTTCATACTCCATCCAAGCCTGAATGAATTGTTAAGTCGACTCAGGTTGTGTTACCGTCTGACCGATCGAAGCAGGTTTAACCGTATCGATCCACTCTTCGTATGGACACTGACGTACATCCTCCTGGTTGCACATTTTTGATGTTCGGGGTTAGAAAATGGAACAAGCGAATAGGTTAAAGAAAGAAAAATTATACTCATGACAAAATCGTCATCCGCAATCTCGGGACACACGAAGCATCTTTGTCCTCTAGTTGCTTGTCTTATGGATCTTACCACCTGGCAACGGAGACCACAATGGCATTCTGGACGTTCCCGCCATGTGGGTAGTGCCAGCTGATCCATAGGCCAGTCCAAAGCTTCAGCACGAACTCGACGTTGGTACTCAGCCTTCCGTCGAAGGTAGTCTGACCTTGTTTCGCTAAGTGGGTAGTAACGTGTTTCGTCGGTTCGTGGGTTCTCCGTATCTATCCACTCAACGAAGTTGCACACCCGACGATATGCATGCATGAGGTGTTAACACGATGGACAATCAAGTTAGCATTTTCTGCGTGAAGATTTTGTAGATGAAAGCATTGCAGTTAAGCCATACCTGATCAATGTTGGCGCATTGGAAAAATCGTCTCCCCTGGTTTCAGTGAGGAGGGACGACGTAAGCTCCACAAATGGCATAACGGACGGTCACACCATGGTGGAATAAAACCGCTCAAAGGATGGAGTCGCCAGTGGAGACGCTCAAGGAATGGATGATATGAAGATCTCATTGCACGAGTAAATGTAGAAAAGAGAATGCAGATTTGAAGAGCTCGTATTTGGATCTAGGCAATATATAGTGCAGGGAGGTGAAGGTTCACATCTATGTATCGTTTATGTCTGTCACGAGGCAACAGCTGAACGAGACGTATCGTGTAGGATTATCACGGGGCAAAAGTTGATAGCGACGTATCGTGTAGGATTATCACGGGCAAAAGCTGATAGCGACATCTCGTGCGGGTCTAACACCGCCGAAAGTTTTTTTGTCGTTAGTAAGAGTATCATGCGCGAACGATACGGAAGGATCTCGTGACATGTGAGTGCAACGAAGCAAGAGATATATACAAACATCAAACATAAAATAAATAATTACAATTTGTACAAACTGTTGCACACAGAAGCTACTGGCGAGGCCTCTTACCCCTATCCCTCCTAGCCTGTGCTCTGACGTGCCCCCGAGAGTACGTCGGCCCTGGGGGCACGACACGACTAGCATGGACATCCGGCGCGGCGTCTCCCGTGGCGGGTCCCGGCTCGTGGTAGAGGTGCTCCTCCAAGGAGAGGCGGCGAGAACGTCCCGATCTGGGTCCTCCAGTCGTCGGTCGTCGCCCGTACGTGACCCCCTCGTCGCCTCCCGGACTCGCCCGCTGCGACGATGAAGCCCCCGAGCGAAAAATCCCCGCCGAGTAGAATCCTCCCGTATATAAGCAATGTGAAGCATCAGTGACTTAAACTAATAAGTGTTAACTACGCGTCGGACGATGCTTGCTCACCTCCCGGCTGAGTGAGGGGACGAGGAACGGAGGATCCACTCGCTCCAGCAAAGCTCGCGATCTTGGGCCGAGTCGCAAAAGGCCGAGGGATCGACGATCCACTCGCGCCGCCGTATCCCTCTCGGTAGCGTCGGACCTACGCGACATTTGGTTTGTTAGATCACGTTGTAGGGTTGCCACAATGAAAATGAGTGGAACTAACCTGTGGAAGCACCAGCGTCGTGTGGTGACCATCCAGTACCGACCGCGTGGACGTGGACTTGCGGCACCTGCGGAGGAACCGCGTCGACGGCGAACGACAAGAGAAGATCCGTAAGATCGAACGTGCCGTCGTCTGCATCCGCTGGAAGGTCATCCTCTGTTCCACGTCGTTCGGTGAATGCTGCGTCCGGCCTCGGCATCATACGTCGATTTCGGCATTCAATGCCCGTGCGGCGTCGGCCTACAAAAATCGAAACAAATTAGGTTCTTCGCTCAAATAAAAAAGAATCATGATGTACAAAGGCTTTAAGGCCGAGAAATCATGACGTACCCCAATGAAGTAGTCCTGGTCTCGGTGCCTGGGGTAGGTGTCCGTGACCGCCGCTCAGTTCGCTTCTGCGGCCGGTGTGAAGGTCACGCGCGGACGCATCCGCGGTAGGTACCACCAAAGGTAGGCGGTGTAGTTCTCATCGGAGTGGCCGTAGATCTCGCCGATCACCTCCTCAGTGGCTATCAGCCAGTCCACCACGTATTGCTGCATACGTGGTTCCCAGAGGGAGCCTCCCTGCTGTCCCCGTCGAGACAACCTGCGTACACAGTAAAGGTCGACTATAGTTCCATTTAATTCGACACAATAATAGTAAAGTTGAAATAGAAATACTCACTGGTGGTCCTGGTGGGGAACGGCAGCCGTACGTCTCACGGGAATCCACTGCCGCGATCCGGCGCCTCATCACTCGGCACAGGCGGTGAGGCTCGACGCGTGATGTCGTACACCATCGGGATCAACGTCATCCAGTAGGCCGAGTCGCACGTGCACAACGTCGAGAGGCCTAGAGGCGCTCGAGCTGCGACCGCCTGCTGCGTGTATGGCTCCCAGACAACGTTGTAAGGATGGAGACGGTCCAACTCGAACACGAAGTCCGGGTAGCTCCGTCTCACCTGAGCGTGGGCGTAACGACGCTGCGAAAATAAAATATTCAAGTGGTTACAAGTTTTGTTCAACATAATTTGAATAGTACAAAGAAATAAGAATTTGTACTTACGTTGCGTCGAAACCAGTACGAGCCCATCGTAGGCCCGTCGGCTGGGTTCTTGAACGCGGGTGCTGCGTCGTAAGGAGAGGTGTCGACGATCGGTCGGCCGATCGCGAACCGCTCCGCAGCCCAAAGCTGTAACAGAAGGGGGCAGCCTGTGAAGATCGCTCCCGGATCCGTCTTCGTGCACGCGTCGCACAGCCCACGGTAGGTGGCTGCAAGGACCGCTGAACCCCAACTCCACTGAGGCACGAAGCCTATCTCCGTGTCCGCTATCGAGCGGGCGTAGTGGATCAGCCCCCTCTCTACAGTGTTCCCCGACGTGTTGGTGAACATCACCCAGCCGAACAACCAAAGAAGGTACGCCTCTAACGAGCGTTGCACGAAGTACTCGTCGGCGTCGGGGTGGAGCTTGTCGGCCTGCAAAGGAGAAAACCATGTTAACAATCATAAGATGTAATGAAAAATAGTTAAGTCTTCAAGTTAACTTACTGTGAACTGCATAATCCAAGTCTTCGTAGGCCCGGTGGTCGCGTAAGGTTAGATCGCCTGAACAGCTGGGAGCCTCGGTAGCCTCATCACCTGAGAAAATCGTGCAGTGATGTCCTCCCTCCATCCACCAATAGCATCCACAGGCCCGACAGCCTCTCCGGCTAGTGGTAGCCCTAGCAGGTACGAGACGTCCTGCATCGTCGGTGCCATCTTCCCACAAGGAAGATGGAAGGTGTGCGTCTCAGGACGCCACCGATCCACCAAAGCAGCTATCAGGGACCGGTCCGCATCCCACGCGTCTCGCCAGTCGTGCTCGTCGGCACGCGCCTCAACAAGTACGCAAGAGCGATCGGGCCGGACTCACGTAACTTTGCATATCATACACATAGTATAATATTAGTGTCAAGCATAATATTCTTGCAATAAATGAAAAGAGTATGATCGTACCACTGGACGTGTCGCGGATCGACACACAACAACTCGCGCGACGGCCGTGGACGAAAGGTGGTCAGCTGAGCACCCTGCACTACCGACAAGTACGACCTGTGCACCCTGTCGACCTGTCTGCTAAAAAGCGCTGGTGTATCGTCCGCCATACCTGCATGAATACATGAATAGATTAATAAGAAATTTATCAGATCAAAACAAAACAACATGAATACATGACATAAATGGTCCATTATATCTCAACATTACAAAAAAGTGCACGTCTTAATTCAAACTACCAAACACAACATATAAATATCACAACAACAATAAAATAGTTTACGTCTCACCATGATAAATATTACACGCACGACAGATGGTAACAACATAACAAATATTACAAATATCGGATCACCACTAGATTGAAAGTAGCAAACAAAATAATCAAGCCATTGCATCGCCAGCGGACGACGTAGTCGCCACACGAGCACGTCTAGGACGTGGTCGCCTCGTTGTTGTTCCTTCTCCCGATGGACGGCTGCCATCGGAGGGCTATCCGGAAAGCCCTTCACTGCGACGGTTGAAGTTTCTCAATTCTTCGGACATTTTTGTATGTATGTCCGCGCTCATCGCATTTGCGCAACGTAGGGTCCTTCCCGCCTCAGGCTCGTCCATGTCATTTATGATGCGTCTCGACTGACGACGTCCCTTTTTCATCCTTAACTTCGACGGATCTGGAATGTAGAACACTTGTGGCCGCAGTGTTGTGTACGATCCAGATATCCCAAAACCATATATCTCCTCCTTCCACGTATGAAAAATTGATTCTTTCTGTAGTACGGTGACACATAGATATACGGAACTATGCGCATCCCCGCGGCAAGGACGTGTGAGCAAGGCGGATGTCTAAAGCTTCGGCTTCATACAGTGCAACTACAACCACCATCCGCATGAAGCACACATTCTGCACGGCTTGAACACGGTTGATGCCGCGCCTTCTCCGTCGACACACATGATTTCGTACCTATGAACTTAGGTTCCTTGGGGGATTACTCTGTGCTTCATAGCCTTTAGAATTTTGTCTTGCATATATTTCGTCACCACATTGCCAAATACAATGTTGTTATCGACCATTAAAGGGGATATTTTCTTAAATCTATCCCTAAAATATGCCCGAGTGCCATGAAGGATAAATTTCACAATACCCACCAATGGAAGCCCCTAACTTCTCGTATCACCCAGGTTGTACACCTCGACGGGTTCATTGTCATTATACCATATCGAGCTCCGTCGGTGTCATACAACGAGACCACTTTTCTTTCGGTTCATTCTCTATCCAGTGGGAGAAATTACGTATTGATGGTGCGGACCTCCTTCTCATTGTTGGCGGGTCATTATGCAATGGACAAGAGGTACCGCAGGCTCGTCAACTGTGGCAAACGAGATTGCTCGTCGGTTTGCTTCGTTGTCGCTCATCCAACCTTCTCCACATCTCATTGAATTTTTTCTCTTGATTTTGACCACATAGCCTCTTGAATAGATCCATCAGGTGCTTGTTCTTGAATTGTTTATAGAAATTGGCTCCCATATGCCGCATGCATCACCTACTCCGAACATCATGCCACCTAGCTGGAAGTCCCCTCTCCGGCCAACCATTCTGAAGATAGTCGATTGCCCTCAGCATGCCGGCATGACGATCATGTATGAGACAAACATTGGGCCTCATACGAACGACTTGGCATCGAACTCTCTCCAAGAACCAATACCAGCTTTCGGTGTTCTCACTCTCGACAAATGCAAACGCCATAGGTAACACATGGTTGTTCTCATCTGCTCCAATCGCCGTCAGTATCTGACCTCTGTATTTGCATGTAAGAAAGGTTCCATCTATGCACAGCACAGGGCGACAGTGCACAAATGCGTTGATGCAAGCACCAATCGAGAAAAAGACTCTTTGCAGCACGCTCTTGCTCGAATCAGTAGATGATGGAAATGTCTAAATGTCTAGTAGGTATTGGGGTTTCTCTGAGCAATGGTGGCTAATAGACGAGGTAAATTGTCATACGATGCTTCAAATGTGCCATACCTCATCTCCAATATCTTTTGTTTCGCCCTCCAAGCCTTCGCATAGCTAATAGTATATTTGAATTTGTTCTCAATGTGCTTAATAATGGAGCCAGGTTCAAAATCTGTGTTTTTAACAACATGGCTGTACATCTCACCGGCAACAAACGCCGAGGTGATGTTGCGGTGGTACTTATCTACACCCGGCAACAGACATGTGTGCTCACCAACAATGCTCACTTTCCAATAGTCACTCCATTTCCCCTTGTATGCATGAACGCGCCACGGACAATCATCCTTCATACACTTCATATCATACACATAGTTCGTAGACTTTACCACCCTAAACTCTCTATGCAAAGAGACCGCCCAATGCTTCACTGTCTCTTTCATGTATTTCTTATGAGCATACCTAGCACCCTGGATGACCTCATTATCCTTGTATTCAAATGAAACATGTTGCCCTTCCGAGATAACAAGCTGAGAGAAATCAACTTTTTCCCAATCGATGGGCATGACATCTTCTTCCTCGTCCGATGATTCATCGCCCTCCGCCTGCTCATTTTCAGAATCCTCCCTCTCCATTTCTTCAACAATTGCTTCGATTTCTCTCCCCCTCGTCCGCCACGCCAATCGCCTCCTCCAAGCTTGCTTCATTGATCGGACCTTCGCCATACTCTGTTTGCATTGTATTACTGATATCGATTTCGTGCAGTGCCACAAAAATAACAAGGGGCCAGGACCTTTCAAGTGCCATGTCCACATAACGTCTCCATGACTCAGTGTTATCTATAGGTATAAGTTCCCAATAATATCCTTCTGTTGCACGACTTACTACAACGGATAGAGACATTGTGTTCACTCTTGTATCCACTTTAAATCCACGTAGCAACCAACTATACACTGACTCAAATGTTTTCTCGGCTGGCCTATCGATGCCCTTTGATTTCATCATAAATTCTGACAGATCTACACCTTCTGGATCGTATCTAACGTTGCCTTCATCGTGAACTATCTGAAATATGATCTTACTTGCATAGTGCCGACAAACAAATTGAAACTGAGTTTATTCCATACTACGAATATGTTGCCTAGATAATTACGTGTCTAAGTTAATTTCTTTAACAATATGTTCTCTGGTCTACATCTTAAAATATCCCGAATCGATTTGTTCGTTTCATCTACCGCCAATCGTACCTCGTTCATTTCAATTTGCCAAATTTTGTAAACTAAATTAAATTAAATCGTACTTTATATGTACACATATTTTGATTATCAACGAAATTATACGTACGATTATCTATAGTGCTTACCATCTACTCACATAATTTACACTTAGATCCAAACACATTCTACCTAAGTTGATCTATCTATTCTACCTATGTTAATGTCCGTTAAATTATCCTTATTAATCTATCTATTCTACCTATGTTACTGTCGATTGAATTATCTAAATTGATCTAAATTAAATCATCTGTTTTATAAATACGTAACAAAATATTCAATAACTATTCAAATATTAAAAATTATATTTTTCCTAATATTGCATTTACATACTAACTAACAAACAAAATAACGACGGGATATTGCATTTACCTCGGATGAAGTACGCAATCCAGGGGGCTTCGTCGCGCTCCTTCCTCTTCCTCACTCTCTCTCTGTTCTTTTCCGGATTTGGGAAGGTGTAAATGAGGACAAAACCTTTGACTCTCGGCTTATATACGCCGGGGAAAAACGTCCTTCCGAGGGCGGGAAGGGGCCGCCGCAAATACCGGGCGGCGCCACTGCAGCGGCCCCTGTATGAACAGGGAAAAATGCTCTTGGTAAAGGCGGGAAGGGGTCCGCCGCAAAAATGCCGGGCGGCCGCCCTTTTGCGACGACCCCGTGCACAGATGAAAACCGCCTTACCAAGGGCGGGAAGGCCGCGTGTAAAATTTCGTCCGTGCGGTAGACGGCACCCAACGGCCGTCGCCACATCGGATAAAACGCTCTCGAGAGGGTATTTTATCCAATCATGTTCTCTTAGAGGACGGAAAGAGACTAGTTCTGTAAATTTTGAAATTCGAAAATTAGTTTTGTAAATTTTTAAAAAATTAAAATTATAAATGCCAAAAATTCGGGAAGTAAGGGGAACACAAACCCATTCATCCGTCTCCTTGCCTGCGCTGCGCCGCCGTCGAGCCGATCTCCATCGCCTGCGACGGCGAGCATCGCCGTCCTTCTTCCCGAGCTCGGCTCTCGGAGGTCTCCTCCTCGCTAGCTCGCCGCGCCGCGCCGTCCCCGTCCGGGGCCCCAGCAGCGTTTGGGTGCCGTGTCGTCCTGCTGCCTCCGCCTCCGGTGAGCACGTCCTCGATTTCGCCCTAACCTTATCTTCTTCTACTCGATATGGAATGGAAGCTAGGTTTTTCTCTCTTTTTTTTTCTTCTTCCTATACGTGGGGGTTTAATTCAACTGTTAGGTCCGCCCCTGCAGGCGGCCATGGCGTTCTTCCGGGGCCTGACCGCGGTGTCGAGGATTCGGTCCCGCGTGGTGAGTATCGATCCGTCATCGATCGTCCATGTCGCATTGTCTGGCCATGAGTTTTGTATGCATTTGCGATGTGGGCGCTAAACTTCCGTTTGCTTGTGTTGCTGCCAGGCACAGGAGGCCACCACGCTTGGTGGTGTGAGATGGCTGCAGATGCAGAGTGCATCTGATCTTGTAAGACAATATGTTTGTTTCTTTGTTTGTTCGTGCTACAAATGTGTGGTTGAAATTGCTAGTTGCCCTCTACCGTCTGTGGCTACGATTGAAATTAAGTTGGGAATGTGCTCTGAAAAAGATGCTTCATTTGTGTTCCTGAATATTGTGCAGGACCTTAAGTCCCAGCTGCAGGAATTGATTCCGGAGCAACAGGTTTGTTTTGTTACTCGCTAGCATATCTAATAATTCAACAATAGCATTCAATTCTGTATCTTTCCTTTTTTTGTGTTGGCATCTTCTTGCTTCATGCAATACTATGTATATAACTATTACTGTGTGAGGGCATGCTTAGATCCAACTTCCAAATGTTGTTGATTACCTCTTTCTTGTAAAAGCTGTGCTGGGGCATTAAACCAAATGTTAGATGAACATTGTATTGGACGCATTGTTTCAGCACCTTAAGAAATCCCTCATCACTAGCTTGTGTTCTCTGGGCCATTGAAAATGCACTACAGGATTGACTGATCGGGTTATTGTTTTGTTCACGAGTTTAGTTTTGTGTCAAGAACTAATAACAACATTCAGAATCTGTATCGGAGAAGAACCTACTTGCAGCTAGTTCACCAGTTCACTGTTTACCTAAAGTCCATGAGAAATTTTACAGTCCTTGAGAGGCACCAAAATTTTTAGTGTAAATTTTTGTACCTCCTAGTACCAGAGGTACCAAATTTTACACTAGAAAATGTGGTACCTCAAGGACTGTAAAATCACCCAAACTCCATATATGAGCTGCCATTGCTTGTGCATTGTCTCAATCATTCAGGAGTGATGATTTCCTGTCAAAGATCAGGACAAAAGCACAACTCACTTTAACATTCTGGTACAGGATCGCTTAAAGAAACTTAAATTGGAACATGGGAAGGCCCAGCTTGGAAACATAACTGTTGATATGGTATGATTCTGGTATCGATTATTTATGGATAACTCTATTGCTATTGCTTTTCATGGGTGTCCTTAATTGATTGGGCTAAAATCTTGAATTGTGTTTCTTCAGGTCCTAGGCGGGATGAGAGGGATGATTGGAATGCTTTGGGAAACATCATTGCTTGATCCGGAGGAGGTATCCTTGTAACTATATATGGTTCCGCAATATAAAAGCAGAAGTGCATATTTTGTCTATATATATCTTGTAATGTGCAATAGATGTAAAACAAAACAAATAAATCACCATATTTTCATGATCTCCAAGCAAGTTTCCGTACTAACAGTTGAGCATGATCTGTTCAATTCAAAGTAACAATGATGTAATTATTGTTCATATTTTGTCAATGTGAATCAAGTTCCACAATCACTTTAGCACATTGATTTAAAGGAGGTGCAGGGACTAAATTGTCTAGATTTCTCATTTCTGAAGTCATTATATAGTAATGTGCTTCATTGAAGAGTATGATGCTTTTATGATTTATCTTTTAGAGTGGCAGCTTTGTTTCATATTTTGAGTTTGAGTTGTAACTTGGTTGGACTTTGTGAAATTTAAACGCGTATCACTCCATGTTTTGCTGTTGGATATAAACACGTTATTTAAGTGCTTATCTCTTCTCTATCCAGGGTATTCGTTTCAGGGGTCTCTCGATTCCAGAGTGCCAGAAAGTGCTGCCAACAGCAATTAAAGGTGGGGAACCTTTGCCTGAGGGTCTCCTTTGGCTTCTTCTGACCGGAAAGGTTTGGCTTTTGCCTTTCCTATAGAATCCTTGTTGAAGTACTTTGATGCTCTGCCAATAAAGTTCGTTCCAGAAACACGACTTGTTGATTCAGTCGGAGTTTCTTTATTTACCTGTTTTACTTGTAATCTTGATATTCCTGTTCTTATTTTGGTCAGCATTTAGCTGTTAGTATGGACTTATTGGTATTTGTTTGTTTCAGGTGCCAACCAAGGAGCAAGTCAATGCTCTATCAGAGGAATTGGTTACCCGTTCTAGTGTTCCAGGTATGCTATTACATTATTGCTTAGATGAGTTTCACATCATTATATTATTTTCTGTTTCTTAAAAGTCAAATATAGTCAAATAAAATACAGATATTATGGAGTTTTTGTTCCTGTGAAGTTTTATTCTGAAAGTACACATAAACATACCAAGTTTCTTATAGATTAGTTTGAAAACAATTGAAGCTACTTCATTCTGAATTTCTTATAGTAATCTGTTAGCTTTAAGGTTAACCTTTTCAATTTCCTGAAGATATGAATTGTTGTTAACTTAAGCTTATGTTCTTACCTGTAGTTAAAATTTGAAAGGCAACTGGAGAAAGTAGTTTTGGGCCAATTCCATTTATTTTCTCTATTTTGACTCTTCATGCCCTATGCTGATACAGTAACTTGAAAATTTTTTAATCCTTCCTTTGATATTGTCATAATGATATAGCTTATTTATGTATTCATCTTTCATAAGTTGACTTGAGTTTGTTGTGTATTCAACCTTTAGTGGTAGGAGTACTGCATATAAATTTGGACTTCTATAAACAGACAGTATGTTAACCACTTGGCTCCTGGGCTCTCATTTGATTGACATATGATATGGATGCAGGCCATGTGTATAAGGCAATTGATGCTCTCCCTGTAACTGCTCATCCAATGACACAGTTTACCACAGGAGTCATGGCACTTCAGGTAAACACTTTTTTGTTTTTTATTTTGTAGCATATCACTCATCTGAAATAAAAACATATTCTGTTGCCATTTATTTGAAGGAAAAAGTTTGAATTACCCTCCTTAATTATTGTGACAGTCCGATTTATACCCCTAAACTACAAAACCAGACATTCTACACCCCAAACTCTTTAAACCGGATGAATAATCCCTCTAAGCACTGTAGTGGGCGGTTTCAGCACGAGCTGGTACACGTGGCACCAACGTGGCTCTCCGATCCCAAAAGAATAAAAAAGAAACAAAGAGTCCACATGTCATATATCTCAACTCCTATCTCTCTATCTGTCACAATGCAGCGATGTGGGAGAAGGAACTTGAAGGTGACTGGTCGATCTGGGCCTCACCGGAGCTTAAGCACGTTCCTGGAAGTCTGTGGAGGCGGCGGCCGAAGGGAAAGCTTGATCTCGCTTGAGGTCGGTGGAGCGACGGCTGGCGGTGAAGGCGGATCTCGAGCTCTTGCTGTGGAGCTCAATGGAGGCGACGGCTGGCGGATTGTCGCCAACACTAAGAGCTGTCCCAAGTGCTCCAGGGCCGGTGCCGCCACTGAGTCACCATCAGCCCATCACCTTCCCCATCCCGCGCTGTCGCAACAAGAGTTGCCCGTGCCTCCAAGCCAAAGCCAAATCCAAATTGAGGCTCTTGATATAGTCACGGCACAATTACCATCTTTTCCTCGCACATTGTGTCAACAAAGAGAAAGAAGGAGCAGTAGCAATCTAGCAAGAACCAACCTTTCGGTTTCCACGGAGCCAATTCCTCTTCTTCTCCGTAGCTGGAGATGACAAGGAGGACACCTGCCATTGGTGGCATGAAACAGATGCAGAAACAGCAGAGCAACGAGCCAATAAGGCAAGAGCAAGATGGCCTAGGAAACAAGAATGCGGCGGTTGTAACCAAGTCACCTGCACCGATGGCCAACATGATCCAACCCACTAGATTCTTCCTCCTCCATGATCCAGTATGTGAGCTTAGCTAACGGTGACAATGCCAATGGATGCATGTGCGCGCGGCGATGGGGACTATGTACCTATAGGTCTTCAACAAAGGCGGCGACGACCCGTGGCCAGGTCTAATGGTGTTCTGGGCTAGTGGGCACGATGGCAACCCTTCCTCGAGTTCCAGTCATGGGGCACCTCTCCTTGAGCTCAGTCACTAGACTCTTGCAACCTCGTTGCCTTTCACTGGTGCCGTCACTTGCTGGACGCGGTGGCCACCCACGACCCACCACCTCCCCCCTCTCTCTTGGGCTGTGCTGCTGAGAAGAAAGGATGAAGAAGATACAATTGTCTAGTGGGCCTCATTGACACGTTGAAGCATCCAGGTCCTGTTGTTGATTTTGGTAATTAATGACAAGCGTTAATTGTGGACTAACGATTCTTTTGAGTTATATATATTTGAGTTAGGTTGTGTTTGTTTGAGCTTCAGCTTTTCTAGAAAGTTAGCTTTCTAAGAAGCTAGCTTACTCTGTGATGATCTTTTATTATTAACTTTTGTAAAAAATTTTTATCTTCTTAGCACACCAAAAGCCGCAAAAGCTAATTTCAGCCAGCTTTCCATTCATCTTCTCAAAAACTAGCTTTCCAGCTTTCCGAAAGACAGCTCGGAAAGCTGGCTGTTTGTTTTAGCTTTCCAGCTTCTGAAAAGCAGAAATTGGAAAGCTATCCAGAAAGCTGAAACAAACAGTGCCTTAGGATCACACAATAAGAGTGTATGGATGAACACCGAGGACTATTTTTGATGGCGCAAAGCGAAAGGATTGAAGACGGTAAAACTAGCGGTTTTATTTTAATTGATCGAGGAGTTTGGGCGATCAAATTTCATAAAATTTATTTATAGTTTTGCCGTACTATCAAGGGGATAATGACCTAAGCAAAGAGATGATCAAAATGTCATATTAGGTCATTTGCATTTAGACTTGGCTCACTTCAATTTCTTATTGCTTTCTGTCCAGGGTCGGTCTGATCGTGGCTTTGTATCCGATCTGACTGGCCCTCTTGCTAGTTGGTCGACCCCCTCTGGCCTGGCAATCCAAAGCCGCTAGAGCCATATTCGATCAGACCGAGCCGATGGCGGTCTGACCGAGCCATGGGCGGTCTAACCGGCCATTTGGCCTCCGGTCTGACCGCCCCCTGCTGTCAGTGCAATAAATACACTGTAACGGCTAGTTTTCTAGCCGTTACATCTTAGGGCGGTCTGACCGGTCATCCTTAGCCGGTCTGACCGGCAGGCAGCAGAGTTGGTGGATTTCGTCCCCAACGGTTTGTTTTCTTGATGTGAGGTATAAATACCTCTTCATTGGCAGCAAGAGGACTCTCTTGGCACTCACTTCATTTGCATACACCCTTTGCATCTCTTCCATACTCACTTGAGCTAGTGTTTATCCATTGTTGTGGTTGAGGGTTGTTTTAGCCAAAAGTCAAGTACATTGCTTCCATTATAGAGTTAGTATGGCACTTGATTATCTTCGACCCGCGTCATTGCTTGTTACTCTTGGAGGTTGTCGCCTCCTAGACGGCTTGTGGAGGAGTTGCCCGGTGACTTCTCTGAGAAGATTATGGAGGAGGCCCGGCGTCGGTTTGTAAGTGGTTTGGAGTTTACCACTTTCAGAGCGAAGGAAGAACTACTCCTAGTAATCAAGGCTTGGGTAGTCTCTTCGTGGGCCGGCTCCCGCCTTGCCCATCCCTTGACGAAGGGCGTGCGGTGGCTTCGTGGTTGAGCGGTGGAGTTGGGCTCGTCTCAACGGGGATTAGGAAACCGGCGAGTTTCCGAACCTTGGTGAAAAACTTCATGGTCTCTTGTCCCATTTACTTATTGCATTTATTTTTGTGTAATTTACATTTGTAGAGACATATTTGAGCTACTATCACCCTACGATTGCAAAACATAACTTAGTTGCTTAGTTGGACTTGTCCCTCATCGGGCCTAGCAACTTAGCTTAGTTTTGATTTAGTGCCATTTAGTTTTATATCGCCTATTCACCCCCCCTCTAGTAGACATCTCAATCCTACACACGTAGGATTAAAACACTATTTTATTGTCACGTTGGATGCCACGTAGGAGCAAAACCAGCTGCTATTGGGATAGGGGGTTATTTGTCCGGTTTGAAAAGTTGGAGGTGTAGAATGTCTGGTTTCGTTGTTCAGGGGTGTAAATCGAACTATCGTAATAATTTAGGGGGTAATTCGGACTTTTTCCTTAATTGAAGGTATATTTAATTCGGAGGTGGTGTATGCCAAAAGAAATTAACAAAAATCATTACTAAAACCCTTGTTTTTCTCTACCTTTTGTAATTCTTATTTGGCTTTTCTATTTTAACTCTCATTTTCAGGTTGAGAGTGAGTTTCAAAAAGCTTACGACAAAGGAATGCCAAAATCAAAGTATGTTTGGGATTTATATACTGCCTTCAAAGTTGCATTAATTGTTCAATAGATTTTTCCATGTTATTGACTGTTGTGTTGCTATTTTAATAGGTTCTGGGAGCCTACCTATGAAGATTGCTTAAATTTGATAGCTCGCCTTCCACCAGTGGCTTCGTATGTTTATCGGAGGTAGATTCTTTTACCAATACATTCACCATCTTTACTTACCAGGCAATCTGTAAATTTTTTTAACTGCAATAACAATAACCCTATTTCCTGGTTCACCGAAGGATCTTCAAGGATGGGAAAACTATAGCAGCTAATAATGATTTGGACTATGCAGCAAACTTTTCACACATGCTTGGGTTTGATGATCCCAAAATGCTCGAGTTGATGCGACTATATGTGACAATCCACACGTAATTTATTCCATCCTTGTTTTGATTTCTATATTTGTTTCTAAAAGACTTGGTTTGACTTTTTCTCCTCGTACCTCCACCTGGATTCTTACAGTGATCATGAAGGTGGAAATGTCAGTGCTCATACTGGACATCTGGTAATTACTGTTTCTTTGTTTTCAATGTTGATTTTTCTTCTTAGTGTTGCTACCATTGTTTTAACCTGCCAACGGATCACTGCTGGCTGCTGCATCATCCTTGTGCCTTCTTATGTATTGCAGTTTTGGCATGCACTACTGCATTGGATGCCACTTCAAGCCTTTGATTTGCTTCACTGCGATTAGTATGCACTGTTAAACCAAAGCGGTAATAATAAACCAAACTAGCAATTAGGGATGATATCTTTAAGAAATAACTAGGAACATAACTAAGAGTAACTGTTTTAGCCGAGTTCTTCATTAGTTGAACTGTTATCCTGAAGGAGCTGGACCTACTGACTGCTTATGGAGTCATTAGTGCTTGGAAATGCATAGTAATGAGTACATTTTATTGTCTAATAGCATCAATGCTACAAAATTGGGACTATCGATCTATTTCTGCTGGATGAGCTGTTGTATGGCTAGAAAAATCCTGGTGTATCAGTGTAGCTGTTTGGTGATCCTGAGAGCTGAATCTCTATATTCAATGTAGAAGTGGTTGTGGTGATAGTATAAGGTAGCATCGTAATTTTCCACAGAAAACCTTGCAATCCGTTAGCTTTCATGTCCATGTGTTATCACTTATGATATACTTTTTTTTTCTTTTGTTGGCCATTGCCTATCTCTCTCATGACTCATCTCTAGACACTAACCTCTTCATCCCGTATTTGTGATATTCAATTACAGGTTGGAAGTGCTCTGTCAGATCCTTATCTTTCTTTTGCAGCTGCACTGAATGGTTTAGCTGGACCATTGCATGGCCTGGCTAATCAGGTATATGCTCAGTTTGTTGCACTGGATCTTGTTGGCCACATCCTTGTAAAAAGGACTCGCTGCGCTATTTACTCAACATAAGTTACAGACCATTTTTAAATCGACTTTTAGTTTGTGTCAACTGACCATAGTTGACATGTAATGCAGGAAGTGTTGTTGTGGATCAAATCTGTAATAGGTGAGACAGGTAGTGACGTTACAACTGATCAACTCAAAGACTATGTGTGGAAGACATTAAAAAGTGGAAAGGTAACTTATCTCACTGTTATCTCTATTTGATGAGGAAGTGCATGTATGGTCGTGTTTTAACTGCGAATTTATTTTCATGGGAAGTTTGAAATGAAAACTCAGCTTTCTGAGAGTTAACTGCTAAGCATTGGGTGTGTTATATTGGATCTGTTTAACTTAGTGGTTATACAAATGCTTATCTCTAATGATCTGCATATACTTTTATCTCTTTTTTTTGTTGAACATGAATTTAGAATTCCAAATTACTAAGGTCACAGCACATTCATTCGTAGGTCGTTCCTGGATTCGGTCATGGAGTTCTACGTAAGACCGATCCACGATATACTTGTCAGAGGGAGTTTGCTTTGAAGTACTTGCCTGAGGATACACTTTTCCAACTGGTTAGTCTGAAATGTCCATCCAACTGCATGGCTCTCTTTCAGTCCATCTCAATGGGATTCTTATCGATCTATATCCTTTCAGGTCTCCAAGTTGTATGAAGTTGTGCCTCCTATCCTCACTGAGCTTGGCAAGGTAATGCGACTAGATTGATCATGATCGCTACCCCTTTACTTCCATCTTATTGGCTAAAAAGTGAGAACATTGTCCATATTTCCAGGTCAAAAACCCATGGCCTAATGTTGATGCTCACAGTGGAGTTCTGCTGAACCACTTTGGGTTATCTGAAGCTCGGTATGTTTACCTGCCCTATTTAGTAACCAAATCTAATCTTGAACTCATGATGGAATAGTAAATGTACTTCACAACGAGTACTTAAGAAAAGCCCATCTTATGCAGGTATTACACTGTCCTTTTCGGAGTTTCGAGGAGCATAGGCATAGGATCCCAGGTATATTTCTTCCCTTCCACTGTCTACCTATTTCTTCAGATCTTGCATCAACCAGTTCTGACTTGTGATACATTATGTATGACAGCTCATTTGGGACCGTGCTCTTGGCCTGCCGCTCGAGAGACCGAAGAGTGTCACCATGGAATGGCTGGAAAACTACTGCAAGCAGGCTGCTGCTTGAGGCTTACACACGCCTACACCGCTGCCGTTAATTCTTCTAACACTTTGGTCATCTTGGATGTTAATAACTGAGGATGAACTCGAAACGTTTAGCCACATTTTAATCTTCTTTTTTCCGGGCCAATAACTAGAGGAAGATGCTCTCGGCTGGTACATTTTTGTAACCATCGCTGTTAGAATGCTCATATAGTTAATCTGACATTGGGCAACAATGTGATTAGTTTAAGTTTCTTAGAGCTTTATTCTTTGATGAATAACCTTTTCGAGCCTTCTAAGTTATCTCGAGTTATTATACCAGTTGTAAATTATGGCACATTTCTTCATTTTCTTTCTGTTGTTAAATTTACAAGTACGATTCATTTTCTTTCGCCTGCCCCACTGGTTCATCTCCAGCTGTCAGCATTGTGATGTCCTAGTGGTGCCTAGTTGGCTTATGATTTGCTTTGTGTCAAACTAAGTTTACCAAGTGTAATAAAGATGTAACTAGTAAGTTACCCATCTTTGGTTGAGTGAATTTGAATCAGCTTCTCTATTTCCCGTAGGCACGCTTCTGCTTCTCAAAGTACTATAAATGCCATATTTCATTAAAAAAATTTATATATAGAAGTTTTTTATAAAATCAAATAAATCTATTTTTCAAGTTTACAACGGTTAATAATTAATTAATCACTCATCCGTTTTACACGTTGCATATAAGCTCAGTCGATCTGCTAGTTCAAATGCAGCCTTAGAGCATCCTCAGGAGCTACGCCATCCGGTCCTCCATCAGAAATATAGCTTAGCTGTCCATTGATTCCCCTAGCGGGTCCTGAGCAACACTGATTTTTATTGGGCAAAGATTCATCAATACTTTCATAAAAATAAGAAATTCATCTTAAATCGTAAGCAAAATTCACTTAACAACCGTTGAGATACCATTCATTCATATTACGAGCATATTCTTAATAATAGACCTCAAAGTGGAATTACTGTTCAAGATTATTTAAGCATTTGATTGAGCTAGCATTTTGTTTTTCTTAAATAATACTATTTTTCTTATTTTTGACCTTGCTAATTATTGCAGATAACTCAAGCTTCTACTTTGTACAAATCAGAAGGAAGACATATTATTTAATGCACTGCTAGAAGATATTACATCATCATCCAAAGGGGAACAGCAGGTTGTCCTAGAAAAAGCAGAAGACTCGATGCAAGTCCTGTGATGTGTCCAAGCACAAACTCGTGAATTTCAGTGCAATCCTAACATAAATACATCTGCTTTGGTGAAACCATATCAGTTTTTTTTTTTGCTCTAAAAATATTTTCGCAAGCGGACCTTTTTAGGAAAGTGCCTGCGAAAATTCATCTTTGCAGGTGACCGTCTGCCCGCCTATAAAAATACATTATTTTCGCAAGCCTTTGACCTCAGGCGGTGAGGCCGGCCGCCTGCGAAAAGCTGATTGGCTCGACTGCAAAAATGATTTTTCTTGTAGTGTATAAAATAGTGAAAAAAGGTTAATTATATCTTGAGAAACACAGAAAGTCACTAAGGGAAAATGAAACACAAGGATGGAATTAATACTCTTCTTCGCCCCAAGTAAATCAAACGCCCATATATCATGGAATGGAATTAGCTGTATTGTTCATCATATCCGTCATGTCAAATTGTGAAAAAGGGTGTGAGCTAGATGATTGCATCAAACCCCTATCCCATTTGCTATTGTATGGGGAAGAAAAAAAAGACCATGGTGCATCATATAATTTGTTGGTATAAAACGTTTCGTAATTAGGTCGTAGACTCGTAGTTGGACAACGAATTACACACATCATAGAGGGATCGATCGAACGAACGAACGAACGAAAACGGAACTGTGTACCTGAGAGGTGGGAGGCGGCGGCGGAGATCTCTCCGGTGGCGGAGATCTTTTCCGGTGGCCCTGATCCCTCGAGGAGTCCCGAATAGAAAATGCAGCGGCATGGCACCACCGGAACGTACGCCGCCGGAAGAATTGGATCCGGAGCAGGAGGGGGCATGCGTCGATCGGCTAGGGCTTGGCTTGGGTATACATGACCGGATGGGTCGGGCCGAGGCATGCCGGCTGGGCACGGCGACACTGTTCACCGGCCCGACCCAATACGACACGGGAGTCGGTGGGCCGTGCTGGCATGGCCTGGTCGGGCGTGCCGTGCTTGGGCCGACGCTCGAGCCCGTCGGCCGGCACAGCATGGCACGACTCCTGTGCGTGCCGGCCCAGGCATAACACGGCCCACGGGCCGCCTCCACTCCACCATGCCACCTGCATGGCCACACCAACTGCCACGTATCGCATCGCACGACGCAGTCCCGACTCCCGACTCCCGCAAGCGGAGGCGAAGTCACGGCCGCGGCGTCACCTCCTCGCCGCCGCCGTCCTTCTCCTCTCCGCCGCCAAGGCCGCCGCCAAGGCTGCCGCCGTCCTCCCCCGTCTTCGCCGCCAAGGCCGTCGCCGCCCTCCCCCCTCTTCGCCGCCGCCGCTGCCTCTCCGCGCTCGGCCGCTCGTCTCCCTCTCCGTCGCCAAGGCCATCGTCGATTCGTTGTCGTTGTTGTCCATCTCGCCGCGCCGACGACCGCATCCCATCGCCGACGCCGCCCGTGCCCGTGAGCCCCCGCGCCGCTGGACCCGCATCCCATCCCACCCGACGCCGCGCGTGATCCCCGACGCCGCTACCGCACGCCCAATTTTTAATTTTTTATTAGGGTTTCTCCACCGCCGCGCTTGGCTCGTGGGCTGAAGGGCACGTGGACCTTTGGCGTGCCGTGCCGGCACGGGCACGACCCGATCACCCGTGGGCTTTGCTTGGGTCGGGGACGAGGCACGTGGGTCGGCACGGCACAGCCCGTCATAGTAACCGTGTCTAACGGGCCGTGCCATGACGAGCCGTACATCAGCCGTGTCCGTGCCGGCCGGACCGTGTCGCCTGTTTGGCCACCTATCGCTTGGGTGCGGTTGCTTGCTTCTTCCTCGATAGCTATGTTTTTCATCAGCTACACTCTTGCTACAACTCTGTACATCGTCCGCCCTGTTGGGCTTGCGTGAGCCCAACAACGAGGTGGGCCGAGTGTACTTAAGGCCTACCCAAGCCCGAAATCCTTGACTCCGACAGGAAACAGTGTTGTGTGTTGATGCAGAAGCCGCCGCTGCCGGGAGTAGACCAACACCGGCCGGGAGCTTATTTTGGCGCCGCCATAGATCTGCTCTGGCACCCCAATCCTTGCAGTTTGAAGATTGCTGCTGCTCGACGTATGTCATCTCCAAGGTTTGGTCTGTCCTGCTTAACAACTCCATCTATTAGCATCTTCGAAAAATTGAATCAACATTTTAGATTAACAAAGTCATCACATATGTCTCGCTGCCACTCACTGCCAACGAATAAATTGCCTATACCTTAAAAAAAATAATTAGTCATAAATGCAAGCATATGTATGTTAAGTCCAAAACTAAGTCTGGGTGATCAGTTAGTTTTTGAAAAAGATAGAGATTAAGTCCATATCTCAGTAGGTGTGGAATATATCCAGAAATGTTAGGGAACAGTTATTGAAATTTCGATAATTAGGAGTTTATATATGAAAAAAAAAGTTTGTGTCTCTGCCGCTAGATGGAAGGGGGCAGAGTCGCAGAGATGAACATGCTTGCTGACAAAAGTGCTTGTGGCTGACATTTTGCTTGAAGATCCATGGCTAGTGGATCAAGGCGTGTAGGTTTGGTCCCACATATATCGGATCCGTTGTCGATGAATTATCGGTCTAGTATCAAACTAGTATCGGTTGACATAGATAAGCCTCGACAAGTATCCAATAGTTATCATATAATACTGATGAGATATCAGCTGGTATATATGAGATATCAGACCTGATACTAATAGATATATCCTTTGATACCATACCGTCCCAACTGAATTCTAAGTATAACAGACCATATTTATCTATCTAAGAGGATTTTTGCAAATTTTTGAATGGACTCGGTGGTGCTGCAGAATGTTCTACTTCAAATTAAAGAGGCAAGGCGGACCCCGTCGTGATCTAGGGCATCTGGCTTCACCAGAGCAGCGAGTTGACAGTCTTCTGCGACAGTTAACGGGGCTCTTCACCATTGCAAATAATATGTCGCTTGTTTGGAACAAATTTGGTTGGGACACGGTAAGCAATATACGATATCATGTGAACCTCTCTCTTATGATCCCTGTCACGTCATGAGAAATCAACCGTAACAAATCAATCAAATTAAGTCTCAAACTGAGAATTGGACTAGCTTTGACGGAACCAAATTTGATGAAAGACAATGTTATGTCAACTACTACATCCTTGGTTGACAGGAGCTCAGGAAGCGAGGTGAGGTCCCAGTCAATTTTGCTCCACTGGCTCGTCGTGACCTGCTTATTTTGCAATGCAAGTAAATTATAAACCAAACAAAATAAATTGCCAGTGATTTAAAATCTAAAAAAAATATTTTTTTTAAAAAACACGGTACACTCACAACACCTGCACATTCACCCTTATAAACCACACATGTACATCCTATCCCTACGAGCATCTGCAGAAGATTAAACCGGTATATATTGATATTGACAAAATTATCATGGACGTCTCATTGTCGACGGATACGTAACCTATCACTGAAAAAACAATTAACCTACCCGTGTCAAGTCTGGGTGAACTGGTTTCACCAACAAAAGAACTTAAGCAGCCAAGTTAGGCTCACTTCTTCCAAAAAAAATCATGATCATATAGGCTAGCGAACCAACAATCACCGAGACAAATTACTCCAAACATGGACACAATTCGGCGAGCACCACCCCAGCTAGCGAACCAACAATCACCGCGACAAATTTGTCGAAACTCGGTTTCGGCAATATAATCTCTGGGGTCGCAATCGAGATCGCCAAGCACAATGGGTGAAAAGGAAAAGAAAGTTTAGACAGGTTCAGGCTCTCTCGTGAGGTAATATCCTACTCCTGTTTCGGTGGATTTGATCCGTCGAGTGTCTTTATTGATCTCGTGTGTCTAAAGCTCTTGCTTATGAAATCGTATCTGCTCTCGCATATCCCTCAAGGGACGCCCCTTACCCCTCTTATATAGTCTTGGGAGGTGGGCTTACAAGTCAAAAACCCTATCATATTCTAAGTCGGTTTTCTCAATCTTACCAAACCGTGACTATGAGTCGTTTGCCTTATTTCTATCGGCAATCGTAACACCCAAATCATGTTCGGTTTACGGATATGGCGGGAGTAATCTATCCCTACCTCCGTCGGATAAGCTTGCCATGTAGATACCCGATTGCCATAATCTCCACAGTAGCCCCCGAGTCATTTTCAGTCGACGAGACAACTCAGCTTCAAACCAAAACAGTACGCAGCCAAAAACCTCTTTGGCCGAGTGCTTCTGGCGCCGAGTAATTCCATCATCTCTGCCTGAATCTTCCCGAGTGGCTCCAAAGACTGTCAAGGGCTAAAAAATATCTAAAAAACTCTCAAAAATAAATATCTAGGTGCATCTCCTGATGCACCTAATTTGATGTAGCCCCCGACTATATGATTAGTCAAGATTAGACTAAACGTATAGTCAATAACTATAAAAAATCATTCTCATACAATGCTTAGCTCATGCTAAAGCAATCATAAAAATCTTATTATTCGTCAAGTTTGTACTCATCCGAGTAAATTTGTCCGAGTCATCTCAGAACAAATAATTCAGCCAACCCTCTTGGGTGGAAAAGCACTCGGCAAGCTCATACTTATCCGAGTGGATCTGCCTGAGTCATTTCGGAACAAATATTTTAATTAGCCCTCACGGGTAAGAAATCAATTCGCTCGGTAAGCTCATGCTTATCCGAGCTGATCTTCCCGAGTCATCCCGGAAATTTGCCCGAGTCATCTCGGAACAAATAATTCTCATATAAATGCTTAGCTCAAGCTAAAGCAATCATAAAAAATCACATCACTCGGCAAGCTCATGCTTATCCGAGTAAGTTCGCCCGAGTCGTCTCAGAACAAACAATTTAATCAACCCTTATAGGTAAGAAATTAATTCACTCGGTAAACTCATGCTTATCCGAGTTGATTTGCCCGAGTCATCTCAGAACAAATAGCTTAATTGACCCTCGTGGGTGAAAAACACTCGGCAAGCTCATGCTTATCCGAGTTAACTTGCCCGAGTCATCTCGGGACAAATAATGTAATCAACCCTCGTGGGTAAAAAACACTC
Organism: Oryza australiensis; assembly: GCA_019925245.2. Lineage (NCBI taxonomy): Eukaryota > Viridiplantae > Streptophyta > Magnoliopsida > Poales > Poaceae > Oryza > Oryza australiensis. The sequence continues at coordinate 230,904 of JAIFGZ020000565.1, read as the reverse complement.
GACAAGCTCATGCTTATCCGAGTTAACTTGTCCGAGTCATCTCGGGACAAATAATCTCATCAACCCTCATGGGTAAAAAATACTCGGCAAGCTTATGCTCATCCGAGTTAACTTGCCCGAGTCATCTCAGGATAAATAATTTAGTCAACCCTCATGGGTAAACAAATTTTTCAGTCATCTGAAAAATACGACCAAAATATTAAATAGCTCCTGCCATAATATTGGTCTTAATCTAAAAAGATCTTCACCAAGGTGAAAAAATAGCATTGATATAATCATTTAATCAAATGCTTTAAAATCAAATTTGTCATCGGGACAACCATGAAAAGCTTAACTATTTGTCACCTTTCAAATTGCATCGTGCCAACTTCTCATGAAGTTATGCAAACCGCGGTATGAAAGAATTTTGAAGGTATTGGGCTATGTGACACGTGCATATTGCCAGGGCAAATCTGCTTAAGTCCATCCACTTAAGTCCCTAAGGACACGTGTCAAGTGTCACGCCCGAAATTCGACCCGAATTTCCAAGGCTATATGTGTATTAAAATCCCCGTCCAGACCAGCCAGGTACACATACGACAAATGTTGATATTACAGGTTCCACGTCTTAGAAACAATACAAAAAGATTACAAAAGAGCAAGAAAAAGAAAAAGGGTCTAAGCTTAAGCTTGACGGCCTTGTGGCTTCGACCACTCCACGTAGCTTCCAGAGTGCGGGACAAAGCCTACTCCACTTCATCTTCGTCTTCAACCTCTGGCTCAGGTTCTGGTGAAGAAGCAAGGATGAGTACTTCCAAGTACTCAACAAGTCACGCCGGAAGAGAAGAAGAATGAATGCGGGGGAGACAAAGATCCGGCTAAGGTTTGCTTTTGCGCAAACGGCAGGAGTTTTTCCAAACAATACGAATTTGAACCAAGCCAAAACAACAGTAAATTGAGTAAATGAAGCATTTTTATTCCAACACCGCCCAACGTTATCCCCACGTTGTGACGGGCCCAAACCATCCACCTATACTAGTCATGTTCCAAAACTTAGGGTGTAAAGTGTGAGACTAATCACGGAGAGCCGATCTGAGGCGAGATCGGACGGCCGAGAAGGGGTTCGGGCGGCGATCGGGCGGCAATGGTGCACGGCGGTCGGAGACCGACTGGCGCCACTCGGGCAGTGGTGCGGGCGGCCGGAGACCGACTGGCGCCACTCGGGCGGCGGTGCGGGCGGCGGAATACCGCGGCTCACGTGTGGGCCGAGCCGTGCGCACTCGGGGACGGCGGCGCGCACTTGGCCGAGAGGGGAAATAGAGACGAGTGCTCACCGCGGTGCGACCGGAGTCGAAGGGGACGACGGCGCGGACAGTGAGGGAGGCGACGGAACCACTCGGGGAAGGGTGGCCGGAACGGCGCTGGCACTGGTGACGGGGAGGGAGGAGTCGGCGGAGCTCGGAGCGTCTCGGAGCAGCGGGAACACACGGCTGAACCTCGGTGACGAAGTCCGAAACAGGGGCGCACGGCGCGGGAACGACGGAGAGAGAGAGAGGCTTGAGTGGAGGTGTGGGGAGCTCGGGGAGGGCGAGGGAGTGCTTATATAGGGGATGGGATGGTCGGTGGCGACCGGATAAGGGCGGAATTTCTCGCCGGCGTGGTTTGGGGAAGTAATGGCCGGTGATTAAATCCGGCCATTAAGGGTGCGGAGCGGCGGCGGGCGATTTGAAGGCGGCGGGAGAGACGGGAAGTTAAGGCGGTGCCTTTAGGGTACGCGGGAGGACGGGCGGCGAGATCCGCGCGGGCGAGAGGCGGCGTCAATGGCGCGGGCGGCCGGAGGTAGGGGACGGGGGCGACGGCGGACCCCACTGCCGGTGTCCCGGCAAGAAGAGGGATACTGAACTGGACTTAAGCGTAGGCGCGAGGTTTTGGCGGGCCGTAGCCTTCGATCGGCCCGCGAGAGAGAGGAGGACGCGCGTGGAGAAACGGCCCGGCGGGCGGGCCGATCGGGGCGCGCGCGGAGAGGATGGGCCGTCGACTCGGGCCGGCGTCCCACAGTCAAAAAAAAGAGCGGGAAAGGACGGAGGAGAGAGAAATTGATTTTCCGGGATTTGTTAATTCCGATTTTGATTTTAATTGGTTAAAAATTATTTCTAGTGCTCAAAATTCCACTAAAAATCCTCGTTAGTGTATTTTGACATGTAGAATTTAAGAAAAATCCTACCAAGCCATTTCCATTTAGCATTTGGCTTTTAAAATTATTATTTCCCTCCAGTTAATTCCAACGATTTTCTCTTACGATTTTCTTTTGGATTTTTTTAAAAGGGAAAACACCTCGGGTGTTACATCAAGCCACACCTTAGCGGGCCGCAAGTCTCTCATGGGCTCGGCCCAATCGCGAGATAACTTGGCAAAAACCCTCAAGTCTTTTTACGAAGCCTCGAGGTCATCCCCGCCACTTCGTCTTTCGCGTCACTGTTCACAAGCTCTCCGCGGAGAACCCTAAACTCGCGCGCGCCCAAATCCATCCATCTAGAAACTCTCGTTCCATCACAAGCCATCTTCCACATCCACCTCCAAGATTCACTTGACGTCCGAGGTTCGGTCGGGAGTAAGTTTAATCATCTTGGCCTCTTTATGCCTCGATGCGCTTGTAACCTCGGATGTAAACTTGTAGATATCTAGCTTATTTATGTTAATGCCTTGACTGAGTCTTTATAGAAAATTTCTTAAGTAATTTTCGTCCAACTGTCACCAAGCCTAAGCTTGATTAGGTTATCAAAAAATTCTCGGTCCTTATCTATTGAACTCGAATCAAAACACTAAACAATGATAAACTAAATATAAACAAGTTATCAAAGAAAACCATGCTTTATTGACACGTATGTAGCCCCGATGTCAACTCAAGAAGTCATTTTGCTTGAGGTTGGCAGTCAAGAATAAAATGAAACTTACGGCAATTTAAGCATAGTATCGTCGAAGATGTTCAATATTCCAGAGTTCTCCACCATAGATCCATCTTCGCGCTTAGTCGAAATGCTCTGGCCGAGTCACCTCGCGATCATGTGTGGTCCTTCCCATAGTGGAGATAATTTGTGATGGTCTTTGGTGGTCCGGATCTTGCGTAGAACCAATATTACCGACAATGAAAGCTCGCGCCCAAACATTGCGGCTATGGTATCATCTAAATCCTTGAAGATATCTTACCGACTGGATCAAGGAATATTTTCTTCGTTTTGGCATCGCCTTGTCCCGACTTGGCTATCCTCTTTGTAGAAATTTCACCCTCTTTAGATGTTGATGTAGCCAGTCAGATTTTTTCCTAGCCACGTGATCTCTCACAAGATTGGGCCATATCGCAGTTTTGTTTGTCGCAGGTGAAGGCTTGATTGACATCGCTGCGCAGGGTGATGACGCCGTTAGGGCCAGGCGTCTTCATGCAGAGATAAGTGTAGTGTGGTATCGCCATGAACTAGGCGGCGCAGGCCTCCAATGATTGCGTGGTAGGCCGTCTCAAAGTCGGCCACCTCGAAGGTGATGTTCTCCGTTCGGAAGTTCTCTCAAACTCTGAAGGTGTCTGGAAGGACGATGTGCCCGAGTGGCATAGATGACAGCCCTGGGATAACTCCGTGGAAGAGGGCTGAGCTTGCCTTCTACTCGGATCTTGGAATCTGCATCTCGTCTAAGGTCTTGGCAAACAGGATATTGAGGATGCTGCCCCCATCAATAAGGACGCGCTTCAGCTTGATATTCCGAAGCACCGGGTCGAGTACCAAGGGATACTGGCCCGGGTGAACCACTCGGTCAGGATGATCCGAACGATTAAACATGATGGCCACCTCTGACCATCGTAGATGTTGTGGGACTTCGGTTTGTGCTGCGTTGACCTCGCGGTCCATCAGCTTTTGCTTCCTCTTGGACTCATAAGCCTGCGGCCCCCGAAGATGTGATTTAGCTCGCCCACGGGGTCTTGAAAAGGCTTTGAATTTCCAGTCAGGTTGTTCTTCTTGGTTCCCGATGGACCGGCTTCATCGATCGGCTTCTTGTTTAACCGTGCCGCAAGTTGCTCGCGAATTGCTTGTAGATGATGTGTGCACCGAGCGTTCATGATCGTTCATGATTGCGTCGTAGGCCGCAACTCGGGGACAGCGTTGAGAGCTGGACGTTGTGGCAACCAAGTCCTCGGGCTGGCGCTTGCGATCTTTCTGGCCATGATTGCCATTGCCGTTATCCTTCTTATGATGCCGGCTTCCTCCCAAGTGTTTGTCGTCCCTTTTGTTAGGCCGATCTTGGCACGCCGCCTTGATTGCTTCGTTGGACTTGGCGTAGGAGTTCGCTGTCTCGAACATCTGCTTCACCGTCTTCGGTGGCTTGCGCCCAAATTTTCTGATCAACAGCTCATCACGGACTCCCATCTTGAAGGCGGCGATGATGATGTCGTCGGTGATGTTGGAGATCTTGTTGCGCTTTTCGGAGAAGCGCCGGATGTAGTCTTTCAATGACTCGTCTGGCTTCTGGACGATGTTGTAGAGATCAAAGTGGGTCCCAGGCCTCTCGAAGGTGCCCTGGAAGTTGGCGATGAAATGGTCTCTTAGCTCGCTCCACGAGCCGATCGAGCCTCTTGGCAGGCTCGTGAGCCAGTTCCTGGCTGAGTTGGCGAGGGCCACGGGCAAGTAATTGGCCATGGCCTTGTTGTCACCGCCTGCCGTGCGGATGGCGAGAGTATACACGGTAAGCCACGACTCGGGGTCGGTCTTACCGTCATATTTCTCTATTCCTGTTGGCTTAAAACCATTCGGCCAGTGCACTCGGCGAAGCTCCCGAGTGAAAGCTGGCACTCCGTCGTTGCTTCTATCGGGTGATCCCCTCCGATCTTTCCGAGTGCGTCGGTCTCGCTCTTGGTACGGCGATCGAGGACTTCCCGCAGATCACTCGGCGGGGTCTTCGGTTGGCTGGTTGGGTAGCTGAAGCTGTTGTTGCGGCGGACGCGGTGGTGGACGGGTGGACGTCCATGTCGTTTGTCGCGGAGTCGGCCGTTTTCTCCTGATGCTTCTGCGTGGACTCGTGGTGTGGGCCTCTTGGCCTAATGGTCGATCGGTCCGGCTCGGGCCTCTTGTGGTCTCCTGACCTTATCGGCGGGAGCCGACTTTTGTCGGGCGTTTCAGCCACAGACTCAGTCGGCCTTCGTGCCGAGGTGGAGGGATGACCGTTGGCAGTGGTTGCGATGATGGTCTTGATTTTGTCAAGTATTGGAGTCACATCGGCAGGTGCCGTCTCCATGACGGTGTCCAAGAGTGTGAGTGCGGCAACGCGTTCGCGTGGCGTCCGAAAGATGTTGGCGTTGCGGACCCGCGTTTGAAGGATAGCCTCTGGGGCGGATCGTCCGGCTGTCCGTAGATCTTGCTTTCTTTTGTCGGCATCTTCCCTGTGTTTCTTCTCCTCCTCAGCCAGCTTGCGCTCTTGCTCGATCTTGGCTCGCTCTTCCTCCGCAAGCCTGCGGGCCATGGTTGAGTCGGACTCGGCCGGCTCAGCCATGAGGACATCGAAGCACTTTGGCTCGAAGTCCTTGTGGCAGTCGGAGTCGTCAGCTTCGTCTGAGGGGACGCCGTAGAGGTCGTCGAAGCCGGCGGAGCTGAGGTATTCATTGAGCTCCAAAGATGAGCACGAGCCGAATGACGGGAGGATGACGGTGACCTCCCTCGATCCTGAGTAGCCCGGGTCTGGATCGTTCCAGTCCGAGTCAGAGCTTGGGGATGCGGGCGCCTCCGAGTGGGTTAACCTCGACTCGGGGGTAAGGAGTTTGCCGTAGATCTCGGCGGCGTTTGGTAACCCAAACGGCACCGAGAGGTTTTCTTCCGAGTAGATCGTCTCCGTCGGGGAGACGAGAAGATCGGTGCAGATCTTGGCGGTGTTCGGCAATCCGAACGGTGTCGAGTGAAGTCCTTCGTTGGAGCAAGCGGATTGCATCTTGATCTTAAGGATGCCGTCGAAGATCTTGGCGCTATTGGGGAGCCCGAACGGCGCCGAGTGGGTCTTTTCTTCCGAATGGTTTGAATCCGAGTCGAAGGAGGAGTCGTCGAAGAAGTTGGCGGCGAAGTCGCCGAATCTGAAGGAGATCCCATCACGCTTGTCGGCGAGATTGTTGAAGAAGTCTCGACGCGCGGACCCCTACCTGGCGCGCCAACTGTCGAAACTCGGTTTCGGCAATATAATCTCTGGGGTCGCAATCGAGATCGCCAAGCACAATGGGTGAAAAGGAAAAGAAGGTTTAGACAGGTTCAGGCCCTCTCGTGAGGTAATACCCTACTCCTGTTTCGGTGGATTCGATCCGCCGAGTGTCTTTATTGATCTCGTGTGTCTAAAGCTCTTGCTTATGAAATCGTATCTGCTCTCGCATATCCCTCAAGGGACGCCCCTTACCCCCTTATATAGTCTTGGGAGGTGGGCTTACAAGTCGGAAACCCTATCATATTCTAAGTCGGTTTCCTCAATTTTACCAAACCGTGACTATGAGCCGTTTGCCTTATCTCTATCGGCAATCGTAACACCCAAGTCATGTTCGGTTTACAGATATGGCAGGCGCAATCTATCCCTACCTCCAATCGGATAAGCTTGCCATGTAGATACCCGATTGCCATAATCTCCACAAAATTACTTCCCAGTAAAAATTCCAATAGTTTGAACTATAGCTTTGTCATACATGACATTATAATGTGAAAAAAAAACAGTACACAGTACACAGAGTTGAGTTGGGGTATCTCAGCCGAAAAAGATGCGGTGGCAGAGCTACATGTTTTAAACTTTCTGAATGAGAAAAAGATGCATCGAAATTTGCTAATTTTTTCAATCAAAATTTCATGCCCATCCGCATAGATGCTCCCAAATTGATACCTATTAAAAAAATGATCCCTATAACAGATTTTCAACCAACACCTATTTAAGATCCGTGTACTACTCTGCAAGCAGTGCATGTCCTGATCCCACAGGGAAAGGTAATGCGTTGATCTTGTGAATTAATGAACATCCATCTCCACCCTGCTCTTCGCTGTTTCCATCAAAGCCAGCTAGTTCCCTCGTGTCCCTACGCCTAATCTGAAATAACCAATCGAAACAGTGCAGCGCGGCGCTTGCAAAAACTGCAATGCAGCTAGGCAGGCAGCAAAAAAGGGCATCGCTTCGTGTCGGTTGTTGGAGTGATGCCCGATCGACTCATACATGTGCCATGGATGGAATCGGGATCAGTAGTCCAGAACTCCAGATCATTTGCCGACTGGTCATTTCCTTTCTCCTCCTAATTTAACTCTCATTCTTAATTTCACTGTCTTGATCACTCCGAATTCATCGATCCATGCTCGATCACCGATCGATTCAGGATAGAATGGCAGGTTACTAATCTATGCAGCCCTAGTTTGATCTGTCTGTCGCTGGCTCGTCATTCTCACACCTGATCTCGACATTGCTATGGCTGGACGACATGATGAGCATTGCCGACTCACTAGGGCCATTAGTTTTCCTTTCTCTTTTTTGTTTTAGTTTTGAGGATCTTATAGTTTTCCAGCCATAAGATGATCCATGAGCAGTTGTCCGGTGATGGAGAAACCCAGCAGCTGGCTGGACACAATTGATGGATGGATCGATCGATGGCAGGTGCAGGCCCAGTATATAGCCAAGGGTATTCAAAAGAATACCCAAATTTTTTGACAAAACAGAATAGATATATGCAGTATGTAATACGTATATGTATAAAAAAACAAAAACGAAGGGTGTATTCAAACAAATAAAACCATCTTTCTATGCCGTGATCCATTCTCTTCGCTCTATTGACCCAATTCGATAATTTGTACATTTGCTAGATATTAGGTTTTTGTCTGTAAATTTTTTTTCCTTATTCATATTTTGAATATACAACTTCAAAATCATGGGGCCTCCCTGATCGATGGGGATTTGTAGGCATTGGCTGGCCATGCACCGGCATCACAGGATGATGAGATGACGAGAGAGTTAACTGCTAATAACTTCTCATCATCGTATCATGGACGGATGATGGATCCACTCAATAATGAAATGGCATCAATGATATACTATAATGCTCCATGAACCATGATCTGATTAATTGCAGGAAGGATGCATGCATCGGTGTGCGTGCCCATGAGATCGATCGAGATGCATATACGTATGAGATTGTTCAGGCCCACTCGGTTGGAAAGATAGATGATCTGCCTGCAGGCTGCATGAAGCTGCCTGCTGCATATTGCTTCACTGTCCTTGATGCTGTTTGATGATTTGGATGTCAAATTAGCTTACAGTTAGTACCACGACGAGCGTGCGAGCACGTGGCCGCTGGGGCCATCCCATATATCGATCGATCGAGCCCTCAACTGTTCCGTTTTATTAACATCATGTCAATCAACGATCGAATCTACGATGCTTCCGGGTAGATAACGAGCTGAGGAGGAACTTTTGGCAGAGGCCGAGATGTACGTAGGTCATTTCCATTATCTGAGGCCGGTTTAGAGAGCGTAACATGAACTTCCATGCATAGTTCCCTATGGCCTCAGTTTGAAATTGGGGAGTTTTGAATTTTTTTAAAGGAACTGAACTGAATCATGTGAAAATTCTATAGAACTTCCGTATTTCAAAGGAATCATATAATGAACTTCCATTCAAAGTTCAGCTCCTTTGAAACGGAGGAATGTCAAAGAATATTAGAGCATTTAATTTCTTTAGGATTTTTTTCTATAGGATCCATTCAAATTATAGTAATCTTGAGTAAACTGAAGTACTTAACCAAACAGCCCCCACATCCCTATAATTCTATGGGAAAATTCTATGGGAAAATAAGCAAGATGCCGGGTTTGATATCTTGGAAACTTTTCTTTTCAACTTTTCCCGTGGTGCAAACAAATACACGGGTTCTCATCACTACAGAAAAAGAGACATGTGTCAATTGAAAATCGGTCATAGGTGTCGGATTTTTCAATCAACACCTAGTAGGCGACTCCTTTGAGAAGGATTTAAAGGTGCCGGTTTAGGAACCGACATCTTTGAGGTTTTAGAAATGAAAAAAACAGCTCGATGCATCGGCGAGCAACTCCCCATCATCCCGACCAGATTTCATCAGTATTGGTATCCAAGAATATCCAAGAACACATGAACAGGCCAAACAAACATCCAAAAACACTAAAAGAGGCCTCCTTCTTGGCCGTCAACCGTCAGCTTGCCCTTCGCACCACCCTTCTCCACCACTGCCATCGTCGCCGGATGGAGAGGAGGAGGGTCGAGCCTCCTTCTCCACCACCACCATCGTCGCGCCAGGAAGCCACCAACGCCGCCGAGTCCCGAGGATCCGCTGAGGGAAGCCGTCGACGCCCATCCTTGGTCACCACCCATCTGTGGTCTCCGTCAGATCCGCCTAGACGTTGGTGCCACTCCGCCTCCTTCGTGGGCACCACTCGTAGCACCACCTCACGAGCAGCGACCTTGGCGGCTCGCACTGCCTCCAGACGGAATGATGTCGACGCGGCGTCCTCGTGGGCGGGAGGCAAGTGGAGTGGATAAGGACGCCCACTCCACCCCCTCCCTCTCCTTATCCGCTTGCGAGTGGCCAGCTCGGCTTGACTCAGCTCGGCTCGGTTTTTTAAAAAATTAACACTAATAAGATATTATAGGTGTCAATTTTTTAATTAACTAGCACCTATAATAAATTAAAGTAAAGATGTCAGTTATTTTAAAATAAATACCTATAGTATTGGTGTCGATTTTTCTTTATAACCGACACTATTTCTTCACAAAGATATCGGTTCTAGCCAATGACGCTCTGTGGGCGTGCTTTGAGGTGAAAAAAGTATTATAGGTGTTGGTTTAGCTATTCTGACACCTATAGTATCGTATCCTCTATGCGTTTATGTAGTAATGTCACTTTCTCTTTGTCTTTTAAGTTTCTATAAAGTTGAAAAAATTTGTTGTTTCAATTCATAAGTTTTTCTATCCCGTGTTTTAAATGGGGCCCATGTAAGCATATAAATTTTTTTCTTCACGAAACAAGCTTCTATGCATGGATGGAAATGTGGCTTTACAAGGGGTATATATCAACCCAAAGTTTTGTGTAGGACAAAGCTATTATGTATGGGATTATCCTGGACAAATATGCATGACTAAAAAAATAAAAATAGGTAGCTAGTTGTATGTAATGATGTGATTATTCTAAGCAAGTGGATGGATGCTGCATGTACAGTAAGAAGATAGCGATCCTGCACTGCTTTTTTCAGGTGTTTGCAGGCCAGGTTAGATCGCGTTGTTTGCTGGATGATAGATTTCCTTTTGACTGCTGCCTGGGGCCCTTGACAATGCCCAGGCCTGTAAGACTTTAATTAATGTACCGTAATAAGGGGGTGGGATTTTTTTACATTTTTATTAAGTTTAATTGTCTGCTCGAAACTATTGCTGTTTCTTAATGGAAATGGGGAGATGTTCTTACATCTCTCTCTCTCTCTCTGATTGATAAAAAAAGAAATACTATAACAACTGTACAGCGAGAGCCAGAAACAATTAAAGCATGGTAAGTAAATCAGGTGCACATGGACTCCTGCATGGTGAATGGCTATGAGCGGATGCATGCATAGTAAACGAACGTATGCATGCAGATTGAACTCTGGGATGCATTGATGAGAAGGGTTTCTCTTACAGCTGATAACTATATAATTATCATGGTAATCATGTTTATTATGAAGGTACGATAAGAATTACTGACAATAAAGTTTAATGAATTTTGGTCGAATTTAAAATTTCAAAAAAATAAAAAAAATATGAATGTAGTTCTTAAATTTTAGTGACAGATGGTAAAGTTTTTGAAAAGAAATAAGATAAATCGCTTTTGAGGATGAAATCGACATTAGTTTATAAAATTAAAAGAAATAAAGTGATGGGTCTGATTTTTACTGTTCATCCAGCCCATTAAAGCTTAAACAAAAACTATCTCAAATCATTATCACGAAAAACCGTACGATAACTATGATAAATCGTATGATAATCACGACCTAACTATGAAACCGTCGGCGATTCATTAACCCCTGCTTAAACGGAAACTCAAACGGAAAGAAACCTGGATGAGAAGCTCAGAAATCAACAAGCACATCATTATAAGCTGATAAATACTGAATTTTCTCATTTTGTTTATGCGCTCATCAATAACGAATGGAGGGAGTAAAGTTTAATTCTAGATATGCCCTCACACAGCGCTTGTCCTTAGAACTGCTTCTGCAAACATATCATATAAGCCGTTACACTTATTAGCTACCAAATATATTGTTAGTAAATTAAAAACCAATCCTGAAAAAATAATTAGGATAAAAAATTAAAATTAACTTTAAGATTAAGTTTTTAAAGTTAAATTTTAGTTGCGGTTGATAAACGGAAAAGTAAACGATAAATTTGATATTGTTATTTTAGTGTCATATAGTATCTGTAGTATTTTAATCAGATCATCAATTAAATTAAATTTGGATAGTCTTACTTAAGCATTGGGGGAGTATATATGTAATTAATTGTGGCAATACTCTTGACTCATTTTCGATCCAACAGTTCATGCGCACGCACGTGGATTTACCCTATGGAAAAACTGATAGCGCCATCTGCGCGAACAAACAAAAAGAACACATGCAAACATGTACTCCTAGTTAATTATATACAATGTTAGATATATATAGTCTGGTTTGGTGAGTTCGAGAAAAAAGAAAAATAAAATGAGAAGGAGAAAAATAAAATGGTCGATGGGTAACATGGGGCCTGCCGGACCGACAGCATGTGCCGGTCAATTCCATATTTCGACATCTCTCCATCGTCATCATCCAACAGCGCATCGATCGCCCCTAACATGTGTTACAGTCACATATAGCTCTAGTTACTCAGCACGTGGCATTGCCGCATTGGTTAATTAGTACTACGTGTAGTTAAAGGGCATTTTGGATTTGGTTTGACTTATTCCTCTAATCGTCCACAAATATAAGAGCACTCTCAACACGGTAGTTTAGAAACTAGACATTACCGTCTCCTCAACGCATCTTTTGTAACAGAGTCTAAAAAATCAAACCAATCATCTTTCCTCAATCCTTCAGATCATGTGCGGACAAGTAAGCATGTGGCCGATGCGGCTCCGGGAAAGCAAGTGATGAGGCGTGGCCGTTGAAGTAGATCACCGCCAATGAGTGCAGCGCCGGACGAGGGGGACAGGGGCGGCAGTGGATAGGGTCACCGCCAGACGCACCTCGCTTGGCCACGGTGGCGACGGCAGACGGGGCCAAGGCCGGGCGAGAAATCGGCTGCAATTGAGACATCCCACCACCGTCCCCGGCGCCGACGAGGGGACGCTAGATCCCGCGCGGTAGCCGCGTGAAGTCCGTGGCGACGGCAGCAGCCATGCGCGTGGGGAGAGGGTGGTCGGGCGTACGGGATCTACATGGGAGAGACGGAAACGAACCTGACCTTCCCAACGCCAAAAAATCGTAATTTCTCCCGTCTCGATTCCATCGTACATGTCGAGTCTAAGATAGACTCGATTTTTTTTATTTTCCATCTTTTTCTTCAATAAATACGGTACCACATCAGCAAAAGTCAATAAATATAGAAAAAAGTCCATATTTGATCATCCAACTATTGCCGAAGTTTAATTTTGACCATCCAATTATAAAACCGGGTATCGGACACCCTGAACTACTCAAACCGTTCATGTTCGGATAGCCCAGGCGGTTTTGACCATTTTGACTGCCACGTGGCACCTAGGGCTGAGTCAGCCCGTGCTGACTCAGCAATAGTTGGATGGTCAAATATGGACTTGATTAATTTAGAGAGAAAAAATTAGAAAAAAGATGATTTAGCATCAAGTCCATATTCCGGTACGCGTCCGATGTGCTGGCCGCCATGGACACGGCCATCGCGGACGGCGTCGACGTCATCTCCATCTCGAGCGGCTTTGACGGCGTGCCGCTGTACAAAGATCCCGTGGTGATCGCCGCGTTCGCCGCCATCGAGCGCGGCATCCTCGTCTCGGCCTCAGCTGGCAACGACGGCCCGAGGCTTGGCTCCTTGCACAACGGCATCCCGTGGCTTCTCAACGTCGCCGCCGGCACGGTGGACCGGCAAATGTTCGCCGGATCCATCTACTTCGGCGACGACACGCAGAGCACCATCACCGGCATCACGTGTACCCAGAGAACGCGTGGATAAAGGACATAAACTTGGTGTACAACGACACCATATCAGTGTGCAACTCGTCGACGTCGCTGGCAACCCTAGCACAAAGCATAGTTGTGTGCTATGACACTGGGGTTCTGTTCGACCAGATGCGAACGGCGGCAGAGGCCGGCGTCAGAGCGGCCATCTTCATCTCGAACACCACCTTGATAACCCCGAGCGATATGACCTTCCCGGCCATCGTCGTCAACCCGAACGACGCAGCGAGCCTACTGAGCTACATCAACTCCAGCGCGCGGCCGACGGCGACGATCAAGTTCCAGAAAATGATCATCGGGACACGGCCGGCGCCGGTGGTCGCCGCGTACTCCTCGCGGGGGCCGTCGCGGAGCTACGAGGGCGTGCTCAAGCCGGACATCATGGCGCCGGGGGACAGTATACTCGCAGCGTGGCCGCCCATTGTTCCGCTGGCGCAGGTAGGAAGCACCGCCTTGGGCAGCGACTTCGCCGTCGAGTCCGGGACGTCGATGGCATGCCCGCACGCAGCGGGCGTGGCGGCATTGCTACGGGCAGCGCACTCGGACTGGAGCCCGGCCATGATAAAGTCAGCGATGATGACCTCCGCTACCGCCGTAGTTAACACGTTCCAGACTCCCTAAAAATGATTTAGCATTTAGGGACTCATTTTTTTTCTAATTTTTCTCCCTAAATTAATCAAGTCCATATTTGACCATCCAACTATTGTTGAGTCAGCATGGGCTGACTCAGCCCTAGGTGCCACTTGGCAGTCAAAACGGTCAAAACCGCCTAGGCTGTCCGAATGTGAACGGTTTGAGTAGTTTAGGGTGTTCGATACCCGGTTTTATAATTGGATGGCCAAAATTAAACTTCGACAACAGTTGAATGGTCAAATATGGACTTTTTCCATAAATATATGGGTAATAAATAACCATAAAAACTACCATAAAGTCTGTATTGGAGTACCCTAAGCGACCTTAAGTTTATCTGATTCTAAGTTTTTTTAAATTTTAACCATTAACAAAAGAAAGTAACTACAAAATTGATGGTATAAAAAATGATAATACTAGATGTACTGTGAAAAAAATCATCATGAAATTTCTATTTAAAATAACTCATCTTTATATATAGTATTATTGGTTATTGGTTAGTGTGCATACTGTAGGCTATGGCCCCATTCTTTTCTTTAACTTTTGAACTATAACTTTTCGTTTATTGTTAGCATATTTTTAAAAAGCTAAATGATATTGTCGATGTCGTAGATCGACACGCAGGGATCCCGGGGACCCCCCTTTTTGGTTCGGCACAGGGAGCAGTGTATCCTGGTCCAAACTCGTATAAAAGATGAAGTAATGCAGATGAGGCGGGGGTTTATACAGGTTCGGACCACCGGCGCGGTGTAATACCCTACTCCTGTGTGTATGTAGTATATGGGGCAGATTGCCAAGAACAATGAGAATGTTCCTCTCCCTTAGACTTTGTGATGGATGGGAGATTTCTGCAGGCTAGTTGGAGGGACTCAACCTATTTTTGAGAACGTGAACCTGGAGCGAAAACTCTTTTCTCGGATCAGAACCTCCTTTATGAAGGACTTGGGTCTACTTTTATAGAACAAGGTAACACCACGGCATCCTGCCCTTTCTCTACTTCACTCCACGTGAGGGAGTGGTTTTTGCCTTGTCTTGTCGGAGAAGCCATTCCATTCCTACTCCTCCTGTTTGCCGCGTCATGGAAGGCGGAAAAAAGGCGGCCGTCGTGGCTGCCATGCCACTGACATGATGATGGTTTGCCTACCCCCTCTGATGGGTCCCACCGATCGGCAGCCCATTCCATAGGGAGGTGTAGGCACCGTGCTTCCTGCGCTCGCACTCTCTCTCCCATGCAGCCGCCCAGTGCATTAAATGCGACTAGACAGGGCGTGAGGAGGGCATGCGCGAAGTGGGTGCGCGGCCATGCCACGGTCTTAGTCAAGAACTTTTAACCCCTTTTGCCTCGTAATAGGCAAAAAGGGGTGATGATGGGAGCAACCGGCAGCCGCGCCTCACATCGCATTGAATGCGGCGGGGCAGACGCTCAGCTTTCCCCTATTTGAGTTTTAAATAAGTTGGTTGGTAGTTGGATTCGCCCCTCTCTCTAAGAGGTGCGGGATGGAGGATGGGGGTCGGGTGATCCCGAACCCCTCCGACCGGGTCGGGAGATCCCGAACCCCGCCGTTTGGAAGTATGATGGCCTCGGGCAGCCTCAGGCCGGCCAGCCGGGGGCGGCCACGTGGCCGCCGTGGCCGGACTTGCTTAGCCTTTCGGGACATAACTTTGGTGCTCCTTGATGGACGGGGGCACCTTCCTTTTCTTAAATGCCACGCCCGCGACATACCCGGGCCCATATCATCGGCGTAGCCCCGACGTTGACCGGGCTAAGTCGGCGCGCGGTTGACGCCATTTCCTTGAGCGTGTGGGCCGGGTATTTGGGCGTTTTCGCTATGGCAGGCGGCCGATACGCGACGACTGATGTCGCACCTGGCCAAACCTTTTCTTAAGACGGGGGGCGAGTTTGTTTGGGCCACGCGCATGGGGGCCCATTCAAACTCGCCTAGCACTCTCCATCCCGCGTAGTGCGCCTGGCAGGCGCGAAACCCCAGGCGGCACGAAATCTGAATGGCGCGGGAAACCAAGGAGATGCAAAAGTCGAAAGGGCGCGGAGACGAGGGGGCGCTTCGTGTGGTAGTGGGGCGAATTTAATGCCGTAGAATCCGAGGGGGCGGTGGTAGCTTATAAAACCAGATTTGCATGTAAGGGGATCGGTTTCTATGCTTTCCACTGCCATCTCCTCTCATTGCCATTCGCCCTTCGTCTACCTAGCACCTCCTGTTCCTTTCGTTTCCTTTCTTCCACCTTCAGCTTTCCCCTTCTGTGCTTCCGCATCCACCCCCGCAATGGGCCGCGATTCACCTCTGGAGCCAGGGAGTGTGCTCCCCAAGTTCTTAGTGTGCACTGCGGAGGCTCGCAGCCTCTTCAACAAGTTCTTGTCGAGCGGCATGCGCAGCGGCGGCGACATCCGGAGGAGCGGCCTCCCACGGGATGGTGTTCTTCGCCTCCTTCGCCATGGTCGGGCTGGTGCCGCCCTTCTCCCGCTTATTTCTCGACGTCCTGGAGTTCTACGACCTCCGGCTGCACCACCTCACCCCCAACGCCGTCTTCTACCTCGCCATGTTCGCCCACACTGCGAGATGTTCGTGGGGGTGAGGCCTTCTCTTCACCTCTTCCAACAATTCTTCCGGGTATGCCGGGCCGGCTCCCGGCGCGGTTGGGTACGTGGCGATTCAGCCACGGAACAGCAGAGGCGGTCGGAACTCCCTTCATCGACATCCACCCTCGCTCCGGTGGGAGAACGGAGGCGTTCGGTTCTACACCGGCTGGGCGACCACCCCCGCTTCTCCCTGCCGACGGGATCCCGGTGAACCGGAGGAACGGGGGCGCGCCCACGAGCTGGGAGGGAGTTGGACGGGGTCTTGGGCCGGATCAGCTACCTTCGGTGGGGGCACATCCAGCCACGAGGTCTTCCGCGATTTCTGATGAGGCGCATAGCGTCGCTGCGGGAGCGGCTGCGCCCGCCTACATGTACACGAGCCCCAACGACGATATGCGGACCTTCGTGGCGTCGCCCTCGGCGGGACGAGAGGGACCTCCGGACCACAGGTTCGCCGCATGCCTCGGCATCACGGAGATGGACTTGGCGCGGCTCCCGCCCGGGTTGGTGCCGCGTGTCAAGACTTTGCGTGCCGGAGATCATGCACTGCTGCAGTGGTAGGCGACGCGTGGGCTCGTTGTCGACCGTACGGAGGCTGCACGGGGCCGCTCCGAGGCGGAGGCGGAGGCGGCGACGACGACCCCGACGACCACATCCCAATTGAGCGGTTGAGCCGCGGGGTCCGGCGAGGCGATCCGGGGTCCGGATCGCAAAGGGAAGAGGAAGAGGCCGGAGGAGGACCCTCTCCTCCCCATCTCCACCACGAGGCGGCGGAGCGGGCGCGCGCGCCCCCGCCGCGGGGGGCTCACGGGCGATGGGCCCATCCCGGGGCCGCTACGCCGAGGGCTGGGCGGCCACAACGGCGGCGACAACGGCGACGGGGAAGGCCCGGGTGCATCCCAGTGAGTGCGCCGGCAGCGACGATGGCCCAGGGCGCATCCCCGGCGAGCACACCGGCGGCGGGGTCTGTCCGTGGGACTCCAGCGTCAGGGGAGCCGCGGCGGGAGAGCTGGCGAGTCCTCCGGGCCGCCCGCGAAGAAGAAACGGGCTATCTCGGGGATCTCACGGGACTTCAACCCCGCCCGTAGGTACGCCTCGCTGATGTGTGGATGCCTATCAGGGTCTTGCATTTTTGTCTTTGTTTTTTGATTTCTTGTTGCGATTTTGCTTTGTTTTTAGCCGTGAGCACTTTCCGCCCAAGGGTTGTCCCCAAGGGTGGTTCTGCCTCGGGCTCGGGGAGGGCGCACGGGGAGGGGCCCGTGGCGCCCGAGCCCCAAGGTCCTGGTCGCCCCGCCGGGCTCGGTCCGGACCGGCGAGATCCGGGAGGGCCCACCCGGTGGGCTGGAGCGCCGGCCGCCCATGAAGGGCAAGCCATGGGCGGCCCCGACGCAGAGGGGGCAGCGGAGGGCGGCGGAGAGCAACGTCGGGGTCTCCTCCGCGGCAACCATCGTCGCCGCCACGGCGGCTCTCGCTGCGCCACACTCGCGGCGCCACCTTCCCGCCGGTTGCCATTAATCCTGCCGATGCAGGCCGGCCGCGAGCCCCCAAGGCAAGAAGTGGGCAGCACCACTCGCGGGGTCTTTGGAGGCTCGGCCGCGCGCGGCGATCCGGCCGGGCTCCAACTCCGAGTGCAGGGCGCCAGTCCGGTTCGCGGCCGCCTTGGACACGAGCCCCTCGTCCGGTCGCGGGAGGCGGGCGAGGGAGGTCGTCGCCAGGGTGCTGGAGGCGGCCAACGCCATCTCCCTGGAGGGGCTTCGGGCCCAAGTGCAGGCCTTGGTCGCCGGGAAGGTCGAGGTGGCGCGGCGGGAGGCCGAGGTCGAGGAGGGCCGTCGGGAGGCGGCGGCCACGGCGAGGGAGAGGGCCTCATCCGCGAGCGGGAGGCGGCGGAGATCGAGCGGCGCCGGGAGGAGCTCGGTCAGTGTTTGAAGACACCGTTCTGAGCGGCACGCCGCGACCTCCGCGAGCGGTCGCCGCCGCCGGAGAGAGGGTGCGCACCACCGCCGGCGGTTCCTCCGTGACCTCGGGGAGCACGCCCGGGGCCTCGACGAGCACGGCGCACCTTGTGCGATGCGAGGCCGCCGTTGTCGGCGCCGCGCGTTGATCTCCGAGCCGCGAGGCTGGCTGGTGGAGTGGGAGAGGGCCCTTGAGGCGGCGTGGCGGGCGGTTGAGAGCCGGGAGGCCGCCGTCGCCAGGGCCGAAGAAGACTCCGCCGCGCGGGAGGCCAATGTGCTGGCCCAGGAGAAGGCCATCGCCGAGCGCGAGGTTGCCGTGGGGGGTCGAGAGGCGGCGGTGGTGGAAGCCCAGGAGGAGGCCTCCCGATGCCTGAAGGGCGTGTGGGACCGCGAGCAGCTGCTCGTCGCCGCCTCGGGCCTCCGGCAGGACGAGCTGGAGTGATGGGAGCAGGAGCTGGCCACCCGGGAGCAGGTGGTCATGGATGCGCAGGCGCAGCTGCGGGGGCCAGGGCCGAAACTGGAAGAGGCGCGCCGCCGGATCGCGGAGCTGGAGCGCGTATTGCGCCTGGGGATCCAGGGCCTGGCCTCATCCGTCGGGCGCCTTCGGGAGGCGGCTCACGGGATGGGGGTGAACCGTACCCCCCAGCATCCCTACCTTGGGGGGATTGGCCACGTGCATCGACGATCTGGCCGCGGGGATACAGAGGGTGCCGGAGGAGGTCGACGACGTGGTGAAGGAGTCATCATATGACTTATCCCGCCAGGTCGCGTCGCTCATCCTGGCGAGCTACCAAGCCCGCGACCCCAACTTCGACCCCTATATCCCCACCGAGGACTTCCCCGAAGGCACCGAGGAGGCCGCCCGCCGCCGCGTTCAAGACGCCGTCGAGTCCATCATGACGGGCTTCGACGGCACCCCAGCGGCCTTCCAGCTCGCCCTCCGCGAGGACTCGCCGGACGCAGACTCCCCGGTGGAAGCTCCCAGCGACCCACCGGCCACTTAGGGCCCTCTTGCTTCGGCTTGTATCTGTACTTATGTAAAAAGATATTTATGCATTGTTTATAAAGTTAGCGAACTTGCCTTTACTTGCATTGTGACAGCTCATCGTGGCTGCTTTTGATGATTCATGTATGTGTATGTTGGGAGCCCCCGGCCAACTTAGCGCGCACGTAGTGGCGGTTGGTTGGCCCGAGCCCCTGTTTTTTAGCTTCCCTGCAATTAGTAGCTTAAGACTTAGTCACTGCGATAATGCGATAGTGTTGTTCTCCCCCGTGATTTGTCCCATGCCGCTGGGGGGTTGTTCCGGGTTCGGGCAGCATGCACTGGCCGTTGGCTGGTGCCTTTGTCGGGGTTCCGGGTAGGAGCGAAGGCATAAAAAGGCCAGCGAGGGCAGCGGCAACGGGGGCGGACAGGCGTGTGTCGTTCGCACCCGAACCCCCGGGCGTTGATCGCCCCGGCGTGGTAGTATGCAGCATCGTTGTACCCTCGACACCCTTAGGGCTCTCAGGCTAAGGCGGGCAAGGCCGAGGAACTTATTGGAAAGCCGCATCCAGAGCACATGCTCGAGCACATGGGGGAAAACACACTGCAACGGGTATTTGCAAGGAAAACATATGAAATGTAATAACAAACGCATTGCTCATGCCACCGGGGGCAGTGGGTGAACTTCTATGCATGTCTCAGCACACCATGCGGCTTATGGATAGAACCTGCGCAGGTGGGAAATATTCCACGGGTTCGGCAACGGAGTGCCGTCCTCTGTGGCTAGGCGAACTACTCCCGGACGTGGGGTGCCGATAACTTTGTATGACCCCTCCCACATCGGGGACAGCTTGGTTAGCCCTGCGCGCGTTTGGACACGGCGCAAGACCAGATCATTGACTTGCAGCGCTCGGGGGCTGACTTTGCTTTGATGGTAGCGGCGGAGGCTCTGTTGGTAGCGGGCCGCGCGAAGCGCTGCCCGGCGCCGCCTCTCCTCCAGGTAATCCGGGTCGTCTCGACGCCTTTGCTCTTGATCCGCTTCGGTGTATAATGCGGCTCGGGGCGATCCCAGGGTGAGCTCGGAGGGCAAGACCGCCTCGGCTCCATACACCAAGAAGAAAGGTGTTTCCCCGGTGGCGCGACTCGGGGTTGTCCGATTGGCCCAAAGGACCGCGGGCAGCTCGTCAGTCCATGAGTCCCCATATTTTTTGAGCACGTTGTAGGTCTTGGTCTTGAGGCCTTTTAATATTTCTGCGTTTGCACGCTCGGCCTGACCGTTGCTTTGGGGGTGGGCGGGCAAGGCGAAACAGAGCTTGATGCCCATGTCGTCGCAATACTCGCCGAACAGCTCACTCGTGAACTGGGTGTCGCTATCGGTGATGAGCCTGTTGGGGACCCCGAATCTTGCCGTGATGCCTCTCATGAACCGCACAGCTGAATATTTGTCGATGACGCTGACTGGATAGGCCTTTGGCCACTTGGTGAACTTGTCGATGGCGACATACAGGAACTTGCACCCGCCCCGCGCCTGCTTGAACGGGCCCAGGATGTCCAGCCCCCAGACCGCAAATTGCCATGAGAGCGGGATGGTTTGAAGTGCCTGGGCCGGCAGGTGCGTCTGCTTGGCGTGGAATTGACATGCTCGGCACCGCCGCACGAGGTCTGTTGCATCCTCCAGCGCGGTGGGCCAATAGAATCCCAGGCGAAATGCTTTTCCCACCAAGGTTCGGGAGGCTGAATGTGCGCCGCATTCACCTTCGTGGATCTCGGCAAGGAGCTCGAGACCCTGTTCCCGAGCAATGCATTTCATGAGCACTCCGTTGGCACCGCGTCGATAGAGTGTCCCTTCTACCAACGCGTACCTCTTGGAGGTCCGGGCGATGCGTTCGCCTTCCTCACGTTGCTTGGGCAATGACGCGTCTTCTAGGTACGCCCGGATTTCTAAAATCCAAGCCACCTGGCGCGTGATGTCGGTCCCAGCGGGGCCAGGCTGTGGCTGACCCGCCGGGTCCGGGGCGTCGGGACCGGCCGATTCCTACCTCTGGGGCGGTTCGGGTCGCGCCGACGGCTCTGTGAGGCTTTCCTCAAAGGCACCTGGCGGGGCTGGGGCTCGCGCGGATGCGATTCTTGATAGCTCGTCCGCCAGGGAGTTGTCTCTTCTGGGAATGTGGCGTAGCTCGAGGCCATCGAAATGGCGCTCCATACGCCGTACTTCCTTGACATAGGCCTCTATTTGGGGGTCGGTGCATTGGTATTCCTTGGAGACTTGGTTTACCACCAGTTGGGAATCCCCAAGGACCAGCAGATGGCGGATGCCCACGCCTGCTGCTGCTCGTAACCCCGCCAGGAGCCCCTCATATTCGGCCATGTTGTTGGTTGCTCGGAAATCGATCCGGACGATGTACCGAAGCACGTCGCCCGTTGGGGAAGTTAGCACCACGCCTGCTCCGGCTCCGTGCAAGGTGAGTGAACCGTCAAAGTTCATCACCCAGTGCGCGGTTCCTTGGCCACGATCCTCCGCACTCTCGGGTTCCGCCAGGGGTGGATCGCTTCCGGCCATTGGTGTCCATTCCGCCACGAAATCAGCCAAAGCTTGGCTCTTGATTGCGTGCCGGGCTTCGAAGTGTAGGTCGAATTCCGACAACTCAATGGCCCATTTGACTACCCGTCCCGTGCCCTCTCGGTTATGCAGGATTTGTCCGAGAGGGTAGGACGTGACCACCGTTACCCGGTGCGCCTGGAAATAATGACGCAACTTCCTGGAGGCCATAAGTAGAGCGTATAACATTTTCTGGGCCTGCGGGTAACGTGTCTTCGCGTCCCGTAGCGCCTCGCTAACGAAGTAGACCGGCCGCTGCACCTTGGTGCGGGCCTTGGCTATCTTGCTAGGGGCGGCTGGTTTGGGTACATCTGGGCGGGTTACTTCGGTGTCGGGGCCTCTGAGCCATCGCCTCCTCCGGGGCCCTCAAGGACACTCTGGGCGGAGGGGGCTTCGGGCGCTCTCGGACTAGGGGGCCGGGCGGCTCCCTGAGGCTCGGGGGGCCAAGGGCCACCTCCGGGTTCGGCGCTTCCTCGGCCAACTCCGTTCGGGCTTCTGCCACGGGTGCTTCGGGCGGGTCATCTCGGTGTCGGGTCTCCCGAGCCATCGCCTCCACCGGGCCGTCAAGGCCACTGCAGGTGGAGGGCTTCGGTGCTCCGGACTAGGGGCCGGCGGCTCCCGTGGCTTGGGGGCCAAGGGCCACCTCCGGGTTCGGGCGCTTCCTCGGCCGGCTCCGTTCCGAGGTCTCCTGCCTCCGGTTTTGACGGGGGGGTGACCGAGAGACTAGCTCGTCGTCGCGCTCCACAACCAAGGCCGCACTAATCACTTGGGGGTCGCCGCCAAATATAAAGGAGGGGCTCCCCTTCCCGAGGAGCCACCGACGGGCGGCGAGGAGAGGTAGCGCTTGAGCTCGCCCAAGGCTTTCTCGCCTCGTCCGTCCAAGTGAAGGGCGCCATTCGTTTTAACAACTTGAATAAAGGAAGCGCCCGCTCTCCTAACTCGGATATGAAGCGACTCAAGGCGGCTACACAACCAGTGAGCCTCTGCACGTCCTTGAGCTTTTTAGGGGGTGCATCTCCTCTATTGCCTTTATTTTAGTGGGATTGGCCTCGATTCCTCGGGCAGAGACCAGGAACCCTAATAGCTTGCCTGCCGGAACCCCAAACACGCATTTTTCTGGGTTCAGTTTCATGCGGGAGGACCAGAGGTTATCAAATGTCTCGGCCAAATCCGGGAGCAAAGTTCTTCGATTCCGAGATTTGACTACGAGATCATCGACATATGCCTCAACATTGCGCCCTATTTGGTCCTTTAACGTGATGCGGATACCACGTTGAAAGGTGGACATGACATTTTTTAAACCAAAGGGCATAGACATGTAGCAAAAAGTACCCACAGGAGTGATAAATGAAGTTTTCTCCTCATCCTCTATAGCCATGCGAAATTGATGATAGCCAGAGTATGCATCTAGGAAGCATAAAAGGCCGCACCCCGCAGTGGAGTCGACTATCTGGTCTATTCAGGGTAGAGGATAGGGGTCTTTGGGACATGCCTTGTTGAGGTCGGTGTAGTCGATGCACATGCGCAGCTTGTGGTTGGCCTTCGGGACGACCACCGGGTTCGCCAACCACTCCGGGTGCAGCACCTCCCGGATGAAGCCGTGCCACCTCTTCGCGGATGAACGCCTGCCGCTTCGGGGCCTGTCGCCTTACCTTTTGCCAGACCGGGCGTGCGTCCGGCCGTACTGCGAGTCGGTGCTCGATCACCTCCCTGGGGACCCCGGGCATATCCGACGACTTTCAAGCAAACACGTCGGTATTCGCCCGCAGGAAGAAGACGAGTGCGTCTACCTATTTGGGGTCCAAGCCGCCACCAATGTTGGCGGTCTTGGACGGGTCGTCGCCCAAACGGATAGACTTAATCACCACCTCATCGGCGGAGGTGATGCGTTGCTTCGGGGCCCGGGAACCCGACGACTCCCCTTGGGGGTCCCCGGGTTCAACGCGGTCGGCCGCCGCAATGTCGTCTACGCGCGCCTCCGCGTAGTCTAGCGCGGTTTTGACGTCAGCGTGGATAGTGATGGGGCCTCCGGGGCCCGGCATCTTGAGCTGGCGGTAGGCGTAATGTGTAGCCGCCATGAACTTCACCAACGTTAGCCTGCCAAGCACGGCGTTGTAGGGCAGATTGAGATCCGCCACATCAAAGTCGATCCGCTCAGTGCGGAAATTAGTGGGGGCCCCGAAGGTGACCGGCAGAGCGATCTGCCTGAGGGGCCACACCTTCCCGGGCGTCACCCCAATGATGGGGTGAGAAGGCCCGAGCACCATTCCCGGGGCCTTCATTGCCTCAAAGGCCTTCGAGGATAGCACGTTGAGGGCCGCACCTCCGTCAATTAAGATTTGGGCAACCTTGACGTTGCAGATGGTGGGGGAGGTCACAAGGGCCAAATGGCCGCTACGCGCGACACTTCCTGGGTGGTCGGTCTGGTCAAAGGTGATGGGCACCTCCGCCCAGCGCGACCTCCGGGCCGCCTCGTGAGACGGCGCGGCTGCGAGGAGCTCGCGTCTCATGGACTTGAAGCTCTGGCGGGACATTTGGGCGCCCGCGCCGCCGTCGATGGTGGCGACGACGTGCTGGGGATCTTGGTAGCCCAGGTCATCGTCGTCGTTCCCGGTGGGGGCCGTATCCCTGGCCTCCTCTCGCCGGTTGTTCGGGCGTTCCGCCGGTGCCATGCCCTCGCGGCGGATCTCCTTCTCGTTCTCCCTCCGCTCCTGCTCATACTTCTGCACTCGCTCGGCCAGATTTTTGACCGAACGGCACTCAGAGAGGTCGTGGTGGGAGGTTTGGTGCACCATGCACCATTTGTCTCCGGCCCGGCCCTGTGGGTGAGGGTCCGGGGACCGCCTGCGGTTACCCGCGGGCTTGCCCTTCCGCGAGGGCTTCTCGGCTCTGTCGGTGGCGAGGACGTGGCCCTCCTCACCACCACGCGATGGCCGGCGCTTCCGTCGCCGTTCGCGCCGCTCTTCACAGGACGCGGAGGGGGCAGCGCCGGTGAGGGCCGGGGTAGGATTCCTAGGATTCCAAACCCGGGCCTCCTCCTTGCGGGCCACCCGGTCTGCGAGCTCGAAGAGCTCCGTGGTGGTCCGGGGAGCCTTGGATTCGATCTTCTCCAACATGACATCGTGGCATACGCCACTCCGGAAGGCGAAGATCATTGCATGGTCGGCGATGGAAGGTATGGTGTTGCATACCTGGCAAAAACGCTGAATGTATTTGCGCAGGGACTCGTCCTCCCCTCGTCGGACCATGTGGAGGTCCGCCTCCACTCCCGGGCGCGGGTATGTGCCCTGGAAGTTGGAGGTGAACTGGCGGCACAGGTCGTCCCAAGAGGTGACCGACCGGGCCGGCAAGTTCATCGGCCAAGAATGGGCCCGGCCCTTGAGCGCCATGGGGAAGAAGTTGACCATGACGCGCTCGTCTCCTTCGGCGGCCTTAATGGCCGTGGTGTAGATCTGGAGGAACTCGGTGGGGTTAACCGAGCACTCGTACTTCTCCGTAAGGGCCGGCCTAAACTTGTTAGGCCAGCGCACGTTACGGAGGTTGGCAACCAAGGCCTGACAGCCGTTACCGGCCGCAGGGGGCGATAACGGCTGCGGGGCCTCGTTGGGGGCCACGGAGTTTCCCACTTGCGGCTGGGCCATTATGGCCGTCCGCCGTCCGCCGTGGGGCTCCATTCGCGGGAGGGCCGCCGCGGCCGCTCACCGTGAGATGGCGCCTCCCGAGCGAGGAGCGCGATCCGCGCCGCTCTAGCGGCGCTCGTCTCGCGGCGCTCGATGCGGCGGCCGTCGCGCCTGCGTACAACGATCCTAGGGCGGCTCCGGTTGGGCCGCCGCCGAGAGGTTCTCCTCCACCCTCGCGGCTGCTGCTGCCCTTCGGGCCTGTCGCAGAGAGGAAGAGCTTACTGCGACGTGCGAGCCGCGCGGTTGGCGGCTGGAGGAAGCGAGGTCAGCAGCTAGCTGGCGCTGGGCCGTACCTACGAGCTTCGCCACGTCGTCAAGCCACCTTTTGGCGTTGGACCCCTCGCCTGGGGTGGCTGGAGGGTGGCGCAAAAGAGCTTCTGCCGCCTGCAGGGCACCCTCAGGAGTGCCAAACTCCAGGCGGCGATGGACATCGCCTCGGCGGGGCTCGCCGGTACGTCCGCTAGGGCATGGTCTATGTCCCACAGGAGCGTTGTCGGTCCTGTAGGACGCACGGGCCCCTCCACCTCCTACCGCTGCTTCAGCGGGGGGCGGAGGGGATGGCACGGGCGCAGCTGCCACCGTCGCCACCAACGGTGGTGAGGGAGACAAAGGTCCCTCCCCCTTGAGCGGAGGTGGCAGAAGTTGGTGTTGTGCCTGCCCGCATCGACTTCTTCTGCCGCCTCGTTGGCCAGGCCACGCTCGCGCGTAGCGAGCGAGCCTAACGCGGAGTGTAGGGCGCGGCCGTGGACCATGGCTGAGACGGGGAGAGAGGATTCCCGTCAAAAAATGGATGGAAAACGGGAGTTTAAACCAAAACACAGTGCGCTCCCCCTACCTGGCGCGCCAGCTGTCGATGTCGTAGATCGACACGCAGGGATCCCGGGGACCCCCCTTTTTGGTTCGACACGGGGAGCGGTGTATCCTGGTCTAAACTCGTATAAAAGATGAAGTAATGCAGATGAGGGGGGGTTTGTACAGGTTCGGACCACCGGCGCGGTGTAATACCCTACTCCTGTGTGTATGTAGTATATGGGGCAGATTGCCAAGAACAATGAGAATGTTCCTCTCCCTTAGACTTTGTGATGGATGGGAGATTTCTGCAGGCTAGTTGGAGGGACTCAACCTATTTTTCAGAACGTGAACCTGGAGCGAAAACTCTTTTCTCGGATCGGAACCTCCTTTATGAAGGACTTGGGTCTACTTTTATAGAACAAGGTAACACCACAGCAGTCCTGCCCTTTCTCTACTTCACTCCATGTGAGGGAGTGATTTTTGCCTTGTCTTGTCGGAGAAGCCATTCCATTCCTACTCCTCCCTGTTTGCCGCGTCATGGAAGGCGGAAAAAGGGCGGCCGTCGTGGCTGCCATGCCGCTGACGTGATGATGGTTTGCCTACCCCCTTCGATGGGTCCCACCGGTCGGCAGCCCATTCCATAGGGAGGTATAGGCACCGTGCTTCCTGCGCTCGCACTCTCTCTCCCATGCAGCCGCCCAGTGCATTAAATGCGACTGGACAGGGCGTGAAGGGGGCGTGCGCGGAGTGGGTGCGCGGCCATGCCACGGTCTTAGTCAAGAACTTTTAACCCCTTTTGCCTCGTAATAGGCAAAAAGGGGTGATGATGGGAGCAACCGACAGCCGCGCCTCACATCGCATTGAATGCGGCGGGGCAGACGCTCAGCTTTTCCCTATTTGAGCATTAAATGAGTTGGTTGGTAGTTGGATTCACCCCTCCCTCTGAGAGGTGCGGGATGGAGGATGGGGTTCCGGGTGATCCCAGACCCTTCCGACCAGGGGTCCGGGAGATCCCGAACCCCGCCGTTTGGAAGTATGATGGCCTCCGGGCAGCCTCCGGGCCAGCCCCTTCAGGGGCGGCCATATAGCCGCCCATGGCCGAGACTTGCTTAGCCTTTCAGGACATAACTTTGGCGCTCCTTGATGGACAGGGGCACCTTCCTTTTTCTTAAATGCCACGCCCGCGACATATCCCGGACCCATATCACCGAGCGGATATGTTTGTTTAAAAAAATCGATATAAAAAGTTTCTTTACAAAATCAAAATAAACCTATTTTCAAACTTTGTTATAATTAATATTTAATTATTTATGTGTTAATAGTTTATATCATTTAATGTGTTGCTAAAAAGCTAAATGGCCCTACGTCGATATTGTGAAGTACTTCCACTGGGTTAATAATTGTCATTTTGGACAAAGCTAATGTTAAACTTTAAAAATATTTGAATATAAATAATTTTTAAAATATTTGACTTATACATATAAAGACATATAAAGACACTTTAATAAAATTATATATATAAAAATAAAAATATTGGTTAAAGTCGGTTGTTCTCGGAGATCGTGTCTTTATCTCAAAAGGAAGTATTATCACCTGGAGAGAGCAGCTTGTATTTGTGGATGGGGGTGCTTAATTAGCTTCTTTTGTTTAACTTAAGGGGCTAGGGTTATAAATAAATGAGCAAACCTTATGTTTTGAGACATCTATGACGCAAAAACCCTAGGTTTGCAATTTGTTTCATGAAATCCATGATTTTGGAAGCAAAGTATTTCATAAAACCCAGCTACAAACTTATATCATCTAACTAATATATCTATATATAATAATTTATCTATAATAATTGTAAGAAAAGTATGATATATTTTTACTATATAGATATGTTAGCTACTTTTCAATAATCGTTGATCATCGTGATCTGATCATTATATGTATATTTAACCAATTATTATTATGTCATTATCAGTGATGATTATATTTAGTTTCTTGTGCATAAAAATTGAGAAAATAAATATAAACTAGACGATAGGAATATGTTCTTCAAGTCAATTAATGTGAATTTATGAAAAAAAATGCATATATGTAATAACGAAATATGAGTATTTTTTACAAAAATATTTCTCAAACATTTTGCCTTAAAATCATGGGTTTCGTTTAAACAAATTATTAATAAATTGGATATTATGTTATGGTACCCTTGATCGGGTTTGTAATTCCGGCGGTTTATGCCGTGCCGCTCCTCGGCGGCACAGCGAATTTCGTACGAAATTCACGAAAGCCGACGGTAAGGAACAATAAATAAATTTGAATTTGATGAATTTTGTTCATACCACGGATTTCATTGATTCCGCGCGAAAACCGTGACGATTAATGCGGAAAATTGCCAAATCGTCGCGAAAAATGTGTAAATATTGTTCAAAAAATTAGGAATAAATACTAAAATTAGTGAATACATAAATATGATATTTACACTAATACATTTGTGTGAAAAAAATTTATACTAATATGTATAATATTGATATAAGTATGGTTATATGAATTACGGGGGAATACTTTATGTGATGTTTAAAATGTAGTAAAATACAAAAAATAGTAATAACTATGTATATTTTGATTGATAAAAATCTTTTGTGCAACGAGATATAATAAACTTGGTTTGATCAACTTTACGAAATAGTTAGATTACGAAACGAGAACGAAATATTCGTGTTAGCATATGTTACAAAATTGCAAATAGGTCCCATAACAAACTTGAAAATAAACATGATAATAAGCACCCACATATTTCGTCATCAGTTGTTGCAGTCTTCATGACCAAAGAAGTGAGCAGCTGAGCGCGCGCATATTTCGCCCGAGTCCGGCACATAAATAGAGATATGTCAGCAGCAATAACAATTTTTGGCACAAATTTGAAGTACTCAATGCATTTGGCTAAGTATGAAATTTGTTAAAAATTTCGACATGACCTTTGCTAATATTTGCCTATAGGACATATGTACAATGATTATATATTCCCCATACAACATAGTTCAATTTTGTCCCATCTTTATATCACACAGCGGCCATTTAATACATACATTGCACAGAGAATAGATTCCTATGGTAAACTTCTTAGCATACATTGGCATGCACAAAAAAATGAAAGGTGCTAGCGGTAAAAGATTGATCAGCTAACAACAAATATTATTGCCATATTGTAATTGCCAATTCACCATCCATCCGTTGCATATATGTATAGATACACTTTGCATTTTGCATTGCTTGTAAAAATAAATTTCTCACTTCTCTTGGAATCAACCGGAAAGCATAGTAGAGATGGTGAACTTCTCAAAATTTGTGCAAAAATCCATTTGGACACACAGAGTAGCGGCGGTTTTCGTAGCCTTTCGCGCGGCAAGCTTGTGCCAATGCCACGGTTTTCGCCTCCTAGCGCGCGAGACGCCGTCCATGTCGTGTCGCCCCTAGCCGCCTTATGCTGTGCGAAAGCCGCCCTTACCGACACGGCAGGCTAGCTAATCACCCGCGAAAACCGTCCAGGTCTACAAGATAGCTAAACCCTGTGAAAACCGTGCGCCCAAGCACTAAGGGGACGACGTACCTGCGGCCGCGGTTTTCGCGCGTCTCGACGCGGTTTCCGCGCGTGCCATCGCGGGGTATGCGCGCTTGGCGGCGGAATCTGTAGCTCCGACGTCGGCTTGCAAGGGGGAGGATGGTGCAGAGAGAAAGGGGAATCGGCTGTAGTGAGAGATGGTGGAAGAAGCAATGCTTTTTGACAAAAAAATAGTGATGGGCTACAATGGGCTACATAAACAGGACACATGCACAGTGTTGTTTTTCTTTTTATTTTTCCAAAAGTATAAACGATTTTTAAGCGCCCATAATTTGTGTATTTTCATGTGTAAAAATTACCATAATTCTTATAAATTCTTGTTCTACAACCAGGATTTTTCAATGAATTTTCCCAAAATGTTTGAATCTTCCTGAAATTTTCATATCCTACCGTGCCCCTACCGTTTCGTTACCTTGCGAAACGTTAGAATTTCGTGGCTTTCGTCACGGCTTTGAATTTGAAAACACTTGTCCTTGATAGCTAGCTAAGAGCATCTCCAAGAGATAGGCTATATTGTTTGTATATGGTAAATATACTTTTTTTCATGAAAAATCAACATCCAACGAGATATGCTATCTTGTTTGGAAAAATAGCGAGAGTAGCTATCCTGTTTTCTCGCTTGGCATAGAAAGCCAATGGCGCCGCTTGCCATCGCCCGCGAAAATCGTCGCCACGTCGGCAGCCCGCGCGTGCACGTCTTCCTTCCCGCGCGCAGCAGCCTTTCCCGCGTGCGTTGAGATATTTCCTCGATCCGTTTTCTTTTCGCTACCACCGCCGCCGCATAGGCACGCACGCATGGAGAGGCGAAACCGCTAGCACCGCCGCCGCCCAGGCGTTCACACACAGGCGCACACGCACAGGCGCTGGCCGTTCGCCTCTCGTTGCCCGCCCGCTCGCCCGCTCACCGCCCGCTCGGTCGCTCGCCGCTGGCCGTTTGCCGCTTGCTGCCCGCCCGCTCGCCCGCTTGCTGCCCGCCCGCTCGCCCACTCGACGGTCGCCGCTGTCGCCCGCTCCGCTTGCTCGCCGCTGGACGTTCGCCGCTTGCCCGCTCGCCGCTGGACGTTCACCGCTCGCCGCCTGCCCGCTCGTCTACTCGACGTTCGTCCCTCGCCGCCCGCCCGCTCGCCGCTCGCCGCTGGCCGCACTCCCGCATCGTCATGGACAGGCTGCTGCTTCCTCCGAGTCGGTACACCACCACACCGTCGGATCGGCTTCGTCATGGACAACCTCAGTCGATCGCCGGTGAGATCCCAACTGCTCCCCTATTATCCCAACATCACGCAGATGGGAGAAGGCGCGAGATGGGTGCAGCATCGGGGGATGGACAACATTCAGGATGGGGGCAGCAGGCCGATGTGCATTGGTTGGAGAATGCGGCAAAAGGAGGACAAAGACGACGAGTTCTTGCACTGAAACAGTTGTACTACTGCTTCGTCGAATCCATTCCTCGATGTGTGTTCCGGTGAGTGTAATTCAAATTTGTCAAATGATTTCCAAATTGCGATGATCCCTCTGTATGGTTTGGCAATAATTTCAGTTTTTCAGATTGGGGTAATCGTCATCTATCCATGCAGATGCCGATTACTAGTAGTATATATTTTTGCAGGGACAAATTGAATTCATGCATGTTTCTTTCAATTTCATCTAAAACCCATCGGTGGCTTTCCATGTCAATTCATCAAAATGGATGTTAATCAAGCATATTATATTCATATTGAGTCCTAGCAGATGGGATGATTCTTGTAGCTATTTTCCTGGTTCACTCTAATTTCAGTTTGTCAGAATTTGATTACTACGATTTACATGTGTGAGAGAGAGATCACAATTTTTGCACTGAAAACTTCTGCTTTTTCAGGCTGTCTGAGATATATCTATAATTCAGTTTTTTTCATCATGTAATATGTCACTTGTGTTTTGTTTTAACAGCCCAAATGGATTCAGGGAGACTTTTGACTGACCTGATTACAGAAGGTTTCACTCCAAGTAGAGTGTCAAACAACAACGCACCTCTTAATGATTTACAATCACAAAGTGAGGTCCCTCCTACTATCAAAGGAAATAAAGGGAGGTCCAAAAATTTTTCTGTAAGAGAGGATGAGTTGTTGGTGTCAGCATGGCTAAATGTGAGTTTGGATCCTATCAATGGAGCCAATCAGCCAAAAGGTACATTTTGGAATAGAATACATCAGTACTTTCATTCACAAAAGGATTTTTTGATTCTGATCGCACTCAAAGCTCTTTAATGAGTCGGTGGTCTAGTATCCAACATGACTGCAACATTTTTGCTGGTTGTGTTTCGAAAGTAGAGACCCGAAATCAGAGTGGTGCTTCTGTTGATGACAAGGTTAGATGACATACCTTCACATCTGTATTTTCATTATGGTTATTGCTGAATCTAAATGTGTCAAATTTGTTTCTCATTGCAGCAAGCAAATGCCTTAACTATGTATAAGAATGCCGACCCTTTACATAGGACTTTCCAGTTCATACATTGCTGGAAAATACTCAAAGACCATTCAAAGTGGACAAATAGGTGCATGCCAACTGAACCTCCTAAACCATGCAGCAAAAAACTTAAGACCACTGCTAGTGATGTACCTCCAGGAAGTGATGCTCCAGACCCTGTCACTGCTACTGTTTAGGAGATGGAAACCACAATGAACACACTGCAAAGGCCTACAGGGACAAGGAATGAGAAGCTGAAATTAATGCAGCGTTCTAACATTGATTATTTTATTGGAAAGATGAAAGAGGTGGGTGCTGAGAAGGAGTTGAAGAAAGAGGAGAGGGAGTTGAAGAAACAAGATATGTGTCAAAAATCCATTTACTTGCAGGAAGAAAGGATAAAACTTGACAAAGAAAAATTTGATCTCGAGCGGGATCAAGAAGAAGAAAGAATTATAAATATTGATATGAGCACCATGTCAACCATACAACAACAGTATTATGTTGACCGACAGAA
Organism: Oryza australiensis; assembly: GCA_019925245.2. Lineage (NCBI taxonomy): Eukaryota > Viridiplantae > Streptophyta > Magnoliopsida > Poales > Poaceae > Oryza > Oryza australiensis. The sequence continues at coordinate 197,899 of JAIFGZ020000565.1, read as the reverse complement.
GAAAATACTTGCAAGGCGGGCTGCAAATTAGTACTATCGTTATTTTCAATTTCTAGATTTGGGCATAATGTGAGACATGTTTAATTTTCGAAAATATTTTTAATTCTTGCAGTACTTCTGAAATTTTCTGCTTGTGATGCTTTTCGGCTACTGTATGTATTCCTGATGCAAACAATTGGCAATTGGTTCAGATTTGTGATGCTTTGCAATTTATGCATCTTGTACTATTTAATTCTTTAGCATTCTGTTCAATGATTCAAGTAATTTGGGAAGCACACTAAATCATTGATTGTATCAGGCATTTTCTATTCAGTATGTTGGTGTGCAGATATTTTGCAGTTTGCTCTAGAATCGAGTACTGAATTTAAGTACTCAGCGCTCAGCTACTGAATGTAAGTACTAAATGCAATGTATTTTCCAGCATTTCATCAGTACTGAATGTAAGTACTGATAAGCCATAGTCGTGTAACCTGTAAAAGTCTGCCTGTATTACTGATGAATTGCCAGCATGCTGCATCTGAGCATGTTGGTATATACACCATCGTCCATGTCAGAGTAATATATTGCAAAATACATGCATATCAAAGTAATATATTGCAGAATACTAGCAATTCTCCAATCAATATATATGACAATAATTGCTTCTATATTATTTTGATATATATACGACAATAATTGCTTCTATAGAGAGTAAGCTCTCACTCTTTAAGTGGATTAAGCATTTAAGCTATTATCTTGCTAGCTTTAAAGAGCAAATGTAATTATTCCACACTAATATTTGTGTACAAATCAGGAAAATTTTGCCACAAATGCTCGATAAGGTCTGCTTGAAGCTGTGTGTTGTCTCCTTGTCCTGGATCCTCTTGTAATTCTGCATAAATGCATCGAACTCAGGTCTCAGGTGTAGCATCACGTGATACAGCCACCTTTTCTCCCATATCATCATATCTGAAATCTTTTTCGTCAACTCCCTCATCTTCAACGATCATATTATGCATAATGATACAAGCTGTCATGACAAGTTGAATTGTCTCCTCATCCCACACACGTGCCGGAGCTCGAACAATGGCAAATTGAGCTTGTAAAACCCCAAATGCTCGTTCTACATCCTTTCTACAAGCTTCTTGTGCTTTTGCAAAATATTTGTTTTTATTACCCCTTGGCTCAGGTATGGTCTTCACGAATGTGGCCCAAGATGAATATATACCGTCAGCTAGATAGTAACCCATAGTATAATCATTCCCATTGATGCTATAATTTATCTGTGGCCCTTGACCCTCAGCAAGCCTTGCAAATATAGGAGATCTATGAAGAACATTTATATCATTGTGCGAACCTGGAAGCCCAAAAAAAGCATGCCAAATCCAAAGCCTGTGATCAACAGCTTCTAGAATAATTGTAGGCTCCTTTTTATGTCCCCTATACATACCTTGCCATGCATAAGGACAATTCTTTGAGGTCCAATGCATACAATCTATGGATCCAAGCATGCCAGGAAAACCTCTACTCTCACCAACCGCAAGTAATCTTGCAGTATCATCCTCATTGGGCAACCTCAAGTATTCATTCCCAAATACATTCACAACAGCTCTAACAAACTTTCTAAGGCTTTCAAGAGCGGTACTCTCCCCAATACGGACGTATTCATCCATAGCATCACCGCAACTCCATAAGCTAACATCCGAATGCCGCCACCACCTTCTCGCAAACAAGATAGTCCTAGGATTGAGGCTGCATTCCTCTTCTACATGAAATATTCATCATACTCCTCAACGGCCTTCATTATGCGTAGAAACACATGACGCCGCATTCGAAATCTATGACAACAGATAAAAATAATTAGCAAGTCTTAATACATACACTAAACATTGCTCAATATAATAAGAAGAAGTTAATAACCTGCGCCTGAAATAGCTCTCTCCATATGTAGGATTATCTGAGAAATAATCTTCATACAATCTGCAGTACCTCGCCTGCCTATCACGATTCACAACACGATGTCCCTCTACGGAACCCCGATGACATGGTGGATTGACAATGTCCAATACTACTATGTGTGCGCTGCTGCTGTATGTTCCTCCTCGCCGTCATCATCTTCATCCGACGATGACGACGACGACGATGAAGAATCCATCAGCTCATTAATTACATCTTCCAATTCCATTCCGGCCCTTTAATTCTCCTGATCGACGAGCAAGGCAAGGCAACCGTGTAGATTGATGGAACAGAGGTCCCAGGCGGCTGCAACAGAGGACCCAGGCGGCGGCGTGCAGATTGATGGCGACCTTGTGGCGGTGGCGTGCAGATTGATGGCGACCTTGTGGCGGCGGCGTGCAGATTGATCTGTTGCGCTGTGGCGGAGGCGACCTGCATGTTTCCGTGAAAAATCTCTTTTGGTGGTTAATTGATCTCTTTTGATCCGGACACTAATCTCTTTTGGTGGGCCATCAAGCTGACGTGGCTTCTTTTCAAAATAGCAAACACAATTTAGACAGACTATTATGAAACAATCATTTTTTAACAAGTTTTGTATTTTACAAATTTGCTAAATTATCAAATTTAGCTAGTAATTATAGCATATCTTTTGAAGATGCTCTAAAGTTTTGTGAAATTTAGTCCAAATAAAAAAATATATGCTCCCTGACATCCTCCCTCGTCAGCCGCGCCATTTATGCCACAACGGTATTTACGTGCACCTCGGTATGGTACCAAAATCACTTGTTTTTTTTTTTCATCACTGGCCCCCCAAAAACTACGAGACACGATTATTCTCTTCTCGGTGGCCGCTGAAGCAGTGGTAGTTAATTCTGCTTGCAACGGTTAGGAGGCGGCCACGTTTACTAGCTACGGCACGTAGAGACAATATTACTTTCGGTCGGAAATCAAACATAGTCCAACTTTTAAAACCTTAGGAAAAATAGATACAACAATTAAACATATTCGTAGATTTATTTGTTTTGCTTCCTACAATTCTTTTATATATGGCAGTATATTTTTATTAGATTTGCAAAAATTAATTATAATTAGTTGTAGAAAGGTCGCATTGATACCCAAAACAATCAGCATAGACTCTAACCGTGTTTGAATTTAAGCCTTAATTATGCTCGCTTTGGCGAAGCAGATTCATCTAAAATCTTTCTTTTTTATAAGTATGTTTTTAACTGCTAAATAACATATTTTTATAAAATAATTTTTATCTAAATTTTTTAAAAAAAATCATATTAATCCATTTTTTAAATTTATAACTGTTATTACTTAACTAATCATTTACGTGCGCGTCATCAGCTCAGGCAACCCGTTGAGTGGAACTCAGCCTTAAACTAGCTTTCTCCTTTTAAGTCGTATAGAACTGTATGACTTTTGATCGGTTAAGAGCTAATATTTGCTGATAAGCTGAAAAGCGTTAGGACTCGGGAGATTTGGGCCATATATAGCTCGATCGATGTATCCGCGGCCGGTACGTGTACGTAGTATTCCTACGTAGTTCACCGCCCATGTGACCTCGCATTCACTCCTGTCACGGTCACCGACCTGCCTGCACTGCCCTCACATCGACCACTACCACTACACGCACTTTCGCTGTAGCACTGCTGCTGCTGCTGCTGCATGTACCGCGTGCGGTTGCTCCATGCACCGGCGCTATGCTAATTCCAGACAGGAACATTTTGGCCAGCCGTGACGACAAAAAAAATTCACTACTTTGGTGTTGCCACCTGTATAATCAAAACACCCCGTGTGGTTATACGTATGTGCAAGACAAACGAAAATAGATTATTACAGGGACTAAAGTTTTCACTCCCACATCAAATATTAATTATTTATAAAAACTCATTTATAATCTATGATTAATTCGTAAGACAAATCTAATAAGCCTAATTACATTATAATTTAACGATACAATACTACAATAAATATTTATTAATCATGAATTAATTAGGTTTAATAGATTTGTCTCGTGAATTAGTCATCTATTTTGTAATTATTTTTATAATTAATTTATATTTAGTTCTTAAATGGATGTTCGAACATCCGATATGAAACGAAATAAAATTTAGTCTCCGAATCCAAACACCATCCTACCCATATCCTACTGATGAAAGAAGCTCCTCTCACATATCGACCTTTTTTTAGCTAGTGATTATTAGATTATTATAGGCACACTTTTTAAACCACTATACAACGATTTTTAAAACAACTATAGACATAAACATTTATTTACAAATTCAAATAAATTTATTTTTTTAAATTTATAATATTAATACTTAATTCATGATATACTAATTAAATATTTTCGTTGATAAGTTAACCAGCTAATTGGCTAAAAGGACGAATCAAACCGGGTTACAAGTTATGGGTTCTATATATACTACTACCAAGTTTCAGTTTTCATGTCTCGTAGAGCATTATGCGTACGTGCGGGCGAAGAAGAAAGAAGCTTCTTGTGACAACGCACACAACACACACTAGTGCAGTTAGTAATAGTGGTATATATATATATATTAGTACTATCAAGAAATATAAGCACTACAGTTGCTACCTACATGTTGGAGACGCGTACATATGCGCTTTGCAACTTGTGTTGATACTTTATAGTAGTACAATATCTGCATGATTCAAATTAAATTCGATAATATCCCGTGTCAGCTTGATGCTGCTACCATGCATATGCATCACCACTAGGCCAACCTGACACGACGCACAAGACAAACCTTCGCCTCACAGACTTGTCAGTGCCCCCATGTGGTGGTCTGGCCGCAGCTGGCGGCTGCCACTCGCTCGCTCACCCGTTATTACAACTTGGTCATTAGCTAGCTAATCATAAGTACTTAACAACTTTTATTTACTACATCCTTTATTTTATATAAACATTTCTATTTTTTTATAAAAAAGCTAATGTAGAAGAAAAATATTCTATTCTAGTCACATTGGTGATCAAAATATAAGCGTTAGATTTCATTTCTAAGTATCTCGTTAGCTGAAAATATATAGATTTCTGTGCATTAGATTTAGTGCTCTAAATTTTTTTACATTGTGTTATAATTTTTGACTATAAAATGTTTATGTTTCAGAACGGGAAGGTGGTTACCAAATTAAAAACACTCTCTTTCGGCTCTAGCTTTACTGTACAGTCTAGAAGAAAGAACAAATTGATTATTGTTAATTAATTATATATCAAAAGACAGTCACAAAACGGAAGCCGAGCAAGCTCAGACTCTCACTATAAATACTCGCGAAGCTCCTCTGCTCGGAGCACACCCCATTGGCGACCGGCCAAGAAGAAGAAGAAGAACACCAACATGGCGGCGGCGATGGTTGTGGCGCTGGTGGCAATATCGACGGTGCTGCGCGGCGGCGAGGCGGCGGCGCCGCGGAAGCCGGTGGACGTGCCGTTCCAGAAGAACTACGTGCCGACGTGGGCGGAGGACCACATCCACTACGTGGACGGCGGGCGGGAGGTGCAGCTCTACCTCGACAAGTCCACCGGCACGGGCTTCCAGACCCGGGGATCCTACCTCTTCGGACACTTCAGCATGCACATCAAGCTCGTCGCCGGCGATTCCGCCGGCACCGTCACCGCCTTCTACGTACGCCGCCGCCATTGCTGCTCCTCTGCTTCTTGATTGCTCTGCGATCTTACCGGCGATGTGTGTGTCTGTGTGTTTGGGGTTGCAGCTGTCGTCGCAGAACTCGGAGCACGACGAGATCGACTTCGAGTTCCTGGGGAACAGGACGGGGGAGCCGTACATCCTGCAGACGAACGTCTTCTCCGGCGGGAAGGGCGACCGGGAGCAGAGGATCTACCTCTGGTTCGACCCAACCAAGGACTACCACTCCTACTCCGTCCTCTGGAACCTCTACATGATCGCGTAATTTACTTAATTACCCTAACTTAATCACTCCTAGCTCATTAACCATCACTTGCATTAGTAAAAAGACCTCTTTTTTTACTTAATTACCCTCACTTAATCACTCCTGGCTCATTAGCCATTACTTGCATTAGTAAAAAGACCCTTTTTTTCTAACTGCATGGATAGTAAGAGTAATTAGTACAGTGTCAGTAGTAGTAAGATGCTTTGAATCCACCGTAGAGATGAGCAAAGCAAAAGGTGCACGGTGAGACGAGAGATTGCCGCGCATGTGCAATTGATTTTGGCGCGCGTGTACATGTCGTCCTGACCAGAATTCAGTAAAAGAACATGAAAAGCAGAGGGGGTCGGTCGGCAGTGGGGCCCACCCCTGACATGCCCCGATGCTACAGCGTGCACAGTGCAAACATGAAGCAGATAGCCGCTGTGCGCAACAGTTTATTGAAAGCTAAGCTCAATACATAGTAATTGAATTCGTCCCGTCCAATATTTTGGGACGGAGGTCGTAACACTTATACTTGTAAAATATACGCGAAAATCCTGTTCTGGTTCTCTATTTTTATTTACGCGCTTTTTAAGGTCCTAAAAATATGTTTCATACAAAATTCTATCTAAAATATTCTATTCTTAGAATATTTTTATAAAACAACTTTTATGTAGTAGCTATTAATTAATTTATATACTTAAATAGCCATTAAAAATAAGATAATCAATAGATTCATCAATTTCAATTATCTCAAACCAACCTGAATGTACGTGGGTGCGGGTTATTATTACTAATCATATGCTTAACTGTATAGATAATTTGAATATTTAAAAAAATAAACTTAATTTATATCTTAAAAGGTTTAAGTAATACAGTATTTTTTAAAAAACACATTTTTTAAAGTATAAAGGAAATAATATATTTTAATAATCTGCTGAATAATCTTTAAAAAAACCACACAACCTAAATGTGTATATATATTTGCAGGTTTTTCGTGGACGAGACGCCGATCAGGGTGTTCAAGAACAGCAAGGACCTTGGGGTCCGGTACCCGTTCAACCAGCCGATGAAGCTCTACTCCAGCCTGTGGAACGCCGACGACTGGGCCACCCGCGGCGGCCGGGAGAAGACCGACTGGTCGCGTGCGCCGTTCGTCGCCTCCTACCGGGGATTCCACGTCGATGGCTGCGAGGCGTCGGCGGAGGCCAAGTACTGCGCCACCCAGGGCGCCCGGTGGTGGGACCAGCCGGAGTTCCAGGACCTCGACGGCGAGCAGTATCGCCGCCTCGCCTGGGTAAGGAAGACGCACACCATCTACAACTACTGCGACGACCGCGACCGCTACCCGACCATGTCGCCGGAGTGCCACCGCGACCGCGACGTCGTCTGATCGGGTTCATGCTAGCCGTCCGATCTATGTGGCTGGAGGGTGCGCACGTGTACGGCTACGATTAATCATAGCGTGCGTGCAAGGGGTAACATTTTGGGTAATTTGGGCTTAATTGATGTATACATGTATGTATGTATCGTCGTCCCAGGTGTGTTGAATTGCCAATTTCAATTTGGTGGTTTTTCGCTTGTACTATATATACACTGTTGATCGATTTCGATCGGCCAGAGTTAATTAATGAATTAATTTGGGTTTGGTATATTGCGTTGTGCGAAGCAAATGCTTATCAATGTTTTTTATTATACAGTACTCCCTCCTCCGTCTTCGTTTCAATGATTAAGTTTATAAAACAAGTATTTGAAACACAAAACATATATTTTATTAAAATATATTCAATGCTTAATTTAATAAAACTAATTAATTTAGTGTTTTAGATTTGCTAAATTTATTTATAAACTTGGTAAAAAGTTTGATTAAACAAAAAATTTAAAAGATGGTATGACTAAATTTATATAAGTTTATAAAATAATATAGTAATATTTTAAACACAAAACAAATAATTTATTAAAGTATATTTAATGTTAAGTTTTACGAAACTAGTTTAGTGCTTTTAGATTTTTTACAAACTTAATTGAATTTTTTAAAGTTTAATTAGAAAAAATTAAAAGCAAAACGGAGATAATGCAAAAGTTGTGGTAAGTCCATGATAAAGCAAAAGTTGTGGCCCCGGTTTGTAGTAATTGGGAACACCCTTCTGCAGTTGATTCATATAAAAAGTCAACCGTTTTTATACTATTTAAAATATTAGTATCATCACATCTCATAATTTATACTGTTAGTTCTTTTTTATTTTATTATTAGCTCATCTCATATTACAAAATTACCCTTCTACAGTTGATTCATATAAAACATCAATCGTTTTTATACTATTTAAAATGTTAATAATTATGATATTTATTTTCACATCGCCTCTACCACTAACACATGGGTCCCATAATTTATAATATTACATCATTTTTTAATGTGTTTTATTATTGGCTCACATAAATTCTAATTACCTATTTAATAAAAAATAGTATTACTAAATAATATTTATTAATTGATTTAATAAGATAGAAATTTAATTTGTTTTTCTGTCGTAACGCATGAACTTTTTGGGCTAGTCATTCAAAATTTGCCGTGAAAACCCGAGGACAAGAAGATATTGTTGGAACATGGGGGTGTCTGCAGCTGCATGCCAGTGCTGATCCACGCCTCGGCATGGCGGTATGTCCATGAAACGGCGCACTGCGTGGTGGCACGGCTGGACGCTGCTTGATTTTGGGAGTGAAGTACGGTTCGTGCTGGCTGCGATGCTACAGATCTTTCTTTCTTGATTTTGTTTTTATTGAGACAGTTCATGGAGGAACTGAACGAGAAAAGATCGGTTCATGTGAGCATGTGAAGGTTCAGGAGTACGTGTTTGGTTGACGCTATAAGTTAATTGATAAGATAAATCGATTGGTTTGTTGTGAACAAATATACGATAACAGCAACCAGAGCCCTGAATGCAACCAGTACGGCGATACGCAGCATAACACGCGTACTGCAGTGAAGAAAAAAAAAGCGTAAGTTGGCCGGTGGTAGTAGATCAAGAGATGTCATCGACGTACTGCACGCCTGCGAGGCTGCACCAAGTATTTATAATATATCTCACAAAAATGTTGATTTTTATAATATTTACTATTTATTTTATTTAAAATGTTAATATAAATATATATATATATATAAGTCAAGGTTAGATTTGTTATGATAAGACAAGTCATAACATATCAAATAATATTTACATAATTTTTAAATAAAATAAATAATTAAACGTCATCATATAAATCAATGATATCAGAAGTAATAGACTTTATACCCAAGAACAACGTGACCAAATTAATTGAGATCCTCTATAATATGATAATACAGTACTACTCAACCTGCACTAGCTCACTGACACAATGAGTTTAAGGGTACCAATATGTCAGTGAGCGTAGCAGAAACACGCATAGCAGCGTTTGCAATCTGCTGCCAACGCTTGCAACTAATGTCAGGGTTGTCATGCTCATATAAATATAGAGAAAATTTAAGACATATTATTGATAAACACCTAAACATATAAGTTTTAATTTCATAAAATATTATTTTATAAACGACTTTGTCTCGAAAACCTATCATTTATGACATTTTCTAGAATTGGACTTCTATAAGTGGCATTTTTTTGAATTTTCTCTATAAATAAAAATAAATAAGTGTGATTAAAGAATAAAACATATCTGTCATACGTTACATGTGTTGTGGACGCCTAGCGCATGATGAGAGAAAGGACGATTCCGTTTTTTTAAGATAGAAGAGACGAAATCATTTCGCAACTATTCTATACTCCTCGCGTCGCGCCGTGTCGCGTCCGTCACCAGCGCCGCAGGCGTTTGTGGCGTTACCAAGCGAATTGGGCTGTCCTGGGCCGGGCAAGGCCACGAGCCACACATGGGCTTCACTCCCGTCCGTCCGCCTGGGCCACGCATTGTCGGTCACCGAATTTTAAGCATTTTTAATTTTTTAAAGATTTACAAAACTAATTTTTCATTTTGAAAAATTTCAAATCTAATCTCCTTCCGTCCTCTGGGAGGGAGAGATTTAAAAACGTCCTCCCAGAGGGCGTTTTTGTCGACGTGGCAGACGGTCGTTGGGACGTCGTCTGCCGCGCGGCGGCAAATTTGCGAAGAGCCCTCTTCCCGTGCTTATCAAGGGCGTTTTTTCCTGTATAAACAAGGGCCGCCTGTAAAAAGGACGGCCGCCTTGGCTTTTTTTGCAGACGGCCCCCTTTCCACCCTTTCGAAGGGCGTTTTTGTACTGTGGATTTGGGGGGCCGTCTGCAAAAAGGTCGACTGCCCTTTTTTTGCAGGTGACCCCCCTTTTCGCCCTTCTAGAGGGTGTTTTTGTCCTCCCCGTCTTCTGGAAGGGCGTTTTTATGCTACATGCTGAAACCCTAACCCTAATTGGCCTCAACGGATCGATTTGTCCCACAATTCATCCATACGTATTGTTGCAAATCTAAATATTATCGTGTTGTGTAATGAACCCTAATATTCGAGGTATCGTACATATGTTGTTTGCATTACCTGTGATCATAACATACTGTTTTAACCAAGTTAACTTAGTAGCAATGGTTAAGCAGCTGTGTGCCACATTGTTGCATAACCCATTAGGTATGGATGATACAATATATGACATATGTCTTATGCATACATGATACAACTTACTCATCCCCGACGAGTCAAGGCTCGGCTATCCTACAGAACCGTTCTAGGGCGTTAAGCTTGTCATCAATTTTCTCTTTTCTTCTCGGCGTTGTACTCCTTTTGTGTTTCACATTCAGTTACTTTTAGGTCGTTATATTGGAGAATGACATTGTCGATCCACCTAGTGATCCACCTAGTGAATCTACACCTCCTTTGAATGCCCTGGTAAAGAAACACATGTAATCAGTTAGAGAGCCACTAGAGTGAAGACGTTTGCGGGATTGATAAAACAAAAGACGTACAACGAAGTCGTTGTCTAAGTTGGGGCAAATGAAATATCTCCGGCCATATGTTCGTGGTTCAAAGGAGGTAGCCATTTTGAACGATCCCTACAACCGCACATGGGACGCTCCGACCATTTAGGGAAACCAAGTGGGTTGTTCCTTCAAGCTAAGCTTGTGATTTCGATGCGATGTTCGTACTCCATCCATGCCTGAATGAATTGTTCAGTCGACTCAGGTTATGTTACCGTCCGACCGATCGAAGCAGGTTTAACCGTATCGATCCACTTTTTGTATGGACACTAACGTACATCCTTATGGTTGCACATTTGTGATGTTCGGGGTTATCGGGGTTAGAAAATGGAACAAGCAAATAGGTTAAACAAGAAAAAATGATACTCACGATAAAATCGTCATCCACAATCTCAGGACACACGAAGCATCTTTGTCCTGTAGTTGCTTGTCTTATGGATCTTACCACCTGGCAACGAAGACCATAGTGGCATTCTGGACGTTTCTGCCATGTGGGTAGTGCTAGCTGATCCATGGGCTAATCTAAAGCTTCAGCACGAACTCGACGTTGGTACTCAGCCTTCCGCCGAAGGTAGTCTGACCTTGTTTCGCTTAGTGGGTAGTAGCGTATTTCACCGGTTCATGGGTTCTCCATATCTATCCACTCAATAAAGTTGCAGACCCGACGATTTGCCTACATGAGGTGTTAACACGATGTACGATCAAGTTAGCGTTTTCTGTGTGAAGATTTTGTAGCAGAAAGCATTGCAGATAAGCCATACCCGATCAATGTTGGCACATTAGAAAAATCGTCTCCCCGGGTTTCCGTGAGGAGGGACGACATAAATATGCAGCCATCTCCACAATGGCATAACGAACGGTCACACCATGGTGAAATCAAACCGTTCAAAGAATGGAGTCGCCAGTGGAGACGCTCAATGAATGGATGATATGAAGATCTCATTGTACGGAGAAATGTAGAAAATAGAATGCAGATTTGAAGAGCTCGTTCGGATCGAAGCAATATATAGTGGAGGGAGGTCAAAGTTGACAGTGACGTATCATGTAGGTTTGTCACGGGGCAAAAGCTGAACACGACGTACCGTGTAGGATTGTCATGGGGCAAAAGCTGATAGCGACGTATCGTGTAGGATTGTCACGGGGCAAAAGCTGATAGCGACGTCTCGTGCAGGTTTGATAGCGCTGAAAGTTTTTTTGTCGTTAGTAAGAGTATCGTGCAGCGAACGATATGGAAGGATCTCGTGACATGTGAGTGGGATGATCAGACAGAGATATATACAAACATCCAACACAAAATAAATAATTATCATTTTTACACACTGTAGCACGTAGAACCTACTGACGAGCCCTCTTACCCCTAGCCCTCCTAGCCTGTGCTCTAACGTGCCCCTGAGAGTACGTCAGCCTGTCTGGGGGCACGACACGACCAGCACAGACATCCGGCGTGGGCGTCTCCTATGGCTGGTCCTGGCTCTGTGGTAGAGGTGCTCCACCAAGCTGAGAGGCGGCGATAACATCCCGATTTGGGTCCTCCAGTCGTCGTCGAAGTCGTCGCCCATACCTGACCCCCCCCTCGTCGCCCGCCCCGGACCTGCCCGCCTGCGACGATGATGCCCCTGAGCGGAAAATCCTCGCCGAGTAGAATCCTCATATATATAAGCAATGTGAAGCATCAGTCATTTTAACTAAGAAGTCTCTAGTACTCGTCAGACGATACTTGCTCACCTCCCGGCTGAGTGAGGGGACGAGGAATGGAGGATCCACTCGCTCCAGCAAAGTTCACAGTGCTGGGCCGAGTCGCGAAAGGCCGAGGGATCGACGATCCACTCGCGCCAGCCGTATCCCCAGTCGGAAGCGTCGGACCTACGTGACATTCGGTTTGTTATATCATGTTGTAGGGTTGCCACAATGAAAATGAACGGAACTAACCTGTGGAGGCACCAGCACCGTGTGGTGATCGGACCGCGTGGACGTGGAACTGCAATAGCCGGCAGAGGTACCACGTCGACGGCTGAACGACACGAGAAGATGCACAAGATCGAACACGCCATCATCTACATCCGCTGGAACGTCATCTTCTGTTCCACCTTGTTCAGGTGAATGCCTGCGTCCAACCTCAGCATCACCGAGTCGATTTCGGCATTCAATGCCCATGCGGCGTCGACCTACAAAAATCGAAACAAATTAGGTTCGTCGCTCAAATATATAGGAAAATCATGTTACGTTACGAAGGTATTAAGGCCGAGAAATCATGACGTACCCCCATGAAGTAGTCCTGGTCTCGGTGCCTGGGGTAGGTGTCCGTGACCGCTGCATGGTGCTGCTGCTGCGCGGCCGGTGTGAAGGTCACGCGCGGACGCGTCCGCGGTAGGTACCACCAAAGGTAGACAGTGTAGTTCTCCTCTGAGTGACTGTAGATCTCGCCAATCACCTCCTCAATGGCTATCAGCCAGTCCGCCACGTATTGCTGCATATGTGGTTCCTAGAGGGTGCCTGCCTGCTGTCCCCGTCGAGTCAACCTGCGTACACAGTAAAGGTTAACTATCGTTCCATTTCATTCGACACAACAGTAGTAAAGTTGAAAGATAAGTACTCACTGGTGGTCCTGGTGGGGAACGACAACCGGTACGTCTAGTGGGAATCCCTGCCGCAGTTCGAACTGCCTCATCACTCGGCCTGGGCAGTGAGGCTCGATGCATATGTCGTACACCATCGGGATCAACATCATCTAGTGAGTCTCCCCACAAGGAAGATGGAAGGTGTGCGTCTCAGGACGCCACCGATCCACCAAAGCAGCTATCAAGGACCGGTCCGCATCCCACCGTGTCGCCTTGTCGTGCTCGTCGGCACGCGCCTCAACAAGCCTGCAAATCGTGATCAGACCAGACTCACGCAACCTGCATACCATCAAGTATAATATTAGTGTCAAGTATAATATTAGTGTCGTAAATCAAAAGAGTATAATCATACCATTGGACGTGTCGCGGATCGACTCGCAACAACTTGCGCGACGGGCGTGGACGAAAGGTGGTAAGCTGAGCACCCTGCACCACCGACAAGTACGACCTGTGCTCCCTGTCCACTGACCTGCTGAAAAGAGCTGGTGTATCATCTGCCATACCTGCATGAATACATGAATACATTAATAAGCAATTTATAAGAAAAAACAAAACAACATGAATACATGACATAAATGGTCTATTAAATCTCAACATTACAAAAAATTATACGTCTTAATTCAAACTACCAAACACAACATATAAATATCACAACAACATTAAAATAGTTCATGTCTCACAATGATAAATATTACACGCACGACAGATGACAACAACATAACAAATATTACAAATATCGGATCATCACTAGATTGAAAGGAGCAAAGAAAATAATCAAGCCATTGCATCACCAGCGGACGACGTAGTCGCTGCACGAGAATGTCTAGGACATGGTCGCCTCGTTGTTGTTCCTTCTCCCGATGGACGGCTGCCATCAGTGGCCTGTCCGGATAGACCCGCACCTGCGACGGTTGAAGTTTCTGAATTCTTCGGGCATTTTTTGTATGTATGTCCGCGCTCATCGCATTTGCTGCAACGTAGGGTCCTTCCCCGGTCTCCGACTCGTCCATGTCGTTTATGATGTGTCTCGATTGACGCCGTCCCTTTTTCAGCCTTAACTTCGACGGATCTGGAATGTAGAACACTTGTGGCCTCAGTGTTGTGTACGATCCAGATATCCCAAAACCATATATCTCCTCCTTCCACGTATGAAAAATTGATTCTTTCCTGTAGTACGGTCACACATAGATATCGGGAACTATGCCGCAATCCCCAACTGCGGCAAGGACGTGTGAGCAAGGCAGATGTCTAAGCTTCGGCTTCATACAACTGCAACTACAACCACCCTCCGTATGAAGCACACATTCCTGCACAGCTTGAACACGGTTGATGCCGCGCCTTCTCCTGTCGACACACATGATCTCATACCTATGAACTTGGGTTCCTTGGGGGATTACTCTGTACTTTATAGCCTTTAGAATTTTGTCTTGCATATATTTCGTCACCATATTGCCAAATACAATGTTGTTATCGGCCATCAAAGGAGAAATTTTCTTAAATCTGTCCCTAAAGTATGCCTAAGTGACATGAACGATAAATTCCATAATACCCACCAATGGGAGCCCCCGAACTCCTTGCATCACCCAGTTGTACACCTCGGCCAGATAGGTTGTCATTATACCATATCGAGCTCCGTCAGTGTCATACAACAAAGACCATTTTTCTTTCGGTTCATTCTCTATCCAGTGGGAGAAATTGCGTATTGATGGTGCAGACCTCCTTGTCATTGTTGGCGGGTCATTATGCAATGGACCAAGAGGTACTGCAGGCTCGCCATCCTGTGGCCAACGAGATTGCTCGTCGGTTTGCTTCGTTGTCAGCTCATCCAACCTTCTCCACATCTCATTGAATTTTTTCTCTTGATTCTGACCACATAGCCTCTTGAATAGATCCAACACGTGCTTGTTCTTGAATTGTTTATAGAAATTGGCTCCCATATGCCGCATGCACCACCTACTTCGAACATCATGCCACCTAGCTAGAAGTCCCCTCTCCGGCCAACCATTCTGAAGATAGTCGATTGCCCTCAGCATGCCCGCATGACGATCATCGATCATGAATGAGACAAACATTGGGTCTCATACGAACGACTAGGCATCGAATTCTCTCCAAGAACCAATACCAGCTTTCGGTGTTCTCACTCTCGACAAATGTAAACGCCATAGGTAACACCTGGTTGTTCCCATCTGCTCCAATCGTTGTCAGTATCTGACCTCTGTATTTTTGTCAGAAAGGTTCCATCTATGCACAGCATAGGGCGACAGTGCACAAATGCGTTGATGCAAGCACCAAGCGAGAAAAAGGTTCTTTTCAGCACGCTCTTGCTCGATTCAGTAGATGATGGAAAAGTCTGAATGTCGTAGTAGGTATTGGGGTTTCTCTGAGCAATGGTAGCTAAAAGACGAGGTAAATTGTCATACGATGCTTCAAATTTGCCATACCTCATCTCTAATATCTTTTGTTTTGCCCTCCAAGCCTTGGAATAGCTGATAGTATACTTGAATTTGTTTTCAACGTGCCTAATAATGAAGCCTGGTTCAAAGTTCGTGTTTTTAACAACATCACTATACATCTCACCAGCAACAAACGCCGAGGTGATGTTGCGGTGGTACTTATTTACCCCCGGCAACAGACCTGTGTGTTCATCAACAATGCTTACTTTCCAATAGTCAATCCATTTTCCCTTGTATGCATGAACGCACCATGGACAATCATCCTTCATGCACTTCACATCATACACATAGTTCATAGACTTCACCACCCTAAACTCTTTATGCAAAGAGACCGCCCAATGCTTCACCGCCTCTTTCATGTCTTCCTTATGAGCATACCTAGCACCCTGGATTACCTCGTTATCCTTGTATTCAAATGAATCCTGCTGCCCCTCCGAGATAACAAGCTGAGAGAAATCAGTTTGTTCCCAGTCCACGGGCATGACATCTTCTTCCTCGTCCGATGATTCATCGCCCTCTGTCTGCTCATTTTCAGAATCCTCCCTCTCCATTTCTTCAACAATTGCTTCGATTCTCTCCCCCTCGTCCGCCACGCCAATCGCCTTCTCCAAGCTTGCTTCATTGCTCGGACCTTCACCATACTCTGTTTGCATTGTATTACTGCTATCGATTTTGTGCAATGCCACAAAAATAACAAGGGGCCAGGACCTTTCAAGTGCCATGTCCACATAACGTCTCCACGACTCAGTGTTATCTATAGGCATAAGTTTCCAATAATATCCTTCTGTTGGACGACTTACTACAACGGATAGAGAAATTGTGTTCACTCTTGTATCCACTTTAAATCCACGTAGCAACCAACTATAGACTGACTCAAATGTTTTATCGACTAGCTTATCGATGTCCTTTGATTTCATCCTAAATTCTAACAGATTTACATCTTCTGGACCGTATCTAACGTTGCCTTCATTGTGAACTATATGAAATATGACCTTACTTGCCATAGTGCCTGACAAACAAATTGAAACTGAGTTTATTCCATACTATAAATATATTGCCTAGATGATTACGTGCCTAAGTTAATTTTTAACAATATGTTCTCTCGGTCTACATCTTAAAATATCTGAATCGGTTTGTTCATTTGATCGACCGTCAATCATTCCTCTTTTCTACATATGTTCATCTAAATCTGACAAATTTTCTAAACTAAATTAAATTAAATCATACTTTATACATAAACATATTTAGATTATCAATAAAATTATACGCACGATTATCCAAATCGATTTATACTAGATCACATTGGCTAAAATAAATCATGTCCTTATTTTAACATGCTTAACATCTATTCACATAATATACACATAGATCCAAACATATTCTATCAAAGTTGATCTCAATTAAATCATCTAAGTTGATCTAAATTAAATCATCTGTTTTAAAAATCTAAAACTAAATATTCAATAACTATTCAAATATTAAAAAATTATTTTCCTTAATATTGCATTTACAAACTAACAAAAAAGTACGACGGGATATTGCATTTACCTCGGATGGAGTACGCAATCCGGTAGGGCTTCGCTGCTCTCCTTCCTCTTCCTCACCCCTCACTCTCTTCTTTTTTCTGGATTTGGGAGGCTACAAATGAGGCGAAATTCGTTGACTCGGCTTATATACTGCCTAGCCTAAAAAACGCCCTTCTAGAGGGCGAGAAGGGCAAAAAAGCCCTCTGGAAGGGCGGGAAGGGGGCCGCCTATAAAAAAGCCAGGGCGGTCGTCCTTTTTGCAAGCGGCCCCTGTTCTACGGGGGAAAAAACACTCTTGGTAAGGGCGGAAAGGATGTTCTTCGCAAATTTGCCGCCGCGCGGCAGACGACGTCACATTGGCAAAAACGCCCTTGGAAGGGTGTTTTTTAAATCTCGCCTTCCCAGAAGGCGGAAAAAGATTAGAGTTGAAATTTTCCAAAATAAAAGATTAGTTTTGTAAATCTTTTAAGAAAATAAAAATGCTAAAAATTCGTCGGTCACATGGATTGGCTGGGCTGCATGCCTGTGCCGACCTGACCAGTGGGACACAGAGAGAGAGGAGAGAAGAGGAGCAGCAGCCAGCAGGAGCGCGCCTCACACCTCCACACCATTTTAGAGGATACAGCCATACAGCTCTGGGACCTAGGGTGATATCTGTTAATTCGATTATGCTTTCTAAATCTACTAGAAGTAAAATAGGAAATTTTTTCGTCCTAAAATACCTATCAAATAGTTTTAAAAAAATAATGGTGATGGTGGTTCTGCCACCAACCCCCACTGTTAACTTCTAGTTTTTTTCTTTTAAAACAATAACACATGAGGTTAGAAGGCTTACATGTCAACTAATATCAACTCTTTATTTTTTAAAAAAAAAGATAGTTTAGTAACGAATATGTACAATAATTAAAAGATGATAATAACATAATAATTTTTTTAATTAAAATCTCGTTGCAACACCTGGATAATATGTTAGTACGCTTAAAAACTGTAGCGTCCTCACCAAATGATATATGATGCTTAGAAGTAGAGTAATAGTTGGAGGATATAATAGGAAGAAATTTGAATGACAGGTGATCGATGAGACGAGTAATAATAATTATTTTAGGAAAAATTTTAAATTAAAAATAACTATTTTAAGACGGAAGTATTGGTACAATTTAGAAAAAAAACTGAGAGTCTCGTCCACGACCGATAAGAGGAGATGGGGACAGACTCACCATCAAGGTCAAGGATGATAAGTTTAGTAAGGCTATGTCACTACAACAGATTTGAGATTTAGTGACGTATACTCACTCTGCCATATGATATAAAGAAATATGCTTTTTATAATAAAAAAATTAAGAAATATCAAACAGACATATAATGGTATAAAAATAGTAGATGAAGTAACGACGTAGATGAAGAATAAATTACTGTCTCAAGGTCTTAAAATCTCTTATATTTTAGATAAATTTAAAGGAGAAATATTCTTTCTTTCCACGACCAAAATTCATAATAGTCTTGATTTCAATAGGGATCAAGACTAAAAATATTTTTAATCTATCGAGCGTCAAAGATCTTTAGTCCCGATTGGTAATATCAACCGGGACTAAAGATCCTAAATTTTTATCTCGGTTGGTGTTATCAACCAGGACTTAAGATTCAAACGATCTTTAGTCCGTGTTGATAATATCAACTAGAACTAAAGATCTTAACTCATTTTGTATCAATAAATTATATTCACTTTATATTGGGTTCCGTATGTACCTACAAAATGGGAATTAAAATAAGTTTCACTTTATGCTAGATAGTGTATATTATTGAGGGAAAATAATAAAAAATCTAAATGAAACTTATGTTATTTAGGGCTGTGTTTGGAAGGAGGGGTTGGGAACCCCTTCTCTTCGGCAAGTAAAATAAAGCATATATTAACGCATGATTAATTAAGTATTTGCTAAATTTTTTTAAAAATAATTAATATGTTTTTCAAAGCAATTTTTCTATAGAATTTTTTAAAAAATACACCGTTTATCAGTTTGAAAACGTGCGTGTGAAAAAACGAGAAATGCGAAGGTTTGCGAAAAGAAGGGAGGATTAGTCTACTTGGTGAGGTCAACCGGGTCTATGGTGTAAGAGGAGTTGGTGCTAAGATTGCAGGGTTGGATCTTTTGATTTGAAGTCGGATCGATGTGTCACTCTTCGTCACATATGTTTTTTCTGTTCTATAACCTTTCGTACCATAGCCTTTATATATTTTAGTTTTAGAGTCCATCCTATTGAGTTTGTGGACTAATCGAGGTCTTGTTGCTGGCTTTGACTATGTCTGCACCAAGCTTTCGATTGTTCTTCCTCATGTTTGTGACCGTCTCACTGTATCCATGGCGATCAGAACTGAGGTACTTATGTGCGGCACATCTTAATTAATTTCATGGTAAAAATATTTTCTCTATCTCAAATTATAAAAACTTAGTACTGACATATCTTCATATTACAAATCTAGACAAAAGACTATCTAGATTCGTAACACTAGCACATGTCTTATCTGGTATTAAATTGCTATATTATAAGACGGAAGGATCGACTAGCTGACAAATTTTATGGTGATCTTTACTGGTACAGTAGAAACAATATGCACTGTTGATTTGCGATAATATTGTTTTACGATCTCCTTGGTTCTGAACATTGGGTTGTGGTTCCAGGCACAGTTGTTGATGAAAGGTGGCTCAGTGTTTTCCAATCTGAGGCATCTGATCCTGAACGTACATATTGACGGATGCCCAAAAGCTAGCACTGGGGTCCTTCGATTGGCATGCCTTCTAGAGCTGGCACCTGTTCTTCAAGAGTTGGAACTTCATGTAAGTGACTGACCGATTGACCCATAATTGCTGCTATTCTGCGTCAACTAAAACTCTCCTTAATTGTCATCACCAGCTCTCTCCATGAGTGAGTAAATATAAGCATCATCTTAGCATTTATAGTTTGTGATTTTTATCATTTAGAGCTGTTTTGTAAACAAGGTGCTGAGAGGTACCAACTTGAGAGACTTTCGGGTCCTTAGTAAGATATCATGTAATTCGTTACCATGTTATTTTTTAAACCGTTAAACGATACGTTTCGTATGAAAACTTTTTTATAGAAGTTGTACTAAAATATCGGATAAATCCATTGCACTAAAATATCAGATAAATCTATTTTTTAAATTTATAGTACTTAAAACTTGATTCTCATGTGCAAATGACTTTTTTTATTTTATGTGCTCTAACTTTATCTTGGTCTTAAGTAGAAACGACAATGGCATAAGAAAAGTGTCATATATGGTTTGTTTTAGTCGTCAATCATGCAGTCGCATACGAATTTCACGCTAGTTTGAAATTGAATACATGCAGATGTAGTGTGTCAGTACGCCGTTCTACACCTTCAATCTGGATGCGGCGGCGACATCGCCGGCGGCCGCTCGTCTCCACGAGCGGCTCAGGACCGTCCACATGACAGGGTTCTACGGCATCCGTGGCCAGCTGGACCGGATACTCCGGAGCACGGTCGCTCTCAACCGTTTGATCATCGATCTGAGGCTCAAGCACTACAACGATTACCTTTATCTTAATTGGACGACATCCTCATCTGTATCTGATAAGACGTTCGTCATGACGTAAATGTCAATGATGTGAGAAGTTATCTCTATCGGATAAAAGTCCATCACCGATGCATTTATCTTTATTGGGTCTAAACTAAAGTCTATCATCGATAGGTTTAACCAAGAAGACCAGTCAAACAAAGTCCCGTCACCGATGATATAATCTCAATCGGGTCCCAACTAAAGCCCGTCACAGATGAATAACCATTCAATCAGACTTAAGCACGTCATGGATGATGTCATCTTCATCGGGTTTAAAAGCCCGTCACCGATGAGTTTTTTCCAAACAAAAAATGAGAGAAACAGAGATATATATTACCTTTTCCAACATCTTCATTCATATATTTCAAAAATCACATATGACATTTATATACATTATTCACATACATTAACATACATATGATATTCACACATCTATTTACTTATACATCTATTATTCACATATTTCAAGTTAACAGTATGAGTATAATGCATTCATCCAAATTATACAACCTGTTGTCAACAAATCGATCGAGCTCAAGAATAGTCCAAATTATACAACCGACTGTCTAAATTCATTCACATATCATCCAAATTATACAACCGAGCGCCGCGGGCAGTAAGGAGGCTGGTGGACTTACCTGGAGCAGAAGGCGTCGACGCTCGGGTGAGGGAGGATGAGGACGAGGGAGCAGAGGGCGGCGACGCCGAGATTGAGGATGATGGCGCCAGGCTCGGGGATGGCGGCGCCGAGCTTGGGAGGCGATGGCGACGATGGTGGAGCAGAGGACGGCGGCGACACGAGGGCGTAGGGTCGGTGGCCGACGGCGACGGCACGAGGATGCTAAGGTTCTGAGAGTGAGTGAGGACTTAGAAATTTTTCACGCAAATGTGTAGATCTGAATCAGCGCCCTAGGCTAAATGATTTCAAAGCATATCCATGATCATGCTAACCCTAACTGTTATCTCAATCGGGCATCAAGTTGGAGCCCGTCATCGATGACACTCATCGATATCGAGCTTAACTGTTATCTCAGTCGGACCTTAAGTTGGAGTATCGGTGATGAGTTTCTATTGAAGCCCGATAAAGATATCATAGATTATCTTTGTCGGGCCTTGAATTACACACCTAACATGTCTGTGCGAGTATTTCTTTGTCGGCCTCTTTTTAGGTTCGTTTGAAACGACTTCTTTGTGATGACCAGCAAAACTCAAACATGTGAGACGCCGTCACAGGTGACAGAAGCTGTACCAGTGAAGGTTGACTGCAATTTCAGAGACCAATCCTACGCAGGCATGGGAAGGACCATGGCTGGACTCTGTATTAACAAAGCCCAGTTCCCTGGCACTGTGATTACTATTCTGTAGTAGAAGCTCAGAAGGAAAATCATATATAATTTTTATTTGCTTATTTATTTATCCTTCTGTTATTAGTCTCAAATCTCTTCATGCTATTTGGCCTGAAATCTCTGGTGCATTTTGATGGTTGTAGCAAGTGGAGATATATGTTAGCCTTCTATATAACAGATCAGATGTGGTGGCTTGGTCATCGGTTGATTGTGTATATATTTCGAGCAAGGTGATTGTATGATGGAAAAAAGCTTTTCTTTTTCTTAGCTTTACTGGAGATGATGGAACACGGATTATGGATTATTTTCGATTGTCTATTAATATCTCGAACGCAATATTTTCGATCGACTAATAGAAGGGAAGAAGGAACACTTAATGATGTTCATGCTTCATCCGTTTTGTTAAAGCTGAAATGTTGATCCTTAAGCATGTCTATTTTTCTCACCTATATACACAAGTGCTGATGGACTGAAATTATTCAACAAGATGTTCATGGTATAGGAAACAATCAAACCTCTGGAGACTATCAGGGACGACGGTTTAAAACCCTTTATTTTTCATTGCAAATCATATTAGGCACTCTTATTTTTCATTGCAAATCATATTAGGCACCCTTATTTTTCATTGCAAATCATATTAGGCACTCGATACCCAACGATATAACTGTACAAATGAAACCTGCAGATTCATGGGAGGGAAGCTTTCCAGTCCTAGCTTTATTTCTACGTCCCTCCCATGAACCTCAGCAGCATGACAAGCCAAAGAATCAATTGCGATGTTTATTCCGCTATTCACATTTATTGGAAGTAGTTAAATTGTGGGATAGCCATTTATCTACGCATGGCACACCACAAATCGTCCGCCGTTCTGCAAAATCTAGCACGAATGGTTGCAACCGGTCGAGACCCTGTGCCATGTGAACCAGCTAGTTGATGTCTTAACAGTTCACAGCGATAGGCTCAGTAGCTTTCGTCAGCCATTCCTTCTCCTGCTCGTTCAGGTAAGGTTGCAGAATTTTTCGGCAATCTGCGTGATACGTGTTTACCCATTCAATCTCAGCGGGGGTCAGCAAAGTGGTGTCTATAAGTTTTGTCTGGTATGGAGCCTGCATAACATGAGAAACCCGTCAATAGATGAGCAAACTAATGATGCAGATGCACGACAAGCATTACATGTTAATGAACACTGTTGAAGTGGTGAGCATCATTTTGTATGGAGATATTATGAAATGCCAGTCGAACTGGTAACAAGGTTGACTTAAAACTGGTCATACAGGTATAAACAAAGCAACAAGTTACTAACAAAAACACAATTCGTTATCAACTAGAATATCTTGTGAAATTGATGCAGACAGTATTTACGAAATACTGAGACTTCGAGAAACACTAATTACCAAAGAGAGTTAATAATTTAATTAAATGGAGATTGAAGAAACAATACTTACCCATGTTATATGTTCAAATGCCAAATAACCCTTGTCTCCAAAATTATATTTAGTATTGGCCTCTTTAACTATCAGAACATTCTCCAACCTTATACCAAAGCTTCCGTCTTCATAGTAACCAGGTTCTGCAAGAAAAGATTGTGCAATTTGAACTTTACATCGATCATTGCAGCAAGACAGACTACCATTGAAGTACCAACTCGTCCTACTATAACAAATAGTGGTTCTGTTAGGAAATACTGACCATCTGTTACAGTCATCGATGCTTGTAATGGTACATTTCTAGCAGAAGGTCTGAAGCTAATTAGATGAGGACCTAGATTAAGAGCACAAACAGTATGGATTAAACATTTCAAGGCAGCACTACAATCAGATAATTTACTGTCATAGAAGAGGATGAACCAGTAACTGAGTAACTGACCTTCATGAACATTCAAATAAGATCCAATTCCATGGCCTGTGCCATGCCGATAGTCCAGACCGCTTCTCCA
Source organism: Oryza australiensis (assembly GCA_019925245.2). Taxonomy (NCBI): domain Eukaryota; kingdom Viridiplantae; phylum Streptophyta; class Magnoliopsida; order Poales; family Poaceae; genus Oryza; species Oryza australiensis. The sequence goes on along the minus strand of JAIFGZ020000565.1, from coordinate 173,603 downwards.
AAGTGGTGTTCGTGCAAGAATATCAAGAGCATGCCCTGTAAAGGTTTACATAGAATATACCATCACAATTCATAATAATATGTCATGGCTTTTGTTGAAATCTAACTTGCAAAACTAAGTATAACACAATGAACATACATTGGTGTCAGAACTCAGAACATGGTAGTATAAATCATTTTCTTCATCACTTGCAAGTTTGTGTCATCTTTTTTCAAATTTAGAGGTTGTCTATCACATTAAATAACACTAGTAAATATGCACGTACGTTGCAACGAGCGTAATTTTATTTTATCATAATTATTCTAAAGTTGAAGTCTCATGTAATTCCAATTTATATTTTTTTCTTTGTCTTCCTCTGAGGCCTTTTTCAGCATTGGGACTACGGGTTAATTTTATAAACACTTAAGCGGTTTTCTGCAAAATAGCCAGGCGGACTACGGGTCATTTTATTTTATCATAATTATTCCAAAGTTGAAGTTTCATGTAATTTCAATTTATATTTTTTTCTTTATGTCTTCACCTGAAGCCTATTTCAGCAATGGCGGGTTAATTTTATAAACACTCAAGGGTTTTTCTGCAAAATAGCCAGGCGGACTGCGGGTTAATTTTATAAACACTCAAGGGGTTTTCTGCAAAATAGCCAAGTGGACTACGGGTTAATTTTATAAACACTCAAGGAGGTTTATGCAAAATAGCCAGGCGGACGAAAATTTTGTGTAAAAACACTACTTGCTTTATAGATAGTTATAGAGTTATAGATTATAGATTAGTGCCTAGTGGAACCTTCTTACAATTTCCAAATGTTAAAGAAAGATTGGACATTATCTTTGAGACTAGGCTTTGAGAAAACATGATGTTGCATGTTTATATGTTAATGCGCTCAAATAAAGAACAAATGATTGTAACTCATACACACTATTAGGTGATGTTAAATCCCCGTGGTAAATCTGGCGTCCATTTTATCATTAGGGTAACACATGATCAAATATTAAATCTCCTGAGTTCATATAGATGGAGGAATGAAAGCTCAAAACATTCACCTGTGGTTCCATTGGGAAATACAGCACTGTCTAGTGCAATGTGGCCTTTCAATACCTATTTCCAATGTTCAATATCACTTGCATTAGAAATAGATCAAATAGTAGTAAAAAAAGTCAAAATTACATGGACAATATTTAGCTACAAACTATTAGATTCAAGTATTTAAGATGATGTTTATTTCTACAAGGGAAATCAAGTAACAAGCCTGTAAAAAACTCGACCAGCCACCTTTGACATAATATTCAACAATGGAATTTGCAGTTCCACTAAGTAGGGACAAGTAATGCAATATAGGAAATGAGGAAACCAATAGCATTTCAACATGTCAGGAAACAAACTTTCAATATGTTGCATGTAAGTCACTAAGTTTTTCAATTCATGATAAATAATACTATGATTGCCAAATAAATATAGATGAGTTAGCAGTTATGTAGCTAGTAAAACACTTGTCCCATTGGTCAAGGTAGTAACCAAGCAAGGTTACGCCAGAGAGGTACCAGCTCAGGTTAACTGATTATTGACACTCATAATATGCTAGCAAGGTGCAGTTACACTGGTAAAGTTCCAGTTCTGGTCAATTGATTATTGGACACTCATATTATGCTAGCAAAGTGCAGCACCCTAGAACTTAAAAAATGCAGAAAAATAATGCAAATTCAAGCAAATCAAATATGTGAAAGAAAACATCAAAGTGATGCTTCAACAAATGATTTATTCAGTAACTTCTAGCCTTCTAGGATGCCAACACAATTATGGTTCTTAATCCAATAGAAGTTAGTATGTGACATTGTGACATGTCATTCGTTCTAAATAAAAGAAAATTCTAGCAAGTGGCAAAATAAAACTTACAGCTGTGTAGCACAACTTCTCATGCTCAGAGGGTTTTCCAAAATGTACAGTTCTTGTAATATCTGTAGTACCATCAAGATACTGCAAGGATACCACCATAGAAAGAATCAGACTTTAGTATGTCTTTTACCACAAAATTTTAGTTTGGACTAAAATGTACTCAACCTGAGCCCCAGAGTCACACAGATATATTTTATCAGCATCAAGTTCAGCACATGAACTTGCTTCAGGTGAATAGTGAATCACTGCTGCATTTGGTCCCACGGATGAAATTGTAGGAAAACTCAGACCTTTGAAGTGCTGCAGAAATATTACCAGTTAGTCAAAAGATGTAGTACAGCAGGAGACCATGAAATGCAAAAATGCCCTCAAGCAAGGCTTTCTAGTTTCTATATATATCTAGCAAAAACCTAAGAAAAGATATTCCACGAAAACAAGTCCTATTGTTGTTACTTTGACATAAATACGCAGTAAGCAGAGAAAGAGGGAACTATTGGAAACCCTCAATGTCCTGAATTAAGAGCTCAGAGTGAACACAGTACTGTGTGTTTACGTCAAAGTAACAACACATAATGTCATCCAGAGAGTAATCTTTTATAAAAAAAATCATGCTTACCGATACACTCCAAAGAACAGTAAAAACTTCTCAAAAATTGCACAAGAAATATAAAGTAGCTAATATTTTTTTCATTGTATAGTAGCTCTAACGGATACAGATGGGAATTGGTTATATTAGTTCTAAAGGTGCAATGAATATTAGTGGTCGCTACAACAAAGTTATAGGTAATTATGAGGAACTTGTTTATTTTAACATGCTTACCAGGTTTTGACTTTAAAAATGGTAATGACAGTAACTGTTTATGGCAGTAATAAATGATTTCTATAGTAACGTAGTAAAATCGAACTTGAAAAAAGAGTGACGGTTAGCAGCATACCTCTTTAGATGCACGGAAACCTTCAAGTTTATCACTCACAGAAACCTCAGTAAGTTTTACTTCTCTACAGGAGTAAACAAAATATTAACACAACCAAATGCACATCTTTGTTCATAAATAATAAGTTGAATAATAATTGATTGCTATAATGCATAGACCAAATGATGTATATGGAAATGGTAATATTATATTCTATATATATATCAGGCTAATGCAGAAGATGCAGAAGTGTGTTTAGCGTAAGCATGCAGTGCTGAGATGCAGAAGTGAAAAAAAAACTGAAGGAACCACATTTTAAATAATTACAAAAAGTAACAATGACAGTAACAACGTATTAAAAAACACGCCTCAAGTTTGCAACCAAGTCATGTTGCAGTATTGCACATGAAGATCAAGAAAACTCTATCACAACCTCCTTAGAAAAAAATTCTAAAATTGATAATTATCAGGAAGGCATTAAACCATTGATTTAGACAGTTCTGACAGCTCAAACCTAACGATGATAATAGACCTAATCTGCAAAGAAAACTTGGCCATCTTTTGATAATAGATGGTTCTAATTTGTATAGGTGAACCATACTCCCTACAATCATAAATATAGGTCGTCTGACTCTTTTGTCTTCAGGTGTGCCTTTGAACATGATTTCTTTATTTATTACAAGTTCAAAAAAGAAATCTAATAATAAGTTTATGATAATATGAAAAATACTTTTCAAGACAACATCTACGCATACCATTTTTACGTTTTTCAAACTACGTATTTTAAAATTTATTGATGACCAAAGTTTCAAAAGTTTGACTGGAAAAAAAAGTCAAATGGCATATTTGTGGCCAGAGGGAGTATGTTGCCAAAAGAACCACAAGGACAATCTCAGAGCATACTCACATATGCTCCTTTTTCTGTGATCCCTTGGCCTCACTAAAGTAACCAGAAGCTCCATAGTTCTCTTGCATCTGTCATTAAAACAAGATCATCAGAGCAAATAGAAAATAATTAGGACTACAGCACAATTGAATAAAATTGCAGGTGCAAATCAAACTGCCATATCCACAAACAATAGCATAAGAACACTACTTGCTTAAAGTCCAAGGTTATTTTAATAGGCCACATGAGAAACAAATTTACACTGACCTGATTGTCAAGCCAAGCCAGGTATTGCACGACAGCCGCGCCATCTCGAATATGTGCCTTCCTCAAACCATCCAGCTCTACGGGATTCTGTACCATCATTACAAGAAATTTAAAATATAGGTATACGGATTAATAAATGATAAAACTTGCAATGGCATATAACCGATTTCAAACCTTTATACCATCGTTAGAAGAAACAAAAAAATATAGTCATGTAGATTAAAAAAGGGTAAAACTTTTAATGTCAAAGCCAATTTTCCATAGATAAAAAATAAAATAAACAGCATGAAACAAAAGGAATACTTGAACAAAATACACTTCTGGTGTAAAATGTTCTATTTCCATTCTTCTGAAACTTAAAGATGATGCACTTCTAAACTGGCCTAACGTGAAACACTTTCTTCATATGAAGATGTTTGCTTATATCATAAAACTTGTAAAATGTGACAGGATCTTTGTTTCTCTTGGTACACAACTTCAATTTAACTACTGTGACATTCTATTAAACTGATACCAGTTGAACTAGAGCAGGTATGCATGTGTTTGCCTATTGGGTATTCCCAATATATAATGTTGCTATATCTCGATTTGTAATACAAATTTTGGCTGCAAAAGAGTATTTTGTCATTCCCTCCACAGGTCCTACCACAGTATAAGTTCAGGGCGCAATCTCTCACCAAATTTCTGCAAGCAAATTCTTGCTAATGGCTGGTGGAGCCAGATAGCACATGTACCAAACATACCCTATGCAGCTTGATGTTAAGTTATTACTGATCTTTTTCTTTCATTTCCATCTCCCAACTCCCTAATTGGAACCTAGCCAGGAACCAAAATCTCTTGGTAATTTGATGAGTTCATATATACAACTCAGGCTAAGAACTTCCACTACCATATTGTTGTTTTACTAGCTGGTTCCAAGCATTATCTAAAAAGGTTGGTTCCAAGATGCTTGAAATGCATAAACCCTCTCAACACTACTAGAGTGAGCATAAATTAAAGACATGCTTTTGGTCTATTGGGAAAGCTGCAGGTGTGGTATGCATTTTTTTTAAAAAAAAAGAAGAAAAAAATTACCTTCACAGCCTTTGGAAGAGCAATAGGTGATTGCAGCATCAGAACTTGATCTTGATCCAGTTTTGAGTATAGTGCAAGGCAGCATGAATTTGAATCAATCCAAACTTTTGAATTCTCATTCATATCATTTTCCCCATACGAGCTACCATTAACTGCAGAACCTTTTAGCTGTCCAGATGCAAGCAAGCTTGCATCTGATTGAACCATATTATAGTCTTTGATATCGATACCATTCTCAGTCATGTAGTTCTGGACCTGACCAAATAAAAGTCACAGTTCACTAGTTTTTGATGCCCTTCAAAGTCATCACTATGATCCTATGAACAACATAATGTAATAATTGAAGAGAATATGTTCAGTGGATTTACTGACCTCAACAGATACTTTTCTCTTATCCACATAAAAGAAAGCAGTGTGCAAGGTTACAATAGAATAAGAATGGACCACTGGGCTGTAGTGCACATCATCTCCTCTAATATTGTACAACCAAGCAACCTAAATAAGAATAAAAAAAGAGAATAATTAAAACTGGCAAAGTTGACAAAATTTCAAGAAATCAAAACAGACAACTGAATATATTGTACTGAATAAGAAACCAAGAAACAAATTAGTGTAAGAGTACCTCATCAAGCGCAGCAATTATAATGCCCCTAGCCTTTTCATGTAGTAATTTTTCTCTTAACTCCTTAAGTTTTTCGGTAACAGTACGGCCAGCATACTCTACAGGTTGCACAAATACAGGTAGAGCCTTGGCCGAAGGACGATCCTTCCATATTTCATCTACCAAGTCAGAAGAAAGCTGAAAAAGTATCTGGTGCTTCTTTGAAAATGCATGCTCATATCTCTGGGCAGTGTCAACAGAGATGCACCATGGATTAATTCCAATGACAGCTTCATCTGACAGGTTCTGATTGCACAACAACAAACACAAGCCACAAAAGTTAGTCAGAAACAACATTATTCAGAATAAAATAGCAAACTAAACATAAGTAGTGCTATGCAATGCAGATCAACAAATAACTAAACCCATTCTCTCTAATCATTGAAGAATTGGCATGACAGTTCATAGTTTTATTTCACTAGCAAAATAAAAACCTCAAGTTGGTCTTTAAATTTCTGCTTGCATTTGGTAAGACCAAAACAAATCAATGTGCCAAAATTTTTGACAGTTCTGATAATTTTGGAAGGAATTCCCATATACCAAACCAACTAGTAGTATCATGCGGTTACTTGAATCTATACAGCAGCCATGAAGAGAGGTAGTAGGCTTGGGGTATTACCAAAACAACTGAATATGGATATCTTAGAATAAAATGAAAAGGACGACATTTGGGAGATAAAATTTGCTAAAGTTAACAGGAATAAAACCACTTTTGAATTCATTTCCATGGACCAGTTTTGTGAAGCAATATTTTTATGTTAGACTCGGGAAATAAAATCATGAAGAATGGTCAAGAACAGATGCGAACACTTACATCAGCTATCCAAACTTCAACTGGGGGATCTTCCCCATTCGCATCAATTTCCAGTGATCACTGAGTTGCTGCTCAGCCTGCAAGAAGTAACGCCCATCCGTCCACAATAGCGCCTCCTTCATAGTTATAAGTGCCAAACCTGTATAGCAACGCACATATAGTTCTATCTGAGAAACTAATGCAAATATGATTACCACAATTGGGAGAAAACAAAAGAAATCAATTCCCTTTATAACTATCATTAGAGAGGTCTCTCTTTTCTTAGCCTATTTATTTAACTATTTAATGTAGTGTGGTAAAAGTGACTCCATACAGCCATGTAACCGACTAACTATGCATATGCACCAACCGACAATTAGGCAATTAGCCTTCCAAGCAGTGAATAGGCTTTGTCCTCTCATCACTGTATCACTTATCACTCCTGTTGATCTCCAATCAACTTACGTTTGGTATTCAGGAAGCTAAGTTACATATTTGATAAGAGAGTACTACAAATATAAGCATTTTAGCAATAAATTTATAAACAACTCTAAAACTAGATAGCAATCAAACACGCTCAAATATTTGCATTTTAAAAATTAAACAAGTTCATATTACTGCGAACACCAAATTATCCATATAATTCCAACTAATCATATGTACCTTCAATTAGTCTCAATTAGTCACTAGTCAGTACCTTGTACATCCGACTTTTACAACACTGATTTAGTGACCATAGATGGCAAGTAGTAATCTACCTGCAGTAATAATGCCATGTTATATCATGTAATTTAATAACTACGACGACGCAGCCACAATGCCACACTCCACCCACTTCTAACTAAAGCTCATACTGAAACATCATGGCACAAAACAGATACACGATTTTGGCAAGCATAGCATAAACATGTCGACTACTTCAACGGCCAACTTCTGCCACAAGCACCCATCCAATTGTACCATTGTACTAGAATGCAATGCATTTGCCAAAACAAAACCTAACCAAATCTTGCGAAACCCGGTACTGTTGTAAGGCTATTATGTGAACTAGGACAATCATGAGAGCTCGCAACGGACTCATCGGTTGGGAAACAAGAGGCGGGATGGATTGAAGAAGTAAACATACCAGCGCTCCCAGTGAACCCGGAGATGAACTGCCGCCGCTTGTCCCGCTCCGACACATACTCGCTCTGCACAGCACAGACCACACCAAATCCTCAATCATCGTCATCACCACGACCGAAAAACCAAACAGGAGAAGGCATCGTGACAAAACGCAAAATCCAGCCCCCCGATCGGATCTAGTCCGCCCAAATCCGCGGAGGCGGAGGCGGAGGCGGCGGAAATGAACTGACCTGGTGGGCGTCCTCGGAGGGGACGAGGAGCGCGTGGAGCGGCGGGGAGTGCGCCGCCATGAGCGCGCGCACCTCGTCCAGGAGAGCGTCTCTCGCCGCCGCCGCCATTGCGCTCCGCTTCCTCAGTTCCACTCGCAACCTCTCCTCGCTTCCTCCTCCTCCGCCGAATCGGGGGATTTTTTTTTCTCTTTTTTCGAAGTAGGTTGGCTTTTCTGTTACGAAAGAAAAGCTAGCGATGATATATATATATATAAAGTAAGTAGTGTTTTCACCCAAATTTTGTTTTGCCTGACTATTTTGTAGAAAACCCATTGAGTTTTTTTTCAAAATTAACCCGCAGTCCGTTTGGCTATTTAAAAAAACCCAATTAAAGAAAAAAATGTTATTTTACGTAAAACCCTTGATTGTTTATAAAATTAACTCAGCATCTCAATGTTGAAAAGAAAGAGAGGGTTTGGATAAAAAAGACATCCTACGTTCCTCTCTTCTCGCTCCCATTCGCGCGCTGCGCTTGCGCCTCCTCCCGTCGCCGCTCGAGCTCCCGCGCGCCACTCCGGACCTTCGTCCTCCACCTCGCTTCCTCCTGCATCGTCGTCCGTTGCAACGCACGGACATTTTGCGCTATCTATAAAGCAAGTAGTGTTTCCATCCAAAATTTTATTCTGCCTAGCTATTTGCAAAAAACCCCTTGATTTTTTCCAAAATTAACTCGCAGTTAGGGGTGGATACCGGCTCGGCTCACTTGGCTCAGCTCTCGGCTTGGCTCGGTTTGGCGGCTCGGTAGAGAGTCGAGCCAGGAGGCTCGGCTCGTGAGCCTGGCTCGTTTAGCTCGCGAGCCACTTTAATACGTACAATTTATATACAAATTACATTTTATTTTTTAAGTCTATTAAGCATGCAAATATACAATTGAAAGAAAAGTGATACATTAAGTCCATAATTAACGTAAAAACACTTTGTCCATCGATAATTATCCATGCAAATATAATGATGCAACTATATTAGATATTATTACTATTATAATCTAAAACATTAGATCCATATTGACCATCACAAAATTATAAAAAATATTAATTTATTATCACATCAACAACAAAACAAGCAAAAGAATAGCAAAACAAGCAAAACATTAGGCCCTACTTTGTACATTGCATCGGCTCGTTGAGCTCACGAACACTTGCGAGCCGATTCGAGCCGGCTCATTATAGCTAACGAGCTAAACCCTTGGCGCAACTCGTTAGCATTTCTCAACGAGCCGAGCCGAGCCATCCACGAGCCGAACGAGCTAGCGAGCCATGAGTATTTCGTCGCCCTACCGTAATCCCAATGCTAAAAAAGGAGGGCTTGGATGAAAAAAGACCCTCTTCGCTCCTCCTCCCCGCGCCCTCCCTCTCATCCCCATCTGCGCCGCACCCAAGATCGCGATCGCGCTCCTCCTCCTCCCATCGCTGCTCGGAGCTCCCGCGTCCCTCTCGTGCCGTCCCCATCCGTGTCGCGCCTCGACTTTACCTTACAACGCACGGCACAATTGCTAGTATATATATATATCATCTCCAAGCGTAAACGAGATCCTCCCCTCACGAGTAGGTTTCGGCCCGGCCCGCCAAGCGGGAAGACAGTGTACATGTGGGAAACGGTGTTCGGCCCAACCAGAAATGGAGGTTATTGCTATGGAACAAGTCTATTTGTCGCCCTCATCTTATACCCTCGATCGACTCGTCTCCCTCAACTGCGAAACCGGGTATACCACCTCCCCCATCTTAAAAAAAGCTGAAAATCGACTTCATTGATGATTTAAAAAGCAGTTTTGCAGGTGGATCCATATGTCAGTGAGATATGACAAAAATATGCGATGTGCTTCACATGTCAAGTACTTTTCTCCTTCTCGTGCATCTTATTGTAGTGAGTTTGTTGGAGTGATTTGTGAATCAATTGTCGTGGTTTGTGTGGGCGACATTGATGGTTGATGGATCAAGTTGATGAATCATGAATGTGTTCTTGGATGTGGGCTGCTTTGGGAGTGATGAGGAGCTACTTAATACATCGGCTTGAATCAAGCCGGTTTCTAAACTGATATCTTTGAGTCCTCTTTATCTATATCGTCTACTGGGTGTCGGTTGAGAAATTCGGTACCGATTCTCAACCAAACACCAATCAACTTTACTGTAGCGGTGCTATGAATGCACTTTTAAGGTAAATCTATTCTAAACTTTGATATAATATTTGTCCTAACCATTTTTTTACCGGAGAGGGAGTATATATTATGGTTTAAGGAATTATTGCTTGTTATTATAACAAGTATAAAATTTTTTGATACGCATCATGTCTCAGTACTGTGTCTCAGTTACTCGTAACAAGAAAATAAATGATATCAACGTCACTCGTAACATACATCATAATTGACTAGATAATAACACTACTGCATAAACAATTTTTTTTGTTGATCTGTCAAAATTCACAATTATCCCGATTTCAATAGGAACCAAGACTAGAAAACATTTTTAGTCCCGGTTTAAAAAAACAACACTTTCTAGGATCTTTAGTCCCTTGGTGTTACAAATCGGGACTAAAAATCTTTACTCCTGCTTAGATTCTTGATAGAATCTGTCATGCCGACGGTCATCTTTAGTCTGGTTTGTAACACCAACGGAGACAAAAGATCTCATCTTTTTGTTCTCGTTGGTATTACAAACCGGACTAAAGATCTAAATGATCTAAAAGATCTAAATGATCTTTAGTTCTGGTTGGTAACACCAACCGAGACTAAAGTGAAGGAAAATATTTTTTTAACTGCATGATTTTGTTGTAAAGGAATAAAATTAATTTGTCACATGATTTTATTGCATGATTAAAATGACTTAAAATTAATTTGAGAGGATCTGTAAGTGAAAAGGGTAGTGTTGTGTGGGGTGGATGATTGGAGATAAAAGGAAGCTTTGATCCTTACATTGTAATTATAAATTGTCATATTGTTATTAATAAGTGATTCTTAATACATTGTTTTGGTGATAATATATTGTTTTGATGATAATATACAAATCAGAGTGATCTATAATATTGATAAGAACATCACCTTTTCAGATACTTTCTGTTGTATTGTCACTATAACCTTCCATGCCATAACCTTTGCATATTTCAGTTTCAGAGTTCGTCGTGTCGAGTTTGTGTACTGGTCGAGGTCTTGTTACTGGTTAGATCATGTTAGAGTATAGTTCGTGTGTTTCTCCCTTTGTTTCCATCAAACCCTAGCCGCCTCGTCTAGTTTGTGCGCATGTAACAAGTTTTTCGCGCATTGTTCCCGTTTCGTCCTTTAACTTGGAGTCGGTTTTTAAAACGGCCATAACTTTCGCATACGGACTCCGATCGAGACGTTCCACATATGAAAATCGGTGAGAAAAATTTCGTTTGTCCATCGCTTCATCGCGTTCGGCGATTTTATTTTCCCAAAAATGGCTCAGAAGATTGCCTTTTCGAGCCTGAAAGTTTTTTTTAATTATGAGCGTGTCTTCTGAATTTTCCACCAGCCACGTCTTTCACTTGTTTAGGCTCAAATTTTCTGTGGTTACCCCTCGTATGCTCCTAAGTCAAGAAAAAATATTAAAAAAATAAAACAGTCGAATTTTTCCTCTCCTGATCAACAACAGATGAAAAGGAAAAATAGAAAGGGGCAAAAGAGAAACAATATCTAGATGAGAACATAGAGAGGTGCAATGTCTAGGATTACCTCTATTTGATTAAATATTAATGTATTACTTATTATTATTTTAAACCTATATTTATTTAATGAATTATTTAATTTTTGGTTGTAAACCTAGACAGACAAAAAAATTGGAAATAGCGGGAAATTATATTTAGCCCCGGTTGGTGGCTACAACCGGGACTAAAGATGAATTAGAAATAGCAGGAAATTATTTTTAGTCCCGATTAACTCCACCAACCAAGACTAAAGATGAATTGAAAATAGCAGGAAATTATCTTTAGTCCGGTTGGTGCCACCAACTAGGACGAATATATCTTTAGTCCCGGTTGGTGCCTAATACACTGTTGCTTCGAAAAATACAAGTCTCGGGACAAATAGTTATAACTAAGTATCTCAGTTAAAAATACAAGTCTAATACTTGCTTCGAAAAGTACAATTCCTTAAAAACTTTCTACATCTGTATTGTTTAGATTATTTTTAAAACTACTTTTAACTTCTTAATTATAATATTTAATTAATTTATGAATTTATAACCAGCTAATCAGAAAATTTCTCCAAAACCGTCATCCTGTTGGTTTAGAAGAAAATACTAAAACACTGATGCTAACTAGGTCGAAAACGGTCGCAGCGGTTCGTATTTGTTTAATGCTGGCCTATGGTGGTAGAATTAGATAGTTTGCTTGACACGAGAGTTGCGGACAATTTTCCGTAAATGTTCAAAGATGTATTTTATTTGCTAAGTTTGGTTTAGCAGTTGAGATGTTATGATTAAAAATAGTGAGGACATGTTTTTCGTCAATTGATCAAAAATTCTAGGTTTTGGGTTCCTTGATTTTACTTCGTAAAATTAGTGGCTAAATTGATCTTGTAGGTTTGTCGTTGTCCAAGAATAGCTTTTGATTGTTTTCTATTTATTAGGGTATCTCTAACAGGCTTTTTAAATTAGGCTCTCCAAACAGGCATATAACTAGCTTCTTATCTGTTTAGTAAGTCTAACTCGTTGTTTCCTCCAACAGCCTCTCCATCTATGCTTTCTATTTTGTGTCTATTATAGGGAAGACCCACATATCAATATCTTATTACCCTTCTTCTTCTTCATGTTTCTCTTTCTTTTTTTCTTCGCTCCGTCATAGGAGGAGCGGGCGACATAGCCGTGGGCGTGGCCATGAGGTCGGCCGACGGGAGGGGTGGCGCGGCGGCGAGGCAACGTGGGACGGCCTCCGTCCGTGAGGTCCGCGGCAATGAGGGCCATGGGGACAGCGCGGCCGTGGGCGCAACCATGAGGTCAACCAGCGGGAAGGGCGCAGCAGGAACGGGCGCCGCCGACGAACTAAGGACATGAAGCAGTTGATCCCATCAAACTTCGGCGCAAACCGTGGCTTCCCTTCCGGCTTCCTCTCGCTTCTCCCCCTCCTGCTTCGGCGCCTTCTCTGCTGTCGTCGTCTTTTGCTGCTGCTACCCACCACCACAATCTCCGTCGGCGATGTCAGGATCGAGAAAACCAAGATCTTGTCCATGGTCGAGAAACCGTGGGGCCGGCGCGACTGGAGGAAGGGGCGGTCAGTGAAAGGGACGGAGGCGACACAAGTGGCGACGAGGCGGCACGGATGGCGCGGGTGCAGGATGGAGAAAGAGGAAGGGGTCGCGTGGGAGGAAAAAAACGGAATGACAAGGCATGATGGGGATGCTGGCTGCTTGCCCAATATAGAGAGAGGAGGAGAGGATTTGAGAAGCTCCTTAGGATAGGGATAGGTTTAAGGAGTCCGTTGGAACACAGTTTTTTAACAAAACTCCTAAGATTAACTATAGAGAGTCATCTAAAGAGTCTCTTGAAGATGCTCTTAGGCTTGAAGGGTTCAGTTGCTGTTGGATTGACTTTTGGAGTTTGCTTGCTCTACTCATTCGCTTACATTGTATATTAATGTGATAGTTATATCCTGATCATGGTTTCATGTTATTCATGTTTCAAGTAATTATTCATGTTTCAAATTGATCCAAGGTTCACGATGTTATTATGTGTTCTATTCTTAAGTTATGCTTTTTTATTTATGTTTATATGAGTAAGAACCGATTTTCTTTGCGTGCCAATGCTTAGGACGTATGCATGATTATCCCAGATGAAAAGTACAATTTTATTCATGATTGTTTAGGATGAAAACTACTAGTTGATCTTTAATTTTGATGAGATGAAATATTTCTTCTTTTTCAAAGAAAAGAAAACTATGTTTTATTTCATAGAAAAGGAAAAATGTTTTTATTAGTTCTTACATCTATAGTTGTTGTATGCATGATTATTTAGTTTCATATTGTAATTGCCATGTATTTTTATTATTGATTAAATGGGCTCGGCCCAAATTACTTCCAGTAAATTTCATAAGCCCAGAATCAATGCTAAGAGATTAATACCACCTTGAAAAATCAATGTAAAGGATCTCAACTTAAATATGTTGCTATCGAAGAGCACATGTTGAGCGGTTGAGATGGTGATGGGACTACCACACGCACGCCGATCCGGCTGGCCGGGACGTGGCTGCTGCTCTCTTTCTCTAACATTTTGCAATATACGAGAATTAAATCATATTGATTCTACTGGTTACTTCAACGGGTGAATGAATTCAATCCGACTTAATTCCTCGGATGAATTTCGTTCTTAATCATAGATTGATTTCAATTGATTACTCCCGAACGTTACTCAGTGAGCACCCATTTCTCTGTTCATCTTCCTCATCTTCCTCCCTCCGACTTTCTTCGACTCTCTGTCCTACGCTGCTTTTGTGTCTCCGATTCCGATCACTGCGCGCTTGGGTCATCGGGATGAGCGGGCCTCCGAATTCCATCCACTTGAGTACCTACATGGGTTGGCAAGCGATCAAGTTTTTTGGGAGTGCTTCCGTGCGACTGCTCTGCTTTAGTTCTGCACTGCATCATCAACTCTCTGCTTCGTCTACTTGCCCTACTACAACATGCCAACTGGTGGAAAGGAACGATGACAATGGTGGTGGTGGCAACGACGCCACTGGAGGAGGCGAGAATGACTCCATCAACGGAGGCAACAATAACAACACTGCCTCACTCAGTAACGGAGTGTTTTCCAGGTATGTCAAATTTCTAACCATAGTGTTAAAAATGCTTCTAGATGATGCTTATTTTGTTAATTAGCGTATTCATGTTTAGACTATCACATTACTATATACATGTCATATTTAGTATGTTAATTTTCTAGATTTTATAAATATGCCGAATTATGACCATATTTCCAACAATCCAAAAACTTGATAGGTCTTTTTTGGTAGTTGGTTTTGCTGCATTACTAAAACCACATGCTTTCGATGGTTCAAACTATAAAAGATAAAAAGTACATGCACTATTATGTTTGACGGCTATGCAATGCTTCTTTGTTTCAAGGGGTATGACTAAACCGCCTCTCTCACCTGAGGAGGAGGCTAAGTTCGAGGCGGCGGATTGCCTATTTCGTGGAGCATTGATCAGTGTACTAGCCGACAATATAGTGGACGTGTGCATGCACATGCCTTCTGGAAAGGACATGTGGGATGCACTTGAGGCCAAGTTCGAGGTTCCCGACACTGGCTTTGAGCTTATGTCATGAAGCAGTTCTATGACTACAAGATGATCGATGACCGATCTATAGTAGAATAAGCTCATGAGATTGAGATGCTGGCAAAGGAATTTGAGAACAACCGCTGCGAGTTGCTGGACAAGTTCATGGCGGGTGGCATTATTGCCAAATTACCACCTTCTTGGTCGGACTTTGCCACTTTTCTAAAACAAAAGAAGCAAGAATTCAGTGTCACTGATCTCATTGGCACTTTGGGTGTTGAGGAGAAGGCGAGGGCAAAGGACAACTGCGATAAAAAGATCGGGGGAGGTTCTAGCACCAATTTGGTTCAGAAGAAGAACCCTCATGCATCTAACAACAACAACATGAAGGTCAAACCTGATGTCAAACTCAAGGCTACAACCAATTTTAAGAAGAAAGGCAAGGGAAAGGCAAAAGACGATTACTTTGTGTACGGTAAGCCTGGGCATTGGGCCAAGGATTGTCTTGATTGCAAGGACAAAAAGTTTCCAAACATGGTTATTAGTGATGAAGGAGGAACATCAGGGTATGGTAATTTTTTACCTACAATTATATCCATTTTTCACTTACTCAGCTGGTAGGTTAATACTGATGGTAATATTCATGTGTGTGCTGACATTTCTCTATTTTTTTCTTATCAGGTCGGGAGAGGTTCCTCGTTGCTGATGGGGAAAAGTTCATTTGTTTGCAGCTATTCATGGTGTTGATATGGTCGATATAAAGTTTACTTTGAAAAAGACTGTGCAACTGAAGAATGTGTAGAATGTCCCCTCAATAAATAAGAACCTTGTTAGTGGCTCTTCACAGTGTAGAGATGGTTTCAGACTTGTGTTTGAATCTAATAAATGTATCTTATCTAAATATGGAATATTTATTGGTAAAGGTTATGACAGCAAAGGCTTGTTCCGCTTTTCCTTAGATGATATGTATAATAAAGTTGTGAACCATGTAAGCAATGATGATGAGTCCAATGTTTGGCATTCGTATCTCTGTCATGTGAATTTTGGTTGTATGACGTGCTTAGCTAACTTGAGTTTAATCCCGAAATTCACTTTGGTCAAAGGTTCTAAGTGTCATACTTATGTTCAAACAAAACAACCTCGCAAGCCTCACAAGGCATCAAAGGCAAGAAATTTGGCACCTCTAGAACTTGTTCATTCCGATCTATGCGAAATGAGCAGCATGTTGACTAAAGGGGGAAAGAAATACTTCATGAAACATATATTATTGACTAGATTTTGCTATGTGTATTTACTAAAAACAAAGGATGAAGCATTGCATTACTTTAAGATCTATAAGGTTGAGGTAGAAACCAACTTGAAGGGAAAATCAAACGGTTGAGGTCTGTCCGAGGTGGAGAGTATTTTTCAAATGAGTTTACTTCATTCTGCGAAGAGTCTAGAATTATTCATGAGAGGACGCTTACTTATTCACCCCAGTCAAATAGGATGGTCGAAAGAAAGAACCACACTCTAACTGAGTTTGTGAATGCCATGTTAGACAGTGCTGGATTTTCCAAGGAATGGTGGGGTGAGGTTATATTGACTACTTGTCATGTCCTGAATAGAATTCTTACTAAGAATAAAGAAGTAACACCATTCTAGGAATGGGAAAATAAGAAGTTAAATCTCTCATACTTGCGCACATGGGGATGTTTGGCTAAGATCAATGTGCCTATAGTCAAAAAGCGCAAACTTGGACCAAAGACTGTAGATTGTATATACCTTGGTTATGCTATCCATAACATGGGATATAGATTTTTAATTGTAAATTATGGAATACCTGACATGCATGTTGGTACAGTTTGAGTCTAGAGATGCTACATTTTTGGAGAATGAATTTCCCATAAAAGATGCACCTAGCACTTCTAGTCAAGACCCTATTTTATC
Organism: Oryza australiensis; assembly: GCA_019925245.2. NCBI lineage: Eukaryota > Viridiplantae > Streptophyta > Magnoliopsida > Poales > Poaceae > Oryza > Oryza australiensis. The sequence continues at coordinate 156,576 of JAIFGZ020000565.1, read as the reverse complement.
GCCTGAGTCTTGTGCCAATAGAACACAATGATCAAACGCCTAAGGAAAATCCTAAGAAGGACAACTTTGTAACTACTCGAAAGAGTAAGAGACAAAGGAGTGCAAAGTCTTTTGGTGATGACTATATTGTATACCTTGTGGATGACACTCCAAAAACCATAGAAAAGGTATATTCATCTCCTGACGCTGACTATTGAAAGGAAGTGGTACGTAGTGAGATGGACTCTATTATGTCTAATGGTACTTGGAAAGTCGTCGAGCGTCCATATGGGTGCAAACCTGTAGGATGAAAGTGGATTTTCAAAAAAAAATCTTAGACCTAATGGTACAATTAAAAATTACAAGGTAAGGCTTGTGGCCAAAGGTTGTACCCAAAAGGAAAGCGAGGATTTTTTCGACACTTATTTACCAATTGCTTGCTTGACTATGATTCGAGTAAGACTTGCTCTGGCAACCTCTCATCGTCTTCTCGTTCATCAGATGAACATTAAGACAACTTTCCTTAATGGAGAGTTAGAGGAGGAGATCTACATGGATAAACCAGATGGGTATGTATTAGAAGGTCAAGAGGGAATGGTGTGCAAGCTGTTGATCCTTGTATGGCCTTAAACAAGCACCTAAGTAATGGCATGATGAAATGATTGATCACTTTCTTACGAATGGAAATCTTTGATTTGTCGGGCTTCTTAGGGCCAAAAAGTGAAGTGATGTTGCCACTCATCGTCTTCTTAGACTGCGCTGTTGTCGGCTTTGACACCGAGTCTGACTTAGTTGGTGGGAGTCACGACTTGCTCGATGATCTAGACCTTTGCGATGCACTTGTTGTTGGAGTCTTTTTTCTGAGTGGGGGTGGACTCAGGGACTTCTCCGAAGGCTGTGGTTGATTCGGTGTGTTCTGACGAGGGGGGTAGGCTAGGGGTCCTCTGTCAAGGAGCAGAAGGAGCTAGATCTAGAACTCGGTTGCTTGAAGGGCTAGAACTGTCATCACTTGGATCGCCTGCCCCATCGTTTAACGTGATTACAATGTAAAGTTTCGGCCATATGATCACGTTCGAGAGCAGCGCCCGAGTGTCAACACATACCCCTTCCTCCAAAGGAAACTCCAACACATACCCTCTGTATTGGCTTGGCAAATCGTCAACTCCGACCCTTGAGTAGCTTGGAGGCAATGCAACACTGTGTATAGTTTGCCCCATAGATTAGGATGTGCCCGCCGCTAGCAATCTGTTGAGTGATGTTGTCTTGAGGTGGGACTTGGAGTGCGCACGGGGTCTGTGTCATTATATCGTTCATTGGATAATGTCGCCCATACTTTATTTTATTTTATTCTGAAATAAGTATGGTTTTTGCCGATTAGGGTTTAGAATAAATTGGATTTTGACTGCTTTGATCAATTTATTTGAGGTATTATGTTTTTTAAAGATAAAATTATGACAGAATTCCAGTGAGTCTAATATATTGATTAGCTTTTACATGAACTTTTTCATGATTTTATCTTACACAAGTTATTTTTAGAAATTCACTATGCTTACTTTTACATATATGTTCCTATTTTGAAAATGTAGTTAGGGGATTGCAAAATTATATTTAATTCATTCTTGACCTGAAATGATGTTGTTGAGTTTAATTTCCACTTCACTTTATATTATTATCCATACATTCTTGTATCATATTGAAAGATTGAAGGATTGGTTAAGGCGATGTTTAAAGTGAAGTGTGAATTATATGTGGGTTAATGTACTTATATAATTTGGTGATCATTTGGTGGTCATGCCATGTATTTGGATTAGATGAGTTGCCAAATTAGATGATGGAGTTTAATATAGTTTATTTGAAATGGATGAGTTATATGTATTTTTAGGATGTGATTCTCAATATTTTTATATTAAAATTTTCTTACTCCAATTAATTTCTTCTATTTATTACGATGCATATGAAGCTATTCTTAAATGCATTTAAAATGCAAAACTCACATAAAAGAGACTCAAATCACATAAATACCTTATGCAAAATGCATGCACACACTATGTTTTATTCTCTTGTTAGGCATCAACGAAAAAGTTTTAAATTGTTCTCAAATCCTCACAAGGGCACTGTCACATCCTAAAAATCATTTAAATATAAATCGTTATGAAAAAATAATTTTTAGAAATTATTTTATAATTAAAGGAAGTTTTTGAATAAAAATCTATGAGAATTTGAACACCAAATTGAGCATCAAAAGTATTTTTAATAAATAAAAAATCATTTCTAAAATTTATAATAAATTTCATTAATTTACAAGTGAAGTAAATGTGGGAAATAAAATTTCCTAAGTAAAACATGGGTGGATTTAATTTTTATTACATTCTCCATGATTAAATATACTTTGTGAAGTTTTCTCAGCTTTTCAAAGCTCAATTATTAATTTTAATGATACAAAGAATATATCAGAATTATTTAAATAAGTAAATTAATCATAAAATGATCTATTTATAATTTTGTTAAATACTTTGAGTGTCCAACTATTTTCAGGATTTATCTTGGAATTATTGAGCATTGGAAGTATTTATGAAAATTTAAAGATCATTTCAACGATTAATTTAAATACAAAAATAATTAAAATTCTCTCTACACTTTTGGGCCATTTTTGAAAGTATGTTTTTCCTTCCTCTCTCCAATCCGGCCCACTCTCCTTCTTTTCTCTCTCCTCGGCCCATCTTCTTTCCCTCGGCAGGCGGCCTCCCTTGCCTCGTCCTTTCGCTAACATGTAGGCCCCACCCGTCGACGTTTCCTACCTCCAGTCGGCCTTGGGCCTATTCATCCGATGCCATCGCTCTTTCCCCTTTCCAAATCCGGTTGATCCCACTACCCGATTCCAAAATTTGTTGAAGGATAATCTTTCCCTTTCCCTCCTCTTTCCTTTCTCCCAAAAATCAACTCGAATCCGCAAGGAAATCGATCTCAATTTGTTTTTGGAATTGGAATCTGTTCTTTCCTAACCCTAGTTTCCTTTCTCGATGATTTCCCATCGTATTAGACTCGGACTCCTCCTCCCAAGCCTATAAATAGCATCACCGTAGTCTCCTTTTCTCTCTCGTTCCCCTCTTTTTCCCGAAGCTCTCATGCCCTAGCCGCCTCTCTCAATCTTCTCTTCTCTCCATTACCGCCGCCTAGCTCCGTCCGCATTGCGCCGCCTCCTCGGTCACCGTTGTTCTGTGCCGTCGCCTCCTTTGGCTTTGGAAGGACGAAAGCTACCTCGGTGGCCGGTTGGTTTGCGCCGAAACCCGTCGGAAGTTGACCGTCACCATGAAGCCCAACGCCATCACCATTTGTCATCCTTTGGTCGCGCTGTGCGACTGCAATCGTCGATGTCTTTGGTTGCCTTGGCCACCGTTGAATTCGCAAGGACCTGGGAAGGCCGTCCACTCCTCCTTTTCCACTGAAGAGCGTTGGAGCACCGTCGCCATCATTGTCCAGGGGACCTTCGCGCCAAAAGCTCGTCGTCGGCCATCTCCGTTCGCGCTTGTCGTTGTTTTTGTGTCGGTAAGCTTCGCCTCGGTCCCCTCTTTGTTCCAGTGCCCTCAGTTCCCGCCACCACGCCACCATTCACCGTCGCCGCAGCAGTCCATAATCATCGTTCATCGTGGCTACGTGGACGCCGCATCAGCACCACATCGCTGCCACCTCAGCGCCATGTCATCCTCTGTACCCACACGGCTGTTGACGTGTATCCATCCTAACCAGCTAGAATCAATCTCGTTCGTTGGATCTTGGTCTATTCTGGTTAGCTTAATCTTGGCCGTCCATCCATCTCTATAGATCGGATTGGTTTAATCTAAGCCATCCGTCCTTATCTAGTTAAATCCTAGCCGTCCAATCTCTGTGAACCCGTGGTCCATCTCGGTGAACCTGGTCTACGGTGGACCGATACAGGGCTAACGTCATAATCTCTCTTTTCCTTTAGAAAAATAAATCAATATGACGCCAATAAATCTTTTAGCTGTTTTTATAGGTTTTAAATGATTACAACTTCAAAAATTCATAACTAATTCATACAAACTCGAATGAGGTCGTTCAAGTCCAATAATTCATCTAAAATCAAGCTCTACCAATTTATGAACTTTAATTGTACTATTTATTTGGTTTTTATTAGTATTTTTCTGCATATGTGTTCTCGAATTGGTTTTGCGTCGTTTCGAAGGATCGTTCGTTCGTTGGAGAAATTCTTGAAGATGAATTGAAGACTAATTATTGCAAGGCAAGTCACACAGATCCCAAACACAATTCCTTTGATCATGTTGATCCTATTTTTTAAATTATCGTTTATTTCAAATGTGCATTTATTTTTGAATGTCATTAGGTGGTATGAACCTATTCCTTTGTTATAGCCAAATTTGCATTGAATCCCTTAATCCTTGATACCTTGAGTTATAATTTGACTAGTTAAACTTTATATAATGGTTTAACTTGATATTAGGAATAATTGCTTAGCATGCTTACAAACTTTAGTGTCGTTTCATGTGAAATATTTAATGATTCACTTATATCATATTGATGGATAATTAATGGTAGCTCATTATGGACAATCAGGATTGGTTAATTAATTAATTATTTGCCAACTAAAACTTGATTAATGGTGGATTGTGAGCACATGGTTTGATGTTTTTTTGATGGGTGTGCTCATGACAATTAAGGACTGGTTCGCGAGCTACTATTATGAAGCATTAATTGTACTAACCACAAGCTAGAATGGGCAACGGCTGGATCTATAGTGTAACATGTTTAGCAGGAGACACCATGATGGTATTTTTTATCTTGGCAGACAACTAAGCCTACAAGTGGCAACCAACTAAGTCCACAGTTTTGGGCACTAAGTAGTCTCCCCATTAGGTAACTGGCCATTTCCTGCCGGAGACAGATGCTTAGTGGGTGTCATTCTATTGGGCGTATTATGTAAAGGGTCCTGTCATAATTCCTTTCCGAGGTACAATGGAGGTATTGAGGTGAATGGCAACATGTTATGATTTGTGTCATGTGGATAAATTTGTACACCTCTGATCAGAGTAAAACTATTCGAATAGGCGTATCCGCGGTTATGGGTGGGCCTAGCAATGTTTTTGATGATTAGTCTCACACTACTCATAAATGAGGATAAATTGGTGATGATAACTTGTTAGCTCCTGTAATTGTTGATGAGAAATTTCTCTTATGCGCTGGCCTGAGAGATCTGCTTAACTCTAGTGCAGGTCCTTCTCGGCTATCTATGCTGTACAAGGCGTGCCAGTTGGTTTGATCTGTTAACCAACAAGAAAAATAGAGATATATGCGTTAAGTCAGATCCTACTGGATCGGCTGCAGGAGTCAATTTACATATATTTGCTATTCCAAAGTGTATTTAAACCAAGTGACTAGAATAGATCGGCCGTTGTCGAGACAGTATTAGTCACTTAATCCAAATACGCAACAGAATAATAAATATATGCTTTAACGACCTTAACCGATGTCATAAGTCCAACCGTGAATCGGCTAACACTCCGATTTATCTTATGAAAAGATATTGATCTGATCTAAATGCGCTAAACCTAGATCAGTCGGCTATCGACCGTAGCTGACAAACTGATTTTGGCTTAGGGCATTTAACTAGAGCAAGATCTTAACATAAGAGACGATTTTAATAATCCTGATAAAGAATATATCAAAAGAACATTAAAACAGATAAGGCCGGTTGAAACCCTAGCACTGTCTCTAAGCAAAATATATCTAACCGAACAAATCATAAAAGCTCTAAAAATGACTTAATTGTTCAACACTGATGCAGCATTAAATATAAAAAGAACAGTCTGATCTATTGTAGCTGATGTAAATACCTTGAGACGGTGAATATCGCATATAATCTAGGTCAACCTTCAGACCTAGCTCTATCGGCTTCCAATTCCTTACAGAAGTGAGCCGACGACGAGACAGATCATCGTCTAGATTATATGCAACATATGATAACTAGCGCAGCATAAATCATCGAATTTAGAGTGTCATAACGATGGAAGAACTAAATTTGACGAGATACACCACTAATGACAAACATTTACCTGAACTTGGGGATCGAAACGATGCAGCCCAAAGCCGGATCAATTATTCGTCTAAAGAAAAAAGGAGGCGATGCGCCGAAGGTTGAATTGATTGTGAGAATGTTTGTTTATAGGGGCCTCGGGTCCTATTTATACCCAAGATCAACAAAGACCGCGCTAAACACGGCTGTAACTAACTGCCATATCTATACGGCAAAAGCACAGAAAGCAATCCTTTGCCGCCTTTACAATAGGGTTATCTCTAAACAAATCTCTAATTTACATACAGTTGCCGTTGCAGGGCTCTATCCCTAAATGGCAATATCTCTTAATGCGCAATTTGGAAACCGAATCTTCTATTTTATCTCCAAATATCTGCACCAGAAACGGCTTCAATCTTCTCCGAACCTGGAATCGGCTATCGGCTGTTCTCGTCCGATTCAACCTTAGCCGACTGGCTTCGTAGCCGATCGCATCTCAGCCGACCCGGCCTCTGTTTCTCCATCAAACCAACCGATCCGATTCTGCTTCAACTTCAACCAGGACTTAGGGATTTGGTTACCAAATTTAGCTGTTAACAGTAATGGAGTTTAAATCTGTGCAACTAAGATTGGTTATTCAGAGTTGGTTGGGCCTGTGTAGCATTGAGATGTTGTTCAGTGTTGATTAATATTGATGACTAATTACTCTATTGTTTTAGAAATTCTTAAATATTTGCTAAATGTTATCTTTGCAAATGAAACCCTATTATTGCATCCTTTGTACCCCTGTGCACTTGCATATTTGCTGTGTGGCTTGTTGAGTATTCCATGTAGTCACCTTAAAATAACCAATCAACCTCAATTGAAGAACGATTTCGAAGAAGAAGACCTTTTGGCTTAGATCCCAGTTGAGCTGCCTGTGTGTTAACACTGAAATTTGGTAATTGTGTTTTAAGTTCGTAAGGGCAAAGCGAAATCGGATCGGCTGAAGACAGGAATCGCATCGGCTAAAAAGGGATCGGCTGCAGGGTTAGTCGGCTGAGGATGGATCGAATGGGAGTAGACGTAGCCGATTCTGAGTCTAGAAGAGATGAAGCCATGTCAAGTGCAGGGACTTAGAGATAAATGAAAGATTCGGTTGTTAGCTGCGCGCTAAAAGATATTGCCACTTATAGATAGAGTCCTATAACGGCAATTGTATCTGTAATCTGGAGATTTGTTAGATTGTTAGTTGTAACATGGCATAGGTCCCGCCAGGGATAATATGGTGTTTTAAACAGTAGTTTAGATAGAGTCCAGGGTTGTTACAAGTATTTGTATTTTGGGTATAAATAGGACCCGAAGCCCTCTGTAAATGAATAATTCAATCAATCCAATCTTTGGCGCATCGCCAACCTTTTTGACGAACACTCTTTTTGGCTTTGGACTGCATCGTCTCGATCCCCAGGTTCAGGTAAAGGTTTGTCATTAGTGGTATGATTATCTGTTTCTAATGCTTCCATCGCAATGATACATTAGAATTGGTAATTTTACTGCGTCATATATCATATAACGCATATGAATTAGATCAATGTTTAGATCTATCTCGTTATTGACTCGTTTCGTCAAGAGCATGTGGTCAATAGGGCTAGATCTAAAGATTGGCTGGTTCATATGTGGTATCGGCTATAACAGATCGGATGTTTCTTTTGATACTTAACGCTGCATCGAATTCGAACTATTGAGTCGTCTTTAGAACCATCAGTGATCTGTTCTCGAGATTTATATTATCTAGAGATAACGTCGGGGTTTCACGCCTTATTTGCCGTAATGGTTTCTTTTAACATGATTGTTACTAGATTTGTATTAGGGTTGCCTCTTATGTTAAGATCGTGTTCCTGTCGGATGTTGCTTAGTGAAATCGGTTCCTCTCGGGCAGCCGATGATCGATTTCTGAGTTGTACGTTTGATTCAGGAATATTATCTTTACATAAGATTCATCGGAGTACTAGCCGATTCTTTGTTAGCTTTCCAGTATCGGCTAGGTTATCGATCTGTATATTTATTATTCTTCCCTATATTTGGATCGAGTGGTCGATGCTGTCTCGGTGTAGCCGATCCATTCCAGTCGCTTGGCCCAAATATGGCCCAGAATAGCATATATACATCCATGGATTTCCTCAGCCGATCCCGTGGGGATCTAACCTAACACTTAACGTACATTACCTTGTTTTTCTTGTTGGTTAGCAGAACAAATCAACTGGCACGCCCTGCACGTTGTAGGTAGCTGAGAAGGACCTGCACTGGAGTCAAGCAGATCTCCCAGGCCAGCGAGTAAGAGAGATTTCTCGTCAACACGCTTCTTGGCACGCCCGGTGGGAATGTCTTTGTCGGCCCGACTCGGACGAATAGACTCTGCCGGCAAGATGGTCGATTCCAAGATCCCTGGCATCACGCAGGACAATGTCGTCCCTGTAAAGATGGAACAGCTATCGGCTGAATAGCAGGCCGAATATAAGAAGATGGTGGAAGAACTCCAGAATAATTACCTGCAATCTTTCACTCAAACAAGGTCTGGAGCGTGCACCAAAAGTACAAGTTCAGCCTGAACGATACCAAAGCACCTCCATCAAGCGATGCAAAAGGTAAACGAAGGTGGAAGAGCCGGCCCAAGTGCAAGATGATTCGGCCGTATACTCTTTACAAGATCGGATCGACTCGGCTGTTCATCACGCACTGGTCAACCAAAGTAGCATCTTGGTCAATACCCTCAATAATATGATCTCTCACGTGGTTGACGCCAAGGTAGCCGAGCAGCTACAACGGGGCCCCACATATTTCGCGGATGGCCAATTTCCTGGTTACAGGACACTAGTCACCCAGGATCGGCCGCTTCCACTGATAGCACAACCAAACCCGCCAGGAGGAATCAACCACCTGAGTCCAGGCGAAACGGCTATAAGACCAGCGGTCACTATACTAAATCGACAACAACCGTTGCCTCAAGGTCAACTCAACAACATATTCAATAACAATCGGCAGCCAGAGCCGATTGATCTAGGCAGGCGGCATAATGCCGGTGGTCGACAGTTGTTCCCAGACCCACCAACGCCAAAACAGGAGCCTCAGCCGCCTCCCGCTGATCATCGCTACCGGTACCAAGGGAGCCGTCAAGACCACCATTATAGGCCTCAGACGCCACCACAGCTGTATCGGCAAGCACCCATGCCGTATGACCCATACGAGCCGATATAGCAAGATAACCGAGCCTGGGCCGATCTAATTGCAGACGTCATGCGCGATCAGTTCGGCCTCAAACCAAAAGATTCGGGAATATGTATCGGTACCCTATCCGAACACTTCGAAAGGATCCCGCTTCCCAACCGATACAAGATCCCGACTTCTCGAAATTCTCGGGCAAGACAACGTTTCTACCTATGAGCACGTCAGCCGATTCTTGGCGCAGTGCGGAGAAGCATCGGCTACGGACCCCTTGAGAGTTCGGTTATTCCCCTTTCTCTTTCAGGATCGGCCTTCACCTGGTTCTCCTCGTTGCCTTACAACTCAATCCAGAGTTGGGCCAATCTTGAGAAATAGTTCCACAGCTATTTTTATTCCGGCAACCATGAAATGAAGTTGTCGGACCTCACTAACGTCAGGCAGAAACACAATGAATCGGTCCAAGACTACATTCAATGCTTCGAGAGATGAGAAACCGATGTTATAGCCTGGTGCTATCAGACGCTTAGCTGGCCGATTTAGCCTTCCATGGTTTGATCGCGCCGATCAGGAACGATTCTCTGCGCAGGACTTCGATAGCCTAGCTCACTTGGCGCAGAAAGTGACGGCCCACGAACAGCGTTTCCAAGACACCAGGAAGGCCGGCAAGAACATAACCCAGGTCATCGTCAATTCAGATTACAGGTCCGACGACGATGAAACAGAAGTGGCGGCAGCCGAATGGGCAAAGAACAAAAAAGCCATCGTTTCCCAATGGCTGCTGAAGACGGCTAAGGAAGAAAAATACGATTTTGATATCACTAAGGCTGACAAGATTTTCGATTTACTGCTCAAAGAAAAATAGATTCAGTTACCCGAAAATCATGTGATCCCGTCGGCCGAAGAGCTGAAAAAGAAGAAGTACTGCAAGTGGCACAACTCCACATCTCACGCCACAAATGACTGCAAAGTCTTCAGACAGCAAATCCAGTCGGCCATCGAAGTCGGAAAGTTAAAGTTCGTCGACTCAAATCGGTCCATGAAAGTAGACGGCAATCCCTTCCCGGTCAACACAGTCCACGCCGGCCCCGGGCGAGCTGATCAACAGAACAGAATGGCGCATGGCTTAGCCAACACATCGATCGGGGCCAAAGCAGAAAACGACCAGACTGGACCCCACGCCATGCAAATTAATATGGTACGCCCAGTCGTAAGATCGGTTGGCCGACAGCCGACCTATGAACGAAGCCGACACCGTAATCAATACCGGTCTCAGCATGAAGAAATTTATGATGAAGCACCTCGTCGGCACGAACCGAGTACTCAGAGCCAACGATACAGGATAAACCTTGACAATGCCGATCCACATTGGCATTGCGATTTTTTCAGGTACTGCTGGGAATCCGGCATGAGGCTACCAACATTGGAAGATTGCCCAGCATGTAACAATCGCCGCGAAGATGATGAACGCGGAAGCTTGTCGTATGCGAGTCCAGTTCGGCTCATTCCCAGAGCCGTCTAGCTAAACCAAAGACGGCGACCTATCCATGATCGGCTCGGTCCGATCCATCAGGACTTCTTTATGAAGAATTCAATGGCTCAAGCGCGAAGGAAGAGAAGACGAGGTGCATCAAATGACCTACGAGCAGCGCCGTTGGCTGGGCAAAATCAAGAGGTGATGGGTACCCAAGCGGAAAACCGCTGTAACTAACGAGGAACAAACCGAAGAGAGTCCAACCGATCAAGCTAGAAGGGCAGCCAAGGGAAAGGGCAAAGTTTCCACATCAATTAACATGGTCTTCGTGTTACCGACCGAGTTCGGCGCCCCGAAGCCGATGCGGGTACCATCGAAGATGACCCGCAAAGCCGGCAATCTCGCCGACCAAGCCATCTTTGACAAGCCTGAAGGAACCAAAATCGACACCTGAAACCGTTATACGTTAAAGGATTCGTTAACGGCAAGCTGATCTCCAAAATGCTAGTCGATGGGGGAGCTGCAGTCAACCTCATACCCTACGCAACTTTCAGAAAACTCAGAAAAGGGGCTGAAGACTTGATAAAAACCAACATGGTGCTCAAGGACTTCGGTGGCAACCCATCGGAGACCAAAGGCGTTCTCAACGTCGAACCGACTATCGGCAACAAAACTGTGCCCACAACGTTCTTTGTCATCGACGGGAAGGGGTCTTACGGGCTCTTGCGAAAGGGACCGGATCCACGTCAACTGCTGCATCCCTTCCACAATGCACCAGAGCCTGATCCAATGGGACAGCGATAAGATCGAGATCGTTCCAGCTGACAGGTCAGTCAGCGTTGTTAGTGCCAATTTGCCACTCTGGGAAATCGAAGGCATCGATTGTTTATCTGGGAAAATCTGGCAAGCCGATTTTCTAAATGTGTTCAATTCAACAATACAGCCCATCGGAAACGACGAGCCGCAGCTGCTGCTTTGAACAAGACATGGTGGAGGGCTCAAGCATTCTCGGCGTAGCCACCGCGGACGAAGACGATGGCAAGTTAGGACAAGGCTTCACATCGGCCGACGAATTAGAAGAAATCGACATTGACTCTGGTGATAAGCCGAGGCCAACATACATTAGCAAAAATTTATCTCCTCATTGTAGATCCCAACTTATTGAATTATTAAAAGAATATAAAGATTGTTTTGCTTGGGAGTACTTTGAGATGCCCGGTCTCAGTCGATCGATAGAGGTCCATCAGCTGCCGATCAAGGCAGGATATCAGCCGTTCAAACAGCCTCCCAGGAGGTTTAAGGCTGATATGTACGATGCAATTAAAGCTGAAATCACTCGGCTATACGACGCAGGATTCATTCGGCCTTGCCGATACGCCGAATGGGTCTCGAATATCGTCTCGGTATTGAAGAAAAATGGTAAGCTTCGGGTGTGCATCGACTTAAGAGACCTGAACAAGGCGACCCCGAAGGACGAATATCCAATGCCAATAGCCGATCGCTTGTCGACGCTGCCTCGAGCCATAGGATTATCGGTTTCATGGACGGCAACGCGGGTATAACCAGATATTCATGGCCGAAGAGGATATCCACAAGACACTTTTCGATGCCCGGTGCAATCAGCCTCTACGAGTGGGTGGTAATGACGTTCGGCTTAAAGAACGCTGGGGCAACATATCAAAGGGCAATGAATTACATCTTTCATGATATGATCGGCTCACTAGTAGAGATATACATCGACGACGTCGTTGTCAAGTCAAGAGAGATAGAAGGCCACATTGCCGATCTAAGACAAGTCTTGGAACGGACGAGGAAGTACGGTTTGAAGATGAATCCGCTTAAATGTGCGTTCGGCGTGTCGGCGGGCAATTCTTGGGGTTCCTCGTCCATGAAAGAGGGATTGAAGTCACGCCAAGGAGCATCAATGCTATTAAGACAATTCAACCCCGAAAGACAAAAGCTCCAGTCATTGATCGAAAGATAAACTTCATCAGGCGGTTCATAGCTAATCTCTCAGAAAAAATGGAGCCGTTCACACCTTTGCTTCGCCTTGAAGCCGATCAGGCCTTCACGTGGGGGGTAGAGCAACAGAAAGCGTTAGACAACATAAAAGATTATCTAAGCTATCCTCCAGTTCTGATGCCTCCACAAAAGGGAATATCGTTCAAGTTGTACTCGGCCGACGACAAGTCAATCGGCTCCGTCCTAATCCAAGAGGTCGACGGCAAAGAGAAAGCCATTTTCTATCTCACCGGCAGACGATAGACGCAGAGACAAGGTATTCACCTGTCGAGAAGTTATGCCTATGCCTCTATTTCTCATGTACGAAGTTAAGGCACTATCTGTTGTCCAATGAGTGCACGGTAACTTGCAAAGCCGATGTAGTCAAGTACATGCTGTCGGCTCCAGTGCTCAAAGGAAGTATTGGAAAGTAGATCTTCGCGCTAACAGAGTTCGACCTAAGGTATCATGCACCAAGGGCAGTAAAGGGATAAGCCATAGCCGATTTCATTGTGGAACACAGAAACAATTCGATCGGCTCAGTGGAAATTAGGCCTTGGACCTTGACTTTCGATGGCTCGGTATGCACCAACGGCTGCGGCATCGGCTTAGTCCTTATCTCGCCCAGAGGGGCAAGCTTCGAGTTTGCTTTTGCCATTGACCCCCACGCTACGAATAACCAAGCCGAGTATGAAGCCGTCCTCAAAGGGTTAACTCTGCTCAAGGAGGTCGAAGCTGACGTAGTCGAGATAATGGGAGATTCGTTGCTCATCATCAGCCAATTATCAGGATAATATGAGTGCAAAAACAACGCGCTGATGGTCTACTACCGGCAATGCCGGGAGTTAATGGATGGTTTCCGGCTAGTCACTTTGAAGCATATTCCTAGGGAGCAGAATACGGAGGCCAATGATTTGGCTCAAGGGGCATCAGGATATCGGCCGATGCTGAGAGACGTAGACGTAGGTGTGGCCACCATCACAGCCGATGATTGGAGGTTTGACGTCTACAACTATCTCAAAAACCCCTCTCAGTCGGCCACAAGGAAACTATGATACAAGGCGCTACGGTATGTGTTACTTGATGAAGACCTATACTATCGGACGATCGACGGCGTATTACTCATGTGTTTGGGGGCCGATCAAGCTACAGTGGCCATTGGGGAGGTACACGAAGGAGTCTGTGGCACGCATCAATCAGCCCACAAAATGAAATGGCTACTCCGCGGAGCCGGGTACTTCTAGCCGACAATGCTGGAGGATTGTTTCAAATACTACAAAGGGTGCCAGGACTGCCAAAAGTTCGGCACGATACAACGAGCACCGGCGTCGACCATGAACCCAATCATCAAGCCGTGGCCCTTTAGAGGATGGGGCATTGATATGATCGGCCAGATCAATCCACCTTCAAGCAAAGGGCACAAATTTATCCTGGTGGTCACAGACTATTTCACAAAATGGGTGGAGGCAATCCCTCTCAAAAAAGTGGATTCTAGGGACGCAATCGAGTTCGTCAAAGAACACATCATCTACCGATTTGGAGTTCCGCAAACAATAACGACCGACCGGGGTCTATCTTTGTGTCGACGAGTTCGTCCAGGTTGCCGACGGCATGGGAATCAAGCTACTTAACTCTTCGCCGTATTACGCGCAAGCCAACGGGCAGGCCGAAGCATCAAACAAAAGCTTGATCAAGCTAATTAAAAGAAAGATCTCTGAGCATCCTAAGCAATGGTACACCCGATTGGCCGAATCATTATGGGCGTATTGGATGGCATGCCACGGATCAATCCAAGTCCCCGTACAAACTGGTCTACGGACACGAGGCGGTGCTGCCATGGGAAAGTGTCGTCGGCTCAAGGCGCATTCAGCTACGGGACCAACTCACGGTAGACGATTATTATCGTCTCATGGTAGACGAGTCGGAGGATCTCGTTTTGTCCAGGATGAGAGCTTTAGAAAAAGTAACAAAAGATAAAGAACGACTAGCCAGACATTACAATAAAAAGGTTGTACCTAAATCGTTTGAGGAAGGCGAACTCGTTTGGAAACTTATACTGTCGATCGGGTCTAGAGACAGCAAATTCGGCAAATGGTCACCAAATTGGGAGGGACCTTTCAAGATCCACAAGTGCGTCTCTAAAGGAGCTTACATGCTAAAAGGATTGGATGGAGAAATATTCGGAAGGACCCTTAATGGAAAATATCTAAAGAAATATTACCCGAGCGTGTGGATCAATTCGTGAGTCGGCTATTGTCACTTCAGTCGATCCACGACAGCCGATGTCTTATAAGGCATCGCCTTTAGGCACTTGCATACATCACCTTTGCAAAGCGCTCCACGATCAGCTCATGATTGCCCAACAGGGAAGACCAGAATGTAAGAGCGACTCGAATTCACAAATTTTGTCGACATCAAAGCTATCAACAAAACTTGGGGGCATACACATACGTAAGTCAACCAAAAAAGCAGGCCGATTGCAATACAGAAATCAGACTAGAAGTCGCAAAAATTAGGAATATTAAAACGAGCTTTATTCGGAATCGACGCGAAGCCACCTTCGATTACATGTTCGCTAGGTAATCCCTAATGGCCGCGGGGCTCGTTCAATAGGCTCCGCGTCTCCATCTCTAGAGCATCCAAGATCGATACTCCAGTAGAGTGACCCTCACGTCGGTGGTCGTGGTCGATAGCTCGTTGGCAAGTTGGGCTTGCCTCCCTTCCAGCCGGTCAAGGCGCGCGAGCGTCAAAAGCGCCATGGGGGCAGCAGCCGGGATGCCGCCAAGGTGGATGGGAGGCCGGCCGGGTGACGAGCCTCCAACTCCCTGAAGCGTTTCGGGTTGGCCCTCACTCGGCGGTCTTGGCGATCGACGGTTCGTCGGTGTCTCCATGATCTCCAGGATCACCCTAAGTGGATGAGGCGGCTGCGAGAAAATCCGTTCCTGAGCACTTGAGGGGAGAAAATGGCACGAATAGATGAGTTGGGAAATCACCTGGTTCAGCGACGAGCTCGAAGAAGCCATGGGAAGCTTTGCCGAAGATTTGGAAGATCGGGCGTTGTACTCCTAAAGGTTGTCTTCTTCGGCCATGAGTTATTCAGGAAGGGTCGGAGGAGCCCCATTTATAGAAAGAAAAGATGCAGTTTTAGGATGTGAAAGGTCGCTACCGACGCGAGATTCGAAGCGAGGGTCGAAGAGGTCATCATTAAAGGCGTCGGGAATCGTTGAATGGCTGGCGACTGCGCAAGATTGGATACCAATCGTCCGGGACTCATGGGTTCTTGAGGCAGGTTCGGATGAGTCGGACTACGAAACCAGATCGACAGCATACTCGGGTATTACTGGCCGATAGTCAGCGGCACGGGTGGACGGAGGATAACACTAAAGGTCGCGGCGTCGTCTTGGGGTCGGGGCCAATTTCGAATCAAACAAATCAAGGCTCCGCACGCAGCCGAGGGACAGTCTTACCTACGAATCCAGCCGATTATATCTACGAGCGCAACGGCATAAGGTCAATGAATTATAACATGCAAGTCAAAGCCGGGTATTAAGCGTGAGTAATATGGGTTATGCAATCGCATTACAGGAACACAAGTACGGTACAGAAATGCGAGCTGACCTCGCAAGATCGGACAGTTTACAGTCTTATTTTTTCAGGAAATCGGCTATGGCTGACAACGCCGTCCACCTAATCTGATCGATTTTGCCAATTACCCTAAGGTCGTCGGCCTCGGACCCCGCCACCGATCAGGTGCTCCGCACCAAGTCGCGCAGATGCGCCACAGCCGCCCTGATGCCTTGGCGCTCGGCTTCAACCTTGGCCGGCAGACCAGCCATGTACTCCTCCTGGACATCGATTTCGTTCGTAACTTGAACAAGATCGGCCACCAATTAATCCCAACGGCGCGAGTTGCTCAAGCTTGGCCACCGGCTCTGTCTTCAGGCGGTCAAAGGCGGCTTTCCGGTTCTCAATGGTTTCTTTTTTCGACTGGATGGTAGCCGACCGCACTTGACTCTCACGGTGATCAATTATTCGCCGCCGAGCTCGTTCATACTTGAACCGATAGGCTTCCATGAAAGTCGCCGCACGATGGCTTCGGCTCGGCGTCCGCGCTGGTCTTGGATGTCTACGAATTGCGCGCGTATTGAGCGCGTCGACCACGGCGCGTCCAACGAAGCTTTCAGCCGATTGCCGATATCGGCTAAAGTGGTCCTCAGCCCTCGGGCCGACGCTGCAAGCGCTTCCTCGCCGGTATCACCGGGCTCCTCGACCAGACGGATCAAAGTTAAGAAGGTCGGCTATGTTCTGCAGCAAAAGGAGAAAAGATCAGGGGCATGCTAGGCCGACAAAACCGATAGTCGAAATCAGTTGGCTTACCGTCGGTGTCATTGTCAGGGCTGTTGGTTCGGCTGAATCGTTGCACATGGCCGTCGACCCTCTTTGTCGGCGTTGTCGCCACTGTCTCCAATAGGCGTAGTACGTTCGTCAGACGCCTGGGGGGCAGCCGATGGAGACCGCGTGAACTGCAGAAGAAAGGATTAACGGACGAGCCGGTCGATTACCATAGACAAAGTGACGAAGATGATTACCGATGGCGCGGGCGAGGAGTGCGATCGGCCAATCTCTTGACACGCAAGCAAGACGATCGATGCAAGCGATCATCGTGAAACCAAGACCAATGAAGTAAAAGCTTACCGGTGGACGTCTTGTCGGCGGGCTTAGGGCTGGCGGAACGTCGGTTGGGGCATTGACCGACTCGGGACTCGAGATCCGGGTTCGGCCGCCACACGACGGCCGTTGGTGCTTCCTCGTTGGCGCAGCGTCGAGGAATTGCTCGATGGCTGGATCCGAGGGGGAGGCCGTTGGCCGACGCGACGATTTTGTCTTTTTCACCTTCTTGGGGCGGGCGCGGTGACGAACGCGGTAGTGGTGCCACCTTTCTCTTCTGCGCGATCGGCTGACGCACCTGCCCTCGTAGCAGTGATGTTAGTTTGGGCGTCCCCCAGCCGATGGCCGACGGAGCAAGGCCGCCCACATCCAGAACACCTGGGTTGTATTCGATGGAGGCGTCCGGAGTCACTTACGTCGGCCGCTCCGTTTCGTCTCTGCAAAATTGAAAGATGAATGTTAATCGGCTAGGCACCGATGAATGAATTGTAAGAAGAAAATTGTTAGTCTGAAGCAGAAATATACCAAGGGGATCTCGTCGGGCAGAAGCAGGTCGAGACGGCCGTTGGTGGAAAATGTGGCGTTTAAGTTCAGACCACCATCGGTCGTAAGCGGCGCTTCTCCTCGTCGACAGTGTTATCACGCGGCGTCACCGAGGAGGACCAGCTATGTTCAGAACCGATTCATCATCAAGTCTTGGCCGACCGCCCCTCGGTTTTGATCTTGTCGGCATAGAAAAAGCCGATGGGCAATTGCCCAAGACCAAACTGCCTCGCCACCGATATCGGGTAATAGAATTCATAGTTCCGGGCCACCGATCGACCTTGGTGAACCCCAGTCGGCAGGATGCAGGGGAATAGAGAGGCGGCGAACAACTCTTTGCACCTTGGGTTATCGGTTGAGTTGAGGCCATCCCAATTAAAATCAGTCGGCAATTCAAACGATCCCCGGTCTGGATAGAAATACCAAGTACGGTTGTCGCGGGACAGCCCATCGTAAAAGGCTATGAACCATTCGGCCAATAGCCCGGCCGATTGCTTTGAGCCTTCATGGGCGGCGGCTGCTTCTCCGTAGTTCATGCATCGCCTGGTGTCAATCTGGCTACCTTCATCATCTTCAATCGGCTCTAGCCGAGGGAATCCGGCGTCTGTCAGACGGGGCCTACCAGCTACATTCTTGGTGGCTAACACCAGCCAGATTTGGAGGAACCACCAGGGGCCACCAGTGTTGACTGGGGCGTTGGCGGCTATTTTCGCGGCAGCTTGGTGTAGCATTTGATATGAGTAGTCGAGGAGGTATTTTCCCAGTGCAAATTCTTTCCCGTCGGCCAAGATTTCGGCCATGATTTGCCAGTTAGTGGTCGGCCCACAGCTTGATCCGCAGAAGACAAACTTTTCTAGCCACATCATCAGGAAGGCGGTGTATTCCCGGTGGCCGACTGTCCCTTCCTTCATGTTTTGGGTGATGAAGCCGCTCCATCCGTCGATATCTTTGGTTTTAAACTGATGTTGGCCTTTTCGATTCAAGATTCTGGGGTCGGTCGATGATTCAATGTCCATCCGGTTGTCATATATACATCGGCTAGTGTGATGGTCATCGGCCCTTCGAAAGATGAAGGCGTTGAAGCTATCGTTCCAGAGTAGGTCGCAGCCGATAGAAGCGGCTCGTCTTTCTCCATGCCGGCGATGGACAATTCCGGGCATTGGGCAAGTTTTTCTCTTCCCACTTGGGCATACTTGGCTGACCAGTATCCTTTTATACCATTCAGTCCAGGCTGCATCGGTGGATGGCCACGCTTTGAATGTTCCGGTCCAATGGGAGAGAGATGGTTTGGCGGTGTTAAAAGGGATGCGGTTGGTTTCGGCTATGATGATATCAGTTGGGTCTGTGTTGCCGATAGGTCCGAGGAAATACTTCTCCACTTGTGTTGAATTGGGGATGAGTACTTGATAAGACAGTGCTACGGTTCGAAGAAGGAAAAAAAGTACTAGTCAAGAATGATTGTGTTTTATGGTTCGGGAATAGTAAAAGTACTAATTGATAAGAGTATGGAACAAAATGCTACTGAAAAATCATCGAACGAATCATTGATATGAGAATGTTTGAAAAGCAGATTTGAGAAGCAAAATCGTGGATCGAAAGAAAGTACCTGGGGAAACTCGGTTGTAGCAGCGGCTGAAGCGGTTGCGATGGCGGCAGCAGACGGTGCGTGGTTGTGGCCGGCATGACGGTGGTGGCCGGCGAGTTGGAGGTACTTGATGCAGCGGCGGAGGCCATCGGGAAGCTCGGGGGCGAGGATGAGTTTGAAGAATGTGAGGAAGGTTGTCGAGCGCCGATGGAGTCGCTGGAGGAGAGAGAGAAAGGGCAGGAGGCTTGTTCGTGAAGAAGGCCGAGTACACGTTGGAGGTGTAGGTGGTTCGGCCGAGAGAGGTGGATATTTAAAGAGCACTTGGGGAGAAGCCGAGGCGGTTTAGGTCAAGAAGGAGGCAAGAGTTTGAATAGGCAAGCAAATCCGCAACACTTCGTATTAAGGACTTGGGGGGCATGTGTTAACACTGAAATTTGGTAATTGTGTTTCAAGTTCGTAAGGGCAAAGCAAAATTGGATCGACTGAAGACAGGAATCGCATCGGCTAAAAGGGATCGGGCGCAGGGTTAGTCGGCGAGGATGGATCGAATGGGAGTAGACGATAGCCGATTCGAGTCTAGAAGAGATGAAGCCATGTCTAGTGCGGGGGACTTGGAGATAAATGAAAGATTCAGTTGTTAGCTACGCGTTAAAAGATATTGCCACTTATGGATATAGTCCTATAACGACAATTGTATCTGTAATCTGGAGATTTGTTAGATTGTTAGTTGTAACACGGCATAGGTCCCGCCAGGGATAATATGGTGTTTTAAACAGTAGTTTAGATAGAGTCCAGGGTTGTTACAAGTATTTGTATTTTGGGTATAAATAGGACCTGAAGCCCTCTGTAAATGAATAATTCAATCAATCCAATCTTTGGCGCATCGCCAACCTTTTTCTTTAGACGAACACTCTGTTTGGCTTTGGGCTGCATCGTCTCGATCCTCAGGTTCAGGTAAAGGTTTGTCATTAGTGGTATGATTATCTGTTTCTAATGCTTCCATCGCAATGATACATTAGAATTGGTAATTTTACTGCGTCATATATCATATAACGCATATGAATTAGATCAATGTTTAGATCTATCTCGTTATTGACTCGTTTCGTCAAGAGCATGTGGTCAATAGGGCTAGATCTAAAGGTTGGCTGGTTCATATGTGGTATCCACCATCTCGAGGAGTGTAAGTCGGCTATAACAGATCGGATGTTTCTTTTGATACTTAACGCTGCATCAAATTCAAACTATTGAGTTGTCTTTAGAACCATCAGTGATCTGTTCGTCTGAGATTTATATTATCTAGAGATAGCGTCGGGGTTTCAGCCGGCCTTATTTGCCCTAATGGTTTCTTTTAACATGATTGTTACTAGATTTGTATTAGGGTTACCTCTTATGTTAAGATCGTGTTCCTGTCGGATGTTGCTTAGTGAAATCGGTTCCTCTCGGGCAGCCGATGATCGATTTCTGAGTTGTACGTTTGATTCAGGAATATTATCTTTACGTAAGATTCATCGGAGTACTAGCCGATTCTCTGTTAGCTTTTCAGTATCGGCTAGGTTATCGATCTGTATATTTATTATTCTTCCCTATATTTGGATTGAGTGGCCGATGTTGTCTCAGTGTAGCCGATCCATTCCAGTCGCTTGGCCCAAATATGGCCCAGAATAGCATATATACATCCATGGATTTCCTCAGCCGATCCCGTGGGGATCTAACCTAACGCTTAACGTATATTATCTTGTTTTCTTGTTGGTTAGCAGAACAAATCAACTGGCACGCCCTGCACGTTGTAGGCAGCCGAGAAGGACCTGCACTGGAGTCAAACAGATCTCCCAGGCCAGCGCGTGAGAGAGATTTCTCATCAACACTGTGGGAGTGGAGTTGAAGCTTCGCTAGATTTTTCTTTTTCGTTGCAGTTTTTTTCATGGTGAGGACTAAGTGCCTCTTTTGTAAATATTTATTGCATTAGTTTATTTGATAAATCTGTTTACTAAATTGTCAATTTGTGTACCTCGGCTGATTCCTAGACGAGGATTGTATGCACAAATTAGTTCGGAAATTACTAGTGAATTTCTGGGCATGACAGGCACTAGCTATATTGGACTCATCTAGGTCTTTAATTGGAAAAGTTTAGTAGTTCTAATTCATGAAAATCATTTTCAACATTTTAGATGCAAAATTTGAAATTCAAATTTTTGGGTACAATACAATATGGCAATTTCTAATGATAGCCAAATTTGCAACATGTCGAATGGCTCCAGTTCATCATTGAGTAAAATTATTTATTCACAATAATTTTAAAATACAACTAATCAAATTTCATGAAAATGGATTGAAACATATATAGAGACAAGCAAATTATATGTAAATTTGTAAATATGTTATTTTCGTGCTCTCAAAACTATATCGTAAATGTGTTGCATCATTCACTTTCACTAAACATCCGGAAAACTATATCTATACTAGCAAGAGGTGTTGTGGTAGGGTTGGTAGGAAGAATAAGGCATCCACTGCGACCTTTGTAGCGAGGATTGACGTGGATTCTTTCTCTTCCTACCAGGCCTACAACATGCCTAAATAGGTGCGAATGATGGTTGAAAGGTGACAATGTCCAACGACGGCCAACAGTTCATCATTGAGCACGACCAATCTAAATATACCAAAAAATCACACATTCCATCTCATGTTCCCCCCAAATATGCGGCAAGCAGCGGCAAATGCATCACAAGTTTACCTCAAAATATACCCTAAATTTTTAACATTTCCATCACATCAAAAATGCATTAACAATTTCAAAGTATATAGTCCCCAAATATACCACAAAAAATCATCAAAAGTCCCTGTCGATGTCGGGGATCGACACGCGGGGATCCAAAGAACCCCCTTTTTTTGGTTCGGCACGGGGAGCGATGAATCCGGGTTTAAACTCGCGGAGAGGATAAGATGATGCAGATGAGGCGGGAAAAATCAAGACTACAGAGACGCGGGGGTTTATACAGGTTCGGGCCACCTATAAGGTGTAACACCCTACTCCTGTTCTGTATGTAGTATAAGGGACGGATTACAGGGGGCAGCGACGAGGTTCTCTCGAGGAGTTGGAGGTGGACAAGGAGTTGCTAAGAACTAGCTGCTGCTTAGAGGACCAATCAACCGGGTCGGAGGAGGAACCTCCTTTTTGATGGGCTTGGGCCTCCTTTTATAATACAAAGGGAACACCACAGTAGCCACGATTTTCTCCACTCGCTCCACGTGAGGGAGTGGTTTTTGCCTTGTCTTGTCGGAGAAGCCACTTGCCATCTTTGTCCCTGTGGCCGCATCATGGAGTTGGTGGAAAAAGGTGGGCGTTGTGGCAGCCACGTTGCAGATGCAGGGATGGGCCGACCTGCCTACTCCAGTAGGACCCGCCGGTCGGTGGCCCAGCTCCTGGGTAGGTGCTGGCACAAAGCCCCCAGCGCGCATACTCTCTCTCTCCCACGCGGCCGCCCAACACATTTAATGTGACTAAACGGGGCGTGAGGGAGGTGTGCGCGGAGTGGGTGCGCTGCCATATCACGGTCGCAGTCAAAGACTTTAGGCTTTTTTGCCTCATGATGGGCGAAAAGGTGATGATGGTGAGAGCAGCTGACAGGCGCGCCTCACATCGCATTAAATGCGGCGGGGCAGACACTCAGCCTCTTCCTCTTTTTTGGGCATTAAATGAGGTGGTTGGCGGTTGGGCTCGTCCCTCCCTCAGAGAGGTGCGGGGTGAGAGACGGGAGGGTCGAGTGATCCGGACCACGTCGTGCGGGGGTGCAGGTGATCCGGACCTTGGTGCCTGGGAACACGGTGGCCTCCGGGCGGCTCGGCCAGCCCTTGGGGGCGGCCATGTGGCCGCCGTGGCGGGACCCACTTGAGTGCCGGGGCATACCCTTGGCGCTCCTTCCTCTCCTAGATATCGCATCTCCGGCCATACCCCGGGCCCATATCACCGAGCAGGTCCCCAAATGTAAGAAGCGCGGCGTAGCGGCAAGCGGTGACAACGACAACGACAAGCGGCGATAGCGGCGGCAACACAAACTCCTCCCATCACAAATCATCTCATCAGAAATCCCCCTTCCCCAATCACAAACTCATATCATCACAAATCATCACACTAGAGTGGTTATCAAATTAAACATGCTGAAGAGCATGGGATATAAAGAATACCTTGCCGGTTCGGGGTCGAGGTCGCCGCTGCCGGCCTCCTTCTCCTCCTCCTCCTCCAGGTCGCTGCCGGGTCAGGGTGGCCACTGCCAACCTCCTCCTCCTCGCCGCTGCCGACTACCTCCTTCTCACCGCTCCTGGTCGACGAGCACCGTCGAATCTAGAAAAGAAGCTAGGGTTATGTCCTAGCTTCCCCCTTTGCGTCGCCACCTCGCTTCAGCCTCCGCGCCGCTGCCGGTCTCCTCCTCTTCCTCCTCGCCACCGAGCACCGCCTCGTCCTCCTCGCTGCCACGTGCCTCTGCACCTCACCACCCAACGTCGCTTCTCCTCCTCAGCGTCACACTTCTCCTCATCGCCTCCTTGCCGCCATGCCTATCCTCCGCACCGTGTCGCCAAGTACGCCGCCTCCTCGTCGCCGGGAGAGAGAGTGAGTGGGCGGGTTGGTCGGAGCTAGCTGGTATATAAATAAAGGGGAATATGTGCCGGATATTGACACAAATCCAACACCTTTGTCACCAATAGGAGTCGGTTCTATAATACAACCGGTACCTATATGCCCTTATAGGTACAGTTCTATTTAAGAACCGGCACCAATCTCCCCTCCCAAAAAAATAATTTTTTTAAAAAATTAATTTGTTTCTAAAATTAATATTTGGCTATAACATAACCTACTATTTTATATTTCTTCTCCTTCAAATAAATTTTCTTTCTTAAATTAATATTTGGTTTTAAAAGGTCCCAAATATTTTACATACCTTCTCCTTTACACTTTCTTTTATAAAATATATTTCCTTTTCCTTTATACCTACATTCACTTAAAATTATATGAAAATTTGAGCACGCATAATATGTTCCAAATTTTGGAGATTTAAATTAAACAGTAATAGCACAAATCAGTACATTAGTTTACAAAATTAGTTTAAATCCTAACTAGTAGCTCTTCTTGATAATCGCTCCGTAAATACATGGCTTCTTCATCTTCATCGACTTTCTCTTTTTCGATTTGACATCAGTTTTGGGAGGTAGTTGCTCGTCAAGTTGATCGTAGTCATCTTCATCGATGATATTCTCCATTCCAACAATACTTTGCTTGCCTTCGAAAACAACATGACGTGGCTTGGCAAATTTTGTGAGTGATGGGTCCTTTATGTAGAATACCTGCTTAATGTATTTCACGAGCATGAATGGCTCATCTTCGTAGCCAATGTCCTTCAGGTCAGTGATGATAGTCCCATACTTGTCAACCTTTAACCCCCTTGGAATTCTCATCCACTTGCATCGGAATACAGGGACTTTGTGGGCTCCGTAATCTAGCTCCAAGATTGACTCTATGAATTCGTATTAAGTCTGCTTGTTGCCACCATCATTGTAGGCATCTATGCATACACCACTGTTTTGATAAATACTCTTGTTGTCCTGGTGTTTGGTGTAAAAAGTATATCCATTTATGTCATAGGCTTGGTACGTGTGGATTGTGTTGGACGGCCCCTGAGACAAAGAAAACAGTTGGTCACTATCGATGTCTGAAGTTGTCAGGTACTCCATGAACTCAAATTGAAGTTTATGCTTCTTCATGAGCCATGCCACTGATTTCCTAGGATTGTCATTACGGATTTCATCCAAGTGCATGTTCACGAAAGGAGCCACCAAAGCCAATTATTGTAATACTACACATTGTGCTTGTCTTATGGTTTTTCGATCAGCGGGACACTCTTATGGCCTAATGTTTGTTTTCCAAACATCCTGCCCTCATGACGAGGTACAGGCACACCGATAGGTTTCAAATCCATGTAATATATACAGAATTATACCACCTCCTCGGTTGCATAACCCTCACCGATGCTACCTTTGGGTCATAATCTGTTCCGGACATATTTCTTTACAATGCCCATAAACCTCTCGAAGCCCACATGCTATGCAGGTATATTGGGCCTAGTATCTTTACTTGTTCCACAAGATGAGCTAAGAGATGCACCATGATATCGAAAAATGAGAGAGGGAACAACATCTCAAGTTGGCAGAGAGTTAGAATCGCGTCATCCTGAAGCTTGTCCAACAAACCCGGATTGATTACCTTCTGATTCATCGCTTTGAAGAACTAGCACAACTTGATGATTGGCTCTCGGACCTTTTTCGGAAGGATACCTTTGATTGCGACCGGTAGCAGTTGCGTCATAAGCACGTGGTAGTCGTGTGATTTCATTCCAACCAACCTCTTATCTTTCATGTTAACCAGTTTCTTCATGTTTGCACATTAATTGGATGGGACCTTGACACCCTGCAAACATTTCAACATATTCATTTTTTCTGCAGCACTGAGAGTGTAGTATGTTGTGGGAGGTAGTAGCGGCCATTTCCTTAGTCTTGAGGATGCAGCTCCTTCTTGATATTCTTGTCGTCAGGGTCTCTCCGTGCTTGAAAGTGTCCTTCGTTTTGCCGGGTGTATTCAACAATACCCCAATCACGCTTTCACACACATTCTTCTCCACGTGGATCACATCGATCGCATGACAGATATCCAAGTCTTCCAAATACGGTAGGTCCCAAAAGATGGGTTTCTTTTCCAAAGAGGGGTCTCACCTCTTGATGTGGATGCACGTGTGCTTTCACTTCCTTTACCAAATATAATTCGATATCCTTCACCTCGTTCCAGAAGTCATTGCCGGTTATGAATGTTGGATGTGCTCCCTCTTCCACCGTTCCGTCGAAATCTCTTGTATTTTGGTGGTACGGGTGATTCTGCCTGAGGAACCTTTGATGGCGCATGTACACAGTCTTCCGACAGTGATTCAGCTACTTGCCTCATGTTTGGGCCATGCACATTACACATGCTTTCATGCCCTTACCGTCTGGCCCGACATGTTACCAAGTGTTGGGTAGTCTTGTATTGTCGTCAACAAAATAGCCCGACATACGAAGTACTGTCATTTGTACACATCCCACATATTTACACCATCCGTACATAATATCCCAAGATCCTCTACCAGCGGCTTGAAGTACACATCGATATAATTGCCAGGTTGTTTACGCCCTTGAATTAGAAGTGGCATCACGATGTACTTGTTGAATCAAGTGAGTTTGATTTATAGTTTATTTGATGAAACATTGGATTTGTGATTGAATTGTGCTTTGATTTGAATGTGTGATTTTTTGTGTGGCGATTAGACCGGCCAGACACGACCGGTTAGATTGTTGTATGGGCATGGTCTGACCGGAGGTGTGTGTGCGGTCTGACCGGGCGAGTCTGACTCACAATCAGTCGGACCGACTTTGACTCGCGGTCGGACTCCGACTCTCGGTCGTTCGGCCGCGCGCGGTCGACCGGCCATTTTTGATTTCTTGGTTTTGGATTGTTTTTGTAGATTTGATTTATAGATGATTCCTATGCGTGTGGTTACTGTTGACAAGCTAATGTAAGTCAAGTTTGGACAAACTTGTGCTCGGTATGTTGTTTCTTTGTCGTTTATGTGTAGGTATCGCTTGAGGCCTCGGATAGTATTGCCGGTGTCGGATCGGAGTTGACTTGGGAGAAGTAGACGTCCAGACGCGGGATACTAAAAGACTAGAGGATAATGCACATGGAAGACGGAGAATCCATACGGCATACGAGAGGAATCATATGCGGAGTTGAATTTGGAAGGGAGTCCAGATTCGGAAAGTTAGGTTGAATGAGTCCTATTTGGAATAGGAGTCCTATTAGGAATAGGAGTTCTACTTCTACTATGAGTAGGAGGTTGAGTCCTATTGTGAATAGGAGTTCTACTCCTACTTTGAGTAAGATGATTTTGTGGTATAAATTGAGAGGGAGGGTGTGCCTCCTAGACATCGATTTCAAGAGAGGAATTTGTGAGAATAGCTAGGGTTTCGAGTTAGGTCGAGATTTTGGTGAGGAGTCTTGTTGTTGCACTTTGTAAACACTATTAGATGCAATAAAGTTGAAATAGTTTGATTTACTTCTTTGAGAGTTCATCTACCGGTGTTTTCGGATCTCGACGGTTTGACCGGTGGGTTGCAGCGGCGGTCCAACCGGAGGCTAGGCGGCGGTCTGACCAGCCAGGAAGGGCGGTCGGCCGGAGCGGGTAAGACGGTGTGACCGGCGGCGGCTTCACGGTTCTGTTCATTGTCGCTTTGTAGATTGGTTTCATTAGTAAGAGGTAAATCTTTTAATTCCGCAAAAGATTTGGTTTTTTGGTTTTCCCTACCATTCACCCTCCCTCTGGTAGGTTTGTTTGGTCTTGATCGATCCTACAAGTGGTATCGAGCCTCGTTCTTGATTCGCTTTTCGATCTTTTTACAATGGCTGAAAAGTTTTCAAACAAACCTCATGTTTTCAATGAAACTGACTTTGACTATTGGAAGAAAAATGAAATCTTATATCACATCTCAAGGTTATGATATTTGGCTAAAAGTTTCTCAATCTTATGAGATTCTGAATGCATTGGTACTTCTACTCTCAAATTAGATTATGAAAATAATTGCAAAGCTAGGAACATCATTCTTAATGCAATTTCTCGCTCCGATTTTGATCGTGTTTCGCATCTTTCAACCGCTAATGAAATTTGGAAAGCTTTGAATGATTTTCATCTTGGATCTTCAAACATTAAAGAATTGCGAAAAGATGTTTTCAAAAAGGAGTACATAAAATTTGAGATGACACATGGGGAGTCTTTGGATGACTATTTGGGCCATTTTAACAAAATTTTGAGCAATCTTAGATCTGTTGATTCTTCTTACAATGCTAATTACTCTCAATCGAGGTTGCTCGTCATTTTTTGAATGGTCTTGATATGAAAGTTTGGGAAGTTAAGGTTACCTCAATTCAAGAATCGGTCGATATGAATACCTTGACTTTGGATGTTCTTTACACTAAATTAAAAACTTATGAGATGAACATTCTTTCTAAAAGGACTGATTCGAAATCTTCTGCCTTGGTGTCTACTTCTGCATCTTCTGATTCTTCTTCACAGTCGATGTTTGCTTCCTTCTCTGCCATGTCCGATGATCATCTGGAAGAAATCCGTGAGGAGGACTTGGTATCGCTTGCTAATCGAATTTCTCGAGCTGTGAATAATGTCAGGTCCAGGAGAAGAGGAGGACCAATCTGGTGTTTTGGCTGTGGTCAACCAGGACACATCCGCTCCCAATGTCCCAAGGCTGGAAAAGGTACACAGGAGGAAAAAGCTCAAGATGGATCTAAGGAAGCTAAGCATAGCCAGAAGCAGGCGAAAAATATGAAGATGAAGAAGTTCTACGAAAAGGCAATTGATGCAGCATATGAAGCGGTTCGAGAATCAAGTGATGTTGATTTTGAAAGTGATGAAGATGATGACGAGGAGAAGAACATTGCTGGAGTTTGTTTCATGGCCAACAACATTGATGAATATTCTGAAGATGATAATGAGGTAACTCCTGCTCCTAGTGTTGAATATCTTCAAGATGTTATTGCTAGACTTGGTTACAAGATTTCTAAATTTGAAAAGAAGATTAATCAACAGGAAGCAGTTATTGATTCTCTTAAAGCTGAAAATAATAGATTAAGATCTCTTGCTTCTGATGATGATGACTACAAATCTTGTGAGGTTTTATGTGCTGAAATTAAGTCAATTAGAGATGTTTATGCCAACAAGCTTGATGTTGAATCTAAGAAATCTAGAAAGCTTGAATCTTGTCTTGCTCTTAGCTTTGCCATGAACACTAGATTAACTGATGAGTTGTTTTTAACAAAAGGAGCTTTAAAGAAATGTTAAATTGCCTTGTTTGCTAGCTCTATGTTTAATGCAATTAGTGCTAAAAAGTTAAAACAATTTAGTGCAAAACCCTGCTCTTCTTGTCTTACTTATGATTTGAGATTAAAAGATTTCTTAGGTCGTGTTAGGCATATGGAAGAAACTCTTAAGCAAGATGAAGTGCTTTCTTGTCAAACTGTAGAAAACAAAAAGGTCTTTTGGATGCTTGCAAAAATTGTGCTATCTTGACTCAAGAGATTTCTTACTTAAAAAGTTCTTTGCAACGTTTTTCTGATGGTAAAAAGAATCTCAACATGATTTTGGATCAATCAAAGGTTAGCACAGACAACCGTGGTTTAGGTTTTGATCCCTATGTTCACTTTTCTAGACATCCCCCTGCTGTTTTGAGTATAACGGAGAGAGGTGAAATTTTGACTAAACCGGATCCTAAACCCATTGTGTTTAAATCTGGGCATCATGACTTCTTTGAATGCATCATCTTCCAAAACCAATGTGTGATTGCAAAACCTCTTTGCTACTTCTGTTGCTAAATCATCTGTTTCTACTTGTGCTTCTAATCATCGTGAGAAATACACTTGTTCATTTTGTGGAAAAGATGGACATTTGGTTGGATTTTATTTTAGACTTGCCCGTAAACAGAAAAAGGACAGTGAAATTGCTTTTGCGAAACGACGATGGCAAAAATCAGGTTTTGGTTCAAGGGGCACGGTCAAACCGACACTGACCAGTCGGTCAGACCGACCAGCGGTCAGACCGTAGGTAAACTAGCGGTCAGACCGGCAGCCAGGCTTGGTTAGACCGCAGATACAACGGCGGTCAAACCGGCCACGGGGCAGTTTTGTGCATAATTCAAATCAAACTTTTGTAAAACGACAAGGTAAGTTTTTAGGTAAGTCTGATTTTGATTTTGTATGTGCATATGTACCTACTGGTTCTACTGGTCGTGTGACTCAGTGTTGGATTCCAAAATTTCTTATTTCTAACCCCAACACGGAGGCCTCGACATCTTTTTGTTCATAGGTATTTTGATGACATACTTCCCATGTGTGTGCAATGTGAACACAACAATTGCTTTTCACGGTAACATCAAGGTAATATTGGATTGACATAATTTTTTCTACTCTCTTGATTATTAGCTTTTTATATGTTGGTGTTAGAGATAGTAGTTTTTATTAGTACAAGTGGATATATGTTAATTTATGAGAACCTTGGTGATATCTTTGGCAATTGGATGGTTTCTTCAAAAATTCTTGATTTCTTCTTGATTTTTCTTTTGAGAAAATTGGAGGTTAATTTGAGGGGGAGTTTATGTTTTTTTCTAAGGGATCATGTTGAAAAGGGGGACATTGAATTCAAATTTGTGGATACAAAGTTACAACTTGCGATATTTTCACCAAACCTTTGGATTCTTCTCGTTTTGCTTTTCTTAGGGAAAATTAGGTGTTATTTATCCTTTTGGCATCAATTGAGGGGGAGAGTTGTTGGCTCTTTGTTGTATGCATATTTTTCTTCTTCTTTTGCATTCATTTTTTAATTCATGCATGGTATGATAAAAAAAGGGAGAAAAAGAAAAAGAAAATAAAAGGTGGATGAGCTATGTCTTATATCTTTAGTATATTCTAGTGCTTGCCAGCAATGCTTGTCAGATAAATTGATTACTATATTAGCTTGTGTGCATTTTAGTAATTACTTGAATTTTTGATATTGCTTTTAAGAGATATGATACATGACATATAATTCTTTTACTTGATTTAATAAATATGCAATATTGAAGCAAGTGCTTAGGTTGAATGATTAATGCTTTTGTATATGCTTTATGAGTTGTTATTCCTCATATTAATCCTTTTGTTCCAATCACCGCAAGAGTACATAAATGCTTATTTATATGAGAGAAAAAAATGAATACCGAATCCTTGGAAACAGTCTTGACGACAAGGACGTATTCGTGGTGAGATAAAAAAGGGGTACCGAATCCTTGGAAACAGTCTTGACGACAAGGACGTATCTGCAATAATTGAGAGAAAAGTATGAAAAAGGAAGATGTTCAAATAGAATGAGCTAAAAGTTCTCTCGATTATTTTTTTGGAGAAGGCATTAATTTGAGAAAGAGTATCAATGTCATAAGTATATATACTTGAGTTTTTCTTTCAGTCTTTGCACTTGTGAATATGTTGCATGTTAAATCGTTGAAATCATGAATCATTAATGTTGACTTGATCTTAATTGTACTCTAGTGCATGCTTGTTAATTAGCTAGTCACTTTTTCTACCTTGTTATTGCAAAACATGTACTTGAGGTACTT
Source organism: Oryza australiensis (assembly GCA_019925245.2). Lineage (NCBI taxonomy): Eukaryota > Viridiplantae > Streptophyta > Magnoliopsida > Poales > Poaceae > Oryza > Oryza australiensis. The sequence goes on along the minus strand of JAIFGZ020000565.1, from coordinate 124,851 downwards.
TTGATATAATGCAAAGCTATTCCATGCTTCCGATAATTGATGAACTCATTGTCAAAAGAGGAAAACTAAGAAACAAAATTATGCATCAAAATTTGTGCAATTGTGCATTCATTTTTCAAAGATGAATTTTCAATGAATTTTTGTGCATTCAAAATACTTTTGGGTTGCTTCATAAAACATCAAATCAATTGATTTTTGTTGGGTTTGCCAATGGTTTCATCAAGGGGAGATTGTTGAATCAAGTGAGTTTGATTTATAGTTTATTTGATGAAACATTGGATTTGTGATTGAATTGTGCTTTGATTTGAATGTGTGATTTTTGTGTGGCGATTAGACCGGCACACGACCGGTTAGACCGTTGTATGGGCACAGTTTGAGTGGAGGTGTGTGTGTGGTCTGACCGGGCGAGTCCAACTCACAATCAGTCAGACCGACTTTGACTCGCGGTTGACTCGACTCTCGTCGTTCAGACCGGCGCGGTCGACCGACCGTTTTTGATTTCTCGGTTTTGGATTGTTTCTTTGTAGATTTGATTTCTAGATGATTCCTATGCGTGTGGTTACTGTTGACAAGCTAATGTGAGTCAAGTTTGGACAAACTTGTGCTCGGTATGTTGTTTCTTTGTCGTATATGTGTAGGTATCGCTTGAGGCCTCGGATAGTATTGCCGGTGTCGGATCGGAGTTGACTTGGGAGAAGTAGACGTCCAGCACGCAGGATACTAAAGGCTAGAGGATAATGCACATGGAAGATGGAGAATCCATACGGCATACGAGAGGAATCGTATGCGGATTGTAAACACTTTTAGATGCAATAAAGTTGAAATAGTTTGATTTACTTCTTTGAGAGTTCATCTACCGGTGTTTTCTGGATCTCGACGGTTTGACCGGTGGGTTGCGGCGGCGGTCCAACCGAAGGCTAGGCGGCGGTCTGACCGGCCAGGAAGGGCGGTCTGACCGGAGCAGGTAAGGCGGTGTGACCGGCGGCGGCTTCAATAGTTCCTGTTCATTGTCGCTTTGTAGATTGGTTTCATCGGTAAGAGGTAAATCTTTTAATTCCGCAAAAGATTTGGTTTTTTGGTTTTCCCTACCATTCACCCCCCTCTCGTAGGTTTGTTTGGTCTTGATCGATCCTACAGTACTTACACTTGAAACAGAGCCAAGAAGGAAGGTTGTAGATTATAACAGCCACTGGCCATGTGCTATGACGACTGCTCATGTCACCAAACGGATTCATGTCATCTGCGCTGACCGCAATCCTCACATTCCTCATGTCGTATGCAAAATGCTTTCTATACTTTTTGTCTATCTTTCTCCATTGAGATCCATCACGGGGTGTCGTATCATTTCATCTCTTTTACGCTCTTTGTGGTGCCAATGCATCAGCTTAGCATGTTTTTGTTTGTGAAAACATACCTTCCAAACGAGAGATGATTGGAAAATACCATACCACCTTCACCGGCACTCCTTTCTTCTTCACTCTACCATTACTTCCACCATCACCTTCACCGTCTACATACTTATATCGAGAAAGCCTCGCACACCAAACATTTGTCCAAATCATCATAATCACCCCGGTAAAGAATGCAATCATTTCAACAAGCGTGAATTTTCGTATTTCAAGGCCAAGGGGACTATAACTTTTTCGCTTGGTACATTTTTCCAGCAAGACATTACCTACAGGAAGAATTTCTGACAACAACTCTAGCAACTCAGTGAAGCTCTTATTTGACCATCCATTGCTTGCATTCATATGAAGTAGAGATATGATCACCTGCAACTTGGTGTGCTCCACCTTACATCCATTGTAAAGTGAAGTTTTTGAGTCCTCCACCATCATTTTGAACTTGGAATATTCCTTATCATTAGTGTCAACCCTCTCCCCATTGCGCAACATCTGATCTACATCAACTTCACCGTGATCAACGTACATTTGGTCCTCCTGCCCACAGCCAACATCCTCATTAGGCATGTCACTGTTGCCTGCACTTCCCTCGCCTTGATCCTCTTCGCCAAGAAACTCATGACATCTGAACTTTCGCATAAAACCCCTTGTAAGAAGATTTACATGGATCCGTTGCACCATAAATTGACTGTCTTTCTTGCAATCAAAGCATGGACACCACAAATAATCCGACACATCAATTGAGTTTGTGCTCGTTGCCATGGCAACGAGAGACGTTACTCCCCTGATATACTCCATAGAGTCACGATCCGCTTCATACACCCATCCTAGATCCATTACAACCGATGGGTACCTATGAATAGTACTTAATGTAAATTACTCTGACTGACATAAATAATTGTTTTTGTTGCACATTTCTATGTATATGCAGCAAATGGTTCAATTCAACAAGCAATAGTGAAACAGAGTGAAAAATAATGAATACTAACCTTGTAGCAAACAATCTGCAACAACACCCAAAAATTAAGAGCAAAATCTACCCCTAGAAAGCAAATTAGAATAACAGAAATGATACAACTTCAATAATTTAATTATTATTACATTGTGTTACACCTCTCTATACTACTCTAAGAATATTATTTGAAGCACTTACTAATAAATTTTACGTATAAAGTCAATTACTGTCATGTCAATACTTCACTTCAAAATTAGCATGTGGTTATCCGAGAATGATCTAATTAAATGAACACAAAAAAGATAAAGAAATTATCCCTAGAAAACAAATACAAATAATTGTTTCGGTTGCGCACTTTATATTTATACGTATGTTGACTCTAAAATGTCACACACTGGCCTGAGAGAATTGCTTTACTCTAGTGCAGGTCCAAATATTACTTTTGAGGTTCGTAGGCGTGCCAGTTGGTTTGGTCCTGCAACCAACAAGAAACAAAGAAAGAAAATGAAGTCAAATCCATAAACGATAGTCGATCGGCTAGAGGCTAATGACGTATCGTTCGATATTGAGCCGATGTTGTATGCATAGAATCGACAATGGGAGATTAGATCTAATCGATCGGTTGTAGATATTCGTAATATATAATCTGTCTCAAAATACGTTTAAACCAAGTGATTAGGATAGATCGGTAGCATACCGAGACAGTGTAAATCACTTATGTCTAAAAGTACTTTAAAACGAAGATTATACTTATTTATAGCATAACCGATGTCATAAGTCTAACATGTATCGGCTAGTACTCTGATACCACTTTATACTATGAAATTAATATAGATTAAATACATTAAACAAGAACCGATCAGGTGTTAAGATAACCTAACAGATCGATAACAAGCTTAATATATTTTAGCACAGTGAGATCTTGATATAAAGGGCAAATTTAGCATCAAGTAAACATATAAGAAAACAAGATAACTAGATCAGATAAGATCGGCTGAAACCCTGATACTATCTTTAATAACAATCATAAAACAAGATAGATATTATGATTCTAGATAATACTTAGTAGGTCAGACTCAACCGATGCAGCACTAAGCATAAAGAGAAGCATAAGATCTAAACAAATCGATGAAAGCCTTTCGAGATGGTGGATACACTATATAATCCAAGCCGACGTTGATATCTAACCCTATCGGTTGTTATATGATAACAGATGCTAGTCGATTAGGGTTAGATAGCAATATCGATCTAGATTATATAGCATATATGATAACTCGACGATTTACGTAAACAGGATTAGAGTGTTAGCGCAAAAATCAAATTCTGTTAGCGCAAAAATCCACTTCCCAATTCTTCCTTTCAACACCAAAGACGATAGCATGTATTTAACTACGTCGGCTTTGCAGATTATTGTGCACTTGTTCGATAGCAGATAATGCCTTAACTTTGTACACAAAAAATAGAGGCATAGGCATAGCTTCTCCACAGGCGAATACCTTGTTTTCGCGTCCAGTAGCCGTCGGCTGAGATAGAAGATGGATTTTTCTTTGCCCTCAACCTCTTGGATTAAAACGAAGCCGATTGACTTGTGATCGGCTGATAGGTACAGCTTAAACGTTATCCCTTTTTGTGGAGGCATTAAAACTGGAGGGGAACTCAGATTATCTTTGATGTTGTCTAAAGCCTTTTGCTGCTCTGCCCCCCATGTGAATGCTTGATCGGCTTTCAGCCGAAGCAGTGGTGTGAACGGCTCCATCTTTTCTGAGAGATTGGCTATGAATCGTCTGATAAAATTGATTTTGCCGATCAAAGATTGGAGTTGTTTCTTGTCCTTCGGAGGCTGAATTATTTTGATAGCATTTACGCTACTTGGTGTAACCTCAATTCCTCTTTCATGAACAAGAAATCCCAGGAAATGCCCGGCCGACACGCCGAACGCGCACTTAAGTGGATTCATCTTCAGGCCATATTTCCTCGTCCGCTCCAAAACTTGTCTCAGATCGGCTATATGATCCTCTATCTCCCTGGACTTGACAACTACGTCATCAATGTAGATCTCTACTAGTGAGCCGATCATGTCGTGAAAAATGTAGTTCATGACCCGCTGATATGTTGCCCCAGCATTTTTCAAGCCGAACGTCATTACCACCCATTCGTATAAGCCGATTGCGCCAGGACACCGAAAGGTAGTCTTGTGGATGTCTTCGTCGGCCATAAATATCTGATTATAACCTGCGTTGCCGTCCATGAAACTAATAATTTTGTGACATGAAGCAGCATCGACAAGCAAATCGGCTATTGGCATTGGGTATTCGTCCTTAGGGGTGGCTTTGTTTAGATCTCTGAAATCGATGCACACCCTAAGTTTACCCTTTTTCTTCAACACTGGGACAATGTTTGAGACCCACTCGGCGTATCGGCAAGGCCGAATGAATACCGCATCGTATAGCCAAGTGATTTCGGCTTTGATTGCATCGTACATATCGGCCTTAAACCTCCTGGGAGGTTTTCTGAACGGCCGATAGCCTGCCTTAATTGGCAGTTGATGGACCACTATTGACCGGCTAAGACCGGGCATCTCGAAGTACTCCCAAGCAAAACAATCTTTATATTCTTTTAACAGATCAATAAGCTGGGATCTACAATGAGGAGAGAGATTTTTGCTAATATACGTCGGCCTCGGCTTGTCACCAGAGCTGATGTCAATTTCCTCTAATTCGTCGGCCGACGTGAAACCTTGCCCGAGCTTGCCATCGTCTTCGTCTGCTGTGTCCATGCCGAAGACGCTTGAGCCCTCCACCATGTCTTGTTCAAAGCAGCAGCTGTGGCTCGTTGTTGATGAGAAATTTCTCTCACGCGCGGCCGGAAGATCGCAACCGGTGCGAGTCCTTCTCGGTTGCCTGCTGCTGTAGGGCATGTCGATTGGTTTGATATGTTAACCAACAAGAGAAACAAGAGAATATGCATTAAGTGTTAGGTTAGATCCCCACTGGATCGACTGAGGGAATCCATGAGCATATATATGCTATCCTAAAATATATTTAAGCCAAACGACTGGAATGGATCAGCTATGCTGAGACAGCATCAATCGTTTAACCTAAATGTAGTAAAGGATAATGTATGTATGAATCGATAACCTAGCCGATACTGGAAAGTTAACAATGAATCGGCTAGTACTCCGATGAATCTTATAGAAAGATATCATTCTTGAATCATGCATAGCTTGGAAATCGGCCGTCGGCTATCGATGGTGGGCCGATTTCGGCTGGCGACGTCCGACAAGAATGTGATCTTAACATAAGAGGCAGTCCTAATACAAATCTAATAATAAATATATTAAAAGAAACACATCGGGCGATAAGGCCGGTTGAAACCTCGGCGCTGCCTCTAAACAATACAAATCTTAGCCGAACGGATCATTGATAGTTCTAAAAATGACTTAATAGTTCGAACTGATGCGCATTAAGTATAAAAAGAAAAACCTGATCATTGCGCCGATTTATATCCCTCGAGATGGTGGATACCGCATATAAACCAGCCAACCTTTAAATTTAGCCCTATCGGCTGCAAGTTCTTGATAGAACCAGCCAATGGCAGGATAGATCTAAACATTAGTCTAATTTATATGCGCTATATGATAAGTAACGCAGTATAAACTCTTGAATCTAATGTGTCATTACGATGGAAGCACTAGAAACAACATATCATACCACTAATGACAAGCATTTACCTAGATCTAGGGATCGAAACGATGCAGCCCGCAGCCAAACAAAGTGCTCATCGAAGAAAAGGTTGACGATGCGTCGAAGGTTTGATTGATTGTGATTTTTGATTACAGAGGGTCTCGGGTCCTATTTATACCCAAGATACAATTATCTCGTACAAACCCTGGACTCTATCTAAACTACTATTTAAAACACAACATTATCCCGAGCAGGACCCATGCCGTGTTACAACTAACAGTTTAAACAAACTCCTAAATTACAGATACAATTGTCGTTACAGGACTCTATCCATAGGTGGCAATATCGTTTAACGCGCAACTAACAACCGAATCTTCTATTTATCTTCAAACTGCTGCATCAGAAACGGTTTTTATCTCTTTCAGACCTGGTATCGGCTATCGGCTGCTATTGTCCGATCCAACCTTAGCCGATTGGCCTCGCAGCCGATCACTCCTCAGCCGATGCAGCCTCTGTTTCCACACCAAGCCAGCTGATCCGATTCTGCTTCGCCTTTGGAGACTTAGGGACTCAATTATCAAATTTCAGTGTTAACACATGCCCCCCAAGTCCGTGATACGAAGTGTTACGGATTTGCTCGCCTGTTCAAACTCCCGCTCTTTTCTTGACCTAAACCGCTTCGGCTTCCCCCTAGTGCCCTTTAAATATCCACTTTCCTCGGTCGAAACACTTGCGCCTTCAAAACGCACTCAATCCCTTTGCACGCAAGCTCTTGCCTTCTCTCTCCTCTCCGGCGATCCCACCGGCGTTTGTCAAGCCTCGTCGTGCTCCACGGACCAGACGCATCTTCACCCCCAAGCACTCCGATGGCCTCCACTGTCGCCACATCAAGCGCCTCTGTCGTGCCGGCCACCGTCGCCATGCCAGCTATAGCCGCTCCGTCCGCCGCCATTGCTGAGTTCTCCGAGGTACTCCCGTTTGATCCAGAACTCCCTCTCCGTTCGGATTTACTTCTCCAACCATGTTGCATCAATTTTGCGTTCAACCATTTTTTGAGTAGCACTTCCCTTTGTTTTTCCTTGATTAGTACTTTTTCCTTCTTCGAATTGTAATATGCAACCGTTCTTGATTAGCGCCCCCTTTTTTATTTTTCCGAACTATAGCAACTGTCACATCAAGTGCTTATCCCAAATCTGGCACAAGCACAGAAGTTTTTTCTCGGCCCCATCGGCAAAACCGATCCAGCCGATGTGATTATGGCCGAGACCAACAGGATCCCCTTCAACACCGCGAAGCCGTCTCTCGCCCATTGGAACGGGACATTCAAATCATGGCCGACCACCGACGCAGCCTAGGTTGAGTGGTACAAAAGGGTGCGATCAGCCAAATACACACAGTGGGAGGAGACCGGGATCGCCCAGTGCTTGGCCCTGTCCATCGCCAGCATGGAAAAGGACGAGCCGCTTCTGTCGGCTGCAACATATTTCTGGAATGACAGCTTTAACGCCTTCATCTTCCGGCAAGGGCCGATGACAATCACGCTGGCTGACGTGTACATGACGACCGGGCTGGACATCGAGTTGTCGGCTAACCCCAGCAGCTTGTGCCGAAAGGGGTAGCATTAGTTCAAAACCAAGGCCATTGGCGGGTGGAGCGGCTTCATTGCCCAGAACATGAAGGATGGATCCGTCGGCCACAGGGAGCACACCGCATTCCTGATGATGTGGCTTGAAAAAATTTTGTTTTGCGGATCGAGCTGCGAGCCGACTGCCAACTGGCAGGTCGTAGCCGAAGTCTTGGCCGACGGGGGCAAACTTGCGCTGGGGAAGTACCTCCTCGGCTATTTATATCAGATGTTGTATCAGGCCGCCACGAAGATAGCCGCCAACGCCCCAATCACCACTGGCGGCCCCTGGTGGTTCCTTCAGATCTGGTTAGTGCTGGCAACCCAAAGGATGGCCGGTCGGCTCCCTCTGACAGACGCCGTATTCCCAAGGCTGGAGCCGATCGAAGATGAAGACGGCAACCAGATCACCACTACCAGGTGCATGAGCTACGGAGAAGCAGCAGCCGCTCATGTAGGCTCAAAGCAATCGACCGAACTGCTGGCCGAATGGTTCATCGCCCTCTATGACGAGCTGTCTCGTGAGAACCGTGCCTGGTACTTTTACCGGGACCGGGGACTGTTCGAGTTGCCGGTCGACTTCAATTGGGAGGACATCAACTCAGCCGACAACCCGAGGTGTAGGGAGCTATTCATCGCTGCTCTGTCCCCTGTATCTTGCCAACCGGGATCCACCGGGCCGATCGGTGGCCAAGAGCTACGAGTTCCATTACCGGTGTCGGCGGCGAGCGGTTCGGTCTTGGGCAAGCGCCCATCGGCTTCTTCTATGCCGATAAGATTGATACGAGGAGAGTGGTAAGCCAGGAGTTGATAATGGATCGGCTGCTAAATATTGCCGGCCCTCCCCTTGGCGACGTCGGCGTGATGACACTGGCGCTGAAGAAAAGCGCTGCTTACGACCAATGGTGGACTGAAATCAAGCCCCACATCTTCCACCAGCGGTCGTCTCATTACGTCGACCTCCTCCTGCCTGAGGAGATCCCCTCGGTAAGCTTTAAGTCCCAAATTATTTTCTTCCTCTTATCATCGGCTGATACAGCTGATTAACATTTGTCCTCTGATTTGCAGGAGATGAAGACGAAGCGGCCGACGGTGAGCGATTTCGGGCGTCCCATCGAATACCGTCTAGGTGTTACGGACGGGCGGCCTCGCTCCATCGGCCATCGGTGGGAGCGCCGGCGGCGTCATTGCTACGAGGGCAGGTGCGCAAGCCAATTGCCCAGAAGAAAAGGGCTGCGCCACTCACACAGCCGTCGGCCGCGCCTGCCCCCAAGAAGCTGAAAGAGAAGAAACCGGTAGCGCCAGCCGATAGCCTCCTCCCTTTGGACCCGGCCGTCACGCAGTTCCTCGACGCCATCACCAGCGAGGAAATGCCGGCGGCTATTGGAGCGGCGGCTGAACCCGGGAGCTCGAGCCATGAGTCGGTCAACGCTCCAGCCGACGTCCCGCCGGTTCCAAGTCCCCCAGCGAAAAATCGGCCGGTAAGCCCTCACTTCACCAAATTTGGCTTCGCGATGATATCACTTGCATCTGACCGAACCATTCTTTTCAGGTCAAGAAATTGGCCAGCCGCACTTCACGCCCCGCACCATCGGTAATCATCTCTTGCCACTTGACCTGTAGTAATCAGCCGATTTGTCCGCTAACTCTTCTTTTGCAGCCCCACGATCTCCGTCGGCTGCCCGCACGTCCAGCGAGCATGCTATGCTCGCGCGGCGGCGGCAATGACGTCGACGAAGAGGCCCCGATGGCTGCAGCGGAGAAACAGCCGAGCCGATCGCTCCAACCCCGGTGCCCATGGTAAGCCGACTGAACTTGATGATTGGCTTTATCGGCTCAATATCTTCTTGATCATCTTCCTCTTTTCTATAGAACATAGCCGACCTCCTCAATTTTGACCTGTCAGAGTTCGAGGAGTCCCGCGAAATCGGTGAAGAGGCGTTGGTGACGCCGGCTGAGGACCTGAGGGCCACCCTAGCCGACATTGGCAACCAGCTGGAGGCCTCGCTGGACGCGCTGGTGGTCGACAGCAGTTCGATATGTGCGCATTTCAAAGAAATTCAAGGCCAGCAGCCGAAAGCTCTAGCCGATGCCATTGTGTCGGCCACCTTCATGGAAGCCCACCAGCTCAAGTATGAACGGGCACGGCAGTGAATAACCGACCGCCCCGAGAACCAGGCACGGTCGGCCACCCTCCAGTCGACCAAGGACGCCATTGAGAGCCGGAAAGTTGCCTTCAACCGCCTGAAGACTGAGCTGGCAGCCAAGCTCGAGTAACTCCTTGCACGCCAAGATCAGCTGATGGCCGATCTCGTTCAAATCACGAATGAGATCGATGTCCATAAGGAGTATATGGCTGGTTTGCCGGCCGAGATCGAAGCTCAACACCAAAGCATCAAGGCGGCTATGGCACATTTGCGAGACCTTGTGAAGGGCATCCGGCCGGTGGCAGGGTCCGGGGCCGACGACGTCAGGGCCATTGAAGAGATAGACCAGGTTAGGCGGACGGCGTTGTCGGCCATAGCCGATTTCTTAAAACAATGAACTTGTAATATTCTAATATTCTGAAATCGGCTGCTGCCTTTTGTATTATACTTGTCAGGCTCTTGTGCTGGGATTGGACTTTAATCGATTTGCTCGTACTTGTAATCGGCTGTAACTTATGTGTAATATAGTTTATCAATATTTTGCCGCTGTGCTTGTAGATAAGATCGGCTTTCGGCCGCGTGTAGTGTCTTGAATTGCTCATGCTTAAATCGAACCCAGCCGCCCGTATCGCTTCGTGTGCCAATTTCGAGACCACATCACAACCGTTAGTGTCCGCTTGAATTACGTCCGTTGATCCAAATCACTTCCAACGCTTTTATTTGACTCCCGATTACGAGGCTTAAAAGTTGCACAAATCTTTCAAAAATCCCGACGCCCGATTTTTGCAATCACCCGATTTTGTAAACGGCTTGTGTACGTATATACCCCCAAGTTTTGTTGATAGCTTCGATGTCGACAAAATTGTGAGTTTGAGCCGTTTGCACATCATTGCTGTCGTAAATCAAGATTACAAAATTGATAAACTTGGCAAAAAAACATTGCATAAAAATTCCTAAAGGCGATGCCTTGTTAAAGCAAGACATCGACTGTCGTAAATCGGCTTAAGCAACCAGAGCTGAATCGCGAGTTGATCCATACGCTTAGGTAATATTTCTTCAGGTATTTTCCATTAAGAGCCCTTCCAAATACTTCTCCGTCCAGCCCTTTTAGCATGTAAGCTCCTTTAGATATGCATTTGTGGATCTTGAAAGGCCCTTCCCAATTTGGTGACCACTTGCCGAATTTGTTATCTCTAGACCCAATCGGCAGTATCAATTTCCAAACGAGTTCGCCTTTCTCAAAAGATTTAGGCACCACCTTTTTATTATAATGTCTGGCTACTCGTTCTTTATCCTTTGTGACCTTTTCCAAGGCCCTCATCTTGGATAAAACCAAGTCTTCTGATTCGTCCACCATCAGGTGATAATAATCGTTGGCTGTGAGTTGATCCTGTAGCTGAATGCGCCTTGAGCCGACGACACTTTCCCATGGCAGCACTGTCTCATGTCCATAGACCAGCTTGTACGGAGGGACTTGAATTGACCCGTGGCATGCCATTCGATACGCCCACAGTGATTCGCTAATCGGCGTGCCATTGTTTAGGGTACTCGAGAGATCTTTCTTTTAATCAATTTGATCAAACTTTTGTTTGAGGCTTCGACTTGTCCGTTGGCTTGTCCATAGTACAGCGAGGAATTAAGCAGCTTGATCCTCATGCCGTCGGCAAACTGAACAAATTCGTCTGATACAAAGATAGATCCATAGTCTATTGTTATTGTTTGTGGAACGCCAAATCGGTAGATAATATGTTCTTTAACAAACTCGATTGCGTCCTTACAATCCACTTTTCTGAGAGGAATCGCCTCCACCCGCTTTGTGAAGTAATCTATCGCCACCAGGATAAATTTATGTCCTTTGCTTGAGGGTGGATTGATCTGGCCGATCATATCAATGCCCCATCCTCTGAACGGCCACGGCTTAATAATTGGGTTCATAGCCGATGCTGGTGCTCGTTGTATGGCGCCAAACTTCTGACAATCCTGGCAGCCCTTGTAATACTTGAAACAATCCTCCAGCATCGTCGGCCAGAAATACCCTGCTCGGCGAAGCAGCCACTTCATTTTGTGGGCCGATTGATGTGTGCCACAGATTCCTTCATGTACTTCTCCGATGGCCACTGTAGCCTGATCGGCTCCCAGGCACCTGAGTAGCACGCCGTCAATCGTCCGATAGTACAGATCTTCATCGAGCAACACGTATCACAATGCCTTGTATCGTAGCTTCCTTGTAGCCGATTGAGAGGGGTTTTGAGATAGTTGTAAACTTCAAACCTCCAATCATCGGCTGTGATGGTGGCAACGTCTATGTCGATTTCTTTCAGCATCGGCCGATAGCCCGATGCCATCTGAGCCAAGTCATTGGCCTCTGTGTTCTGCTCTCTGGGGATATGTTTCAAAGTAACTAGCCGAAAACCGTCCATTAATTCTTGGCATTGCCGATAATAGACCATCAACGCGTCGTTTTTGCATTCATATTCTCCTGATAATTGTATGATGACTAACAATGAATCTCCCATTATTTCGATGGTGTCAGCTTCAACTTCCTTGAGTAGATGTAATCCTTTATGGACGGCTTCGTACTCGGCTTGGTTGTTTGTAGCGTGAAGGTTGATGGCAAAAGCAAACTCGAAGCTTGCCCCCTGGGCAAAATAATGACCAAGCCGATGCCACAGCCGTTGGTGCAAACCGAGCCGTCGAACGTTAAAGTCCAAGGCATAATTTCCACTAAGCCGATTGAGTCGTTTCTGTGCTCCACAATAAAATCGGCTATGGCTTGCCCCTTGACTGCCCTTGGTGCCTGATACCTCAGATCGAATTCCGTTAGCGTGCAAATCCACTTCCCAATTATTCCTTTGAGCACTGGGGCCAATAGCATATACTTAACTACATCGGCTTTGTAGATTACTATGCACTCGTTGGATAGCAGATAGTGACTTAACTTTGTACATAAAAAATAAAGGCATAAGCATAGCTTCCCCACAGGTGAATACCTTGTTTCCGCGTCTAGCAACCGTCGGCTAAGATAGAAGATGGTTTTTCTTTGCCGTCGACCTCTTGGATTAGGATGGAGCCGATTGATTTGTCGTCGGCTGATAAGTACAGCTTGAACGGTATTTCCTTTTGTGGAGGTATTAAAACTGGAGGGGAGCTCAGATAATCTTTTATGTTGTCTAACGCCTTCTGCTGCTCTGCCCCCCATGTGAATGTATGATCGGCTTTCAGCCGAAGCAGTGGTGTGAACGGCTCCATCTTTCCTGAGAGATTGGCTATGAACCGTCTGATGAAGTTTATCTTGTCGATCAATGATTGGAGTTGTTTTTTGTCCTTCGGAGGTTGAATTGTCTTGATAGAATTTATGCTTCTTGGTGTAACTTCAATTCCTCTTTCATGGACGAGAAATCCCAAGAATTGCTCGGCCGATACACCGAACGCGCACTTAAGCGGATTCATCTTCAGACCGTACTTCCTCATCCGTTCTAACACTTGTCTCAGATCGGCTATGTGGCCTTCTATCTCCCTTGACTTGACAACCACGTCGTCAATGTATATCTCAACCAGCGAGCCGATCATATCGTGAAAGATGTAATTCATGGTCCGTTGATATGTTGCCCCAGCATTCTTCAAGCCGAACGTCATTACTACCCATTCGTACAAGTCGATTGCGTCGAGACACCGAAAAGCGGTCTTGTGGATGTCCTCGTCGGCCATGAATATTTGATTATACCCTGCATTGCCATCCATGAAACTAATAATTTTGTGGCCTGAAGCAGCATCGACAAGCAGATCGGCTATCGGCATTGGGTATTCGTCTTTAGGGGTTGCCTTATTTAGATCTCTGAAATCGATGCAGACCCTAAGTTTATCGTTTTTTTCAACACTGGGACGATGTTTGAGACCCACTCGGCGTATCGGCAAGGCCGAATGAATCCCGCGTCGTATAGCCGAGTGATTTTGGCTTTAATTGCATCGTACATATCGGCCTTAAACCTCCTGGGAGGCTGTTTGAACGACCGATAGCCTGTCTTAATCGGCAGCTGATGGACCACTATCGATCGGCTGAGGCCGGGCATCTCGAAGTACTCCTAAGCAAAACAATCTTTATATTCTTTTAACAACTCAATAAGCCTGGATCTACAATGACGAGATAGATTTTTGCTAATGTACGTCGGCCTCGGCTTATCACCAGAGCCGATGTCAATTTTCTCTAATTCATCGGCTGATGTGAAACCTTGCCCTAACTTGCCATCGTCTTCGTCCGCGGTGTCCATGCCGAAAACGCTTGAGCCCTCCACCATGTCTTGTTCAAAGCAGCAGCTGCGGCTCGTCATTTCCAATCGGCTGTATTGTGAAATTCGACACATTTAGAAAATCGGCTTGCCAGATTTTCCTGTATAAAAATTTGATGCCTTCGATTTCCCAAAGCGGCAAATCGGCACCGACGACACTAACCGACCATGTCAACCGGTACGATCTCGATCTTGTCGCCATCCCATTGGATCAGGCTCGATGCAATGTAGAAGGGATGCAGCGATTAGTGTGTATCCGGTCCCTTCAGGCAAGTTTGTAAGACCCCTTCCGTCGATGACAAAGAACGTTGTGGGCACGGTCTTGTTGCCGATGGTCAGTTCAACGTTGAGGACGCCTTTGGTTTCCGATGGGTTGCCGCCGAAGTCTTTGAGCACCATGTTAGTTTTTATTAGGTCTTTGGCTCCCTTGCCTAGTTTTCTCGAATGTTGCGTAAGGCATGAGGTTGACTGCAGCTCCCCCATCATCTAGCATTTTGGAAATCGGCTTACCGTTGACGAATCCTTTAACGTACAATGGCTTTAACTGCCGATTTTTGGTTCCTTCGGGTTTGTTGAAGACAGCTTGGTCTGGTGAGATTGCCAGTTTTGCCAGGTCATCCTCAATGGTGTCTGCATCGGCTTGGAGCGCCAAACTTGGTCAAAGACGAACACCATGTTAACCGATGCGAAATTTTGCCTTTACCTTTGGCTACCCTCTTGGCTTGATCGGCGGGCTTTCCTCGGCTTGCTCTTCGTCGGCTATGGCAGATTTCTCTTTGGGTACCCATCGCCTTTTGATTTTGCCTAGCCGACGGCGCTGTTCGTGGATCATTTGCTGAACTTCATCTTCTTTTCCTTCACGCTTAAGTTGTTGAACCCTTCTTTTCTGCGTCTTTGTGAAGAGATCGGATGGGCACCATTGGGGGTTGGCCTATTCCTCATCTTCGGCCTCTTGTCATTGCGGCCGTTGCCATCGTAGTTTTCATCGACGAAGAAGTCTTGGTGGATCGTGCCAAGCCGATCATGGACAGACCGCCGCCTTTGGTTTAGCCGAACGGCTCTAGGGACGAACCGGGTTGGGCTTGCAGCCGATGAGCTCCTGTGCTCGTCGTCGCGGCGGTCATTGCATGCTGGGTAATCGTCCAGTGTTGGCAGTCTCATGCCAAATTCCCAGCAGTACCTAAAAAAATTACATTGCCAATGCGGATCGGCACTGTTGTGGTTTACCTCGTATCATCGGCTTTGGGTGTTCGGCTCGCGCTGATGAGGTGCTTCATTGTAAGCCTCTTCCTGCCGAGACCGATACTAATGACAGTGTCGGCTACATTCATGGATGGGCCGTCGGTCGCCCGATCGATAACCGGGCGCACCATATTAATTGGTGCGGCGTGACATCCAATTTGCTCGCCTTCGCCTTGGCCCCGATCGATGTATTGACTAAGCCGTGCGCCATTCTGTTCTGTCGATCAGCTTGCCTGGGGCCGGCTTGGACCGTGTTGACCGGGAAAGGATTGCCGTCTACTTTCATCGGCCGATTTGAATCGGCAAACTTCAGCTTCCCGGCCTCAATTGTTGACTGGATTTGCTGCCTGAAGACTTTGCAGTCGTTGGTGGCGTGGGATGTGGAGTTGTGCCACTTGCGGTATTTCTTTTTCTTCAATTCTTCGCCGACGGGATCACATGATTTTCGGCAACAATCCGATCGCTTCTCCTTGAGCAGCAAGTCGAAAATCCTGTCGGCCTTGGTGATGTCGAAGTCATATCGTTCTTCCTTGGCCGTCTTCAACAGCCATTGGCAGACGATGGCCTTTTTGTTCTTTGCCCATTCGGCTGCCGCCACTTCTGCGTCATCATCGTCGAACTCATAGTCTGATTCGACAATGACTTGAGTTATATTTTTGACGGCCTTTCTGGTGTCTTGGAATCGCTATTCATGGGCCGTCACCTTTTGTGCCAAGTGGGCTAAGCTGTCAAAGTCTGCGAGAGAATCGCTCTCGGATCGGCGCGATCAAACCATGAAAGGCCAAATCAGCGACTGTCATCCGATAGCACCAGTGTAACATCGGTTCCTTATCTCTCTAAAGCGCTGGATGTATTCTTGGACCGATTCGTTGTGTTTTTGTCTGATGCTGGTGAGGTCTGACAACTTCATCTCGTGGTTGCCGGAGTAAAAGTAGCTGTGGAATTGTTTTTCAAGATCGGCCCAGCTCTGAATTGAGTTATAGGGCAACGAGGAGAACCAAGTAAAAGCCGATCCTGAAAGAGAAAGATGGAACAATCGGACTCTCAAGGCGTCCGTAGCCGATGCTTCGCCACACTGTGCCAAGAATCGGCTAACATGCTCGTAGGTTGAAACGTTGTCCAGCCCTGAGAACTTTGAAAAATATGGGATCTTGTATCGGTTGGGCAACGAGATCCGCTCGAAGTGCTTTGGATAGGGATACCGATACATGTTCCCTGAGTCTTTCGGCTTAAGGCCGAATTGATCGCGCATGACATCAACGATCAGATCGGCCCATGTCCGGTTGTCTTGCTGTAACGGCTCGTATGGGTCATACGGTGCAGTGCTTGCCGATACAGCGGTGGTGATGTCTGAGGCCTGTAATGATGATCTTGACGACCTCCTTGGTACTGGTAGTGATGATCAGCGGGAGGCGGCCAATGCGCCTGGTGGCGTTGGTGGTCCCGAAACAATCGTCGCCCACCGACGTTGTACCGTCTATCTCGGATTAATCGGCTCGACCGCCGATTGTCATTGAACATGTTGGCAATCCGATCTTGGGGCAGCGGTTGCTGTCAGTTCAGCATAGTAATTGCTGGCCTTATAGCCGATTCACCTGGATTTGGCTGACCGAAGACTCCTCCCGGCGGCCCTTGTTGTGCTAGTGGTAGGATCGGCTGATTCTGTATGACCAGCGTCCTGTAACCAGGAAATTGGCCATCTGTGAAGTACGTCGGCCCTCGTTGCAGCTGGTCGGCTATCTTGGCGTCGACCACAGTAGCGATCATGTTATTGAGAGTATTGACCAGTATGCTACTTTGGTTGACCAACGCGTGATGGACGGCCGAGTCGATCCAGTCTTGTAGAGAATACACAGCCGAATCGTCCTGTTCCTGGGTCGGCTCCTCCATCTTCTGTTTGCCTCTCGCCTCATTAGAGGAGGATGCCTTAGGGTCATTCATGTTGAACTTATATTTTTGGTGCACGGCCACTGATCTTGTTTGGGTGAAATATTGCAAGTAGTTAGCGTGGAGCTCTTCCACCATCTTCTTATAATCGGCTTGCTGTTCAGCCGATAACTGCTACATCTTCACAAGCACGATATTGTCTTGGGAAATGCTGGGGCTCTTGGAGTCGACCATCTTATCGGCTGAATCTATGCGTCCGAGTTGAGCCGACAGAGAAAGTCCCATTGGGCCTGCCAAGAAGCGTGTTGATGAGAAATTTCTCTCACGCGCCGGCTCCGGGAGATCTCGTTTAACTCAGGCAAGGTGTCCTTTCTACGCTCGTGCCGGTGCAGACGTGCCGCTGGTTTGATCTGTTAACCAACAAGAGAAACAAGAGAATATGCATTAAGTGTTAGGTTAGATCCCCACTGGATCGGCTGAGGGAATCCATGAGCATATATATGCTATCCTAAAATATATTTAAGCCAAACGACTGGAATGGATCGGCTATGTCGAGACAGCATCAATCGTTTAACCTAAATGTAGTAAAGGATAACATGTGTATGAATCGATAACCTAGCCGATACTGGAAAGCTAACAATGAATCGGCTAGTACTCCGATGAATCTTATAGAAAGATATCATTCTTGAATCATGCATAGCCTGGAAATCGGCCGTCGGCTATTGATGGTGGGCCGATTTTGGCTGGCGACATCCGACAAGAATGCGATCTTAACATAAGAGGCAGTCCTAATACAAATCTAATAATAAATATATTAAAAAAACACATCAGGGCAGATAAAGCCGGCTGAAACCCCGATGCTGTCTCTAAACAATACAAATCTTAGCCGAACAGATCATTGATAGTTTTAAAAATGACTTAATAGTTCGAACCCGATGCAGCATTAAGTATAAAAAGAAAAACCTAATCTGTTGCAGCCGATTTATATCCCTCGAGACGGTGGATACCGCATATAAACCAGCCAACCTTTAAATCTAGCCCTATCGGCTGCAAGTTCTTGATAGAACCAGCCAATGGCAGGATAGATCTAAACATTAGTCTAATTTATATGCGTTATATGATAAGTAACACAGTATAAACTCTTGAATCTAATGTGTCATTACAATGAAAGCACTAGAAACAACATATCATACCACTAATGACAAACATTTACCTAGATCTGGGGATCGAAATGATGCAGCCCGTAGCCAAACAAAGTGCTCGTCTGAAGAAAAAGGTTGGCGATGCGCTGAAGGTTTGATTGATTGTGATTTTTTGATTACAGGGGGTCTCGGGTCCTATTTATACCCAAGATACAATTATCTGTACAAACCCTGGACTCTATCTAAACTACTATTTAAAACACAACATTATCCCGAGCAGGACTCATGCCGTGTTACAACTAACAGCTTAAACAAACTCCTAAATTACAGATACAATTGTCGTTACAGGACTCTATCCATAGGTGGCAATATCGTTTAACGCGCAACTAACAACCGAATCTTCTATTTATCTTCAAACTGTTGCATCAGAAATGGTTTTTATCTCTTTCAGACCTGGAATCGGCTATCGGCTGCTATTGTCCGATCCAACCTTAGCCGATTGGCCTCGCAGCCGATCACTCCTCAGCCGATGCCGCCTCTTTTTCCACACCAAACCAGCCGATCCGATTCTGCTTCGCCTTTGCAGATTTAGGGACTCAATTACCAAATTTCAGTGTTAACACTCGTCATCTCCAATCGGCTGTATTGTGGAATTGGACACATTTAGAAAATCGACTTGCCAGATTTTCCCAGACAAACAATCGATGCCTTCGATTTCCCAAAGCGGCAAATCGGTACTGACGACGCTAACTGACCTGTCGGCTGGTATGATCTCAATCTTGTCGTCGTCCCATTGGATCAGGCTCTGATGCATTGTAGAAGGAACACAACAATTAGCGTGTATCCGGTCCCTTCCGAGCAACAGTGTAAGACCCCTTTCCGTCGATGACAAAGAATATTGTGGGCACGGTCTTATTGCCGATGGTCAGTTCGATGTTCAGGACGCCCTTGGTTTCTGATGGGTTGCCGCCGAAGTCTTTGAGCACCATGTTGGTCTTTATCAACTCTTCGGCTCCTTTGCCTAGTTTTCTGAATGTTGCGTAATGCATGAGGTTGTCTGCAGTCCCCCCATCGACTAGCATCTTGGAGATCGGCTTGCCGTTGACGAATCCTTTAACGTACAACGGCTTTAAGTGCCGATTATCGGTCCCCTCGGGTTTGTCAAAAATAGCTTGGTCCGGTGAGATTGCTAGATTCACCAAGTCGTCTTCAATGGTGTCTGCATCGGCTTCAGGAGCACTGAATTCGGCTGGTAGTATGAACACCATGTTGACCGATGCAGAAACTTTGCCTTTCCCTTTGGCTGCCCTCCTGGCTTGGTCGGCTGGACTCTCCTGGGCTTGCTCCTTGTCGGCTGTGGCGGTTTTCTCCTTAGGGACCCATCGCCTTTTGATCTTGCCCAGCCGACGACGCTGTTCTTGGATCATTTGCCGAACTTCATCTTCTCTCCCTTCACGCTTGAGCCATTGGATTCTTCTTTTCTGCGTCTTTGTGAAGAGATCGGATGGGCACCATTGGGGATTGGCCGATTCCTCTTCGTCGGCCTCTTCGTCGTCGCGGTTGTTGTCGTTGTGGTCTTCGTCGACGAAGAAGTCTTGATGGATCAGGCCGAGCCGATCATGGATGGACAGCCGCCTCTGATTTAGCTGCACGGCTCTCGGGACGAACCGGGTTGGGCTTTCGGCCGATGAGTTCCTGTGGTCGCCGTCGCGGCGATCGTTGCACGCTGGGCAGTCGTCCAGTGTCGACAGCCTCATGCTGGATTCCCAGCAATGCCTAAAAAAATCACAATGCCAATGTGGATCAACATTGTTGCAGGTTACCTCATATCGACGGCTTTGGGTCTCCGGCTCGCGCCGATGAGGTGCTTCATCGCGAGCTACTTCCCGCCAAGACTGGTGCTGAGGACGGCGTCGGCTGTCGTTACGGACTGGTCGTTGGTCAACTGGTCTGATAACGGGGCGCACCATATTAATTGGCACGGCGTGATATCCAGTCGGCTCATCTTCTGCCTTGGCCCCGATTGATGCGTTGACTAAGCCATGCGCCATTCTGTTTTGTCGATCAGCTTGCCTGGGGCCGGCTTGAACTGTGTTGACCGGGAAAGGGTTATCGTCCACCTTCATCGGCTGACTTGAATCGGCAAACCTCAATTTCCCGGCCTCAATTGCCGACTGGATTTGCTGCCTGAAGACTTTGCAATCATTGGTGGTGTGGGATGTGGAGTTGTGCCACTTGCAATATTTTTTTTCTTTAGTTCTTCGGCCGATGGGATCACGTGATTTTCAAGGAGCTGAATCTGTTTCTCCTTGAGCAGCAAGTTGAAAATCCTGTCGGCCTTGGTGATGTCGAAGTCATATCTCTCTTCTTTGGACGTCTTTAGCAGCCACCGGTAAACGATGACCTTTGTTCTTGGCCCATTCGGCCGCCGCCACTTCAAGTCATCATCGTCGAAATCGTAGTCTGATTCAACGACGACCTGAATTATGTTTTTGACGGCCTTTCTGGTGTCTTGGAATCGCTGCTCGTGAGCTGTCACCTTCCGCGCCAAGTGGGCTAGGCTGTTGAAGTCCTGCGCAGAGAATCGCTCTCGGATCGGCGCGATCAAGCCGTGAAAGGTCAAATCGGCCAACTGGGCGTTCGACAGCACCAGGCTGTAGCATCGGTTCCTCATTTCTCTAAAGCGTTGGATATATTCTTGAACCGATTCGTTGTGCTTTTGCCTAACACTGGTGAGGTCCGACAACTTCATTTCGTGGTTGCCGGAGTAAAAGTAGCTGTGAAATTGCTTTTCGAGATCGGCCCAACTCTGAATTGAGTTGTAAGGCAATGAGGAGAACCAGGTAAAAGTCGATCCTGAAAGAGACAGAGGGAACAGCCGGACTCTCAAGGCGTCTGTAGCCGATGCTTGGCCGCACTGCGCCAAGAATCGGCTAACATGCTCGTATGTTGATACGTTGTCTTGCCCCGAGAACTTCGAAAAATCTGGGATTTTGTATCGGTTAGGCAACGGGATCTGCTCAAAATGTTCTGGATAGGGATACTGATACACGTTCCCTGAGTCCTTTGGCTTGAGGCCGAATTGATCACTCATGACGTTTGCAATTAGATCGGCCCAAGTCCGGTTGTCCTGCTGTATCGGCTCGTATGGGTCATATGGCGCGGGTG
Source organism: Oryza australiensis (assembly GCA_019925245.2). NCBI lineage: Eukaryota > Viridiplantae > Streptophyta > Magnoliopsida > Poales > Poaceae > Oryza > Oryza australiensis. The sequence continues at coordinate 103,314 of JAIFGZ020000565.1, read as the reverse complement.
CTTGCCGATACAGCGGTGGTGATGTCTGAGGCCTGTAGTGTGGTCCTGACGGCCTCCTTGGTACTGGTAGTGATGATCAGCGGGAGGCAGCCGATGCGCCGGTGGTGGCGTTGGTGGTCCCGGGAACAGTTGTCGGCCACCGACGTTGTACCGTCTGTCTAGGTCGATCTGGGCAATCGGCTCTGACTGCCGATTATCATTGAACATGTTAGCAATCTGATCTTGGGGCAGCGGTTGCTTTCGGTTCAGCATGGTAATCACCGGCCTTGTAACTGATTCGGTTGGATTTGGGGCCGAGGACTCCCGGCGGCCCCGGTTGTGTTGGTGGTGGGATCGCCGATTCGGGTGACCAACGTCCTGTAACCAGGAAACTGTCCGTCTATGAAGTACGTCGCCCTCATTGCAGCTGGTCGGCTATCTTGGCGTCGACCACAGTAGCGATCATGTTGTTGAGAGTGTTGACTAGAATGCTACTCTGGTTGACCAGCGCATGATGGATGGCCGAATCGATCCGGTCTTGCAAGGTGTGCAGGGCTGAATCTTGTTCCTGAATCGGTTCCTCCACCTTTTGTTTGCCTTTTGATCCACTGGAGGATGCCTTGAGCTCGTCCATGCTGAACTTGTACTTTTGATGTACAGCCCCGGATCTGGTTTGGGTGAATGATTGCAAGTAGTTGGCCTGGAGCTCTTCCACCATCTTCTTGTAATCGGCTTGTTGCTCAGCCGATAACTGCTCCATCTTCACAGGCACGATGTTGTCCTGAGAAACATTGGGGCTCTTGGAGTCGACCATCTTGTTGGCTGAGTCGATGCGTCCTAGCCGAGCCGACAGAGAAAGTCCCACCGGGCATGCCAAGAAGCATGTTGACAAGAAATTTCTCTCACGCGCTGGCCTGGGAGATCTGCTTAGCTCCAGTGCAAGTCCTTCTCGGCTGCCTGTGCAGTGCAGGGCGTGCTAGTTGGTTTGATCTATTAACCAACAAGAAAAACAAAGAGATATGCGTTAAGTGTTAGGTTAGATCCCCACTGGATCAGCTGAGGTTATCCATGAGCATATATATGCTATCCTAAAATATATTTAAGCCAAGCGACTGGAATGGATCGGCTATACCGAGACAGCATCAGCCGCCCAACCCAAATACAGTAAAGGATAATAAATATATGTGTTGACAACCTAGCCGATACTGGAAAGCTAACAATGGATCGGCTAGTACTCCGATTATTCCTATGAAAAGATATCATCCTTGAACCAGATGCTTAGCCCGAAAATCGGCCGTCGGCTGTTGATGGCAGGCCGATTTCGGCTTATGATGTCTGACAAGAATAAGATCTTAACATAAGAGGCAGTCCTAGCATAAATCTAATAATAAATATACTAAAAGAAATACATTAGGGCAGATAAGGCCGGCTGAAACCCCGGCACTATCTCTTAAACATATAAATCTAGCCGAACAAATCACTGGAAGTTCTAAAAATGACTTAATAGTTCAACGTTGATGCAGCATTAAGTATAAAAAGAACAACCTGATCTGTTATGGTTGATTTATACCTCTCGAGACGGTGGATATCGCATATAAACCAGCCAATCTTTAGATCTAGCCTCATTGGCTGTGGGTTCTTAATAGAACTGGCCAATGGCAGGATAGATCTAAACATTACTCTAGTTTATATGCGCTATATGATAAATATCACAGTATAAACCCCTGAATCTAATGTGTCATTACGATGGAAGCACTAGATTCAGCAGAACATACCACTAATGACAAGCATTTACCTGGATTTAGGGATCAAAATGATGCAGCCCGTAGCCAAATCAATTGCTCGTCTGAAGAAAAAGGTTGGCGATGCGCCGAAGGTTTGATTGATTGATTGTGATGATAATTTTACAGGGGATCTTGGTCCTATTTATACCCAAGATAACATTATCTGTACAGACCCTGGACTCTATCCAAACTACTATTTAAAACACGATAGTACCCTGGGAAGGTCCCACGTCGCATTACAATAAACAGTCTAACAAACTCCTAATTTACAGATACAATTGCCGTTACAGGACTCTATCCATAGATGGCAATATCTTTTAATGCACAAGCTGATAACCGAATATTCTATTTATCTTCAAACATCTACACCAGAAACGGTTTTATCTTCTCTGAAACTAGAATCGGCTATCGACCACTCTTGTCTGATTCAATCTTAGCCGACTGGCCTTGCAGCGGATCGCTTCTCAGCCGATGCAGCCTCTGTTTCTCCGTCCAACCAGCCGATCCGATTCTGCTTCACCTTTGCCAGGACTAGATTCCCCAGCGTAGTCGTCATCATAATTGCTACAAGCTGGACAATTTTCTATTGATGACAGCCTCATCCCTTCATTCCAGCAAAATCTAAAAAATTCGCAACTCCAATGGGGATCAAAGTTGTCATCATCCTAATAGTACCTCTCTTCCTGTATGTCATGTTTCCTTTGGTAATTATCGATGATTCTAGCAGAGTTAGGCTTCCTGGACCGATAATCCTTCCTATCGTCTGCTCTCCCACTTGTGTGAACCATGTTGACAGGAAAAGGATTACCATTAACTTTCATCGGCTTTTTTTGGATCTTCAAACTTTATCTTTCCTGCTTCAATAGCCGATTGGATCTGCTGCCTAAAAACTTACAGTCATTGGTGTTGTGAGATCCAGTATTATGTCATTTGCAGTACTTCCTCTTTCTCAACTCAGCCGATGGAATCACATGGCTAGCAGGAAGTTGAACCTGTTTCTCCCGAAGCAGCATATCAAAGATTTTATCAGCCTTGGTAATGTCAAAGTCGTATTTTTCCTCCTTTGCAGAATTTTTTTGACCCATTGACATGTGACAACCTTCTTATTTCGGCCCACTCGGCTGCACTACTCGAATCATCCTCATCTTCTTCGACTCAAAAGTTTATGCAACGTGGCTAATCTTTTAAAAGTTTTCTTGGCTTCTTGAAATCTTTGTTCATGTGCTGTTACCTTTTGAGCCAAGTGAGCCGACTTTCAAAGTCCCGAGCTAAAAATATTTTCCGATTAGCATTAACAATCCTTGGAAAGCAAGATCGGCTAGCCGAGAATATGATAGAATCGAGCCGTAGCATTTGTTCCTCATGTCTCTAAACCTCGAATGTAGTCTTGTATGGATTCATTGTGCTTTTTGCCTGATAGCTGTGAGATCGGACAGTTTCATCTCATGGATTCCACTATAAAAGTACATATGAAACTGCTTCTCCAGATCGGTCCAACCTTGAACAGAATTGTATGGCAAGGATAAAAACAATGTGAAAGCTGATCCAGATAAAGACAGAGGGAATAATCTAACCCTCAGGGCGTTAGTAGTCGATGCTTCCCCACACTGGGCCAGAAATCGGCTGACATGCTCATAAGTTGACACATTGTCCTACCCTGAGAATTTTGAAAAATCTGGCACCTTGTAGCGGCTCGGCAATGGCACCCTCTCAAAATATTCCGGATATGGATACCGATACATGTTGCTAGTATCCTTAAGCTTGAGGCCAAATTGTTCCCTCATTACATCGACAATCATATCAGTCTACGGTTTACGCTTCAAGGTGGCGCTTGAAACTGCTCTATTGGCTCGGTTTGGTTGAATTGAGGCAAGTGCGGGGTTGAGGTGGTGTCCCCCGTCGATGCTTTTTGAGGTGAATTAGGCTGATATTGGAAATTGAGATTGCCCCCCATGTGATGTTGAGGAGACTGATGCACCCTATGGGCTTGCTGATCATGAACGAACTGAGAGCCGATGGGCTGACACTGCTGAAGGATTGGTGTCTGATGCCCTATCGGTATCTGTTGAATCAGCTTAGTGATCGGTTGGTTCGTTCTGAACATAGCCGCGACTTGGTCTTGGGAAACCTGAGGGATATTGTATCCGGTGTGCTGAGGTTGTTGCTTGACCAAGAGCATAGGATTGAACCCTGGCTGCTTCTGTGCCAATGAGGATACAATCGGCTTTCCAGGAGCCGATGCTGACACTATCGGCTGTTCTGGGACCATGCCCGAAGTAGGCTATTGTTTGTCAGTAGCCAAAGTCCTATATGGTGGAAAGTTGCCTTCAGGAAGAAATATCGGCCCCTTGGCTTGATGCTCGGCAATTCTGCCATCAACCACATCTTTGATCATGCTGTTTAGAGTATTAACAAGGATCCCTGATTGCTTGATCAGCGCATGATGCACGGCATAATTGATCCAGTCTTGTAGATTGTTTAATTCTAGGCCCTCTTCTTGCTTGATGTCCTGAGGCTTGCTTTCCTTGCCAGAGCTTGACTCGGGCTCATCATTGATTGGCAAGGCTACCTTGTACCGTTGAACAACCGTGCCCGAGCGAGTTTGAACAAACGAGTGCAAAAATTGGTTCTGCGGCATGTTCATCATCTCTTCAAACTCGGCCTTCTGTTCTGGCGTGAGCTTGTCCATGGTGACGGGGATGATGTTCTCAGGGTCAATTTCAGATGACTTGACATCCACCATGATGTCTTGCCGTGTCCCACTGGGCGTGCCAAAAGCGTGTTGACTGTAAAATGTCACGCACTGGCCTAAGAGATTTGCTTTACTCTAGTGTAGGTCCAAATCTTACTTTTGAGGTTCGTAGGCGTGCCAGTTGGTTTGGTCCTGTAACCAACAAGAAACAAAGAAAGAAAATGAAGTCAAATCCATAAACGATAGTCGATCGGCTAGTGGCCGATGACATATTGTTCGATATTGAGCCGATGTTGTATGCATAGAATCGGCAATGGGAGATTAGATCTAATCGATCGGCTGTAGATATTCATTAACATATAATCTAAGTCTCAAAATATGTTTAAACCAAGTGATTGGGATAGATCGGTAGCGTACCGAGACATTATAAATCACTTATGTCTAAAAGTACTTTAAAATGAAGATTATACTTATTTATAGCATAACCGATGTCATAAGTCTAACATGTATCGGCTAGTACTCCAATACCACTTTATACTAAGATATCAATATAGATTAAATACATTAAACAAGAACCAATCAGGTGTTAAGATAACCTAACAGATCGATAACAAGCTTAATATATTTTAGCATAGTGAGATCTTGATATAAAGGACAAATTTAGCATCAAGTAAACATATAAGAAAACAAGAAAACTAGATCAGGTAAGATCGGCTGAAACCCCGATACTATCTCTAATAGCAATCATAAAACAAGATAGATATTTTGACTAGATAATACTTAGTAGGTCAGACTCAATCGATGCAGCACTAAGCATAAAGAGAAGCATAAGATCTAAACAAGTCGACGAAAGCCTTTCGAGATGGTGGATACACTATATAATCCAAGTCGACGTTGATATCTAACCCTATCGGTTATTGTTTGATAACAGATGCTAGCGATTAGGGTTAGATAGCAATATCGATCTAGATTCTATAGCATATATAATAACTCACCGATTTATGTAAACAGGATTAGAGTGTCATAAAGATGGAAGCACTAATCCCGAGGGCGCAAGCCGCCATAACAAGCTTTACCTCTCGTCGGAGATCGAACCCGATGCAGCCCAACTCGAAAGCAAGAACTCATCGAAGTAATTGAAAGGAAAACGGTGGCGATGCGTCGAAGTTGTATTGAACTTCTTGTTGTTTGATTACATGGTCTTGGGCGATATTTGTACCCAGATACACAATATGTCCTTGTCGGACACGACTCTTATCTCTATTACAATTCAAATTACAGATAAATTCCTTTAAACAGACTCTTACCGACATAATCTATAAGGAAACCATTTTAAATAACCTAATTAATAGATACAATTGCCTTTCTTGGACTTTATCCATGCATGGCAATCCTCATGAAGCACTTCAAACGAATCCGATGATGATCCTAATGTTACCTTACCGGAATCGTCTACATCGGCTATGTTTGTCCGATTCAGTATCAGCCGACGAACACCTTAGCCAATTCGGTTATCAACCGATGAACTCTCTAGCCGATTCGGTCTGCAATTGGTGCGCACTCTATTTTCGAGCATCCCGATTTCCTCCAAATCGGCTTCGGCCTTAACCCCAAATCCGATGCATGATTTACCAAATGTGGTCGTTAACAACGTAGCAAACGGTTCAATTCAACAAGCAAGAGTGAAACGGAGTGAGAAATAATGAATACTAACCACGTAGGCTTCAATCTTCACCCAAACCAAAAAATTTAGAGCAAAACCTCCCCCTTCCTCTAGCTAGTCGAGCAAGAATGAGAGGTGCCACTCTGTTCTTTGCTCAATCAGCTCGAGTGAGAGAAGAGCTATATATACTGGTCTCATAGGTGTCGGTTCTTAACCTAGAACCGACACCTATGTCTGATAGCTACATAGGTGCCAATTATCAAAGTGTGCCCTCCAACGACAACTTCGTGGGGTGGTGGGCTCAAACGTGTCGGTTCTTAAGTAGAACCGGCACTTATCTCTGACATCCTCAAAGGTGCCGATTCTATTGTAGGCCTCGTGATCAACCACTCCGATGGGATGTATATGAAAGGTGCTGGATTCTAGTTCGAAACTGGCACCTTTTTCTGACAGGGAAAAATAGGTGTCGGTTTTATTAAAAACCAGCACCTATTTGAAGAGAAAGGTGCCGGTTCTTGGCACTGGCTCCCCCGTAGACGGGCGCCTGGGTGGGAAAGGCACTATAGGTGTTGGTTTTAGCTATTCTGGCATCTATAGTGCCGACACCTTTGTGTGTTTCTTTAGTAATGTCTGGCTATATTGTATAGTCGAGTCGTTTGGCTGCACACACACTACTGCTCCATACACTGGCTGGGTTCAACACCTGTAGGTTGTAGCTACTATTGGTTAGTTGCAGCCATTGGCTGACTGTACTGTGCAAGCACATCGCTCTAGAAAATAGCTCTTCCAAACAAGGCCATTGTCAAAAAGAATTGTTAAAGTTGTAAATGGGAAAGAATTATACAACCCTAGGCCTTTTTTGGTTAATCCTTCCAACAAATAGATTGAAGGGGAATTGGTAAGAATTAATTAAATTTAATCCTTTCTAGGGCTTGATCGGTTATTCCTCATGAGGGTGGGTTGTAAGGGACTGAGAGGGATTAATTCCACACCTCAATATTTTTCTGGATATTGGAAATGGTTTACATCTCTGGCTTCTGCCCTAAGGCACACATTCATAAGTTTGTTCAACAAATAAAAGAAGACGATAGGTGATGTGACAAACCTTCACCTCCCACTTATTATTAACTAGCTTTAAACCACATAGATTCCGCCAGTAATTATAATGAAACTATGCCACTCATAGAGGAATAAGATACCCTACGCAACCAATTTCAAGAGTAACACCATTGCGCATAGTATCCTACTCCTTCTGTGATAGCATCATAGACCAAAGGTAAGCTAATAGGAAAAAAGATAACCTGCACCGGGTTAGAAAATTGCTTACCATTAAAAACTTTGTCATTGCGACAACGCCAAATTGACCAACATAAAGCACTAGCTCCAATTAATATCATCTTTTTCGTAGACCTAGGTACTCCTCTAAGCCAATTACCAAAGATATTTTTGGCACTACGAGGTGAAGGGATATTAAAAGCAAAAAACACACATCTCCAAACGAATCAAGCAATATGACACTTAAAAAAATGATGGATTGTCTCTTTTGGAAGAAAAAACAAGTGTACTTGTCTCCCCTCACTTTCTTTCGGCAAAATATGACACTTAAAAAATGATGGATTCCTTTGTTACAAAGAATGATGGATTCCTTTGTTACAAACAAACCACATAAACAACTTGATTTTTAATGGAATTTTTAAATCCCATAGAACCCTCTTGCGGATTCTAACATTAGAGTTCATGTGTCACATCTCGATTTTCATTCGGGATTAAAAATCATTAAATAAATTGTTTTATAGAAATTAAATAAAATAAAAGCAAATTAATCAAGAGAATTAAATAAAAAATTAAATTTTCCTTTAAAAATCATGGCTGGAAATATTTTTAAAATATTCTCCATGCCCTAAAGTATTCTCGAAATTTTCGGTGAAATTTTGGAGCTCTAGAAATAATTTTAATAATACAAAGTACAGTTCAATAATTATTTAAATAAATTAATTAATCTTTAAATGCGTTGAAGATATTTTTATTAAATACTTTGGGTGTCCATGTATTTTCAGAAATTTTCTTGGAATTATTTGGGCACTGGAAGTATTTTTTGAAATTCAACGATTATTTATGTGATTAATTTAAATAAAAACAAACTAGAATCCTTTCCCGTGCTCGGGCCGCCTTTCAGCCCACTCCTTGGAGTCCATCTTGCCTCCCTCCTTTTTCCTCTCCTTTCGGCCCGGCCCGCTTCTTTCCCGCACGCCAAAGTCCACTCGCATCCCTCCTCTCCGAGCCTCTAATTGGTAGGGCCCCTCGGTCAGCCCCTCTCTCTCCCCTTCCGATCTGCCGACAGGTGGGCCATGCTTGTCGGGATCGTCCCTGACCTCCGACCGCGTCCCGGCCATCGCCGCCATTTGCGCCGCCCGCGCCGCACCGCCCCGCACCATCTCGGGCCGCACCGAGCCGCACGCACCGCACCCCGCTCGAGCCTCGTCGCCTTATCCACGCGCAAACCCCGCGAACCCTAACCACGTCGTCGCCGTATCTCTCCGATTCCACTTGCAACGGTGAGATATCCGACCGTATCCGAGCGACTCCGCCTTCCCCGCGCTATAAAAACCCACCCCGAGCTCTCCTCTTCGTTTCCCTCCGCCACCCGAGCTCCCCGTAAACCCTAGTGCCCTCCCCGCGGTTCCCCCACGCTCCGTCGCTCGACACCGTTCTCCGGTCACGCGTCACCGCCGTTCCGAGCCCCACCATCACGCGTCGAGGCCGCCACCGCCCTTCCCACGCCACACTGAACCTCGGCCGCCACCTCCTGTCCTTGGGGCATCGCCGGATCACCCCACCGCCACTATCCCGAGCCGGCACCGTCCGGTCTCACCTCCGGCCGTCACTCCCTACCGCCTCGTAGCTTCCCGAGCCAAATCACCCCTCTCTCCGGCTCCGCCGCGCCTCTTTGCTGCTCGGCATCCCCTCTATCGCCCTCGAAAGCCGCCACAACGTCGTGTCGCTGTGCGCCCGAGCGCCAGCCGCCGTCTCTACTCGCCGCCGCTCACCGCGCTGCCCATTTCATCGTCCCGCATGCTCGGTAAGGCCCTCTTCCCCTCTCTCGCAACCCTCCGTCGCTCTCCGCCACTCGTCGCCGCATCGATGGCCACCGCCGGCGACCATCAGGGCGCGCGCGCCGCCGCCGCGCTACCTGGCCGGCCGGCAGTAGTCGCCACCGCCCTTTCATCCTTCGCCGCCCGATCTGTCTTGAGATGGATCCGGGCCGTCCACCAGACTGCCCGTGTGGCCGCCGCGCTACCCGGCCGGCCAACAGTAGTCACCGCCGCCCCTTTCATCCTTCGCCGCCCGATCTGTCTCGAGACAGATCCAGGCCATCCACCAGACTGCCCGTGTGGCCACCGCGTGGAGGCCACGTGGTTGCCGCGTCGGTGCTATGTGGTGCGCCCGCCGTGGACCGAGTCCACCGTGGACCCGTGGACTGCGCCGCCGCCGCGTTGATGTTAGCCTTGGTCCGCGACATCGCCTCAGCCACCGACATCGCCCGATGTCGCCCTTGCCGATGTCACCCCGGTTGCGACGTCACCATGCCTGGTCTTGCGACATCATCCCGAGCCTTTTCCTTTATAAAAATAATTAAATATTGCACAATAAATAATTTTAATTTTTAGAATTTATTTAAATGGTCCAAAACTTCTAAAATTCATATCTAATCCATACGAACTCTAAATTGGGCCATTCAAATTGCAAAATTTAGCTAAAATTGAGATCTACATGTTTTTTACTTTTATGTACTATTATTTTGTTTTTATTAGGGTTTTCCTCGTTTCGTGTGTCAACGTGTAGATTCCGCCATTTTCGGAGTTCACGCTCGCGAGGAAAAGAGTTCAGAAGGTTGTTTGAAGAAGCAAGGCAAGTCACACTTCCCTTGAAGCATATTGATCCTATTTTTATAAATGTTTTACGTTTGTAAATAAAATTGTATTGCTTTGCTAATTACATGAAATGATGGATTACCTATCTGCTTGTTTGAGCCTTATTTACTCTTTATCTGTCCTTTGTTAACCTTGGGTGTTAATTTGACTAGCTTTAGTCACTCATGTTGATTTTAACTAGAATTATATGCTTAGCCATGCTTAATTACCAGTAGCTTACTAAATGAGATAATTACACTATTTATTGATGAGCTACAAGCTCGATAAAACTGCCATGTTTCATTGGTCATAATTATTTGAACTAAAATATGACATAATGGTGGGTGTGGGTGCATGGTTTTGGATAGTTGCAACCATGGTAATTAAGGACCGGTTCATGGGAAACCCGGAAGAATTACAGCGCTTACCACAAGCAAGAATGGGCAACCGCTTGACTCGTAGTATAGCTTTCCTCTAGCCAACGTACCCTAGTGAGGGTGGGCATGATGGAGTTGGGTCGGCCCCGCTTTTATGGGTTGATCGGCTTCCGGATTCACTGCGGCACACGGGAGGGCTTCCCATTACCCTTAGGGGAGTGGGGGCGAAACCTTGGTGTGGTATCGCTTGGTCAGAGAACCGCTTCAGTATCCTTTTCCTCCCCGTGCCCTTCGTTTTCGCCAAGTCGCCGCCGTTCATCATCGACCATTGGTTCTCGTGTTACCGGCTGTCGAGCCTACATGGATGCCTCGTCAGCACCACGTCAACGCCACGTCGCTGCCACCTCAGCACCAGCTGCCGCCACATGTCTCCGTTCATAACCCTAAACCGGATTGAATCTTAGTCATTCGATCTTGGTCAGATCTGGTCAAGTTAATCTGAGCCGTCCATTTTTGGTGAACCCATGGACCACCTCGGTGGACCCGATCTACATGGACCCGAGCCTTTTTCTCTCTATGACAAGTGGGTCTCACTTGTCAAAGACTCAACTCATTCTCTCTCTTGGCTGACGTCATAAATATTCTTTTCTAGTTCTAAAATAATTCAATATGATGCAATAAATCATTTAGTGTTTTCTTTATAGGATTTAATTGATTAAAACTTCATTAATTAACTAATTCATATGAACCTGGAATGAGATTGTTCAAGTCCCATAATTCATCTAAATTCAAGCTCTACCTATTTATGAACTTTAGTTGTACTAATTATTTGGTTTTTATTAGTTATTTCCTTGTTTTCCGTTCCAGTTTTAGTTTTCTGTCGTTTCAGAGGATCGCTTGTTCGTTGGAGAAGCTCCTGAAGACGAATTGAAGATGCTTGTTTGCAAGGAAAGTCACACAGATCCTAAACACAATCCCTTTGAGCATGTTGATCCTATGTTTAAATTCTCTATTTATTTCAAATATGCATTTAGTTTCGAATGCCATCGGGTGGTGTGAACCTATTCCCTTGTTATGCCCAATTTGCATTGATTACCCTATTCCTTGATACCTTTGGGTTATAAATTGATTAGATTAGACTTTATATTAATAGTTCGGCTAGATATTAGTGTAATTGCTTAGTCATGTTTAGAAATATTAGCACACTATTGGGATAACTAATGTTCCACTATCACTTAAGGATGGTTAGTTATTGGTAGCTCACGATGGTCAATCATGATTGATTGATTAATTAATTTTTCCAACTAAAACTCGACTAATGGTGGGTTGTGAGCACATGGTTTTGATGGTCGTGCTCATGACAATTAAGGACCGGTTCACGAGCTAGTGTTGTGAAGCATTAACCATACTAACCACAAGCCAGCGTGGGCAACGACTTTACCTTTTGTATAGCATGGTTCATTATGGGGCACCAGATTGTGAAGTGGCGATAAGTCTATGGGGGTCGCTGGAGAGTCCATACCTTGGTTTAAAGGGGTGACTATGATCTGGGAATGGTGCATTGTTTTCCATTGTGTTATGCGGAGGGTACTATCACAGTCCTGTTACGAGGTACCGTGGTGGTACTGAGGGCATGTCAACATGTTGTGGAGTTGTCTTGTGGGTACATTGGTACACCTCTAGCCAGAGTAAAACAATTCGAATAGCCGTCCCCGCAGTTATGGGCAAGCCCAACAATGTTTTTGTGATTAGTCTCACGCTACTCATTTAATGATAATAATATGAATAATGTTGATAATTGGTTTAGCTCTTGGTATGGAATGGCTAATTCCTGTTTGGAGGTTGGATCTGTGCAACTGGGATTGGTTGTTTAGGGTTGGGCATGTGCAGCATTGGCGTGTTGTTCAGTATTGATTAATATTGATGACTAATTACTCAACTATTTTACTACTCTCAAATGTTTGCTAAATGCTGCCTTTGCAAATGAAACCCTATTATTGTTATTCTTTGTTATTCCCGTGCACTTGCATATTTGTTGCGTGGCTTGTGAAGTATTTCATATACTCACCTTACAATAATCATCAACCTCAGTTGAAGAAAGATTTTGAAGGAGAAGACCTTTTGGCTTAGATCCTAGTTGAGCTGCCTGTGGGAGTGGAGTTGAAGCTTCGCTAGATTTTGTATTTTTTTCATGGTGAGGACTAAGTGCCTCTATTATAAGTATTTATCGCATTAGTTTATTTGGTACTATATATTCAAATTGTCGAGTTGTGTACCTTGGCTGATTCCTGGATGAGGGTTTAATGTACAAATTAGTTTGAAAATTACTTGTGAATTTTTGGGAGTGACATCCACCAAGATCTTTTGGTCGACATATGTTTTCCCACTTAGTCTATATTTTCTCTTTTGGTCATCATTGCTCCAAAACAAGCATGACCTATAGTAATCTAATCTTTGAAGCACCCCTCGTGAAATTTCAACGAAGGATAACATAAACAAGGGAAGGCTCGAAAGAATTGAGTTTAGAAGGACTAGACTTCCACCATGTGACATGTTTTTGCCCTTCCATGTGCTGAGTTTCCTCTCAAATCTACCATCAACTCCTTTCCAATTGATGTTACCGAGTTTCCGATAGTGAATGGGGATATCAAGATATCTAAAAGGGAAGGATCCACAATGACAACCAAATAGTTGTTTATATTGATCCTCCACTTCCTTGGCTTTCCCAAAGCAAAAATCTCACTTTTATGAAAATTTATGTTCAACCCTGAGAGTTGTTCAAACACACAAAGGATAGTTTTCATGTTTTTGGTCTGTTCAAGGTCATGCTCCAGAAAATTATTGTGGCATCAACATATTTAGAATGGACCAACCATCATCCACTAAATGTGGAATAACCCCTCTAATTTGACCATGGGCTTTAGCTCTCTTAATTAGAATTGCTAACATATCAGCCACAATATTAAAAAGTATTGGCGACATTGGGTCCCCTTGACTCAAGCCTTTGAGTGTTTGAAAATTAGGGCCCAAGTCATCATTGACCTTTATACAAACACTTCCCTCTTCAACCCATTGAGAAATCCAACGACACCATTGCAAAGAAAATCCCTTCATGCGCAGTGTTTGCTGGAGGAATTGCCATTTGACTATATCATAAGCCTTTTCAAAATCAATTTTGAAAATGATCCTATCCATGTTTTTCTCGTTCAATTCATGGATAGTCTTATGTAAAATCACCATCCCTTCCATTATATTTCTACCGGGCAAAAAAGTTTTCTAGGTTGGACGGATGACTTTGTGAGCAACCGAGGTAATCCTATTAGTGCCAACTTTTGTAAAAAGTTTAAATCTGACATTCAAAAGGAAAATTGGCCTATATTGTTGGATTTGTTTTGCATCGGCTCTTTTGGGCAACAAAACAATAATCCTAAAATTTTTAAGCTAAAAAGAGGAAGTGTCCCATTATTGAAAATCCATGAACAGAGCCATGAGATCATCCTTAATGACCTCCCAAAAAACTTGATAGAACTTTGCGGGGAAACCATCTGGCCCAGGGGCCGAATTATGTTCCATTTAAAAGACCACTTCTTTGACTTCCTTTTCTAAAAGTTCAAGCATCGAGGATATCATTTCAAGGTTTGATACTTGAGGGGTATCTTGGATCTGTTCATCTATCATAGAAACATCATTCACTTTTGTGGGCCCAAATAAACCTTTATAATAATTGGTAATATACTATCTGAGATTCTTATCACCAGTTATTATAGCCCCGACCTGCTCTAGTTGAAAGATCATCTGCTTACGATGGATAGTATTTTGTATCACTATCTCTTTGGAGCAAACGCTTTGCTTTTGGATCATCGATACCAATATATTTCTTTCTTCCTTAGCAATTTTGCCAGATCATTTTTGGCTTGCTCAAAGAAGCTAGTTCATTGAGAGAATTGTATGTTTGCCTTTTTTGTCTAGCATATTATTAAAGCCAAAAGCCTTTTTTTCTTGTATTTGCCACTTGTACTTCGTGCCCGACCTCTTAAATGTTGTCTCAAGTGGGTGATCTTCTGACTCCAACACTCCATGGGGGTATTCCCCTTATTTAACTTATTTCATTCTTTAGGGACCATTTCATAGAATTCGTTTCGTTAAAGCCATCCCAACTCAAAACGGAAGAGTGACTGATTGCCCAAATGAGCATACACTACTGGAGAAACCATCATTGGTTGAAGTGGCAAAAACCACAGTAGTCCCGGTTTGAGTTGCACCCGGGACTAGAGATGATCTCTAGTCCCGGTTTAAAAATTCAACGGCCCTCTAGGAACTTTAGTCTCGGTTCGTGTCACGAACCGGGACTAAAGATCACCTCTAGTCCCAGTTCAAATGTTGTCAGAGCGTGTGAGAGCGCCGGGCACCTTTAGTCCCGGTTGGTAACACCAACCAGGACTAGAGATGCCACCTCTAGTCCCGGTTGTTGTTACCAACCGGACTAAAGGTGTCCGGCGCTCCGACACACTCGACAACATTTGAACCGTCACCTCTAGTCCCGATTCTTTACACGTCAATACCTTCTCCTCGATCTAACATCGTCTCTCATGGTCTTGGAGGCTGCTCCGTTCTCATCACTGTAATAGAGCGGTGGCAATCCCTTCCACTTTGTTCTACCTTGTTCTCGGATTGCTCCATCTCATCCCAATACTTCAGCACATCATCTTCAAAGATGACACCAAGCTCATCTGCATGGCAAGAAACAAGTGTCTAAGCAACACAAATCCAGAAAGCACCATTCCTTCCATTTCTGAATTTGTGCTGCTTAGACACTTGTTTCTTGCCATGCAGACGAGCTTGGTGTCATCTTTGAAGATGATATGTCAAGTATTGGGATGAGATGGAGCAATCTGAGAACAAGGTAGAACAAAGTGAGAAGGGATTGTCACCGCTCTATTACAATGATGAGAACGGAGCAGCCTTCCTAGACCGTGAGAGACGATGTTAGATCAGAGGAGAAGGTATTGACGTTCCAGTTCGTGTCGCAGTACTTCTACAAGCTAATCACGCAGGCCGTACGAGGGTTTAGGGTTTAAAATAGGGTTTAGGTTTTAGGTTAAGGGTTAATGGTAAAGGGTTTTAGGGTTTAGGGTTTATGGTTTAAAATAGTTTTAAATACGACAAATGTTAATTATATGTTATTATTTCAATTTAAAATATTTTTAAATAGACCATATGTTAATTATATATTATTATTTAAATTTTAAATAGTTTGAAATATGACAAATGTTAATTATATGTTATTATTTCAATTTATAATATTTTTTGTTAATTATATGAACATATGTTAATTATATATGAATATATGAACATATGTTAATTATAATTATATATGAATATAACACAATATAATTGGGGAGTGGAATAATTAGTTCCGGTTTTTAAAACCAACCGGGACTAGAGGTGAATTTCAGTGGGCGGGAAAAAATCTCTAGTCCCGGTTGGTGGCTTCAACCGGGACTAGAGATGGCCACCTACCTAGGCCACGTGGCTGCCCCCATCTCTAGTCTCGGTTGATGGCTTCAACCGGGACTAAAGATCATATCTTTGTTGTCCTGGTTGAAGCCACTAACCGGGACTATATTATCTCTAATCCCGTTGATGGCTTCAACCGGGACAAGAGATGTCGTACCTATATATAGCAAGGGCCTTACTAGGATCCAAACACTTAGCCGTTTTCACACAACTTTGCACAACCGCATCGTCTTCTTCGTCGCCGCCGTCGCCGAGCACCGGGATGCTGCCGCGCACGCCATCTCCATCGTCTTCATCGCCGTCGTCGCCGCCGGAGGACCGCCGCGCCACCATCTTCGTCGCCGTCATCGCCGCGCCGCAGGTTAGCCGCCGCCACCCCTTTTTCTCCGTGATGCGCGCTAGGGTTTAGGCCGCCGTCGATGCCATCGCCATCACCGCCATTGTCGTGGCCGTCGCCGCCGCCGCTGTCGTCGCCGCCCTCCCCACGCCGCCCACTCCCTTGCCGCCCTCCCCGATCCCACGCCGCCGGCCGCCCCTAAACCCTTAACCCTTGCCTCCTCCACGCCGCCGACCGCCTGCATCCTCGCCGTCGCCGTCGCCTCCCCTCCATGCCGTCGCCGCCGCTGCCGCTGACGTGCAATTTATGTTTAAATTTGCAAATTATGTGAATGTGAATGAATGAGGAGGATTTGAATATGATTTTGATGTGTATGTGTAAATTTGTGAATATGATTTTGATGTGTATGTGTAAATTTGTATGGACTTTATATGTAAATGGATTGTTTATTTAAATTTTAATGCATGAATATTGTGAATTGTGAATTTTGAATGTGTATTTAAATTTAAATGCATGAATAGATTTAAATTTGAATGTGTATGTGATTTGTGAAGTTTGTATTTTTGAACGAACGAGAACGATAAAATCAACAAACGGATGTGAACGGACGGATGGACGAACGAACGAACGAGTACGGACGGATGTGTTCGTTCGGATGTTCGTGGACGGACGGACGGACGTACAGATGTGGACGAACGGACGGACGGATGAACAAACACTCGTTCGTTCGTTCGTTCGTTCGGTCGGTCGTTCGTTCATTCGTTCGTTCGTGGACGAACGGACGGACGTACGGACGTACGGACATGGACGAACGGATGGACGGACGAACGAACACTCGTTCGTTCGTTTGTTCGTTCGGTTGTTCGTTCGTTCGGTCGTTCGTTCGGTCGTTACAACGTACATAGGCATGCAACGTCCTCTCTCTCTCCTCTCCTCTCCACTTCCTCTCCTCTCCACCTTATCTCCCTCACATCATTCTCCTCTCTTTCTCTCCTCTCCTCCAGATGATCGTACTCACAAACGTCAACTAACGTTAGAATGAATGGACAATAGTTTAGGATTTGGGTTTGGGTTAGGGTTAAGGGTCCGAACGAACGGACGTGAACGAACGATATTTTAGGGTTACGGTTGGGGTTAAGGATCCGAACGAACGGAGACGTGAACGATAGATTGAACGAATGGTCGGTCATTCGTTCGTTCGGTCGTTCGGTGTGGATGTAATCCAGGAAGTGACTTCTGAAAAATATCACCATTGTGGATGTGCACAATTGGATCTAGTGTCTGTCGGATATCATGTATTTTTTCCCATCTTCTTCTTTTTTGTCTATGTTTTTTTACGTAGACATACATGATATTCCTGAATAATTGATACATGTATTAACCGAATAAAATTTTTTTCAGAATTCTTTGATTAAGTCCTCAACCCACAACAATCAAATGACGGATCATGATGAGGAACAGTTTCTCCTTGATGAGATCGCACGAGGAACAAAGTTTTACAACGAGGAGGGACACGAAGATCCAGATCAGTACCTCAACGAGGAGGGGAACGAGGAGGGAGACGAGCAGAGGAACGAGGAGGGGAATGAGGGCTCCGCCTCCGCCTCCACTGGACAGAAGAGGCCACGTGCCTCAGCAAGAAAATAGAGGGTCGACATGTCATAACGGAGGTGGCACCTGACGGTCGACCAATTGCCCCAGAGGACGCCGCAAGGAAGTTTGTGGCACACAGCGGATGGGTGGTGAGGGATCACGTGCCCGTAAGCGTTGCCAACTAGAGGCGGTCAACCAAAGGAGGAGAGGAGCAAAGCTATCTCCCAGCCTCAGAGAAAGATATGCTGTGGACGACAATGCTGCAGACGTTCACCATCCCAGACTCAGATCAGGCAAGGGTCAAGGAATGCACGTTGAAGAAAATGGCAGAGCTCTTCAGGAACTACAAGAAATAGTTACACAAGAAATATATCCTGAAGGGCCAGACACCAGACTTTGACAAGTTCCCAAAGCTCAGAGATCATTGGGATGCTTTTGTTGAGCATAAGACCGGTGAAGAAGCGCAAGCTATCATAAAAAGAACAAGGCCAACGCAGCCAAAAAGAAATACCATCACAGGCTTGGGTCGGTGGCTATAAAAAAGCAATGGAGAAATGGGAAAAATGGAAGCCGACTTAGAAGCACGGGATATCGTTCCGGCACAGCAAACTGGTCGGAACGATCAAAGAACTGGTTCTATGCTCACAGCGACTCACTTAATCCCGTCGATGGCACAGTGATCTTTTGTGATGAAATTCAAGAAGTCGGACGGAGGTTAGAGGAGGCGGTGCAGGCCAGTTCCTCGGGCGCGTTCAGGCCCGATAGAGAGAAGGAAGAGCTAACGCTCATCCTCCAAAACCTAGAGCACCCGGGGCGTACACGAGGAAAAGGCGTCGTCCCCGGAAATATGGGTTCCAAGCGACGTCGACACATAAAGGAGCCGAATGAGGTCAAAGCGAGAGAATGATGCTAGATTCACCGAGATGGAAATGAAGCTCTCGCAGATCGATCGGACTGTCGACGAAAGGGTGGCCCTAAGGTTGGTTGAGGAGAGGAGCCGTGGGTTAGCCAACACGGATCCATCAACAACCGCACAACTCCAACAGCAGCGCAGTAGCTGCGCGTCTACTGGAAATGAAGGTGAGTTGGCCCCATAAGCTCAACCGGTCCGCCATGCCCCGTGGATGACATCACACAGCGGACCCCACGTGAGCTGCACATCCCGCTGAAAAACATAACAATAAAGGTATGTTCGTACTTTTATGTTGTACGTATATTTTCTTGAATAACTTATCAATCAACGTTCATTACTAACTAATAAGCAATCTTTTCGAACAGGTCGCGTCGGGCATGGCTATTCCAGTAGCCCGAGACGGCACCTACCACTCCCAGCCTGTTCCACCTTCGTACTCGAAGGTTGAAATTTAACAGGTGGAATGCGGCTATGAAGATCTGGAGCTGGATATCCCCGGAGGAGACGGGAGATGACGCTAGGAGAAACGGCTCATGGGATATTTCTCTAGAGGAAGATCTTCATAAAATTCCTCGGACGAACAACATCTCCTATCGTTCCACCGTCCTCGCCTCCACGTGGGCCGTCTCCTCCACCTCCTTCGCCGCCTCCGCCTCCTGCGTCGCCTCCACGAGCACCGACTCCTAAACGGCCGTCACCAACTCCACCGCCTTTCAACCCTCCTCCGTCACCACAACGAGCACTGACTCCTAAACGGTCATCATCAAAGAGCGCGCCGTCAATATCAAGCGGTCGTCCAAGAAAGACTCAGAGAATTGAGAAGACACCGCCACCCGCACCAAAGCTTTCTTATGAGAAGACCGATGACGAGCTGCGTGAGGCCGTCCAAGCTGAAGTCAGGGCCCAAGCTAAACTGCAAACTGAACCGCAGTCCGACTACATCCGGACTATTCGGAAGGCTCGCGGCAGGCAAAGAAAGCGGGCAAAGATGTATCCCAACTTGGCATGCGGCCACAGAAGCCTCTGGAGTTCAGCACGATTCCAAATATTAGAACTGATTTAAGACAATTCATGCAAGAAGCTAGAATTAATATGGATCAATTACACGGGCGTGCACCCCTGGCGAAGGCTCCACTTAAATACAAGTTCAAACTTGGAAAGCCTCTCGTCAAGCCGGATCAAGTGAAAAGGCTTCAACCTCAGATGTACCGCTTCCATCAGTGGTACATGCAACGATCCAGCAAGGGTGAAGACATGATAACATGCAAATATTCAATTGACTACTTCTTCGATGGAGGTGACTACCTCTATCTTCGTTTCGAAGATATATTCGACCTGTACCAACTTGATGCCCTCGACGTCTCACTTCTAACCGCGCGGGTTTTGTAAGTATCGCCATGTTATTTCGTTTCTTACCTCCTTGAATTTAGCTGACTAAAATTCTTTTTAACCATTTTAGAATGATGATCCAATACTGCAACAAGCACGAATGCACCAAGCATGGATTTATGGATCCATGCAAAAATCAACGGCCCATTGGTTGATCAGTTTCCTAATGACACCGTGGACAACATATACAACGCCCTTGTGTAGCATCATTTCCGGTCCTTCATCCTTCTGCCCTACAATACTGCGTAAGTTTTTTCTTTCTTTCCGAACCAATTTAAATCCCGTGCATACATAAAGTTTCATATGTGTCATCCAAACCAATTTGCAGATTCCACTGGATTCTGTTAGTACTTGACATGGGTCAGTCGAAGATCCATGTCTTTGACTCAATGGATAAACCAGAGTCCACATACTCCGACATATTTGAACTGTTTAACAGGTAATGTCATCTTACTTTCTATTGCATATATGCGGTTCTCGGATAATTACGTGCTAACTTTCAACTGCACGTAGGGCATGGGAACGACTTCGGGTCAATGTTCATGGAAATTGGAAAGATAAGCTCTCTGTGCGGATGAAGTTTCCAGTGAGTAACATGCCTGCTCCTAATTTGAGTTGAATCATTATTATGTTCTAAAATATGAAATGCATATTAAATTTGTCGTTGTTTCTCTTTTAGTATGCAAAACAGTCGCAGGGCACCAACCTATGTGGATATTACGTCTGCGACTACATTTACCGCTTTGTGACCGAAGTCAAAACTGTCGATGATCTAGATGTACGTGTAGCAACAATTCATACATTATGTCTTGATTTCTTATTCACTTCATATATTTATTTCTTATTTATTCTAATTAATGACAACTTATGCGAGTAAGAGACGACCTCTCCCACGAGACTTTCACACAAGCCGCTCGGGAAGAATTGATGGGATTTATTAACGAGCAGGTCGTTGATCCCGGGAGTTCTTCATTAGTTTTAGTAGCTACACCACTCCATCCACAAGAAAGTAGATTAGAGACAATTTTTTATAAGCTAGCTAGGAAACATGAATGAATATTGTACATATTTTGGTAATATATGTATATTTCCTTTCTTAAGTTCATTTAAATGTGTGTAAATTATATATTTATACATATATATGCATGTTGCATATATATGTATATGTGTAATATATATATATATATGTAGCGATGCTGCTTGGAGAAAGGGCAAATTAGAAAAATAAAAAAATCTTTAATCCCGGTTGGAGCCACCAACCGGGACTAAAGATGGCGGAGCCGTCCACGTGGCTCCGCCATCTTTAGTCCCAGTTGGTGGCTTCAACCGGACTAAAGATTCATCTCTAGTCCCGGTTATTTAACCGGGACTAGAGGTCGCCTATCTCTAGTCCCAGATTCTTAGTCCGGTTTGACAACGGGACTACCGAGGGTTATCAACCAGACTAATGTGGCTTTCTCCAATAGTGATACGAACCAGATCTAAGTATAATAGAGAGTGGTAGGGCTTGACATGTTACCAAAGGAAACTTTTGTTACCATTACCACTCTATGTTCATTAACACTCTATCCAACTTTTCATAAGTCAGATTTTCGACGTTATTTGTCCTCCACGATTGATCAATTTCTCTCAAATTGTGACTATTGATAACTACATTAAAAGAAAAGACCAACAAAAATACAAGAATTATTTTTTTCTTCCTACGACCTAACGATATTAAAGCCTCCTCTGAGACTCATTATCGCAAGTGTGAGCTAATTCAGTTAAGAGTTGTTTTTTAAGTCGGGTTGAGCAACCACATCTACTGTTGTTAAAACCCATTTGAAACCATCTTCTTTCTGAGTGGACTTTTCAATTGCCTTCAACGCGATGCCAACCTGCCAGGCATGCGGTGCTCCCTCACTACTAGAGAAAGACACAACTGTCCCGGTTCGTAACCCTCAGTAGTCTCGGTTGTCAAACCGGGACTACGAATCCAGACTAGAGATAGGCGATCTCTAGTCCCGTTAAATAACCGGGACTACGGATGCATCTTTAGTCCGGTTGAAGCCACCACCGGGACTAAAGATGGCGGAGCCACGTGGCCGGCTCCGCCATCTTTAGTCCCGGTTGGTGGCTTCAACCGGACTAAAGATTTTTTAATCTTTTAATTTGCCCTTTCTCCACCCACTGCCCTCGGATTCTTTTGTTTTTTCTTGTCAAAATCGTAAAATCATCACGATATCTGAAATCAAATATCACAGATTCACAAATAGCAATGAACAATACATATCCCAAATCTTCACATATCAAATACATCTTCAAAATCCACAAAAATCACAGATCAAATACTATCACATCACATATCAAAATCACATCACATATCATCAAACATCAAAACAAAAATTTCAGATCGGCCGCCACGGCCCGCCCGCCACCCGCCTCCGTCTCGCTCGGCTGGCGCCGCCACCCGCGCCGCCTCCGGCCGCCCGCCTGCCGCCGCTCCCGACCCACCCGCCGCTCGCCGCGTGTGGGGACACTGCTGACCCGGTCGCCCGCCCCACCGCCGCTCGCCGCGCGGGTGCCGCCGACCCGGCCCCGCCCCGGTGAGGAGATGGCGCCCGCCGCCGCCACCTCCTCCCTGCGGCCGCCATCTCCTTCCCTTGCTTGCCAAGGGAAGAGGAAGAAGAAAGAGGGAGAGGGAGAGGGACAGGAGAGGGAGAGAGCTGAGGAGAGAGGGAGAGAGGGAGAGATATTTGAAAATTTTGCTAAGTGTTGGATCGATGGAGAAGACGATGCGTCTTGGGGATATATATAGCCGAATTTTTAGTCCTGGTTGATGGCACCAACCGGGACTAAAGATAATTTTCCGCTATTTCTAATTCATCTTTAGTCCGTTGATGGCACCAACCGGGACTAAAGATAATTTCCCCTATTTCTAATTCATCTTTAGTCTCGGTTGATGTCATCAACCCGCTATTTTTCCAAATTTATTTGGTCTGGCTAGGGTTAACAATTAAATAATTTGTAAATAGGGCCAAATTAAATTCATTAAATATAGGTTTAAAATAATAATATTAAAATTTAATCAAACATAAATAATCCTAGACATTAATGTGCTTTACGGATAGTGTTCCTCTTTTGCCCTCTCTATTTTTATATTCATCGAAGTTGTTGTTTTTTGGAAAAATTTGACTTTTTGTTTTATTTTTTATATTTTTATGGACTTAGGAGCACACAAGAGGTAACCACATAAAATTTGAGCATAAACAAGCAAAAGACGTGGCTGTGAAAAATTCGGAAGACACGCTCGGAGTGAGAAAAAGCTTCCGCTCGAAAAGGCAATCTTCTGAGGCTTTTTTTGGGGAAAATAAAATTGCCGAACGCAGCAAAGCAGTGAACAAACGCATCCAAAAAATTTTTCTGATCGATTTTCATATATGGAACGTCTCGATCGGAGTCCGTATGCGAAAGTTATGGCCGTTTTAAAAACCGACTCCGAGTTAGAGGACGAAACAGGAACAATGCGCGTAAAACTTGTTAAACGCGCATAAACTAGACGTGACGGCCAGGTTTAAATGTTCTTATCAATATTGTACATCCCTCCGATTCGTATATTGTCACCAAAATAATTTTACAAAAGATTTTGTATATTGAGAATCATTAGTTAATAACAATATGATGATATGTAATAACAAAATTAAAGTTTCCTTCTATCTTCAGTCACACACCCCACATAACACCACACTCTTTGAAATTACAGATCCCTTAAATTAATTTTTGGCCATTTGAATCATGTAGCAAAATTTATATATTTTTATTAGGTTTAGTTAAAAAGTAAGCGCATTCACTTTTGTCCCGGTTGGTGTTATCAACGGGACAAAAATAGCATCTTTAGTCCCGGTTGGTGTTACCAACCGAGGACTAAAGATGGTGTCGAGCTGTCGAGCACATCGAGCATCGGACATCTTTAGTCCCAGTTGGTAGCATTAATCGGGACTAAAGATAGCATCTCTAGTCCCGGTTGGTGTTACCAACCGGGACTAAAGTGTCCGGTGCTCGAGAGCTCGACAACATTTGAACCGGGACTAAAGGTGATCTTTAGTCCGGGTTCGTGTTCACGAACCGGACTAATGTTCCTAAAAATTCGTAGACTTTTTAAACGGGACTAGAGATCATCTCTAGTCCCGGTGCAACTCAAACCGGGACTACGTGGTTTTTTGCCACTTCAACCAATGATGATTTCTCCGGTAGTGTCGTTCCTCGGCAATGCCGGATGGTCGGCCCTTGAGCCGAGAGCCCGATACGACGATAACTCTTTCATCCAAATTTATAAAATTTCCAATCCGTATAACCTCTCGCTCTATTGTTGCCTCACTTTTCTCACCTCCAGCAGGCGAGCCCGACTCACGCGCCTCCTGCGTCGCCATGCATTGCCCTGAGCGACGACCGAGCACACGCCGCACGCGTGAGCTAGCGCGCCGTCGTCGATATACATGCAACTTATCCTATTCATCATATACTTTTCTAACTAATAATATCCGAGTCATAAATATTTTAAACTTTTATCAAATTTCTAATCGGTGTAAAGTATCGTAAGTCAATATCTATTTTTATTATATTTTTGACTTAATTTGATGAAATTAAATTAACTTAGACTAAATGTCTATCTGATACTATTTCTTAATCAAGGTCCAGTGGTACATAAAGGTGAAGATACCCTTGCTTTCAAAGTTATATATATATGTATATATATATATACACCATTGAATAAGTTTCTTCGGCTTGAGTTGGGTTAAAAGCGTGGAAGGTATTTGCACCATCACCGTCCTCAAATAGAGTGTTTTCCACGGTTGCCCCACCCACAGATGATTTTGTCTCTGCCACATATCCTTTCTTGGAACAAGGCGCCGGCGATTTCCGACAAGTCTTTCTGCTTAGAGCAAGAAGCGGAACCAAAATCAAGCTTTCTATAAAGCAAGTAGTGTTTCTATCCAAAATTTTCGTCCATCTGGTTATTTTGCAGAAAACCCCTTGAGTGTTTATAAAACTAACCCGCAATCCCAATGCTGAAAAGAAAGGGAGGGCTTGGATGAAAAAAAAGACCTCCTACGTCTCTCTCTTCCTCCCCATCCGCGCCGCTCCTGCGCCCCTGCCCCCGTCGTCGCTCGGAACTCCCGCGTCGCCGCCTGGACCTTCGCCCTCCGCTTGCTTTCCTCCCTGCGTTGTCATTCCGTTGCAATGCACGGGCATTTTGCTAGTATATATATATATAACTATCTATAAAGCAAGTAGTGTTTCTACCCAAAATTTTCGTCCGCCTGGCTATTTTGCAGAAAACCCCTTGCTATTTTGTAGAAACCCCTTGAGTGTTTCTAAAATTAACCCGCAGTCCTATTGCTGAAAAAAGGGAGGACTTGGATGGAAAATGACGCCCGTTGCAACGCACGGGCATATCTCTAACTATCTATAAAGCAAGTAGTGTTTCTACCCAAAATTTTGTTTTGCCTGACTATTTTGTAGAAAACCCCTTGAGTTTTTTTGAAATTACCCATAGTCCCAATGTTGAAAAGAAAGGGAGGACTTGGATGAAAAAAAGACCTCCTGCGCCCCTCCCTCCCTGCGCCCCTCCCTCCTGTCCCCATCCGCGCCGCGTCTGCGCTCCTCCCTACCATCACGGCTCGGAGCTCCTGCGCCGCGCCTGCGTCCCTCCCTCCCGTCCCCATCCGCGCCGCGCCTCGACTTCACACGTTGCAACACACATGCACAATTGCTAGTATATATATACACACACACTAGATACTGTGTCCGTGTGTTGCAACGGGTGAAGTCGAGGCGCGGCACGGATGGGGACGAGAGGGAGGAGCGCAGGAGGTATTTTTTTCCATCCAAACCATCCCTTTCTTTTCAACATTGGGACTGTGGGTTAATTTTATAAATACTCAAGGGGTTTTCTGCAAAATAGCCAGGCGGACGAAATTTTTTTCCATCCAAGCCCTCCCTTCTTTTCAGCATTGGGACTATGGGTTAATTTTATAAACACTCAAGGAGTTTTCTACAAAATAGCCAGATAGATTGCGGGTTAATTTTATAAACACTCAAGGGGTTTTCTGCAAAATAGCCAGTGGACGAAAATTTTGGGTGGAAACAATACTTGCTTTATAGATAGTTATAGATATATATATATATATGTAGTCCTTATACGTATGGATATCTTATCATATTCCTAGTGCCACCTTTTACAATGCACTACCGGACTTAGGCTGTTTGCCGAGTGTTCGGGACACTCGGCGAAGCCCACAATCCACTCGGCAAAGGATTTACCGAGAGTAGCACTCGGCAAACCTCAACAAACACAAAGTCGACAAAAGCCTATTTGTCGAGAGCTAGGATACGGACACTCGGCAAACTCATTGCCGAGTGCACGACACTCAGCAAAGAGCAGAGACTTTGCCGAGAGCCTCGCACTCGGCAAAGGATCTACTTTTTACCAAGTGCCCGACACTCGGCAAAGTCTCTGCCTTTTGCCAAGTGCTCGGCACTTGGCAAAGTCTCTGTTCTTTGCCGAGTGCACGACACTCGGCATTGGCAGCACTCGGCAAAAAATAGCAGCACTTGGCAAACAATGGCCAGAAATAGGTCTGGAAAGCCTCTTTGCCGAGTGCTGCACTAGGCAAACCCCTCTTTGCCGAGTGCTACACTAGACAAACATGCATCCTGATCCCCTAATGTATTTAATCCTTTTCGTAACTCATCACAAATACATAATCATCACAGGTATTCCACAATCACCATCACAGACATTCCTCAATCATCACAGGCATAACAAATATATCACAAGAAGCATCAAGGACTACAATATGTAACCTCAATATCACAAGGACCATCATAGGCAAATATATAACAATAATCATCCTAAACCATAATTTAACTCCGGTGCGAGAAGTACACAACATCCAGAACCACATATGGAGATACGGTGCTTTGTTTCACATGCAAGTAGAACTTGTTCTCTAGTAGTTTCACAACATCCAGAACCACAAATTGAGATAGGGTGCTTACATAGTTGGTGGCCTACAGTGCGCCAGCGACAAATCCACATCCTGAGGCCCAACATTCGATGCCGACGATGCATACTGCACAATTGGAAGAAGAATGCATGTGAAATAAAGCTACAATGTTATGCTATATGAAATGAAACTATAATGTTCTCAGGTGACTCACAGGAGTGCCCATAAGAGCTGGCGGTGTGGCCATAACAACTGGTAGAGGCGGCAAGACCATCGTTGGTGGAGGCGGATGCTGACCCATGTTCTAAGAAAGAGTTTGCATGTATTGATAGAACTGTTGCATCTGGGCTTGTTGTTGTCGCTGTACCTCCATTAGCTGGATCTGATGCGCCTGTCGCATCTCCTCCCGTAGCCTCCTTTCTTCGTCTAGTTGGGCCTACATTATTAATTGCATCCCAATGATACAATGCAAATGAAACATTTGTAAAAATCAATGGACGATGAGTGAAACAGAAATAACCTGTGGTGTCGCCATATGGAACTATGTAGGGGTCGGGCGTGACCGTATGGCCGGGCCTGACCCCGTGCTCCTCGCTCGAATCTCAGCGAGAGTAGGATTACTAGCCATGTCGATCATGCCGTCGCCCATCCATAACCGCCCATGCTGCCTGCCCCCTCCCACCCTCATGACGATTTCACCATCAAGGTCATGGGCGCTCGGATCGAACTCTGGCCCGTGGATCTCTTTTGCCATTGCTGAGTAATCGGTGAGGCGCTTGTGCACGCCCGAACTACAGTACACCGAGGGTGGGTCATCCAGGTTGTAGGAGATGTCGGACGTCGCCTTGCCCTTGAGGGCCAGAGCATACACCTGGAACGTGTTAATAGGTTGGCCAACATGTGCTTCGGACTGCGAAAACAACCAATATGATTAGAAATTACAATGAATTCAGCATTACAATAAAGAAATGAATTTGCATACATATTTCTGGGCATATCGTCTGAGGCTCCTGTTGCCCTGACGGTGTCATGCACCTTCCATCATCAAACGCCGACCCCGGCACGCGAGATGCTGGGCCTGCCAATCGGGGGAGCACCACCTGTCCACCATGGCTGCCCAACACTCGTCTAGGCCCACGTACCAACTCGGAATCGCCTGCACATCATCAAGTAAATGACATAAGACATCAAATTGAGTTTACTAAACCAAAGGGCAAATCAGTCTGTTGGCTCTATATTTACCGCCAAGTATTGTTCCTGGGTCAAGCTCTTGATTCTTGCTTCAGTTTTGCTGATCTTATGTCTTTCATCAGCCCAGTGCAATATGACAGCCTGGAGGCGCGCCTCATAATGCATGTCATTCACGTGGTGTGTTGCCACTTTCTCAATGATGGCATCTGCAGCAGCCTGTGTAAAGCTTTCATCAAGTGCGTGGAAATCCTACATACAGACACAATTAATCCAATCATTAGTTCAAGAATGTACACTAATGAATATCATGTGTTGAACAATGTAATGTGACGAAGATGTACCCAGAGCTCGGCTTTGATCCGCTCCGCTCTGTTGGCAAAAACCCTACCCATTAGATCACGAACATCAGGGGCGAACTTATAGTGGGCCCACGTCCAGGCAGGCTTCATTTTACCCGCATGGTACACCAAGCCAGGGAAGTTTTCCTTGCATAAAAGACCGATGATGCCGTTGACGAGGCGTGTATGGTCACCTGGTCTGACCACCTCCCAATCCCTGCCCAAGTGATTAAGATAAATTATTAGTTTCCATTGTAATTTCAATTAGAAAAAGTAATGGCCACATGGAAATGTTACTTACTTATCCTCATCGGGTCAAATCACCAGCCGTTTGTGAAGAGGTGGTCGCCTTGGCAGTTTCGAGGGACCTCTCAGCCAAACACTCGGCGGTCCACTACTTGCCGCCGCCTCCTCCTCCGTCGCCGCCTCCTCGGACTGTGACTCCTCCAACTCCTGATCCGCCGCTCCTCCGACTGCGACTCCTCCGTATCCTGATCCTCCTCCTCCTCCTCCTCTTCCTCCTTCCCCGCCTCCTCCTCGTCCTCCTCAGCAGGTGGTGGTGACGGCTCTCTATGTCGCGGTCGACTCTTCCCACCACCCTGACCACTGCTCGTGCCTCCACTACCACTAGAGCCACCACCACCTCCTCGTCCTGCACTCTTTTTTCTGAAAAACACACTCACCGTCTTCTTCAAACCACCACCGCGCACCATATTTGTACAATCACCTGCAATAAAAGAGTAAACTGTCGGCATGGATATACAAATTGTACTTAGAATGAGATGTGCAAAATTAATAGAACTTAATTACAAAATAACATGGTATTACAAAATAATAAAATCAATCAGTACGGATCATACATGTATTAAAAATAGTCGTCAGGATCGGGATTAGTTGGATCATAAGTCTCATCATCACTATTGTCAACAAAATCAATCCCGTACTCTGAATCCAAGTCATCAACAGTGTCATTGTCTAAATGTAATTATTGAAGTAATTCCAAGTCCTTCACATTATGAACTTCATCTCCAACGTCATCGTCAACAACCCTATCACTATCAGCTTCCATTTCGATTGCTGCAGTTAGGTCTATCACAAAACTCCCTGCAGCCCATCCTCTTGAAAGAACTCTCCGATGTATGTGTTTGGATATATGTTATAATTTTCATTGTTTGGGACAGGTAGTTTACTGTGTGGCGATACCTTGTGCACAACATCCCAACCCTTAAGTCAGGCTACATTTTGGCATGGGTAAGAGAGATAATAAACTTGTGTGGCTTGTTGAGCCACAATATAGACATTGTCTCTTGTCATGACGGATGATTGTCGAATTTTGACTAGCCCAAGATCAGGGGTCCGTCTCACTACTTTAGGATCAAACCAATGGCATTTGAATATGATAGGCATAAGAGGTTTGCAACCATGAAACTCGAGTTCGTAAATTTCTTCAATTCTTCCATAGTACTCCAGTCCATCGGAGCTAACTGTAATGACTCCGGTATTTGCGGTTCTTCGATTGGGTCGACTTTGCTCGTGCCGAGTTGTGTGAAAGCAATATCCATTCACGTCATAGCCAGTAAATGACTTAACCTTATAGAGAAATCCATTGGCAACTTATCTCAACTTGGCACTCATAGAAGCATCGGTTTGGGCCTGCCTGTTCAAGCAAGAAGGTACGTTATTACAAGCGCATGGGGAAAAAACTTATGCATGTCAAACTAAGTGCGAACCGAGAAATTGAGTACTACCTTCTGTTTCAACCAAGAAATGAAAATTAGCTTTCTATTTCTCGCACCCTGTTTTAGAAGGTTCTCAATTTCTTGCGGGGTTGGGTCCCTTGATTTACACCGCCGTTGGGAGGCGCCATGTCCAACTTGGGTCTACCACACAACCTCTCCTGGTCCACTCTAGCCTTAACGTTGTCCTTTCTCTTATCAGGAATGTCCATGATTGTACAAAAGAGCGCCTCGACGATATTCTTTTCGGTGTGCATTACATCAATGTTATGTGGAAGAAGGAGGTGCTCAAAATATGGGAGCTTCCACAGGCTTGACTTTTGTGTCCATGCATGGTGCACACCGTATCCCGCAAAACCACCTTCTTCATTTACCACGAGAGCATCTAACTGAGCACGAACCTCGGCCGCTATCATCATCTGCGGTGCGTGTCTTCAACGGCAACACCTTTTTAAAGTTCTTGATGTCTCGCTGAATGAGTGGGCAAGAGGGAGGAATTGTCGATGTTTGTCGAACGAAGAATACTTTCCACCCTTTGTCAACCAAAAGAACTCCAGAGATTCCTTGCATCTTGGGCATGGAAATTTTCCATGAACACACCAGCCATAGAATATCCCATAAGCCAAGAAGTCATGCAGGGAGGTATGGTACCAAACATGCATTTTGAAGTTTGTCTTTGTGGCTCAGTCGTACATCAATACCCCTTCATCCCAAGCACGGAACAATTCATCAATCAAAGGCTTCATGTACACACTCATATTATCCCCTGGGTGTCCAGGAATTGTCAACGACAAAAAAAATTATGTCGTTGAAAGATAACGCCAGGGGGGATTGAGGGGGATAACGAATACGGGCCAACAAGTTATGGGGATGCCGACATTCCGTAAGGATTGAACCCGTCGTTGCCGCGCAACACGTACATGACGAGCCTATTTAGTTCTCTCATGATAAACTGCATCAAACTTTGCCCATGCTTCGCCATCTGCTGGATGTACCATCATATCAGGATTGTATCGACGTCCATTTTTGTGCCATATCATCTGCTTCGCAGATTCCTCGATCATGTATAGCCGTTGTGTAACACCCTAAAAATGCGAGGTTTTAACAAAATCAAAATATAAAAATCGAAGCTTACAAAAATCTTTTGATTGATTGCATCTTGTCGGATTTATTTGTCTCTTATTTACAAATCTTCGATGCCAAGTTGAATAAGTGAATATTTAATTTGAAATGGAAGGTCGATAGGGTTTTAAAATACTAAAGGAAAGGAAACTATAAATACTAGGAATAAAATTTAGAAATAAAGATTCAGGGAAAAGTTAAGATTTAATAGAAATTTACTTTTAACAGAGGATATTAAATTTTTGGGGTATAACACAAAAATTTACTAAGTTATACATAAGAAGAAAAAGTATAAAAAGATAATAATAAATATATAATTAAAATAATATATATGTATATGATAAAGTGGGGAAAAATTTAAAATGTAATTAAATTACAATTGGGCCAAAATCCTAATTAATTTATATGTGAAATACAAAAGGAATTGTTGGAAAGAAAAGAGAAAAATCAGAAAAATAGAAAAAGACACTATTCATTATGCGCATTGCTCGATCCGGTCCAGAGCCCCGTGCGCTGCGCCGTCCGTCCTCGTGCCCCACGCGCGCGTGCGCGCCACCCCCGCCCGCGCGCCGTCCGTCGCCGCTATCGCGCCCTCGCGCCTGTGCCAACCCTCTGCGCCCCGCGGCGTGCCGCGCCGCGCGTCGCCTCACCGTCCCATCGCCCTCGCGCCCCACGCCCTCCCACGCCGCGCGCGTCGCCTCGCCGTCCCATCGTCGCGCCGCGCCGTTGGAGCCCCGCGCCGTTCCGTCGCCTCCCTCTTCTCCCCTCTCCGGCCGGCTATAAATAGGGGCCGAGCCCTCTTCTCTTCCCCAAACCACAGCCCTTTTCCTGTCCTTCATCTCCCTCTCGTCGGCTTTTCACCGCCACACGTCGTCGCAAGTCACCGCCGTTGCTAGCCGTCGTTGCTCGCCGCCGCTGTTCGCCGCCGACGCCGCTCTGTGTCGTCGCTGCCGGTAAGCCCCCTCTTCCCCGCCGTCCTGAAGCCGCCGCCCTAGGTTGCTGCTCGGTCGAGAGGAGAGAGGAGCCGGAAAGGAGGAGGAAAGGCAGAACAGAGGAAGAAGAAAGGAAAAGAGAGGAGAAGGAAAGGAAAAGAAAAAGAAAAGAAAGAAAAAGAGAAAGGAGAAAGAAAAGAAAAGGAAAATAAAGAAAAAAATAAAATAAATAGGAAAAATTTTTGAAAAAGATTTAAAGTGAAAATCTATTTTCTCTCCTAGAATAAAAGTGTATTTTAGCAATATTTATAAATTAGGAATTTAATTGTGAATTAGTTTGCTATTAGACCCCAATTTTACCCTATGAATTTTTTTTGAAGTTCAATTCTTAAATTATTAAATGCAATTTTTTTTGTTTTGAATGAATCATTTAGGAATTTGAATATAATCTAGTTTAACCTAGAACCTTGTCATATAAAATTTTTAGAATTTAAATTCTAAATCATTTAGCATAGTGAAACACTTTAGAATAAATTATCTTGGGATTCGGATTAATTGCAACCCTAGGATTTGTCGGCTCGTTAAAATTTGAAATAAAATTTGAACTAAACACTTCCTTTGTCGGTATGATATTTTTGAATTGTCGACCGATATCTTTTTTTCTAAGTTATAATAAACTAACTCGAAGTAACATCACCTTATGATTAATTAAGTCGATAGACGCGAAACAACAAGTTATGGTATCTCGTTCATTTTAACTTGGATTTTGCCAAAACTCGAACCTAAACTTACGTAAAATCATAACCTAGTGTTAGAAGTCGCTTTTGCAATTTATTTGGCTTTCATTGGATTTTATTTGGATTCTAATCGAATTCAATTGGATTTCTTGCACATACGGTAGAGTCCGAGGGAGCTGTTGAGAACGTCGAAGACTCAAGCCAACAAGGTCACGAGCAAGGCAAGTCATCACTCCCTTTGAACATATTGGTCCTATTTGCAAACTTGTGTTGATTCTAAAACTAAAATGTGCATGCTCTACATAAAAGAATACCTATTCTTGTTATGCCATGCCTTGATGTTGATTACCTTTAGTTTTATTCTTTGTAACCCTCGACATGATGTAACCGAAGGAAATCTTCGGTAAAATGCTTAGTCATGCTGTTGTTAGATTCATGCATACTCATGCTTTTGCAAATAGCTATATGCTTGGGCAACTATCTTTGGGAGAGGTAGTTGGGATACGGCATGTGGAGACATGAGCGCCACATTGCCATGAGAATGATCAAATAAGTTTTGATGAAAACTAAAAATATCAAACAAATGTTTTAGACTGGCTGGATGATTTGGGTGGATTCCAAAAAAGGCAAGTGCCGACCCCGGTCAATTAAGGACCAAGCCATGAGATAGCCGGAAAACGAGCCAGTACAACCGTACTTCTCAAATAGGTATAGATCTAGCGGAGTAAATAGCCGAGCGGAGGCGGTACCCCTGCATAGTGGTTCCTATGTATGAGATGAGATTGGGAATGGATGATTGAAATCGAAATTAATTATAACTTGAAGAATGAAGTTTTCCCTTACCCCGGGAGCGCCAGAACTCCTCACACTGCTAGAAAAGGATGGCTAGAGTGCAAGAGGATTTAAGTTCATGGAGCGGGTACTGCCAAAGTGAGGTTATTGAAAGGCTTTGCCGTGACACGTATCATGTGTTGGGACGTAGGCTCATTTGTTGGGCAGTCACGGAGTACGGGTAAAGTGTACATCCACTGCAGTGTGAATAAATCAATCTATTCGAATAGTCGTGCTTGCGGATATAGAGCATCGTGACAAGACCTTCGCTTGGCTAGACTCTAAATTTTAAAATGATGGGATAGGTTGCATGATGATTCTTATTCTCTGGTGGATCAACTTCTCAAAAGGCGAGAAGGGGTAAACTCCCCAGAAAACCATGACGATCCGGAGGCGGGAAGCCATCCTTGGAATCACTATGGATGGTAGACAGAACCGTCGCCGATTTAATGAACTATGGAACTAAAACTTGACTTGGCTAGATGCTAGGTTTGTGAAAAGATTTGCAAAGTTGGCTTTGTGCAAATAAACCATGACATTTCCTTGAGAATCCCCTATCATGTGCATCTTTTCGTGTTGGCTTGCTGAATACGGTTGGTACTCACCCTTGCTATACGCACAAACCTTCAGATGGTGGAAATGAAGACTTGGAGGATCCATATTCCTATTACCAGGAGGGCGGAGAAGACGATGGTGCCTGCTAGGTCTTAGTCTCCGGTCGTTGCCTGTGGCAATTGACAGGCCGCTGCCTTCGTTCCGTTGCCTTATCTAAATTTCTGCTTTTGGTTGTATCTGGACCATGAGGACCTATATGTTGGATATTGCCTTCGGGCCTATATTGTAATACTTTTGCTATAAGACTATTCGTGCATTTGCACCTGATGATTCAGTACTGTATTTCGTGGGTACCAAACTACTCGATCCAGGGAAATGGTATTATGAACACGAGAGATTCCCGTTCCAAAAACGGGGGTCCACACGTTGGATCCTCGGTATGAACAGAAGGTACCTAAGGATCTTCTCGCCGATTTGGAGCTGTCTCTTCTCACCATCACCAGAGTCTACCTCTACGTACCTAGAGGATTTACACTTTGGACAGTACTTATCTTCTGCATATTCTTTCCTAAATAAGATGCATCCCTTCGAACAAGCATGTATCTGCTCGTATGGCATCTTAAGTGCAGGAAGGAGTTTTTGTGCGTCATACATGCTCTTAGTCAGAATGTGACCTTCCGAAAGCAGACCACCAAATATTGACAAGATAGCATCGAAACTGTCTCTACTCCAGCTAAACTGGGACTTCAGGGCCATTAGACATGCAATGGAATCCAGTTGAGAAACCTTGGTGTGCCCGTGAAGGGGTTGTTGTGCCGCCTGCAACATCTGGTAATATGCCTTTGCGGTTTCCTCTGGCTGTCCTCCATACACCCTTCATCATAGTCATGTAACATATCTCCTACCCTGGCATCAGAATCACATTCATCGATTCGTTGTCTCACGACCTCCTCTCTCGTATAATGGCGCTCATCATGTAAGGTCCACC
The DNA here is from genome assembly GCA_019925245.2 of Oryza australiensis. Taxonomy (NCBI): domain Eukaryota; kingdom Viridiplantae; phylum Streptophyta; class Magnoliopsida; order Poales; family Poaceae; genus Oryza; species Oryza australiensis. The sequence continues at coordinate 67,740 of JAIFGZ020000565.1, read as the reverse complement.
GGGTATAGTTTGGCATAAATCCATTCTTCACAAGATGTTCACCCAACCGCTTCTTTGATTGTTGACACTTGTTTTGATAATCAGTGCATGGACACCAAATAGTAGGCTTCCCATTAAGCCTGGCAAAAGCCCCCTTGATGAAAGCATTGGTCTTGTTAATTCATTCAAGGGTCATCCCAGACACATTTGGGCAGCTCGTATACATCCACTCACAGTCATCCATCCTCTAACAAATCAGCAAATAATATAAGAATTGTTTGAATCTACCGAGTGTCTATACTCTCTAATAGGTGAGGATAGGTCCTAATCCCACCCGAGGATGTGTAGACGGGGTTAGTTTTCATGCCCTACTCCGGTCCGAGATAGAATTTCGGCAACACCTCCCTGCTGTTCTTCAAATACACGTCCCATCAGGGAGATTGTGTATCTAGAGAACAACAGGGAGGTGCTGTCGAAACCTTGTCTCAGACTGGAATAAGGCATGAAAAGTAAACCGCTCTATACATCCTCAGGCTATCCAAAAAACATGGACAATTCGAAACAGATACAGTTTCAGATATGCAAAGATCAGTTTCAAATATGCAAAGATCTGCATATATACTCCAATCGTATCTCTTTCGAATGGAAGACGGCTAACAAGGTTACGTGATACACCTACATTATATCTAATTAATGTAAGTGTGCAAGAGAAGCCTGGGGTCTCTCACCTAGGTGCCTCTCGGGCTAGATGGACGACGGCGTCGGTGAAGGCAGCGAGGAAGCCGTGTAGTAGAAGGAGGCGGCGACGAACTCACAGTACACCCCCAGTATCGAAGCGGTCACGGCTACACAAGTCGAGGTAGGTGCAAAGATCTATACTGAAAATATATAATCATGTCAATTAAAAATTTTGGGGGAGGTTTCCAAAACCTGCAACAAACGAGACGTCACGATGGCCGACAACCACATACACATATAACAAGACATATATGCACCACATATACAAATTAGCTATAAATAATAAAATCAGCATATATGCACTACATGAACTTCCTATATTTTCTTTTGTCGAATATCACAATACTTAGTCTATACTAAATAGTTACTCTATACTAAAATCTACTTTTGCTCCATTAAACACTTAAATTTTATCTAATTTTAATCAATATAATAGTACCTTTGAAGAGCCGAAGGAGGCCGACGCCGGTGGCGGGTCGGGGGAGACCGGCCGGTGGAGAGGCTCTGCGCATGGGGGACGGTGGCATGGCCCGGGTGGCGATGGCCAGGGGGCGGCGGCCTGGGTAGAGGTCGAGGGGCGCGGCGGAGGGGCGGTGGGCGCCGGCCGGGGGCGGGGCATGGCGGGCGACGGCGCGACGGCGGGCGACGGGCAAGGACACCACGGGGGCGGGGCGGGGCGGCGGACCGGAAGGCGGTGGGCACGGCGGGGACGGGGACGGGAGGGCGACGGCGTTGTGTGTTGTGTTGTGTTGTGTGCGGCGGCCAAAATTTGCTAAGTGTTGGACGAGTTTGCCGAGTGCCTTAGATCCGGCCCTCGGCAAAGGCTTTGTCGAGTCTTGTACGCCGGGCACTCAGCAAACTTAAATATTTTTGTAAGTTCGCCAAGTGCGCTGGTGCGAGGCACTCGGCAAAGCCTTTGCCGAGTGCTAGCTGGAAGGGCACTTGGTAAACTTAAATAATTTTTAGTTTCGCCGAGTGCGCTGTGTCGCACTTGGCAAATGCTTTGCCGAGTGCTACTGTAAGGGCACTCGATAAACATAAATATTTTTAGGTTTGCCGAGTGCTTTATTTCGGGACACTCGGCAAATAATTTTTCCCCTATCGGCCTGGGTAGAGGCCACGTGTCAATCTTTACCGAGTGCCCCTAGGATGGTGGGGCACTCTGCAAAGTAATTACCTAGTACATGAAAAAAATAATTTAAAAATTTTAAGTTGATTAAAAAATCCCATAACTTGGCATGGTGCCATGTATGTTATATATTACGTGCACAAAAAGTTTTGGAGCCAATTTATAAATTTGACCATCATTATGGCTCGAAATGTGTGAGATGAGTATAAACTCTAATATTCTTATTCGGAGATGCTTCGGTTTATAAGCGTCGTACGTGACAAAATGTACGAAACCTTTTCAATTTTTTTACCACAGCCTCAATGTCCGATTTCATGATACTCGACAAATCTCATGATTTTTGGACTTTAATTGTTTTTTAATAATTTAAAAACTGAGAGGACTTTTTTGACTCATGGTCTTTTTGATAAGATTTTTGAAATTACTTTTTATTTTCTTTTCCTAGATATGGCCTCAAAATGGACATAATAACATGAATATCATTTTTAATATATTTTATTCCATTATTCAAATCACTTATAGTTCAAATATGGCACTATTAAAGAAATTTCTATATATAAAAAATTATTTAAATAGAGCAAACAATTAGAAAAATATCTCAAATTTTAACATATAGTAATTCAGTAATTCATATTATATATGAGGGCGTGAAAAAGTTTGGAGGGTGTTATACAATAAAATCTTAAAATTTTATCGAGTGCATCAGCGAAATACTCGACAAACAATAATCTTTGCCAAGTGCATAGGGAAGTCACTCGGCAAATACCACCTTTTGCCTAGTGCCTCTTTGTGACACTCAACAAAATTACAGTTTTGCCGAGGGCCTTAATAGGATACTCGACAAAGGTTAAGTTTTGCCAAGTGTCCCGCTTTATCGAGCCACACTCGTAAACAAGGATGTTTACCGAGTGTTCGACTTTATCGAGAGATACTCGGCAAACACGTTGTTTGTCAAGTGTCCAAGGTTATGCACTCGGCAAACCTCTAGACATTAGGCAAACGTCACGATTTCGGTAGTGATGACAAATGTATTTATATAGAGCTATAAATGACTGCTTTTTTATATTGTGGGTGTTTTTATAGTAAAATTTGCTATTTCGATATAATGACATCTAATAACCCTTATATATAATATATCACTGTTCTAGCTAGCTTGCTGTATACGCACATCATTGCGTCCACACATCCGATGTACTCCACGACAACCTACTTGGCTACTTGTGCGGCCTCTGGCCATGTTGGTAGATATATACTACTCCAGCTTGTTTTTTTCTGCTAGATACGCGCCTGGTATATTTTGCCACATCTATCTTCTATTTATCCATCTATTATATACGAAAATCCATTAAACTTTCTTAAAACACACTTAAACCGTCACATAGTAATTCCTTAAAACACTCAAACTGACACATGGCCTAAAAAAACAAGAGGAAAACGCCATATAATATTCTTAAAATGCTTTTAAGCTCTTTGGCTGGTTTGCTCTCTCTCCTTCCGTGGCAGCTGGCTCTAGGATTGGTGGCCTTCGTCTAAGGCTTGCCTACCCGAGCATCTTCCCATCGGTTTCGACTCCCTGGTTTTTCTGGTCTCCTGGTAGCTGTGGAAGGAGCGAAACTTCAGGGTTTTTGACCCTGCGCTCTCTTCGGTCTTGACGATTCTATAGTCCATCTTCTCAGAGGGCCGCCTGTGGTCCATGGCTAGCGTTGCCGTTTTTGGAGTTTGCGAGGAATATAGAGTACCTCACTGATTCTAGAACCCATCCTCTCGAAGGGCCGCCTATAGTCCATGGCTGGCGTTGTCGTTTTTGGAGTTTGCTAAGGAATGTAGAGTACCTCGCCAACCCCCCTTGGGCACTATCGGTCGCTGTAGTCGCTTCTCTTTTCAGTTTCAGTTTTAGTTTTGTTACAGTTTCAGTTTGTGTGGCCGCTTATGTACTTTCTTTGTTGTTTCTTATTCTAATATATTGATGTGTAATTTTTTTACGTGTTCGCGAAAAAAATATGTACATGCACCCTAAACGTACATACACGTATAGGACGGGTCGACGTGGGCCTTCCTTTTGATTTTTGAAGATAAATCAATCAAAGGCAGAAATTCAACCATATATGGTACTATAAACGTGCACAACTATTAAATCTATTAAAATAGTCCCTCCCCCTAATTTTCTCCCAAATCATACTATTTATCGGGAAAAAAACTAAAAAAATACGTATATACATACATACGAGAGAAAAAGAATACTACTATTTGCCTAGCTAATCTCCTATGTCGTCCTATTTATCAGGAAAAGAACTATACAAATACTGAAAATTCTGAGGAAAAACACACTGCTGGGAAAGACATAGACATAGTAGTCTCGGTTGGTAACCCATTTTTAGTTTGGGTTGTGTAACCGGGACGCACAATCCGTGACTAAAAATGAGTATTTTTAGTCTCGTTTATTTCAACTGAGACTAAAAAATATATCGGTTGATGTTTTTCTTGTTACTTTTATATATATAGGCATATATATATATATATAAATACATAAATATATATATACATGTGTATATATATACAAATACATAATATATATATGTCTTTATATATATATAACTATAAGTAAATACATACACATATGATTAATATATATTTATAATATAGCATCACGTATATATAATTAGTGGTGTATATTACTTATGTACAATGGGAATTAAATATATTTATGATATATGTACAATCATTATTAACTTCTAATGTTCTATCATATATCACAAAAGCTAAGAGGAAGGTTCAATAGAGGAATAGGTTGTCCATTGTTGTGAAATTCTCCTGTTGGATTAACAATCTCGTCCATAATAAATCCCATTAGTTGTTCTTGAACAGTCTTTATGTAATCCGTCGGGGGGAGTTGGTCCTTCATCCAAATAATATGTCATTTTAAAAAAAATAAGATATAAATATATTAAATTAATAAGAGCATAAATAATGTATGAATGATGTTTATATACTTCCATATCCTTATCAGTGTTAATGTTGTGTGTTATACTGTGAATAAAATTACAAACATAGTAGCCGCAACAGTTATTTCCCTGTTCCTATCGTAAACACTAAAGGAGAAACGAACTTATGAAATATATATTTCTATTATAGAGTAAATGAGATATATAATTTTGGACCATGTATGTACCGAGAAGTCCATCCTCACTTCCAGTTCTTCTTTGAATACCCCGCGTACGGTCATACGAAACTATGCCCATGGCTGCAGTTGCAAACTATGATTAATGATGCTTTGATCCACATAATAGCGATAGCAGCAATCATAATGACAGCGGAATGGATGACATTATCTGTTAATCATGTCAAAAATCGTGGTGAAAGTTTTCTTTGGTTTCCGCATAGAGTTCAAGACATGGATCTTGCTTGTAGAAGTGTCTATGACAAAAAAGATCCAGTGGAATCTGTAAATTACGTGAGATGATATACATATCATTGTATGAATACGAGAAGAAAATTGGTACAAAAAGGCGGTAAAAACTCACTTTCCGTTGTAAGGCAAGAGTATCAAGGCCTTATAATGTTGCTACACCAGGAATTTGTAAATGTTATCCTCTATTTCGTGTGCAAAGTCCCATGCAATCGTCTCGTTAATTATGTAGGGGTTTATGAAACAAATCCTGAAAGCTCCCTGCTTACCGCATAGTTGAATCTCCATTCTACAGCACAAAAAAGGATGTGAGGTATTCGCGCACGGTAAATATTCGATGTTACATACGACAAGCTAAGGAACGAAATAAAATTAAATGACACTTATAGAACCCAACAACTAAGAAGAGAGACATCAAGAGTGTCTTGCTGGTATACGTCGTATACATCCTTGAAGTTGATTCACATATCGTACAGCTCATTAAAGTAATCTGCGTCTTTAGTCCTCACAGCAAACATGACCCTACCATTGGTTGATTGTTCCATGTACCATTCATGAAATCGGTACATCTGTGTAGATAGGTTCTTGACTAGCTCTGGCTTGACAAATGGTTCTCCAAGGGTAAATTTTTGTTTTAGATCATCTGCTGATGCCTTCTTGATAGGGGCATTCCCCAAAAGTTGCTCCCTGGTAAGATTTGTGTTTACCATAAATTGTTGTATATTGAGTTCATATTCAGATGGCATCAGCTCAACCGCTTGTTTTACTTGCTTTTCGAGCTGAGAGACATCTTTTGACTTTCTTGTAGTCTTCTGAAAAGACTTTACGTATTGAGCAGTCATAGTCCGATATCATGCTCGTTTTCGCCAATTCGCTCATCTTCTGAAAAAATGCCATGGTTGTTTGGTCTATTGGAACCTTCTTCTGTGGACTTCGTGGCTTGAAGTGAGCCTTGACCTATTTGGCTACTTCCGCTTCATTCTCCGAATCAGTCATATCATACGGTCTTTTCTTTGGAGCTGATTTCTTTGGCTCGTCAAATGTACGCTTCTTTGTTTCTTTGGCTGGTTGTTGTCTTGGTGCATTTGGTTGTGACAGTGCAGACAGAGGTTGCCTAGGAGATGGAGGAGACGGTGGAGACCGAGGTTGCGGAGGAGATGGAGGATATGGTAGGGACCGAGGATCAGGCTGCGGGGTGGAGATGTAGGAACCGATGTCGCTGCTCGCCCGGGAAGCACGATGTAGGGCTTCTCCATAGTATGATGGCATGGAATATCTCTCCTAGTTTCGTCTCCCCATCTCCTCTGGAGATGTCCAGGTCAAGATCCTCGAAGCCTGAGCAGACCTGCTCCACCTCGACCTTCGAGTAACCAGGTGGCATTGGCCTACAGTGGTACCTCTGGTCTTGCTCCACTTGTATTGCCATGCCATACGCTACCTTCACGAGAAACGAAGTTAATTAGTGTATAAGCATGACTTTCCACAAGGTACAAAACAGGATGTGCAAACTACAAGCATACCTTGATTGATAGGTTCTTAAAGGGAATATGCAGCTCACATGGTGTCCGCTATGTGATTTCATCCACAGGGTACCGTGGTTCGTCGACGCTGCTGCAGCTTTGTTGGTATGATCCCCTACTTGCCCTGTAGAAGCATAGCTGCTTCGATTGCCTGAGGGGCTAACCATGATGTGAGGAACAGATGGTTGGATCTGTTGGCTCTGCTCGCTTAAGCATATATCCACCTATCTTGCCACCTCCTCTTGCAATCTTTGGTCATAGTTCATGACCTTCATTTCCAGATCAAGCAACTTCACATCCTGATCTCTCTTGCTTCTTATGCGACTATGGTATGTGTGGATGTCATCTTGAAACCCACACTTCCATGGAACCATGCATTTTCCACGCGTTCGTCCTAAGTGCTCAACATTCTGCAGTGCCAGCGTAAGTTCGTCCTTCTCTCTATCGGGATGGAATCTCCCCTTAGCAGAGGCCTCTAGGGCATTGACGAGACAGTGAGCTACCTATCGTATGTCATCGTTGAAGATTAGGGAGCCATCAGCTACATTTAGTGTGCCCCCATGATCATAGTTATCAATGCTTTGATCATTCAGGCCAATCAGCTATGGCTGGAACAATACCTCTTGCGACTAAAGCATTTTCCATATTCTACCATTTGGGCACTGCCTTCTTAGAGCCGCCCGACCCTAGTCGGTGAAAGTACTTTTTTCGGGCGGCATTGGATTTGTTCTTCGCTATCTTTGATTGTAGGCCACAAATGCAGGCCAATGATCCCTCCGTTTGGGGAATTTGTTAAAATCTGATGTTAGACCCTTCAGGATATATTTGTTGTACAAATCTTTCTTGAAGCACTGAAATTGTGTGGCCATCTTTTTAGAGTGCAATCCTTCACTTTGGGTATGTTACGCTTGAGGGATTGTGAATGTCTCGAGCATGGTGGCCCACAACATGTCCTTCTCAGATACGTTTCATCCACATTGCCGCGTGATCTTGTTTTGTGCCACCTCTGTATGCTGATGGGCACGTGATCCCTCACGACCCAACCGCTGTGTGACATAAACTTCTTTGCAGCATCTTCGGAGACAACTGGTTCACCATCTGCTTTCACTGTAGTTATAATGTGTCTTCCCTCCACCTTCTTTGTAAGAACTCATTGTCCGCATGTCCTCTTTGAACTAGTGTTCGATTGGCTGTCATGTTGCTCATCCTCGTTTCCCTCCTCGTTTACTTCTTCGCGTTCCTCCTTGTTTCCCTCCTCTTGCTACTTATTCAAGTATTGGTTTGGATACTCGTTTTCCTCCTCGTCCGGCATATAATATTGGCTGCTACCCTCATTGATCGTGTCCAAGAGGAATCGTTCGTCATCATACTCTCCCATCTATTCCTAACACTAAATAATATAGAAACTATAAATTACTTCAAAAAGTGCATGGTATATTGTTATATCTACATTTTTGACAAATATGCATACACCCCCGGGTTTATAATACTTGTCGCTTTGGACAAAACTTAAGTCAAATTTTTGTCTCCTTGACTATGAAGAACTTGTTAATTTCACTTACTTAAGAAATATGCAACCTATATGTATATAGTAATCATAATTAATACATAAACAATAATTAATTTACTAATTTTTTATTTACTTATGTACACACAAACAAATATGCACTATGTAAGAAATAATTAATTGAACTAGGTATGTACGACAAGAGTTGCATATAATTAGAATTAACACGTCATATCTAATTGTATAGTTCATATAACTTGTCTTAGTGTTACTTGGCGATCTTTGGAGCACATAATTCAGCTTGAGAGTCACCCGCATCCAATCCTGACAAGGAATCGTACATGTACATTAAAAACCTAAAACATAGCACCAATTGTAAATATATTTTTCATGTATTATCCATATTTTAGTTATTTCTAGAATTTTTAAATTCTAAACATATTTTTAAATTGTTCTTCTTATTTTCTAACTATTTTAATAATTATAAATGGACTTAATCAAAGCCATGGCTAATCTATAACTATCTATAAAGCAAGTAGTGTTTCTATCCAAAATTTTGTTTTGCCTCACTATTTTGGAGAAAACCTCTTAAGTTTTTTTAAAATTAACCCGCAGTTACGGGTGGATACCGAGCCGGCTCGGTAGAGAGTCGAGCTGGCTCGGATCGGCTCGGTAGAGAGCCGAGCCGGGAGGCCGGCTTGGCTCGGCTCGTAGGCTGGCTCGGCTCGGCTCGAGCCAGCTCGTTTAGCTCGGGAGCCACTTTAATACAGTGCAATTTATGTATAAATTACATTCTATTTTTTCTGAGTCTATTAAACATGCAAATATACAATTAAAAAAGTAAAAATTGATATATTAAGTCCATAATTAACGTAATAACACTTGTCCATCGACAATTATCCATGCAAATGTAATGATGCAACTAGATTAGATATTATTATTATTATCCAAAGCATTTGATCCATATTGACCATCACAAAATCATAAAAATTATTGATTTATTGCCACATCAACAACAAACAAAAGAATAGCAAAACAAGCAAAACATTAGGCCCGCTTTGTACATTGCATCTAGCTCGTTGAGCTCACGAGCAGCTGCGCGGCTGGCTCGTTATAGCTAATGAGCTAAACCCTTGGCATAGCTCGTTAGTATTTCTCAACGAGCCGAGCCGAGCCAACTACGAGCCAAACGAGCTAGCGAACCACGAGTATTTCGTTCGCCCTACTCGCAATCCCAATGTCGAAAAGAAAGGGAGGGCTTGGATGAAAAAAGATCCTTCGCCACTCCCTCCCTGCGCCCCTCTCCCGTCCCCATCCACGCCGCGCCTGCACTCCTCCCTCCCATCGCTGCTCGGAGATCCCGCACCCTCCGTGCCGTCCCTATCCGCGTCGTGCCTCACCTTCACCCGTTGCGACACACGGGCATAATTGCTAGTTATATATAAATTCTATAATATTCTAAAAATTATAAATATATTTTTCACATATTATCTATATTTTAATTATTTTTAGAAGTTTTTAAAATTATAAACATATTTTAATGTGTTATTCTTATTTTAATGTATTCTTTTAATTTTTAAATTTTTAATGTATTATGTATTACTTTTAATTTATATTTTTTAAAGTTTGTAATGTATTTTTTTAATTTATAATTTTTTATTTTTATTTTTTAAAAATAGGGGAGGGGCGACAGTGGGCCGCTGTCGCCCCTCCCCACGGCCGTCGCCGCACGGTGGACCGAGTCCACCGTGCGCCGCCTCATTCGTGGGCTGGTTGGTGGCGACGAGCGGCGGTGGCATTCGTGACGGTAGGGCATCGGTGGCGACGGCGAGAAGACCGGCGGAGCGGTGGCGGGAGACGAACTTAGGCGATGTCGGCGGCGGCGGATTAGGGTTTCGGCGGAGATGGCGGCGGAGGAGAAGGGTTCGGCAGCGACGGTGGCGGCGGAGGAGAAGGGTTTCGGCGCGACGGTGGCGTCGGAGGAGTTGTTTCGAACGCACGACGATGATGGAGCTCGGCAACTACAATGATGGCAAGAAAGAAAAGGCTAAGTCCCGATCGGTGCACTCGAGAAGAGGAAGTGCCCCTATATTTATATCCCACTCTCTTTAGTACCATTCATAAAAATAATCGAATACATAAAAATATGTTAGAATTGTAATAAGATTTTAAAAATCATATATAATTAATCGTGGCCCGATTAAGAGCATTAAAAATAATAAAAGATTATAAAAATAATGAGAATACATATAAAACGTTTAACCAAAATACTTCTTTTATTTTCATAAATAGAAAATCAAATTATTTTATTTAATTATATCGTCCATACACCAAGATAGTATAAATAATTTACATCGTCCGTACAATCAATCTCATAACGTGATGTTTGACATAACATACTTTCTCCTTACTAATGTTCCTTCACTATGATTATGCGTAAGTAAGAGGTATCCTCATTTGATAGGAGAATGCTCGAGTCAACCGTCACCGTGAACGGAGGTTGCCCGTCAAATTGATCATAATCTTCATCAGTCTTATCCTCGACTCTAACAATTTTCCTTTTTTCTGGGAGAACCACGCAGCACTTTGGCTCATCAGGCCCTTTCCCGTTCTTTAGTTTGCTATACATGTCCTTCACATAGAAAACTTACATTATATCATTGGCTAGGACGAATGGTTCATCTACGTATCCAACCTTGTTAAGGTCAACAGTTGTTATTCGACAGTAATCAGTCATTACGCCTCCACTAGTCAGCCTAATCCATTGGCACTGAAATAGAGGGACCTTAAAAGGTCCATACTCGAGTTCCCATATCTCCTCGATGTCACCGTAATACGTGCTAGTTGTCCCCTCGTATTTCATGGCATCGATACGAACAACACTATATTGGTTTGTGCTCTTTTTGTCTTGGGTTCTTGTGTAAAATGTATACCCGTTGATCTCATATCCTTGGATGTCGAGATTGAGCAAGATGGTCCCCTCGCCAACAAGGCTAGTTATTGGTCACTCGTCCCGTTACCCATGAGATTTTGCAACCAAGCAGAAAAAGTACCAATGTGATGATGTGTAATCCAGGCAACAGACTTCCCAATGGTTTTGGAACAAACAATCGCCATGTGCTCCTCGATGTAAGGAGCCACCAACGAAGATTGTTGCAAAACCGTGAAATGTTCTTTACGGAATAAATCATTGTCTATAGTCATTTTTTGTTTCCTTCCAAGAGTCCCCTTTTCCCGTAGTCTCCCTTCATGGCTTGATTCGGGGACCCCGATTGGACGAAGGTCTTCAATAAATTTTACGCAATACTCCACGACCTCCTCTGTTCCATACCCCCTGGCGATGCATGCTTCTGGGCGAGAATGGTTATGAACGTACTTCTTTAGAATGCCCATGTACCTCTCGAAAGGGAAAATGTTGTGTAGTTACACAGGACCGAGAATATCGATCTCTTTGACAAGGCGACATAGAAGATGTGTCATTATATTGAAGAAGAATAGTGGAAAGATCATCTCAAAGCTGACAAGACAATGCACCACGTCATTTTGTAGGGCTGTTAATATGTCTGGAATAATGACCTTCTACGAAATTATGTTCAAAAAAGCACAGAGCTTTGTTATTATTGTTCGGACATTATCAGTAAGGATACCCCAAATTATAACAGAAAGCAACTGTATCATCAACACGTGACAGTCATGAGACTTTAGGTTTATGAACTTCTTCTCTTTCATGCTTATTATTCCCTTAATATTCAACAAGTATCTAGACAGTACCTTGATGTTGTCCAAGCATTCAAACACATTTCCTTCTCTGCCTTGTTTAGAGTGTAGCTACCTGGACTTAAGTAATGACTTTCTTTCTTCTTCGGTTCCGGATGAAGGTCGTCACATTGTTTTATATGTTTTAGATCATGACGTGCTTTAAGTGTATCTTTCGACTTCTCTTATACACCTAGAAAGCCTTGCAGGTTGACACAAAGGTTCTTAGTCAGGTTCATCATTCGATTGCGTGGCAGACCTCTGAGACTTCCTAATAAGGCAACTCTCAAAAATAGACTTCTTCTTTCACATCGTCGCGTGACCATCTTCAATTGCTATAAGTTGGCTGCCAGGTCTCTTTCCAAATACTACTTTTAGATCTTTCACCATAGCAAACACAATTTTTCTGTTACAATGTTTAGGCTTAGTACAGTTTGGTCTGTCTTCTGTTCAAAATGGTTTCCTTTCTTTTCTACAGGGTGGCTTGCACCAAGAAATCGACAATGGCCCATGTACACAACCTTTCTACAATGTTTTAAATATGTACTGTCATTTTCATCCATACAGTGGGTGCAAGCCCTATACCCCTTATTTGATTGTCCCAATAGGTTGCTAAGTGCAAACCAATCATTAATTATTACGAACAGCAACGCTCGTAGGTTAAATTGCTTCTGTTTGTCCTCATCCCACACAGAGACACCTTCTTTCTTCCACAACAGTTGCAAATCTTCAACCATTGGTCTTAGGTACACATCAATGTTGTTACCAGGTTGCTTTCGGTCTTGAATAATAATCGATGTCATGATGTACTTCGCTTTATGCATAACCAAGGAGGAAGGTTGTAGATACATAGGGTCATAGGCCAAGTGCTATGACCGCTGCTCATATCTCCAAATGAATTCATGCTATCTGTACTTAAACCAAACCTTATGTTCCTTGCATCTTTTTCAAAGTCTTAAAATATTATATTGATGTTTCGCCACTACGACCCATCGACAAGGTGTCTCAACATCCCGTCTTGCTTACGTTCTTCTGCATGCCAGCGCATCATTCTAGCATGCGCTTTGTTCTGAACAAATGCCTCGGACGTGGTATTATAAGGAAATACCACATCACCTTAGCAGAACTCTCTTCTTCGAACGCTATCCATCAACATCACCGGGTCATCTCATCTAATCTTGTATCGTAATACCTTACAAACTGGGCATTCTTCTAGGTTCTCATAGTCCTCACCACGATAGAGGATACAATCGTTCGAACGTGCGTGTATCTTCGGAATTTCAATCCTAGATGGCAGTCTACCTTTTTAGCTTCGTACGTTGTTTCGGGCAATTTCCCTTCGAAGAATATTCTTTATGAGTTTCAATAACTCACCAAATGTCTTGTCAGTCACACCATTTTTTGCCTTCCCACACCATTTTTTACCTTCCATTGCAAGAATTACAGCGTGGTACCCAACTTTTTTGCCCATGTTCGCAATCTGGATACAAGAACGTTTTGTGGTCCGCTAACATACGCTCCAATTTCTTGACCTCCTTTTCACATTTGCAGTCTTTCTTTGCATCACACAACATCTGGCCAAGATCGTCTGCACTATCATTTTCGCAACTGCTCCCACCTCGCTTGTTATACTATCTGCAAATCTACCGTATTGAGCCCAGTCCGAAATGTTGTCGTTTTATTCTTCATCTTCTTCCATTGCAACCCCTAACTCTTTGTGCGAGGTTCAACAACTTGATGTAGAATACTCCTTGTTTTTGCACTTTTTGCATGGACAATATATAAAACCCTTAGGCTTGTGGGCATCGGTCACACTACAAAAATAATACACACCATCAATAAACTCTTCGACCATCGTCGTGTTGTACATCCATTACCGATTCATCTACTCAAATAAAGAAATATAAATTAAGTCCACGAAAGTGAAAATCATTAAGTAAGTATTTAATAATTTAAAACATCATAATGAAACTTAAAGTGGGGTGACATATGAGGAGATTGTTGTTGAGTGACAAATCTCTATGACCATTTCTTTATTACTGTGGGGAAAACAAGACTAAAGAGCCATGGTTAATTATATATAAATTCTAAGTTTTAAAAAAATACAAATATATTTTTCATGTGTTATCTTTATTTTAATTATTTTTAGAAGTTTTTAAAATTCTAAACATCTTTTCAATGTATTCTCTTATTTTTAACTATTTTAATGATTTTTAAATGGACTTAATTTTCTATTTTTCTTTATTTTCTATACTTTTCCTTTGTTGCCCTTTTTAACACTTTTATCAAATGTCTCTAAAATTATGAAGTACTCTTATTTTCTCTAAAAAATTATTCTTTCTCATCTTTTTTCATATACCTTTTTGAGAGAGAATGACATATACAAACATAGCTACAAATGTAATATGTTAACATATATCAATAGAGGGTAAAGTTGCTAACCTTTTAGATCCCTTCGATTTGTGTAATATCATCAAAATACTTTCACAAAAAAATTTGGCAGCACATCTCTTCCTCCTTATTTTGACAGCAATGACTTGGGGAGAAAAAGTAGACATATAAAAAGAAAATGATCTTAGTATCGGTTGATGTTACCAACCGGTACTAAAAACCAGTACTAAAATGTTGATCTTTATCAGTTGGTAACACCAACCGATACTAAAGAGCCCGGAGGGCTGTCACGGTCTGACAGTTGTGAGATAATGTTGAACTGGGATTAAAAACAATCTTTTGTATTGATTGGTAACACCAACTGGTACTAAAGATTGTACAGTGTCGTGGGGCTTTTTAACTGGTACTTAAAAACACATTTTAGTACATAATAGAGCCAAGATATTTGTCTTTTTGATACACTGAAAAATCCAGTGATAAAAATATCTATCCGTGATTTTCAGATAAATCGGTATGTTGAACGTTATAAACAGTTTGATTAGATTAATCTTAAATCAAAACGAACACTATGGTCTACGTCTGTTCTGTCGCGCTCCTCACTCTCCTATCCTCTTCGTTAAATGGAAATTTAGGGCCTGTTAGGTTGAGGGACTAAACTCATTAGTCTCTATAGTTTAGTTTATATTAGTCCTTAATTTCTCAAACAGTAGGGACTAAAACAACTAGCATTAGTTGATTAGTCTCTAATATAGGTGCTAATTAGGATTAAACAAAAGATTTCTAGCGCTTGCCCTCGGCGGTGAAGTTGCCCATGCCATTTGCGCCGCCCTGCTCCTCCCCGTGCCGCCCCTCCCGCGCCACCCTACGCCGACCGATGCCTCCCTACGCCGGCCGCCCCGCGCGCGCCGCGCGCCCACGGCCCGCGCCGGGCAGCGCGCCCCACGACCGCCCGGCACCTCCCCACGCCACTCGCCCTGCCTAGCGCCCTCGCGCGCTCGACGCCGACCCGCACCGCCCCGTCGAGCGCCCCCACGCCGCCCGGCGCCGACTCCGCACCGCCCGCCGAGCGCCTCCACCTAGCGCCCCCGCGCCGTCCGGCGCCGACCCGCACGCCCGCCAAGTGCCTCCCCGCGCGCCCCCACCGAGCGCCGTCCCGCTCCACGCTCGGGCCCCGTGCACTCTCCTCCCCGCCTTGCCGCTCGGTCACCCATCGCGCAGCGCCGCCACTCAAGGTACCACGAAGATCGATTGAAGAAATGGCCAGCAAAGAGGAAGAACAGTATGAGGGGTAATATGATCTTTGCACTATGCAATTAACTACCTTTAGTCCCATTTAGTCCCCGCAACCAAACAGGCGGGGACTAAAATATTTAATCCAGGGGACTAATCTTTAGTCCCTGGACTAAAATACCAAACAGCCTCTTAATACTTCCTCCATCTATTAATATATGTATGACGTGTGTGATAATAAATTTTGAACTAACTATAAACATTTAAACCATAACTTACATCATTAACTTAAATTATTTGCATCTAAATTTACAATTTTGATATCCATAGTGACACCTTTAATAAATAAAAAAAAGAGAAATTCTATGCGTCCACTTTCCCTCTATTTCCCTATTTTTCTCCAGATATAGTTTAACAATTATTATTAGTGATAATGAAATTTAAATTATTATAACTTAGAAGAAACAAGCACCGTAGGTCAGAGTTTAGCTCCGTGTAAGCTAAACAGAGGGTTGATTGGTATGTCGTGTTTAGATTCTATATTATTTTATTCATGCAGGCAACAAAAATCATTATGTTATGATTGTAATCGTAATATTAACCAATATTAATAGTCCACTTACCCAAATAAATGTGTTATAAAGGGAGACTAAGGTCTTATTTTTTTCTTCTAATTCTAAATTTTGGGTTTTTATTTGCACGCTTTTTAAGCTCTTAAATGATGTGTTTTGTGTAAAAAAATTTTATATAAAATTTACTGAAATTCTTTTCTATAATAACTTATTAATTCATTCATTTATGCCCATAAATAGCTATCACACAAATCAAATAATCCATTAATTTCAACAAGCGATGCCTAAATGTAAACCGCTCTCTTCATTCCGCCTATAAGATGTTTTGGTCTCTTCATCCCTTGTATAGTTTCACAGAGTTTGGACACATAAAGCATATACATGATCCATGCATGAATTTATTTAAAACTTAAAACGTCTTATAATATAAGACATGAGAAGTAATAAGTAGATAAAGCTAGATGAAATATGGTCTACGATGGATGAGTGGAGAATACCAACTAGAAATGACCGGACCGAGAGTAATAACAAATAGCTTATGGCTATATATGAGTAATGGCATATTGCATGTGTTATGCAAAGAGTCTTTCCTTGATTGATTATGAGTAGCGACAGAGACAACAACAATAAGAAGAATATCAGCTTATTTAAATTGCAAAGAAGGCAAACTAATATTTTTGAAGTAGTCATGTTTTTACTGAGATTCATTAATTCTGGATGTAAATCATATTGAACTTATTGATTATAATTTACATGACAAAACGATATAAACGGATTGCATGACAGAAATAAACTTTGCTAAAAAGCACTTCAAAATTTTATAAGTACACGACACATACTAATTAAATTTATATAATTATGGTATTATTTTAAACAACTATTATTTTGAAGAAGATGGTCAAACATGCGAAAAGAAAGAAATTAACTTTAAAAAATTATTAATATTTTGTACTACCAAGCCAAGCAATTGCGTATAGTTCATTTGTGTGCTAAGTACTAACAAACCAAAACCAAAACCTTTAAAGTTCTTTAAAATGGTGGAGAAAATATGAAATTGTTGAACCTGTAAGGGAAAAATCCAACCTATAATCTACCCTTAATTTGGTGTCACTACTTTTGCACTCACACTTTTTGCTTGTAGTCATATTGCAAGGTATGCATAATAATTAGCTAGCAATAGTTTATTATTTACCTGACAAAACTCGATTCAAAAGTCGTATGAACTTAATCCATCTTCTATTTAAAAGTCGATGACTGGTTTTTGACGATGACTGGTTTTTGAGATATCTTAAGAGAATAAGGAAAAAAACCTGAATAGTTTTAAAAGGATATTCAAGAGACATAATTTCAGAACAAACTAATATTACTAATATTATGTTTTAGCAATACAGATGCCGTGCATGTGCGTGGACTACCTTTTTAGTTTTATAAATGTTAACTCGAGTCGCTTGGTATACGTTAATTTAACAGCCAAACGTTCTCAGGTATGTTTCCAACCCAGGACACACTCTCAGATTCGACCGGGTACAAATAGATAAGATACGGGTAAAGTCTTTTTCACCCCCTCAAGGCTTCCCTTTGTTTTTTTTTCAATTTCTTGCATTCTATTACTTACGGATTCAAAAGTCAATGTAAAAATATAAACTTTACTAAAAATTTAAAATCAACTTAAAAATAAATTTAAAAAATTTATATTTTAGCAACGTTGCTTTCATATAAGATAAACGAGGGGGCCTGAGCCCTTCCTGGATATGCGTACAGTGCGAGCTTCATCACCTGGGGCCCATAACGACTTGAGCTGGTCAACAGCGCTTGTACTCATGTAGTCCCTGCTGAACCTCCACTTTCTATATATTGCCAGCATCCCACTTCCCAGTAGTCAGTAGATACGGTGAAAAGCTGCAATATATATAGGTAAGTGTGGGAGTATAAGTAGGATATCTCATTATCAAAGCTTCAGCAAGCTTAGGCTGGATTTGTTTGGCAAATAGCAGCATCTTTACTTATTTTCTGAAGATACGTTTCTTAAACTATAACGACGATATGTTTTGTGTAAAAGTTTTTATATAGAAGAACTTTCTTTAAAAATATCAAATAGATTTATTTTTAAATTTATATTTAATTAATTATGTGTTAATGATTTTATCTGGTCTCGTATGTTGAAAATCCTAGCCTCACTGTCCGAACGAACTCAGCCTTGGAACAGAATGGAGACCGGCGCGGCCGAGGCGAATGGGATGGAGGCGCCACCATCCCCGACGTTCATGGCCAGCTCTGGCAGCTATGTGGTGGAGATGGATAGGACGCTCAGCGATGGTAACGGCAGCGAGCCGGCTTCAGGGGAGATATCGATGAAGCGACGACAGCGGGAGGGTCACTCGATTTATCGGGTGCCAGAGCACATCAAGGACATGACCAACCGGGACGCGTATCGGCCGCAGATGGTGTCGCTGGGGCCTTTCCACTACGGCGAACCCGCGTTGTTGCCCATGGAGGCGCACAAGCAACGCGCGGTGGCGCGAATGGTCAGCCGGAATGGGAAGACACGGCAGGAGTTCATCGCTGCCGTGGAGGAGATAGCCGAACAACTGCGGGGCGCTTACGAGAACCTAGGCGAGGAGTGGCGAGGAGAGCGGTTCGTGGAGCTGATGGTCACTGACGGCTGCTTCTTGCTCGAGATGATGACTCTTCTGCATGAAGGGGAGGTAGAAGGTTATGGGTCCGACGACCCTGTTTTCAGTCAGCATGGCTGTCTATACTTGAGGAACTTTATCATCTCTGACATGCTCATGATAGAGAACCAGCTGCCTTTGCTCCTCCTCCAAAAGCTCATGCTTGTTGCAGATCCTGATACTTTTGATCAGGTACTCCGCTCCTCCATCAATCAATAAGGTGTATTAGTTTTTAATTTAAAGTGGGAAAATATGTAGGGAAACTTTGATTGGAAACTACTGTTAAATTCAAAAATGAACGCTCAAAATTTATCCACATCACCACGAATAAAAATTTTACTTACTACGATGATGTGGACAAATTACACACAAACGATTTTTTTATTCAACGGTAGTTTTAGGTTTCTTTTGTTGCAGCAATTTCATGTAGCATCTATCTATCAATTTGTTATAAAACTAGTAAGGTGGCTTAGGCAGCACGTACAAATTTATCTATTTTTTCCACATCATTTTCTTTAATATTTGTTAAATAGTCATTTTGTTGTTTTAAAATATTAAAAAATAAACCTTATCATCATTAGATTTTTAATTTATAATTTTTAAAAGTCACGTCAACCACCACGGCTTACTTCTTTGCCTCCCCTTTACTTCTTTACGACCTCTCTTTTATGGCTGATAAGTTGCATATGCTTTTCTACTAGATGTTCAGATAAGTTTTTGGTATTGAGGTGGTTAGTTGATCGTTGATATTTCTTCTAGTCCGGTGTTTTAGCTCTTTTCTTTCTTTTGCCTAATGTCTTCTTTTCTATTAGGCCATGACATAATATTTATAGTTTTAAATTAATATAGTTCTTTTTCTCATGGAAAGTGAATTGTATAACTAGTCGTAGTATTATTAATTGAAAAAAATAAGAAATATCGGTTTATTGTTTTATTAAAAGTAATGAGCTACATCTCTAGGTTGATTTGAGCAGTTCAGTCCGAAGGGTTTTTCAATTCCGATAAATATCCATTACTATATTCACTCCGATTTATATGTGATAGTATTCAATTCTGTTTTTGCATACAGGATTTCTTATTCGAAAAAAATATAGGAGCGAAAACAATAGAGATGATTTTTCTCTCTTTCCGAACCTGCTTTCTCGTCAGAATCCCCAACAAGATTTGTTGACTAGGTCTAGATTAAGTTAACATATACATCCTTATAGCCATAACTTTGTATATCAATCCCACATGGATGTAGGATGGATCTATTGTATTAAAATATGAAAAGTCTTGTCGGTGTTATAGAAAAGACATACCTAATACTTTTGTGTTAGGTCAAACAAACGAGAGAAAATATAGTTATCTCAAAAAATATAATGGGTAAATCAAGGTCAATAGAATAAGTATATAAGTATCTTATATGAAACCCCACCTATTATGGTCCAAGTTACCCAAACCTTTTGGCATGTGGCATATAACCCCAAGTATTATGGTCCTAAAATTTCACAAAAAGTATGTTTAGTCATTTTGACTTTGACCTGCCACACTTTTTGAGTTCTATAATTACATCTCAAATTTATGAGGATTTTATCTATCGTATAAATGTTACATCCGTTTTTAAATGTTCAAAATGGTTAATGGTGTGGTTTTCTGAACCTTTAGGACTATAATACCTGGGCTTATGTGCAACGGACTATTTGTGATTTTGTGTAACTTGAATCATAATGGGTGGGGTTTTACGAAATTTAACAAAACTGAAAACTCAAGGGTGGATAAGGAAAAGTTTAGGAGCATGCCATACCCAAGGAATTTTCCATTTATTTAACTTAAACTCAAAAACCAATTTGTTACTTACTCTCATTTCATACTATAATTCGATTTGACTTTCTTTCTTCTATGTCAAACTTCGGTAAGTCTAATTAAGTTTGTAGATAAACGTAGTGACTTTTGTAATACCAAAGTAGTTACATTGAATTTGAATATATTTTGATAATATATTATAATGACTTTTGTAATACCAAATTAGTTGCATTAAATTTGAATATGTTTTGATAATATATTATAATGTTTTCTATAAAAAATTTAACAAAAAACAAAACGACTTACAAATGAAACAAATAAAACGGAGAGTACTCTAATCTCGATTGATGACCACATGCAGGATGCTATAGAGATAAACCGCTGGGTGCTTGATCTTGTTTCCGAGACCATCACGCCTACCACGTCTGTCGATGACCTGGGGCTCCACCCACTGGACGTTCTTCAGAAAAGCGTCCGAGGCATTCGTTCAAACTGCCAAAGGTCAATAGGAGACTGTCACATGCCTTCAGCTACAGAGCTCCGTGAGGCAGGAATCTGTTTCAAGGTGAGCACAATTTCCGGATTCTCAGGCACGGTCAGCTTCGAACGAGGCGTACTGCATGTCCCAAGGATCCTCCTGTACGACAGCGCCGAGCGCATGTTCCTAAACCTGAGGGCCTTCGAGCAGCTGCACCCGGGCGCTGGGAACGATGTGACCGCGTTTGTGGCCTTCATGGACGAGCTTATCAACACGGCCAAGGACGTGCGGCTGCTGAGGGCCAAGGGAATTATCGATAACTGCTTGGGCAGCGACGAGGCGGCGGCGAATCTGATCAACAACACACTGACGAAAGGTTCGGTGATCGCCGAAGACAGCAGCCTCATCGACGTGATGGCGGAAGTGGATGCCTACT
Source organism: Oryza australiensis (assembly GCA_019925245.2). Classification (NCBI taxonomy): domain Eukaryota; kingdom Viridiplantae; phylum Streptophyta; class Magnoliopsida; order Poales; family Poaceae; genus Oryza; species Oryza australiensis. The sequence continues at coordinate 46,141 of JAIFGZ020000565.1, read as the reverse complement.
GCAAGAAGCCGTGGAACAGCTGGAGAGCCATCCTCCTACACACCTACTTCAGTAACCCATGGGTGTTCATCTCCCTCGTCGCTGCTACTGTCCTGCTCATTGCTACAGTCATCCAGAGTGTCTACGCTATCCTGTCCTTCCAAAACAAGACCTAAGCCTTGCACCATGATTAATTCCATGAACATCGGCCTCGCACCTAAATACAGTAACAGTTAGTATACACGAGCCAAGAATTATCCCGTGTATGAAATTAAGTCCTGCTTGTCCAACCATGTAATATTCCGTCTCTATATCTAATCCCACTCAAACTGGCCTTCCGAAACCATCCTCCCGTTATGTATGCATTCACCCTCTCCAGTTTGGTTCACCGCTACAGAGTACCAAACGTGTGACTTCTCATATGTACCGGTTAACTTAAAACACTTATAAAAATAGATGCATAACATAGACACGAATTTTACGTGAAAAACCCTTGTGGGAAAAAACCAGTAAACGCCGATCAGAAATGATCACTATTAAAAAGTTGATTATAAAGGTAAGAGAATAACAATGAGAACGTTTCCCTTCCCAGAGTATATATAAAAGATAAAAGGAAAGATACATAATAAAAAAAGACATGGAGTTCTAATAGGAAACTAATACGAATTCAGATCACATATTTCAAAATAACATATATGACTGTAACGACAAAATTTGACTATTATCGTTAGTCAAGACCGAGTTAAAGGAGAAGTTGACACCGTGATTATAGTTGCTTCCTTTGAAGTTTGTATCGGACAAATGAGTCAATTTTGTATCAGCTTTCGCAAATGCAACACCTGAGATTACGTGGATGCAAACGTTACTGCAGGAAATTGGTAGTGATGCACCTAAAGCAGCAAGGATTTGGTGTGATAATGTTAGAGCTAAACATCTCTCTGCTAATCCTGTATCTCATGTCCATACTTAACATATTAAAGTATATTAACATTTTGTTTAAGAAAGAGTTTCCAGAAGATTACTTAAAATATATTTCTTCCAACAATCAAATAGCAGATGGTTTTACTAAACCACTGGCCGTGAGACGTTTAAAGTTTTCAAAGAACAATCTCAACATGAAAATTTTAGATTGAGGGGTGTTATATTAACTACCTTATATCTATCCTATATGCAAACGGATTGAGATGGCTGGTACATTAGGTTGTTATTATTCCATGTAATCAGGATCCCGGCCGTTCCATCTGTGCGCGGCGCTATGAGAAACACAAGCACCGACGACGTTCACTTAATCTAGGTTTTTCTCAAACACAAACCGCCTCAGTTTACTTCCCTAACCATTTGTTTAACGTAAACGACATGGCTAGGTCAAGGCCCGCCAGCCCAGCGTGGCGCCGCGCGTCGTGTGGTTTTGTAACTTGTTACCCAGCCTCTCTTGCGGTGCTGTTGCCATCGCGACTTGGCCGGCGATGTTGATTGCTGAGAAACAGTTGATGAGCCCCTAATAATTAATTCTCTTTTGCTACTGTAGTTGCCTGCAAAATTATATACAATCCATCAATCGACTTATCCGTCCGTCGATGATGAAGTTAAGGTCTGTGCGCTCTCGGACCTGCTGGGCGGCCCATTTCCTTGACCCATTACAATCCACGGCTTCTCTCTCGCATGCCTTGGATAGCGAAGGCATCCGGGTCGTGATGGGGAGATTGTGGGTGGTTTGTTCATTTGCTTGCGATTCTTTTAGGACCACAGGGACAAAGCCCCGGTGCGTTCATTCATCGGGAAAATTTGTTTGTGATTTGCAAAATTTTGTCATTTGCATGTTTCATCGCAACCTGCAATTTGGGAGCAGAATAAAAATGCCACTGCAGCAGCAGCAGCAGGTGTAGTGGAGCTCGAGGACGTTGGGTGCCGCTACTACCTAGACTCCTAGAGGAGCTCCTCCTGTTGTCCTCCTCCCCTTTCCTGGATCTTTCCTCTCTTTGCTTCAGTGCAGCAGCAGCTAGCAGCATTAAATCATCATTTCTGGCCTGCAGCCCTGCACCAGCACCGAATTCCACTCTATTGGGGCAATTTATTTGATTATTGGTCATAGTTTGTGCTAAGATATAAGTACTCTATAGTTACACAGCTCAGTCCAAAATTAACTGCGTAGATCAAGTAAACTTTTGTGCTCTGTAGTCGTTTTCATTTCCTTTTGTTTTCTGGTGTTTCCAGTGGATCTAAGCGCACCCTGTTTGCTCAGTTCGTCAACATGCATGCGCAGTGGCGAGCTCGTATGTAGTGGATTAGCACGATTAGTGAAGAGGATGTGTGTTGGATTTTTCTGCCTTAATCTGTGGATATTTTAGGGGTTTGTCTCCACTCAGGAAATTGACCTGGGGATGTATTGCCCGCGCGCATCACTATTTCTGCAATCTGCAATCAATCAACAGTGCAGTGTGAAAATGTTTCTTAAGAATGCTTAGATTTTTCTAGATAGATGCACGCTTTTGCATCTGCATGATATGTATTATCATTATGTAGTTCTTCAGATGCACAACACATTACTTGTATGCTAGCTAAGATGACAGTATGACACGATATATCGTTTTCAGCTAGCTGAGAACCGCAGATTGATTTTTTTGAATGATCACAAAAGTTTTGCTCTGTTTTAATTTCTTGGCCAAAATATTGCTCTGTTATTCTATTTTATGCTGGAATGAGTGACCAGAGAACTGATCTGTTTTCTGTTTCGACATGATCTTCCAAGAGTATGCAAATCCCCCCAACCCACCGTTATTGTAGTTCCATTTTGAAATCATATGCCAACTTTAGTTATAAATTTATGCAAACTGTAAACTTAGCTATAATTTTGTGCAACTATTGATTGTCAGTTGTGAACTTTATCTAAAAATTGAAAACATAGCGTCCTGCTGCCTGTAATGTTTCTAGAATACTAGTGTGCAAGTGATAAGTAAAGCTAGACTGCCTTTTGTACTTATCAACCGTTAGCACATATCAACAATATTATCTACTTGCTTTTCCCTGAGTGTGCCATGTCCTGTTTTGTTCTAGCGATAGACTTCCTAAGGCACAAAAACTTTACTATTTCTATTTATCTAATTCTGCAGATTTTATTCAATTCTGCAGATTTTATTCTCTGATGACAACTACATTGCCATGTTATGTTTTGTTTGTGCTGATTTGTGTGAGAACTCGTAATTTTGCTACTATGGCTAGTACTCTAACAACTTGCATTTGTCCTGATTCTGAAAGCACCGTTTTCAGGAACTAACAAGTTTTCATCTATGCAGATTGCACTCTCATTTGTTGGTGTGTCCTTTTTTTTGGTCATAGGCAACTTCATTTATAAATTTGGGCAACTTTGACGAAATAATATTTGCAATTATTGATCCTTTTCTCATTTCTATAATTTGTGATGTGTCTCTAGGCTTGGGGAAAAAAAGAGAAAGGCAGAAGAAACGCCACAGTTGGTGTGGTAGCTTGAACTTTTTTGTGGGTGCATTTATGTTGTAATGTGTTGCTTCCTATGTGGGGTCAAATACATCCAGACATAAAGCTACACTAATGAGACTGTTTTTCCTCTCTTTTTTGGTTTCAGAGGACTGGATTTTTTTTCAAGTACAACATAAAAAGAGCGGTGGCAGACAGATCAAGCAGCCATATATTAACCAAAAAATAGAAAATATATTTGATAATCAGTATTTTGTACTGGTTTTGTCCCTCTGGTTTCTGTCGACTTGATCCTCTTGCTTGCTCTAATTCAATATAGGGTAGATCTGGAATGTATGGATGTCTCTTGCTATGAGTTTTGGTCCTCCCCCTCTTCACTCTTCACGTGTCATGAGAGGCAACGTAAGCACATAGCCCACATAAAGCCCAAAGCCCAAATGCAGGAAACAAAACTAATTCGGCCTTATGGATTAAAAATTGTTTCCAGCCCAGATTCATATAGCTCACTTGGAGCGGAAGTCATGGCAGCCGACGATTAAAAGCCAATAACACATACATGCAAACCAGTTAGAAAAAAAAAACAGTGCATCTTTCTCACATGGCCCAGATATTAGCTCAAAAACACTGCAGAAAGTCCAAAGCATAAAGCAGTCAAAAACAAAAGGTGGCCCACGAAGGCGGTACGAAGTTTATACGAACTATGGTTCTAGAACCTTGTTTTGTTTTGTTTTTTTTTTTGCACAAAGCTTCTTTTTTTTTTGTTTCGGTAGGCCGTTGGATGCACATTTGACAGCGCATATAATCGACTGACAATCACCAAAATTGAAGGCGATTGCTCCCCAATTAATTAATTAATGTTGGTTTCTCAAGTTGTCCTGCTATAATTGATGACCGTGGGATCGCGATGACTTGGCCGGGTCAACGACTGGCAGGTGGCTACATGCTAGGAATAGAGAGTACATAGAGAACGGCAAGCAGCCCGAGTTGACACTTGGAGCGCCTCGAACAATAGACAGCGCGCTAATCAAATGGAGAGTTCGGCCATGAGTGACTGGGTGGTAGAGACTGAGAGGTACATCAGCGGCGACATCGCTTTGAATCCGGGGCACTCCATCTACCGGGTGCCCGAGTACATCAAGAACATGACGAACCCCAACGCCTATGCTTCGTGGAGCTGATGCTCAAGGACGGTTGCTTCTTGCTGGAGATGGCAAGGGTGTTTGATACGAGAGTCCAGGACTTTGAACCTGCAGATAACGCTGTCTTCAGCAAGCACGGCCGCTTATACTTGTCCTGCGGTATCACATCCGACGTGGTGTTGATGGAGAACCAGCTACCTCTTGTCCTTCTCCAAGAACTTATGCGTATTGCATATCCCGACGTATTTCAGGTACCATGGGCTTGAGTAATTGCCGCACGCATTTTTCTTCATAAGCATATTTTAATCGCTAATTAATAACCTCCTGCGCTCCTTCCTCCCGTCGCATCCGCGTCGCATCGCTCCAGCGTCCTTCCTCCCGTCGCTGCTCGAAGCTCCCACGTCGTGCCCCGTGCCGTGCCTGCGTCCCTACCTCCCTCCCATCCGTGTCGTGCCCCGACTTTACCCATTGCAACGTACGGGCATAGTTGCTAGTATATATATATATATACATATATACATATATATATATAGGTTAGGGTTAAAATGCACCTAGGTGTATTTCAGCCCTACGTTGCACAGGAGCCGGGCAGACCAACCATGCGCGCGCGTGACCGAGTCATACCGCGGCACGGTGTGACGTAGACCGAGTCCAAACCGAGACACAGACGCACATATCCTCGCCCAAACCTTATCTCATGGGAAGTGGGTGACCTTATGGAAAATCTAGTTGTAACTTTATTTACACACAAATTAAAAATTCATCTAAATACCAGCTGCAACTTCATCAGTTGTAACTCTAGTTATAACTTTATCTAAACACCGCTTGCAACTCCACCGGTTGTGACACACCAATATCACCGATTGCCCGTCCAGTTGCAACTCTAGTTGAACTTCATCTAAAACACCAATTACAACTAGCGTGCAGCTGTGGTAGTTGGCTAGTTGCAACACACTTGGTATGCTGGGTGTAACCTATTCTAAACACCAGTTGCAACTTCGTAAGATGCAGCATAACACGAAGACTTCCCAGGAGATCACTTATGCTAGTACTACTCTCATCCAAGCACGCTTAACCGGAGGTCTAATGGGATCGATGATTTTGTGTCGGTTGTAATCGATGCGGTGGTCGGGCGCTCCAATCGGACTCGGTAAGACCAATCCATAAGGACCACGCGGCCAACTGGTATAGGTGCATTCTCTAGAAAAATACACCCATGTATATCACACACACACATATATATATATATATATGGGCATAATATTTTTAGCTATCAATTTAAACTGAAAGAAAATGCGGTGTACATATTGGAAAAGTTTGTAATGATACCTGCTTGTTGCTCGATGATTGATGGACAGCGGACACAGGATGATGGAGCAAGACTTAACAATTGGGTGCTGAGTTTTCTTTGCTCGTTCGTCACGAAGGCCACGATTGTCAATGATCAATTGGGTCTCCACCCCCTTGATGTTCTTCAGAAAAGCATGACTGGTACCCGTCGGCAGTGCCAAAGGCCTATCACATCATTTCCTTTCATGCCTTGTGCTGCGGAACTCCACGAGGCAGGAATTCATTTCAAGTTGAGTGAAGCAAAGGGATTCGGAGGGGGCGTCACATTTGAAGGCGGTGTGCTAAACATCCCCAAGATCACCTGGGACGACAATGCCGAGCGCATATTCCTCAACTTAATGGCATTTGAGCGGCTACACCCAAGCGCCGGGAATGATGTGACGGCATTCGTGATCTTCATGGACCTTCTCATCGACACCGCCAAGGATGTGGCACTGTTGAGGTCCGAAGAGATCATCGAGAATGCTTCAGGTAGCGATAAGGCGGTGGCAGATCTGATCAATGAGACCCTAACTAAAGGTGCAGTTGTAAGTGAAGACTGTAGTCTAATTGACGTGCTAAGTGACGTGACTACCTACTATAAAAAGCCATGGAACAAGTTGCGAGCTAGCTTTATACACAACTACTTCAGCAACCCATGGGTGTTCATCTCGCTCGTCGCGGCGGTCATCCTGCTCGTCGCTACCGTCATGCAGACTGTCTACACTATCGTGCCCTTCTACAAAAATAAATAATAGTACTGTTACAGTACACTTGTACCATGTTAATTATGTGAGCGGTGTCTTGCATCGTATGGTCAGAGGTATTGTTATGTGTACACTGTGTTTGGTTTTCTGAATTTTTATGCATGTAATCCTGAAATTTGCTTCCCGAGCTCCACCTTCAGTTTCCCTCCAAACTGTTGGCATCACTGCACGGATCACCTGTATACGGGGATATCGATGGTGCATATTTGAATTATAGTTTCTGTTGGCAATAAAATCTACTTCCTCTGTTTTATATTATAAATCATTTAACTTTTTATTAGTCATAGTTCTTTAGGTTTAACAAAATTTATAAAAAAGTTAGCAACATCTATAACACCGAATTAGTTTCATTAAATCTAATATTGAATATATTTTGATAATATGTTTATTTTGTATTAAAAATATTACTATATTTTTTACAAATTTGATCAAATCTAAAAAGTTTGGCTAAAAAAGTCAAACGACTTATCTATACTAATATAAAAAGTATTAGTTCATCCCAGAATTAGCAATTAGCAATTAGCACACAGCAATTAGCAATTAGCACACGAGTTAACACCGCGATAAACAAAAAACCGCCCGCGCTTCACACGCCGCGCACCTCCTCACGCGCTCCGCGCCGCCGCGCCGGCCCCTCCTCGCGCCCTCCGCCGACCGCCTCCTCACGCACTCCCGCCGCTCGCCGGCCCCTCGCGCGCTCCGCCGCCGCCACCCGCTCCACGCGCGCTCCGCCGGCCGCCTCCTCGAGCGCTCTCGCCGCCGCCGCTCGCCGGCCCTCTCGCGCCCTCCGCCGCCCGCCTCCTCGCGTGCTTCGTCGGCCGCCGCCTCCTCGCGCGCCCGCCGCCGCCGCCGCCCCTCCTCGCACCCTCCGTCGCCCGTGGATGTTAGCAGAGAACTCGGGCGAGTGTTCATGGTGTCTCTTTACATGCTGAAGCCTTGCAGCAACGGCATACCGAAAGAAGCGACCGGGACGGCGCCGGAGATGAGGACGACGATAGTATCTACCTACGCACTTCGACGAGGGTTAAACGTATTAGGTAAGATAGTGCTTAATTAACCGTTTATTGTGCTTCTTCATTACTTGTTTGGTTATATATATGTTCATAGTGTGTTTTGAATGGATTAATTACTTTGCTGATGCAAATTGATATGGAATACTACTGTAGGAGTGAAGAGGTTGCTCTGAGAATGGCAGAGAAGAGATGGTTACGAGGACGGAGATCACACCTTCCCCGTACAAGGATGGCTATCAGTGGAGAAAATACGGGCAAAAGAACATTCAAGACAGCAATTATCAAAGGTGGGTAGTGTAGTTTCTACTTTCTATTCTTTTCTCTAGAATATGTATGGTACTTTACCAATTTTAACTAACCACAATTTAAACCATAATCTATATCTATACTAATATAAAATGTATCAGTTCATCCCACAATTAGCAATTGTTTTTACCCATTGCAACGCATGAGAATTTTTAAATAGATGGGGGTTACAATAATTTTATTTTTATCAGTGCCTATGATGATTCTTCAACAATAATCGTATTTTTTAATTATATATATCGACGTGTTTTGCACATGTACGCTCACTAGTAATATGAAAAAGAATAAAAAGAGGAGTATCTATTTATGTCTTCTCTGTAATAGCTATACGTGAAATCGTACAATATTCCCTTACCTCTGTCTGGGACGTTTGGTCATGCATGAAATTGTTTGGTGATATGCCAATAGGGATACAAGTGGGGCGGGCAAACAGGATTTTATACCCGCTTATATCACTCCTAATTTATTTTTCTTATAAAATTGATACTACCATATGAGAAATGAATTAACAAGCGGCTTTTATGCACGTAGTGGACTTGCCCACTTACATCCCTATCTAAAGATAATTATAGAGATGATTCACTATCACAGAGAAATACCTATCGCTGTCAGTGAGCTTCATCCCTTGCCTGTTCTATTAACCTGAGACGCTGCAAAGATTATAATGTGCCATCAGTTAAACTCAATTAGTGTTGATGCAAAATTCTTGTTTGAGATTATAATGGTTCCCAATATAGGTAATATCTTACTTTGAGGCTACCAAATGTTACTTCATAATTGGATAGTTATAAAAATAATCTTCATGTTTGTTCGAAGCATGTAGTAGATGTGAATAATCAAGATGTGATTTGCCTCTCCTAAGCAATAGGAGATATCTTCTAGGCCCGTCAATGTAATAGATTACAAAAAATTATGTCCATGCCGAGATGACTAAGGTGTTAGTTACGATTGAGCTATTAAGAGGGAACACAAATCTAACCTTGAGTTTGATTGATATCATGTGGCAAAGGGATTCATACACAAATACATCTAAAAGATTTAGTCGATATGATCTTTATGTTTACTCGGCGGGTCAATATATCTTGCTAAGGGCTGCTATTGACACGTGGGCTGAAAAGGCATGTTCTTGGGTTACAACCAAGTGTGCATGACCTACCGAGTCACCCATTTAATGGGTTGGAACAAGATAATGGATGAAGATCCAATAGTGGCTCAACTCGGATAAGGATCAGAGTAGGACACCGAATAGGCTTGAAAAGCTTAATTAAAGGTCTATATATTGAAGAGTGAGGGGTGACGCAAAAGTTGAGACAGAATCACGTAAACCCCAACCACCACTCCTGTTCTGGAGAGCCAAAACCCTAGCCACCGCTCTTGTTGCAGCGTTGATTGGCATGGGAATGTGAGGAGGATGGACGCGCGAGGAGACAATCGGGTTGTTGAGATAGACTGCTTCACCTACACCGACTCGTGCTACATCGGACTGGTCTGCTCTAACTCTTCTTTCGCTACTCGGCGTGTCGAGTGGTAATGATGCATGATCCTTACTCTCATGATTCTTTGTTTACGTGGTAGAAAAATTGGTTACGCGAGGAGCACCACTGATGAAAACGGATCCATCATGCTGCCACCAACCGAGCCCGAATCGTTGCGCTTCTTATCACGGCCCTCCACCACTGGCTGTAGCGACGAGCAGGATGAGGCTGACAACAATGGCTTACTATCCCTCTTCTAGCTTGAAGGCAGCCAGCAGCAGGTCTAAGTGACGTCTTCCAGCATCCTCCGATGTCATCACCGTTGTCGGCAAAGGTCTTCCCTTGATGTCATCGTCGGAAACTACTTCTCTGGTGACTGGAATTCAAAAATTTCGTGTGGTGGAGGGGAATGGAAAGGATGGTGGGTCTGGTTGTAGACCTAACATGTATATATAGATACATGATAGCAAGCTAGTAAAAAATTAACTACTCATGAAAGGAATGGTGAGTAGGGCGCATGGGATTGAATGGGAGGTTGTGAGGCACTCTGTTTTCTAAACAGAGCACTACGCTCTAGCTAGTAGTTCTTCGAAGCTGAATGAATATAAACTTTATATTAAATTTATAGAGCTCGACATGATCTATTATTTTGTAGTTGATAACATTTTTATTTGAGGTTGTTTAGATGTTTAATAGGTTCTTAGATCTATTTGGGATAAGCAAATTTTTAAAAATTTTAAACGATCTCTGATGGATACAAAACCTATATGAGAGTTGTAGAACTCCATGAGTTTTATAATTTTGTAGTTGAGAATATTTTCATTTAAGCTCATCTATGATGTTAATTATGTATTATAAGATTCAGATAAGAGTAGTCATAAAATAATAATATTTGTTTCCAAGAGCATAAGTGTTTGCAATGTCAGATGATAAGGAGGCTTTAGGTGATATAGGATGGCATCAAACTACCGCAGAGACATTTCCCTCTGCGCCAGCGTTCCTCTAAAGAGTTCATATCTGCAATAACATTTTAGGGGTATATTTGTAAAATATATATTCAAAAGGACTAAAATGTGAAAAATTCAGATGCAGTGCGTTCCTCCGTCTGCTCTTGTCTTGAAAGGCTATACCTTGACCAGTATTTGTAGAGTAGGAAGATCGTTAGAATCAGGATGTGAGATTGTATCTAGAAGACAGGAAACAGGGGTTTATATTGGTTTGGGCTCTCAAATTGAGTAATAACCCTACTCCAGTTTATATGTATATATGGATGAAATATCACAATGATTACAAAGGGGAGTAAGATGACTAAACTGATTTGCCGACTAAGATTCGTCGAGAACGGTCCGACAAGATCTAATCGACGAAGATAGCTTTGACTTTCTCCGGATTACTTCTCAATGTGGCTAGTGGCTATGGCTTGTAATTTGATACCCTCGTGGACTAGGGGACTTGTATAGCAGAGATTATCCTCCTCTTCAAATAGAACTCGGAGAGGCAAGATAAGATATGGGCTTAAGGAGATCTTATCTTCTTCGAATAGGACTATAACTCCGTCTATTTCGGAGAGATAATTTTCTTCTTCATCTGCCGTATTCCTTTAAACGGATGATACCTTTTTTATATTATTAGGTATATGGTATTGTCATATTTCACGAATTCATCTATAGGAGGTATGTGATACTGACACTTTGTTTCTTTTTTAATATTTGACATGAAATGTGATTTATAAATTACAAAAATACTCCCTCTGAAAAAATAATAACGGATATGCCGTCAACTTGCACAATTACAATATAGTATAATTTCTACGTGACACGATTTGGACATGTTGTCAGTCCAAGTCCACATATTCTTAACATAGCAACGCATAAGAATATTTACACAATTACATTACATAGAGTGTAGGAAAATATAATTTCTGTATGTCGCGATTTGGATGTGTCGTCAGTTCAACTTCACGCATTTTTTTATGCAGCAATTCACGAGTATATTCAACTATTACAAACTATTACAAGCATACATAGTGTAAGAAAATATAATTTCTACGTGTCACGATTCGGATATGCCGTCAGCTCAATTCCACTCATTTTTGTTAGGCTTATCTACTAAATCTACTTAAAAAGTATCAATTTTTCCATTCATCACAAAAATTTTCATCCATCACCTTCTACGCAAAAGCAATCACATTGTTCGCTCATCTGCTCCTCCCATGCTACAGCCATTGGGCCCACATGTGAGAAGCATCATCCATATCCAGCAAAATATAAAGCAGATTAATTGTCCAAGAACAAACACGACTTTTTAATCACTGTACATCCATCACCTTCTACGCAAAAGCAATTACATTGTTCGCTCATCTGCTCCTCCCATGCTATAATCATTGGGCCCACATGTGAGAACATCATCCATATCTAGCAAAATATAAATCAGATTAATTGTCCAAGAACAAACATGACTTTTTAATCACTGTGCACATTGCCAATACTTATGGTTTATGGTAACTTTTGGGTGCTTCGATAAATATTTGAGACCAAATTTTAGCCACCCTGCCATTACCGATGCAATGGACGGGTATTTTTCTAATCATTTAAAAAATCTGAAAAAATCTTGATAAATCTTATAATGTAGGTTGTTGTACAACTTATATAAATTGAGACAAAAAATAATAAAGGTTACATAGGATTATACTCGTACTACTTAGAGTTTAATTTGTTATGTTTGTTTCTTAACTTTTAAATGAAGTCTGGAATTTCCTTTTTTGGAATGTGGTAGATATATGACTTATGTATCAAATGATATCAGTATTTTTAGAACTACTCCTACTTGATTGACATTTGTGAGATTAACATAGGGATCTCCCTTTCAAATTGAACCAACAACATATGCTATACGAAATGGAAAGAATTAATAATACACTAATGCCTGTGTGGTTCCAGTCGGTCCATCCGAATTTTTCGCTTTTTAGCCTTTTTAAGTTTCTCACAAATACACTCCTAACAATATCATTTCAAAAAATATGCCCACAAACTCGACGCCTTCACTATTAACACCGAGCTCGTTACGTCATGTCGACACCGAGGCAGTCGTGGCACTAACGTCACCGAGCTCGGCGTCGTGGATCATGACGCCGAGCTTGGCGTCGCACTTGGCGCAACGCTTGGCGCCATAGATCTTGGCACCGAGTCCAGCTTACGGGTGGACCCGTCTTCTTCCTTTGTCTCTTTCATTCTATCGCTATCTTCTCCTTTCTCTCTCTTCCTCAGCCACGACTACCGTTGGCTTGTGCGCCGCCACCCATCTTCCTCGACGTCGGCCTCGTGCGCACGCCGCCCACCTTCCTCGACGCCGGCCCCGTGCGCTCCCCGCCCACGCACACGGCCACGCCCCTCTGCGCCGGCCGCCGCCACACCAGCCACCCGGCCCCGCCCGCCCGCCCAGCCTTCCTCTCGGCCGCCATTCCTCCAAGGCCGCAGCTCTGGATCAATTTTTGTAGGTAAAATTTAAATGTATGAATATGTAATTTTTGAATATGCAATGTACATAAAATTTAAATATGCAATGTAGGTAATTTTTGAATATGTAATGTAGGTAAAATTTAAATATGCAATGTAGGTAATTTTTGAATAGGTAAATTTTAAATTTTTGAATATGTAATTTTTAAATTGTCGCATCGTTTTTGTTGAGTATTTATTAAGTTTGAATTGTAGTGCAATTTTGAATAGTTAGTGACATAACTATAGTTAGATAAATATAGTTATATACTTGGTGATACGAGTTAGCTATGAAGTTCTTGTCTCTCTACAAGATAAAATAATGATTTGGACTGATTAAAAGATACCGTCTCGCTACAAGTCCTTTGCCATGAGTAAGGTGTCTCGTTTAGGTTGACGTAAATAAGTTACGGAGGTCAAACTCATACTTTAATAAGTTGATATTATGAACAAAGATAATGTAACCAATAGAACTACGATAGATCCAATAATAAGGTATATTAGACAACATGATAACATTTTAAGTACATTACGATAAACTAAATAACATTTTAAATGCATTATGTCGCAATACTTGCAAAGTTCTAATCTAGACAACAATGTTCATTAATAAATCATAGAACTACCAACTCGTGCGGACTCTGAATGCAACGATGCCACTTTTCCTTCCTCTCGGGCATCAAGATTCTCCTCCTTTGCTTCCTTCGCTCGGCGCGCACGCTCAAGCTTCTGCTCCTGCTCCTCCCTGTACGCAGCAACTGTAGGGTCTCCTCAAAGAGGTCAACTCCCACAGATATCACATAACCTCCCAGGAGTCTGGTTATAAGAGAAACAGTACAGGTACAGAAGCTTCGCACATTAATACAAGCTTTTAAATACAACTCATATAATACAAGAAAAACCGTGACACTTCCACAGAGATAGCCCGAGTGTAGAGTCGACCTAGAATTTGTACTTGTCTTCCCAATCCTCTAAGGTACTTGGGAATTCTTCTTACGCTTCGGGGTTCTTGGGTATAGTCATGAATGGGTGAGCACCGAAGGTACTCGGTCCAAACTGAATACGGATTTTATTTAACTAATTGTGCATGCTATATCGACAAGAGAAGTAAATTAACAAAGTAACTTTATCATGTTATTGTATTCTATCCATTTTGTAGCATAACCATACTTATATTTAAGAATGTAAAACATGTACCAAGATTCATATTCTATCCCATCCTAGAAAAACTTAAGTATGCATATTAAATTTTTTTAATATTTAGGAAAAGAAACTCATGACATTTTACTGGAGTCACCCATAGACATAACTCTATTGACCAGGAGTACGGTGTATTCAAATACAATCAACCCTGTAGTGTTTGACCAACTTTACCCGAGGATTAACCTTAGGTTGCAATGCTAAGGATAACATAGCATTTATATATTTCTAACCTTTTCTGATGTATGAACAAGACCAGCAGACTATCTTAATAGGGGTACCAAACCTAACCAGAGAATGGTACATCAGTTCCCTATTTAATAGTTGTTCATCATACACTTGCCCCGGCTTGGAGAGACTTGTGGACTATCTTAACAGACGGTACCGATCTGGTTAGTATCGATGTTTTTATCCGCTGTTTACATAGTTGTTCTCCAATTTGACTTCTGCGGGCCACATAGGGCAAGTCCCCAGGGAGACCGGAGAGAAACATATAGTTGCTAAGTCGGTATAACCGATCCATCGGATGGGCAAAACTATATCCTTAATTTGGCATAAGCATTTTTATATTTCTAGCATTTAACCAAAATTTACATTACATGCATTGTCTAATCATTTTTCTATTTTATTTATAAAATAAAGAATTAACTTTCTATGGCTATACATGAAATATTAACTCATGCGATAATGCTTGTTTAATTTTTACAAGTTATCAATATTGTCTAAGGAGAAGGAGAATATATCTATTAACATGAAATAATAAACCTCTCATTCTCGAAAGATGAGATGATATAGTATTTTTAATGCATGAAATAATATTCTTATATGAACTAGGGTGTATGAGATGCTAACACATGAAATAACACAATGTTTCTAAGGCATGAATTTATATTCTATATAGACTAAATATTAACATATAAAGTCTAAAGAACATGATGGATAACATAAAATAATAATTTATAACTATCTAACCCATCCCACGAAATATTTTTATCTAGACTGAATATATTACTAAAACATGATAATTCGGTATTTTTAATTTAAATGATTAAAACAGTTTGACTTGCCTTGAGTGTCATCGGGTTCAAAATATTTATTTGACTGGAGGGTAACGAGGGCGTTTACGTCGACTTCTGGTCGAGTTGTAACTCTTATGTGTACTCGACCTCGTGACCTATCGATAAATAAAAATAAAAATAAATAAAATATTAAATCAATTTGAACAAACATTGAAATTAATATATAAGAAATTTAGAGAAGTTTTTAGGAGGTTGATTTGAATTTAAGAATTTATTTGCAGGTTTAAAAGTCTAGGTTTAAATATTAACAAATGTTAATAGATTTTAAAATAAGAATTCTTGAAAGATTTAAAAAGTAAGCAAATAAATTTGAAATAGTTCAAAGTTTAGAAATAAAGTTTTTGAAGGGTTTAGAGGGATTGCTATAATTTTTCTATGATTTTTATTATGATTTCTTTTATCTCTAGCTTCCTAAAAAATAAAAGGAAAAGTTCAAAAAAATTGTGTTTGGCTGGAATAAAACCCGCACCCTTCCTTTCAACAGCCCAGGCCCTTCTCCACTGCGCTACTCAAATCCTTCTCACTTCTTCTCCCCTCTTTATTCCTTTCTTCTTTCACCTCCCTCTCTAATCTACTGTTTTTCTTCCAACTTTGGACTCCCGAGCCGGCGCCGGTGAACTTCAAGCTGCGCACGGCTAAGGGCACTTTAATTTACAAATTTTGTTTACTTTTCTCCATATAACATCTCTAGGGACTCCATTTTCATACTTAGTTGGGCCGGTGAAGTTTGGAGATGAGCCGGCGGCGATGGCGTGTGTGCGGCAGTGGTGAAGCTCGTCGCCGGCGAGCTCCGGCCATGCTTCGGCCAATATAACTTGCTCATGAGTATCTAGGGACTATGGGGATTCTTTCTATGTGCTTAGTTTAGTTAGAGAGGTTCTGAAATGCTCTGGTGTCGTGCAAGCTCCAGCGAAAAACAGAGCAATGCTTGGCGGCCGACGAGGGTGGGGAGTTCCAGTGATTAAATACCTTGAAATTTATAGGGAAAAGTAATCTTAGGTATTTTAAATTGATTTCATACCTTTATTTGAAGGAGAAATTGATTAGGGATAACCAATTTCAGGTTCTTCCCGGGCGACCGAATTAGGGTTCTTTCGAACCTTGCTTCGGATTTCTTCCAAATTAGGCCAACACAATGAAAGATTGTTGGGGGAATCATGGGGGTATTTCTTTAGAGAAGATAGGGAGGAATTTTTGTATACAAAATTTAGTCAATAGTGGTCTATTTATAGAGGATATAAGTCGGTTTCTTTTGGGGATAGGTTCGCCGGACATGGCGGTTCAAAGAAGGTCGGTTCGCCGTCGATGAGGGTGACACCGTGGCGCAACCAGTGCTGTGTAGGCACGTAGGGATATCTAGAACATTTTCATACCCTTTGTTTTTGATGTCAGTGGGCACGGATGAAGTTCCTATGCTTGCAAACTTCGGCGGCCGTGGGGGTGTTCATAGAGTCGGTTTGTTTTCGAGATAATGTTGTTGATGCATTCACTCTAACAAGATATGATCAGATATAGGTGGATGAGAAGATCTCCTTATGTCGGTTGGTGGCTTTGGTGGATGAGGTTTGGCGCCCGCAGGGTGGTGGCCGTGGTTCTTGCGGCCGTGGTCTTGCTGAAGACCGGAGGAAGAAGAAGAGAAAACAGGGAAAAGAAAAAGGAGGGGAAAGAAAGAAAAAGGAGGAAAAGGAAAAGAGAAAAAAAGAAAATAAAGGAAATTTGGAAAAGTTCTTAAAAGTTGAATTTAAGTTTTATACTTAATTTAAATATAATTTTCAGAAATTCCACCTTTTGTTAGAAGTTTAACTTAAGGTTTTCCAATGAGACTTAATTTCTTAGTTTAAAAATAAAATGGAGAATTAATAAATATTAAGAATTTTAAAAGTTTTAAATACTGAACACATAATAAATTATTCGCAAAAAATTTATTCATATTTTTACATATTTTTAGAATACAAAATTTTGAAATGTTGTAGCAACACGCCTCCTTTCCTCCTCTTCCCTATGCTCCTTTTCTGCAGCCTCCTCTCTGCGTCTCTCCTCCATTTTTCTCTGCATCCCACCGCAACATGTGTTGCATCCACTCCTTGTCTTCCAAATTAATCTTAGTGTTGATCCACTTGCTTAAAATCACATAGCGGTGGAGGAGTCTGCAATAAATATATTATTTACAAAAACAAATAAATCATGCAATACTTCTTAAAACACTAAATAATTATTGTAAAACATTAATTTCTCACCATCATATTAATGAGGTGTAGGCTCAAACTCAAAATTGACACACATCCATTGTATTTGACGTCGAGCTGGTGCCACTTTAATTGGCGCCGAGCTCGGCGTCAAGATCCACGGTGTCGAGCTTGCCATATTAGCGTGACGACTATCTCGGTGCCGACGTGACGCAGCGAGCTTGGTGCCAACTAAGGTGACGCCAAGCAATGCAACCTTGGCGTCAATAACAATGGTGTCGAGTTTGAGGTGTCTTGTCAGGAGCGTATTTGTGAGAAACTTTTAAAAAAGAGTCAAAAAGCAAAAAAAAAATTGGTCGGTCCGTCACTCCGTCATGCCAGCAACAGTAGGAAGAACGTCTAAAGATAAAACAACGATTCGGTGCTTTCTTTTCTTTTCTCATCGCCTGTCGCGGCGATCAACGGCCACCAGCTGGGGCTCCACCTCGTGGATGTTGTTCACAAAAGCATCCGTGGTGCCCACCAAAACCCGGAAGGATCAAACGGAGTTTTCCTGATACCCTGCGCTGCGGAGCTCCCACGAGGCAGGAATCCGTTTCGGGGTGGCCGACGAAGACGACGATGCTGGTGCCGGTTGTGGATTTGCAGGTGCGGTCACCTTCAAGAGCGGTGTGCTAAGCATCCCAGTATTTCATGTGATGGATTCCACGGAGAGCATGTTCCTCAGCCTGACGGCGTTCGAGCGGACGCACCCCGGCGCCGGCAACGAAGCGATGGCGGTCGTCATCTTCATGGACAACATCATCGACGCGGCCAAAGTCGTGGCGCTGCTGAATCCCGGAGGGATCATCAGCAACCTGTTCGGCAGCGACGAGGCGGTGGCGACGCTGTTCAACGACCTGAGCAGGGGAGCTGTGATGATCCCATCCAGCAGCCTCTACGGCGGGTGAACGCACACTGCAAGAAGAGGCGGAACAGGTGGCTGGCCAGCCTCATGCACAACTACTTCAGGAACCCGTGGGTGTTCATCTCCCTCATCGCCGCTTTCATCCTGCTCGCTGCCACTGTCATGCAGACTATCTACACTGTAGTCCCATTCTACAGCAAGAGCTAATTAGCTCCATGATGGCCAAAAGCAGAGGGAAGCACCGAAAGCTAGCATATATGCATGTTTAATTAGGTGCTCCAATAATTGTTCATATAGGTCGTTTATTGATATGGTAAACATCCGTATATTTTAAAACTCCATAATGTGGCTGAATAATATATTGTTGGTTAAATGTTATCTGCATAATAAAATTCTTAGCACGAATGTAATGTGGAAAATAGAGCTAATACTAGTAAGCATAACTAGGCCGAGCATCCGCTGCATGGCCTTCATGCCGTAGCAGCCAGAGCATCACAGATTTGAGAAAGTCCGTTTTAACTCTCTTACCGTCAATTTGATTCGCATTCCTCAATTGCAAAGCTCGCTAAATTGACTCACTCAACTGTTAAAACTGGGTATTTGATCTTCCTTGACAGTTTGCAACGTGGTTTTAGCTGATATATGGTGTCCAAGTGACAGCCTAATCATAAGAAAAACTAAAAATAGAATGTAAAAAGAACAGAAAACATGGTTCCCGCATGTCATCACCCTCTCTTTCTTTTCAAGCCTTCATGGAGCCGACGGCATCGTCTCCACCATCCGTCGTGTCACTCGGGAAACCTTGCCCTGTCGTCTGAGTCGAATCTTGGTCGACGGGCTCGGGTGAGCACTCAACGCGATGGAGGAGCCCGATGGCATTGCAGTGGAGGAGACAGAGACCACCAGCCGGGAGAAAAAGGCAACACGGGTAGTGGCGGAGAGACAGGAAGTCATCCAAGTGGAGATCAAAGAAAAATGAGCTCAAGTAACCAAATCAAACGAGAACGGATATCGTGCAGCCGATAGACAACAAATCTACGGCCGTCGTTTTCTCCTGCAAGGCAGACACGATTTAGAGATGGCGGAGCTTGAGCTCTAACGGCGGAGCTACTGACCCCGACTCCGATTCCGCCTCACCACCACCATCACCCCGACCACCCTCACGTGGTCTCCTCGCCGTACTCCTATTCAGTCTCCCACCATTTCAGCCCATTCCCTCCTTCAGATCACGCTATGTAGCGATGGAGATCCCGACATTCAGTGCTACGGACGGCCACCGTCGGGTGGCAAGGAGGGGGCAGAGGGCCTTTCCCGCTTGATGCACTCATCGTCGCCGTCTTCTCCACACTGGTCTTTCTCTAACACCGTCGTGGCCGGCTCAGATATCCAGCTCTAACGCCCGTCGCCATGACAACTGCCTCTGAGCTCCCTGCTCCTCTTGCCTCCAAGCTCCTTGAGTCCAACGGGGCTTGCTAGTTGCCGTCGTCTCTCCCTCCGTCACACTGCGCTCGAGTGGGCTAGAGATGGAATGTGTAAGACAGAGGAAAGAGAGATAAGAGGGAGAGAGGAAGGAGAGAGAGGATGACATATGGGGCCCATGCTGTGACTGACATATGAACTCCACATATTATTTTGATCGTTTGTGAAATTGCTAATGACAAGTGGGTCTTATTTGTTCTTTTATAATATTTTGCTAACGGTTATTTCATGTAAATAAACACCATGTATAATGATAACTGGGTCAATGTGCCAGTGTAGAGTCCACGAAAACCACCATCAAATATCATCAAGGAGTCATTTTACATCTGTTTTGTGGAGGGAGTTTAATTGAATTTTTCTTCCAGATGACAAGATATATGGACGGATGGCCACGCATGCCGAATTTTAAAAAAGCATTTTTAATTTTATTTTTTAAGGATTTGCAAAAGTAATTTCCGGTTCGAAAATTTGCAATTCTAGTCGCCTCTTGCCCTCGAGAGGACGAGATTTAAAAACGCTCTCTCGGAGGACGTTTTTCGACATGGCAGATGGCCGTTGGACGTCGTCTGCCGTGTCGTTTTTAAAAAAAAGCCATTCCCGCCCTTTGGAAGGGTAATTTTTAATCAGAACACGGTTTTTTTCGACAGCCCCTTCCCCTCCGGAAGGCGTTTTTAACTGTAGCACCGGGGGACCACCTAAAAAAGCCAGTGTTACGCTTAAAAATTGCCCTTGTAGAGAGCGGGAAGGGCTTTTAAAAAACAACGACCGCAGCGGTGGCGCCGAACGGCCGTCTACCACGTCGAAAAACGCCCTCCGAAAGAACGATTTTTAAATCCTGTCCTTCTAAAAGGCGGGAGACGACTAGAATCGTAAATTTTTGAAACCGTAAATTATTTTTGTAAATCTTTAAAAAAATTAAAAATGCTAAAAATTTCACGCATACCGGCCTGCAGCCTAGCCCAGCTACTACTTCTTCGACTAATCATGCATCTGTGCATACGCTAGCTGCTGCATGGGGAATGGGCTGAATTTGGACTTGGTTTCGATGTGCCTAAAATCCCTGGGCTCAGCTAAGCTGCACAGCACTCCACAGCACAGGCCCATGCATGTGCATGCCAGTTAATTAGGCCGTGCGTCTTGTTGTTTAGCTCATATAAACCCAAAGTTAGGCCCATACATGCATGAAGTACGCAAAAAGCCCGAATATCCAAGGCCGTATGACCACGTCGGTCTTGACGGACCACAGCCCAATGCATTTGGCACCTGTTAGATTTCACAACTCGAAAGATAGGCCACGCTTCATTTTCAAAAAAAATAAAGTCACATTGCTTTTACCCAATAAATTACCTATAATTACATTACATTACATTGCAATTATGCTCAAAGTTTTAAAACCGTTACTGTGATTACATCGTAAGTTTTAATATTACACTGTTTTCTTTCTAATACACAATATACAAGAGAACTAGAGTTAAAAGTAATTTATTATCTACATGGAAGAGGGGATAAGAGAGATAAAAGCATGCATACTTACATATAGGAAAAGAGAACAATCACCTAGCAAAAAACTGATTGAAATTAAAGTAAAAAATATGGTGTCATAATAACCTATTATTCTTTTTCTCTTTTGCCATCCAATTGTCATGCTCAATTAACGTCTGGGTCAAAACCACCCTTAAACTCGAATACCAGTTAATACGTACCTCTCGATTAATACTCTCTATTACTAAATATATAAATATTTTTTTCATTCAAACTGTCTATACAAATATAAGTATTTTTGGAATGCAAGGTCTAAGGCAAGGTATTCTAAGCAATTTCGGGCAGTCAAATGGTTGGAGATACAAGCAATTCAAAATTCGGCCAACTTATATATAGAGGGTGTTTGGTAGAGCTCCAACTCTAAGCTTCAGCTTCAGCTGGAGTTGAAGTTTAGAGGTGATGAAAGAGTAATTTTAACTTTTTAGTTTATTTTTCTGGAGTGCTTCATCCAAATCTGTTTAAAGCTGGAGCGCTTAACAAGGCTTCACCCACTTCACCAGATCCATGATCCGGAGCCCCGCCAAATGCCTCCATATATTTGGGTATCCAAGCATAGGCATTGATGTAAATTCCTAGCACTTAACCTTAATCTCTACTAACAATCTAGAAATGGTTATATTAATGAAGAGATATATAGTACCATTCAATTTACCAAACAAGTGAGCATATCACACCTCAAGAATAGTGTGATGGGCACAAAAATAGGATCATTGGTGAGGAGAGGGAAATAGGAGCGATCTTGTCAAAGAGATGCAGACGGTATATGGCGATCGAGGCCGAGCAGTTGATGAATCTAGGATTTTAGTTTAGGGTATGCCGTAAAAATCAACACAAGATTGTGATAATAATTATAAAATTAACAACGTGATTAGATATATGTACTAAGTAACATGATAAAGCTTTAATTCTTAGATTAAATAGAAACAATCCACTAAATACAATGTAAATAGTTTAAACATCATACTGATAATTAAAAATATATGCATAAAAGAATACTAGGGACTTATAATGCTATTTCTGACTAATTTATTAGACACTTTCCAAGGAACATGAATGTCTTAATTTATTCGGTGGTCTGGCACACGAGCGGCCGGTGCACGAACGGCGCGCGGGCGTGGACGGCGGCCGGCACATGGACGAGCGCCACGGGCGGTGGTCGACGCACGTGTTCCTGGCAACACCGGTTCGGGCATTCGGCGGTGGTTCCGTCTTCCCACTCTTCCCGAGTTTTGACTTTCGAGTTCAAACGACGAGCTGTACTGTCGTATGCAACAACGGTTGAGGACTTGCTGTTGGAGTCCCGAGTCTTCACGCAGCGTGACAGACGGGACGAGATTTACACTGAAGAGAAGATATGACGTTATACATTTTTAACACACACACACACACACACACACACATATATATATATATATATATATATATATATATATATATATATATATATATATATATATAATACCTCCTACACATGGACCCTATGCCGGAGGCCAAGCAGTAAGGTTGATAGAAGCGACGAGTGAGCTCAGAGCCACAGGAAGAAGTGGAGCTTCGGGTAGTGGAAGTTGTATACTTGTGGAAGATAGAAGTTCTCATGGCTCCATGGTGATGAATTTTGTTGGAACCATACGTAGGAGTAATGGATGTAGTCACTATATTTATATGGGTTCTTAGAGTTTTCATCCATTTGCTTACGTGTTCAAAGGTTATTCTTTTCCTAATAAATTGTTAGGAAGGACAAAACTGTAACCCATATGAAGGTAAGCATCGAAAATGTCAGAACCAAACTTTCAAGCTTCTTAGGAGTATTTTGTTGTACTAAAAATCCATACCAGTCACAATTATAGAGAACTAAACACGAAGTAATCAATTAATATCTACTGTATGTTCTACATACCATCTATATTTCTTAAAAATAAATAAAATATAAGATTATCTAAAAGAATATGGAACACCAGATTAAAAAAATAAATATTTCCACATTTGCAAACTGGACTAGCCCAGAGAGAACGAGAAGGGGATCGATCTAGAGTTTTTTTCTAAGAGAGTACAGGAATGAACAAAATTCTCCCAAAATTTTCACATTTACCATAAACAACTTCCATTAAAGAAAAAACAGCTCATCGGTCACAATATTCACACGTCCGCCGGCGAACGCGCCACGATGGAGACCTTCTTGACGGCGAGGCAGACCGGGCACGCCTCCGCCCTCGGCTCGCACGCCCTGCACAGGCACAGGTGCCGACACGGCAGCAGCAGCACCGACGCCTCCCGCTCGCCGCACGCCTTGCATCCCCACCTGCCGCCGCCCGCGCCGCCACGCCCCGACGGCGGCGACTCGGCCCTGTTCATCGTCTCGAAGCAGCACGACTGCGCGTCGTCGGCGGCGGCGGGGCCGTCCGGGCTGTCGGACTCGCCGCAACCCTCGACGGGGGCGGCGCCGCGGCGCGGAGCAGGAGGTGGTCGAGCGTGGCGCGGAGGCCGGCCGCGACGGCCTCGTTGCTGCGCGCCAGGCCGCACCACGCCTGGCTCTCGGCGGCTGCCTGCCGGAGCCGCTCCTCCAGCTCGGCGGCGCGGCGGCGCGCCGCCACGAGCTCGGCCTCCTTCTCCTGCAGGCAGCGCGACGCCATCGCCGCCGCCGCGCGCACCAGCGCCTGGCACTGCCGCTTCCGCGCCTGCTCCACCCCGGCGCGCAGCCTCTCGCACTCGGCCCGCACCAGCGCGTCGATCTCGCCGCTCTGAACGAACATCTCCGACGCGAGGGCGTCCCAAACGACGCCGAGGCCACCGGCGTGCGCCCGCTGGTGCACGCCATGCCGGACTCCGCCAACCGACTCGCCGCGTTGCCCACCACCGCCGCCGGCGATGGCGAGGGAAGAAACGTCTTCACCATGCCCGGGATCGGCAGAAGCGCCGCCGACGACGGCACGTACTGCTCCACCTCCCTCCCCCGCTTCCTCGACACCACCATCCCACCACCACCACCGCCGCCGCCGTTGTTGCACGTCAGCCCGCTCTGCGCGCCACCGCCGCTAACCACCGCGGCGCAGTTGTACCCATTCTTCCCCATCGCAGCCTTCGCCACCAACGGACCGAAGTACTCCTGCGCCACCACAAACTCGTCCCCTCCGGTGAACCCGCCACCGCACCGTGCCTGCACCGCCATGGAAAACCAAGAACCAATCGATCGAGCTTAGCTTAACCTCTCCAAGAAACACCTATCGATCGATCGAGCTGTATCCAAGAAATACCAACTCCAAAGAGGAGAAGGAAGAGGAGGCAAGATGAGAATGGCGTTGCGAGCTTGAGGAAGGAAAGAGAGGTTTATAAATGGGAGAGGAGATGCGACATGGATGGGTGGATGGAGGAGGTGGAGGTGGGAAGCAACGAAGACGAAGCCGAGGAGGAAGAAAACAAAACAAATGGGGACGCCGGTGACTCGGTTTGCATCTTTGCATGCATGCACGCATGGGCTTTAGCAGTTAATTAATCACCGTAATCAATGACTTGACCCGTAATTAATTAGCGTAATAATGGCCACCCCACACTAGCCTGTCCCAACGGTCGCGACAAGCAAATCCGGAAAAGTTTCGTGGTGGGCCCCGCAGTTAACCTGCATCTGCCACTCACTCACTCTAGCTAGCTAGCTGTGTACTGCTTGCATGCGTGCATGCATGGATTATATTATTGCTATGATTTGATTGACTAATTAATTCTCCCATTTGATCCGGTCATCAAGGTAAGCAGAATATTGATCCAGCTTCCGTCTGCAAGCTGCACGACTGAGCAAAATATTAAACAACTGTGTTGATAGAATCAAAATCAAATTAAGCAGGAGTAGATAAATGTAACGACATGTGAACAGCGGGTTAATTAGTTAG
The DNA here is from genome assembly GCA_019925245.2 of Oryza australiensis. Lineage (NCBI taxonomy): Eukaryota > Viridiplantae > Streptophyta > Magnoliopsida > Poales > Poaceae > Oryza > Oryza australiensis. Next base: position 20,912 of record JAIFGZ020000565.1, on the reverse strand, counting down.
TAACTAATTAAATCCTTTCCATTTTATAATCAGAGGAGACGAAAGCTACAAAATTAATGCAAAAAAGGCAAGGACGGTCCGACTGGCAGACACGGCACGAGATGATGCACGTGTAGAAGGAGAGGAGAGGACGCATAATTATTTGGAAAAATATGCAGTATATATAATATAAATCTAAAAACTGCCGTTATGTAAAATATCATTAATAGTAAAATCTTTATGTAAAATATCATTAATAGTAAAATTTTTATTCATGATACATTTTAAGATTAAAACTTTTATTTTAATGACGTAAATAAATCTTATATATTTATTTTTAATCCAAAATTTTAATGCATACATGGTTTGCACTTCTGCATATGGATCCAAATGGTCCGATAGGTCGGTCCGTCCACGGGACGGGTCAGTCAAACTACCGTGGGAGAAGAGAAGCTAATTAATTAATTCTCTTTCGTTAACCTAACCTACATCTAATCCAATCTAATTAATAATAGTGTAATGCACTTAACCTGACGTACATAGCTACTGCTCGCTAATTAAATTATGGCAATATGGTTTTGGTCAGTGTGAGTACGTAAAGGGGCGGCTAGCTTAGCTAGATAGTAGTAGTACTTATGTGGTTGGTTTGATCGATGGAAATCAATCAATGAACCCACGACGCACGCTAGGTGGCTTTAATTAGTTTTCGATGATCTTATGACAACCCTACCAACCTAGAGAACACGACGAGATTAGTTAACATGTACTAATCCTGCCGCTGGTGCTGATTAATTGTTAACTGAGGCCTGCAGCTTCTTAACTCGGGGTGATCAAATTAATTAATTAATTAATTAAGGAGGGTGGTGCAGCAAGTACGACTAACTGTTGCGTCTAGACCAAGGTTCCTAGTAGCATAGCATGTGTGTCCGTACGTCCAATAATGTACAATATACTGCTATGCTACATAAGTACAGCGATGATACTAATATGTTGGTTCTTGTCATCGTCTATCAGTTTTGCCATGTTGCCCGGTTTTCACCAGAAGGTAAATATCATTTTTGTAATATACACAAATTCATTAATTAGATTACATATCTTTATGCTTAATAAAACAACTACAGAAACATACTCATCCATCATTACACCAAGCTGAATGGATTAACGCGACACTTTTTTTTACTATATTTCCTATTTTAAATCAACTCTTCAGCTTTATAGTAATTAATGGATTCATTTGTACCTTTAAATAATAGTGATCAGTTGATCACAAAATCGTTCAGCTATCCAGAGCCATAAGCTATTCATAGAAAAAAACCGGCATATGTTTTCCCACATGCATGACACGATCGAAATGGGTGCAGAAATATTGGTATGTCTACTGGATCTATCTGACATTGATCGATCGATGCTCTTCGCCGCCGCATCAAAGACGTTTTCTAGTCATATTTTGTTAGTTTCTTGACGGCAGTGTGTCTGGATTGACAAACAGTCTAGGAGAATCAGATCGATGAACAGATCAAAAAAGTTCAAAATGCATCTAGACAGACAGCTCATTTGATTGAGATGGTGACCCCTATACCTGCATGTTTTTGACGACGGAATTGATCAGTCAGTCAGGGAGGATGTAAGTCTGAATTTTGCTATCTGAATCGGCCGTCAACGCGTATGTTCGTCCAGCTTTGACTACACAAGCAGTACAATTCAGTGAAGGTCGCTAGTAGCTCACATGCTGCATATGCCATGCCCACACACAGTGGTTTCTGCTGCTTTTCTTCGCACGACTCGTACGTCCTTGATTTGATCTTTTGTCCATCATCGATCGTCTTCGTCGTTGTCATTAATCCAAAATTCAAACCCAAGGAATACGTTTTAGTTCTCCGGTACACTCTAAGATGTGACTACGCATGCATTATATTGTGCGTAGACAGCATCATCCCTGCTGGCCGGTAAAAGGTAGACTAGAAGGTGGATAATTCAAAGAAAAGAGAAAAGTCTGAATTATTCCATTACCTATTGCGGATTACCCCTAATTCAATACCAAATATATCATACACTAAACTTCTCAAATTACTTCCCTAATCCAATCCGAAGTGGTTTTGGTCCTACATGGTGTATATGTGATGCCAACGTAGCAATCCAATCAGATTTTTTTAAAAAATAGGATCCACTTGTCATATACACCACACCATTGCCTCTCTTTATCTCTCTGTCGATGCTGGGGAGGGGGCTCTGCGGGGAGGGCGCTGTGAGCGTTGGCGAGGAGGGCGTTGGAGGCGGGCAGCAGCGAGGAAGGGGTTGCGACATGGTGGGTGACGGGCAACAGCAAGGAAGGCTGGAGGCAATGGGCAGCGGCAATGAGGAAGGGGCTAGAGGAGGTGGACGGCAACGGGGAGGGCACGACGGGAAGGGCGCTCCCATGGGAGGTGGCGAGGAGGGCGCTGGAGGCATCAAGCAGCGGCGAGGAAGGGGCGGCGACACGACGAGGAGGGCATTGGAGGCGATGGGCAGAGGCGAGGAGGGGCTACGGCACGGCAGGTAGCGACAAGGAGGGCTAGAAGCGATGGGCATCAGCGAGGAGGGCACTCCTCAGGGAGGGCATTGGAGTCGGCGGCTCATTGATCCCGCCCATCGATAGCGTGTGAGCTCAATGGAGCCCAGACAGATGGGGGAAGAAAGAAAGAGAGGTGGATGGAGGAAGGGGACGAGGCGAGGGTCGAGGTGTTGGATCTAGTGATGCCCTACATGAGCTCACCTCTTCGTTGGCCTCCACGGATCTTCTTCATCAGTCGTCACTGCTGTTGCAACCACCTTCCTTCGCTAGCCATGGAGGGCGCTCGCCAGCTCATCGCCTTCTCCGTGGTTCGTCCTATTGGGGATGAAGAATGGGAAAGAAAAGGAGAAGAGGTTGACATGTGGGACCATATATTATTTTATTAAATATTGTTGACTACATTGTTGACATAATTTTTTGCCACGTTGAATGCCACATCAGCCTGCCCAGTTCAAAACCGCCTAAAACAATGCTTGGGGGTTGGGGGAGTTTATTATCCGGTATGAAAAGTTGAGGGTGTTGAATGTTTGGTATTCGATCGAGTTTAGGTGATAATATGTACCGCCGCAATAGTTTATGGGGTAATTCATACTTTTTCCAAAGAGAAACTCAAGATATATACATGCAACAGATACCGACGATTCAATAGCTAGCCATGGTTTAGATTTTCACTATGTGAACAAAAATAATAGCTACAACTGTCACTACTACAAAAGCATTTTTTAACGACCAAAACCTATTTTTGCATGCAGTTGAGCTACCAGTCTGCCCGAAAGTTTGTGAAAATCGCTAGTGACACACCGCACACAAAAATCCAAAAAATAAAAAAAAAAAATCAAATCCCTATATAGGTGTGGTCCATCGACGACGTCGTCATCACATCTGTCGTTGCTCGTCGTCATCATCATCGCCGTTCTTGAGTCCACGGGGCCATGCTCCTCCAGCTGCCGCCGCCACAGATCCGCGTGGGGCCGAGCAGGGATGGTTGTCCCTTGTGCCGACGACAGGGGACGACCGGCCGCCCGTCGCCCGTTGCTCCCGCTCGAGCCTGGGTCCGCCGCTCCTCGCTCTTAAGGACCCATACGTGAAAATGAAGGTCGATTTTTCCAAGCGCAACTAGTTACGGTCCGCCCGCATCCTATAGGGCCCTTGTATAGAAAAAATCGTTTCATAGTAGTATGTGTATCTAGTATTAATTACAAACTCATGTCACCGTGACTTGCGTTGTATAACAAGCGTCTTGATTTGTATAGTGCTTCAAAAATTCTAAATTTTAAGAATTAATAAAATAATAAAACTTATCCTAGTCATGCTCAATGCATTGCATTTATTAATTTATAATTATTTATCAAGTAAATTTCACTTTGGGCCACCTTTTAGTGCCGGTGTTTTGCTTTGGGTCACCCTTCACCCAATGTTTTTATTTTGGACCTGGTAATTTTACCATCGTGTCATTTTGGAACAGCCTCAAATCTTTTTATCCATTTACATTCAATTTGTCATATATCAAAGAAAACACTAATAGGAGCTGATGTACTCGAGGTTGTTCATATGCTTGAGAAGAAAGTCTGGATGGTCCAAAGTAAAACAAAAGCAGGGATTACCCGGTCCAAAGTAAAAACATTAGTTAAAGAGTGGTCTAAAGTAACATTGGTAATAAAAGGTGGTCCAAAGTGAAATTTATTCTTATTTATCAAACATAAAACTGAATTAAGATTAGATCAAAAGTATAATTATGTACCCCCACTAAAATTTGGAATTATAAAATTAAGAAAATGGAAGTAACTGAAAATTTGTAAATTTGTACTGTAGTCGTATATAATTTTGTAAGTGCTAACATTAAGTTTTATAAGTATTGACAAAAATGTGTTCTTTTGTTCCTAACCACTTATTAAAAACAAAGTTTTCATGTATATGCAAAAGCATGTAATACAAATATTCCCTAGAAATACATAGATATTACAAAGTAACACACATCATCTGAATAATTATTAGTTAAAGTTACAGTTTTATTTTACTTGTAAAAAGAGATGGTACTTGTTTGTGTTGCGAACTGAGTATATAACACACTTGATTAGAATTCTTGTCGTGAAATTCAAAATCTAGATTTGACACATGTGTTCATATATATTTCTTTTGAGATTTAATCTTAGAAGATATCAGTCGCATATGTGGGTGTGTAAGTGGTTAAACATGTAACCATCCTACACGACGGTGAATGCTATGACTTTAGTTAAACGTGTGCTAGAACACACCCACGCACATGGGATGTATATGGATGTGAGTGTAGTGTGCGTGTGTAGTTACAACATAGTACCGTTAATTTTCAAATATTAAATAAAACGTCAATTTTATTTTTCTCCGTACGAGTATGATTTTTCTTCAAAGCAAAGGAGCCAGTAGATGCAATGCAACACATACATTTACATCCAGAGGCCCACATGGAAACAATAATTAGGATTCCTTCACAAGGTAGATGGTCAACAAGGGCACACAGCTAGCTAGCAGGCATGGGTGGACAGGTAGTACGTATAACGACGCGTTGCGTGCACATGTGTGTGTACATTTGCAAGCATGAAATAATGTGGTGTGGAATCTAATACATGTACACCTTGACCACGGAGTTGTACCATATATGCGTGTAATAGTATGTCACTAGGACCATATATGTATATACCCCAGTTGCCCTCTTGCAATGCACTGTCCTTCTCCTTCAATTCAATCCCTGCAAAGATATATGGAATCAATCTAGTACATCATCACATTACATCGCCTGCTGCAGGTCGCCGTCCACGGTTGCAGCACTGTTGATCAACGTACTGGTCCCTGCATGCCACTATCCAGCCCCAGTACTCTCTACCAGTACAATGACCAAGAACAACAGTGTACAATGACCAAGAACAATAGCAGTGCCCTTGGCCTTGAGAGAGAGAGAAGAGAAAAGGAGAAAGAGATCTAAAGAGAGATCAATGCGAGGTTGGGTCCATCCATGACGACATGAAGCAATTCTCGTGAGACACATACAAATCCTATACTGTATATATAGTACAGCAGAGAATACTCATCCATAGACTCACAGAAATACTCTTTTTGTTTTAAAATATAGCTATTTAACTAGTACAGTAAATCCTTGACGTTTTAAAATATAGCTATTTAACTAGTACAGTAAATCCTTGACGTAATGTTTCAAAATATATAGCTATGTAGCATTATGAATCTTAACAGGACTGTTTAGATTCATAGTTTTTAGAGACCTATATTTTAGGGCGAGTGGACGGAGTTGCTAGCCAGCTAGCCGGCCATATATTGCTTTCAGGCGAAAAGCTAGCTTCAATTCCCTATCTAACAAGGCAGCGTTAGTGCATGTGTGGTAGCCACTGTGCGGCATTGGCGTCAACCTCGATCTCTCCTTCAACTTGCCATCAATCTCACTTTGAAAAAGAGAGGTGTCTCCATATAGTCCATATCATATAGATGTTCATTTTTGCCGGCCTCATGGGAGAATATATATGGTCACATGCGTAGACGGTCGGTTTGTAGATTGGTTGGTTCTGGTCTCTGTCTTAGTAATGTTTGAATTGAAAGTTCGCTAATAACAACCATATATTGTTACTGTTGTGAAAGAATCTTGTGGTGGTGATGAGTAACCGGCCACCACCACCATTAGCTCTTTTGTTTATATGTACAGGCACACTTGCATGTCTTTATTTGTTGAAGAATCTTCCCTAGATAGTGTCTTTTTTAAATATATGGTTCGTAATAAAATTACTGAGAATATTGAACTGAAAATTAAATATTTTTGTAATTTAGAATTTATGATATACTTATTAAGTTATTATGCGTCGTTACAATACCTCAGTATTTGGCTAGTATATGGTTTAACATATACGGCCCACCTATTTTTCATTTTGAATACTCCTTCTGGTTGGATTTATTCGTTCTAGCAAATATTATATTAAGGTAGAAGGTGTGGCGAATTAAATTGCTACCTCATTAATTACATACTAATCATGTTACCATTAAATTTTTTTGAAAAGTAATAGTACCGATACAGTTGCATTTTATGAAGGGTGGGAAGGGAAAAACATCTTTAAAAGTGATTTGAATGTAAAAACTATTTTGACAAAAAAATGAATAATAAAATGATAAATAAACTGAAACGGAGGAAGTAAGCTTATTATCAAACTTTTAAAACTTGAAGTACGTATTGCATTTGCTAGTGCTTATCCACTTTTAAGGCTAATTCCAATGGAAAGTTTCATATTGTTGTTTTCAAGACAATCATATAAGCATAAATAAAATAAAATAGTATTTAAAACTATTTTTCTCAATGTATAATTTTATGATGTGGTTTTATAGGATCAAAATCGCATTAAATTTCATGACTTTTACAGAGTTAATATTCGTGTACACAAGGGTTTCATTCAGATAAAACTCTCTCTTCTTTAATTTTATGTCATGTCATTAAACAATTTTACGTAATATATTAATTAATGTAAAACTTCTATTAACATAGGCTAAGCTAGCTGGATGGCAAAAGTCCATTGTGGGCACGATCCAATTCACTTGCACATCTAGATCATGCGAAGGATCAAACTCAATTATTGTAACCTGACCTACTAAGACAAAACATTAAAAAATGCCGCAGATATCAAAGGCTCTAAAGTCCTAAAGAAGGCAGATGAAGCCATATGCATAAGCATAGAGCAATGCAAGCTTCTCTCTTCCTTTAGTTTGTTCTTTCCCTTTGATAGTTTCCATGGGTTCCTTTCACCCTCTATATACGACTTTCTCAGCCTTGTTAGGACAGAGTGAAGCATAAAGCTGAATAATGCAATCCATCAATCAACACACATAAAGTCATACATCTACACGTTACAGATATGTAAATCCATCACTGCCTTTTTCTTTCTTGTCATCTCATTTTCCAAAGATATCTATGACATTGGATCATTTGGACGCCTAGGTGCATACACTGATCGTTAATTTGGCACCGGCCATTAATTCTTTCATCCTTCTTTTCCTTTTTTCCCTACACCATCTTTTGTCCAGCTGCATATGCTTTCTCTTTGTTCTTTGCCATCCTTTTGGCGCTTCGCGTTTGATGCTTTGATGAGGCTGCAGTATCTGCCTTTTCTGTGAGACGTGTGCAATCCATTGATGAATTAACCATTCTTCGACACGCAATATTCTGTGTGGTGTGACCACCTTGCAAATGTCCCTTTCTCTCTTGTTCATGATGTTTGATTAATTCTTTAATTAATTAAATCTGGAGGCCTGCCTGCTGCTGCGTCATGTTACTGTCAAATTAAGCATCTGACCTTCTCGGTGACCTAAATTGCAATGTGTATACATGACATGGACATGCATGTGTGTCTACAATGGACAAGCGTGCCCATATATGGTTTGGCAGTTGGTGATGATTACGACTGAGACTCTCCTATGTGCCCATTAATATGGACCAAAGTCTGGTTGTTATACATGGAAAGAGGTATAGCACATGGAAATGCTTCTGGCTGCCGGCCTTAATAATTGGTCATTTGTTAGTAATTAGTTGAGTGCTTATTGCATGAGTAATTGGTGTAGATCTGCACTAAACCACCACAATTTTCCCCACCATGCATATCCTTCAGAAAAAAAATCATATTTATGCTTAGAGGGTGTTTGATGAAAGTACTAAACTTTAGTCGTTGTTTATGTCATATCGGATGTTTGGACATCAATTTGAAAGACTAAACATGAACTGATCATTTGCAGAATTAAAGGATAATTCGCGAGATGAATCTATTAAACCTAATTAATTCATGATTAGCAAATGTTTACCAGTAGTATCACATCATCAAATCATAGTGTAATTAGGCTCATTAGATCCGTCTCGCGAATTATCCTTCGATTATAAATGAGTTTTATAAATAGTATATATTTAATACTCTAAAATATTATGTGAAACATTTAATGTTACATGATAATTAAATTTTAGTCCCCTAACCAAACAACCCCTTAAGTTGTCCTAATCAATAGACTCATAAACAATGGTGGAGTTTGACTCAAACAAATCTAACTACGTTATGAAAATTCTACCGTTAATTTTTATAACAATACCAAAATTGTAATGTGTTTGTTGATGAGCATGGGTGTAACACTTCAGACTCTAAATCCGCATCAGTCTACTCTATACGTTAAGTGAGGCTACATTTATGTCGAACCTTTCTTACACTTTTGGATGTTCTTGCTTCATGTAAAAAGTTAATTAACCCAAAAATGCTATAGTTAGAGTGAAGTGGGTTTTAACTGGTCAAAACCTATCTAAATTTTTCATGTGGAACTATTCCCACCAAACGAATATTTGAACCTAACATGCCTAAATCGAAGGGAACACACATGGATCGAACTAGGTCATGAACGGGCTAGGGTATTACACTCCCTCCTCACGGCCGACGTCTCGACAACTTACCTAGGATATCTCCTCGATGCTACGACATTACGCCATGACCCTCCGCAGACGGCCAACACATATGCACACCCCGTGTAGCATGGGTCAAGATCCGATACCACCTTTAACACTCCAACTTGAAACCCGCATTAGTCCACTCCACACGATGAGTGGACCCGTGTTCACATAGCATCGCACTTATACTCATGTCTTCACTTCGTGTAAAAGGGTACTAAAGATACGATTTATATTTAGAGTAAAATGAGTAAATAATTTGATCCAAACATATCTAAACTTTTCAGGTGGGACTATTCCTACCAAACGAACACTTGCGACACGTTTGGTTGGGGGATTGTTAAGAATAGGAGATTGAGGGGTAGGGAGTGTTAAGTCTATTGTTTGGTTGGAAGATGTGAAAGTTATAGGAGGTATTGAAAAGGGAGTTCAAAAGCGAACTCTCACCTTTTCAATATCTGGATGGGGGCAGGTAATTGGGATGAAATTCTCTTTCGATACGACGAGATAAATCCGAGCCGTATATCTTCACTTAAAATTCATTATCATCCATACTCTTTATGATTCTCATCTCTAGGACCAAACAAAGGACTGAGAGTAAAAATAATTTTTCCACCAACTCCCTGGTCTAAGCCCTCAATCCTTTTACCATCTCTTGCCAAATAACTTGCCAAACAGGCCGTTGGGACTATTGACCCTAAACCAAAACCAGAACATGCACACGGCCTGAACTAGACCACGAACAGGCTGGGGTATTTACACTGGCCGGGTCGTCAGCTGGGCGTTGGCTCTGCCACTGCACATAAAGATTTTGAGAATTGAAATTTCAACCAAGTAGAATTCAAAATTTAGAGTAATACTCTATAATTTTCAAAGTTCAAATACTAAATAACAACATTAATTAATTATTTGAAACCAAACAATTTAGATAAACCAGTGCCGACCTAAATTAACTATTCTATCTAGCTAACAGAACCACAAACACATTACTTTAACTCCCTCTCTATCACACACACAAACACAAGAATAAACATACATCCAGATTCCAGAAATCGGCCGTGCTTATGTTACAGATGTACAACTGTTTCCCATAACTAGTACTAGTATATCTTATAACGATGATTTCACCGCAAAATTGTTATGACTAGTTAACTGTTGAGGTTGTCCTCTTGATGTGACAATAATTCTTTTGAGAAAGCTGAAGTCCATTTCGATGTGCTTCTCAGAGGGCAGGAATTAATAAATAATACATTAAGAAACCCAATAAAAAGGATTGGAGACCTACATATTCAACTACATAATTTGTTGACCTTCTAGCTAGCTGCCTCTAGATATAGAGACAACTGTCTAGACAAAAATACAGTAACAAATCAAACTTGGTCGACACGTCTACTCAACATATCATTTTCCACTCTACATACTAAATCAAACCATCTCACTAATAACTGGTCAAAGTACTAAACTGGTGTCCAGCTGGTTAAGTTGATGGAGCAGTTAATTTTATAGACGTTAATTCAATTCAATAATTAATTAGTCATCCATATTAGAATTAATAGGGTGTACAGGTCCCCCATCAACCCCATAACCATCAATCCCAGGCAGCTGGCCACACACATCCATTCGATCTACTGCAGATGATCGACAAATCGATTGATCTGTGACCACTTGATGCCATCAAAGTGATCACATTGGCACCTTTTTCGTTGCTTGTCTGGCACAAACCTTGCATCAACATCTACGAAAGAATATCACGTGTGTGCACGTACGGTCCTGTCGATGGTTTGGTCTAACCACTACTCGAGAAAGCACATTAACCCGATTCGTACTCAATGGAAATTCCTAGTTATCAAACCGACCTAATCCGGACTAGAGATGGCGATCTCTAGTCTCGGTTATTTAACCGACTAGAGATGTATTTTAGTCCCGATTGATGGTACTAACCGGGACTAAAGATGGCGGAGCCACGTGTGCCGGTGCGCCATTTCAATCCTACTGGAGCCACCAACCAAGACTCAAAAGATGACGTATCCGGCCACGCGTACTTCGCTATTTAATCCCTTGTTACCATCAACCGGGACTAAATATTTTTTTATATTTTTTTAATTTTCTTCTTTCTCCAACAGTGCTACATACTATATATTACACACATATATTATATATTACACGTATACATATTTTACACACATATATTTATACATATATATTATATAATATATATGTATAAATATATAAGTTACACACATATAAATAAACTTAAGAAAGGAAATATATACATGTAATATATTACCAAAATATATACACATATGTACAATATCCACATATATTTCGTATGTTACAAAACATTGTCTATTTTGTGGATCCGGTGGTTAAGTTACTTAAATTAAAATAGAACTCCCCCGTGGGATCAATGATCTGCTCGTTTATAAATCTCATCAATTCTTCCTGAGCGGCTTGTATGAAAGTCTCGTGGGGGAGGTTGTCTCTTACTAGCATAAGCTGTCATTAATTTGATCAAACGAGAAATAAATATATGAAGTGAATAAGAAATCGAGACGTAATGTATGAATGACTATTATAAATACATCAATATCGTCGATAGTTGTGACATCGGTCACAAAGTGGTGAATGTAGTCGCAGACATGGTATCCACATAGGTTGGTGCCGTGCGACTGTTTTGCACACTTAAGGAGAAATGACGATAGATTTAATATACATTTCATATTTTAGAACAAAGTAATAATTCAAAACAACTTTGGAGCATGTAACTCATGGTTCATCCTCACGGAGAGCTTATCTTTCCAATTTCCGCTAACATCGCCCAAGCCGCTCCCATGCCCTACGTGCACTTGAAAGTTAGCTAGTAATTATCGAGAACCACATATATGCAATAGATAGCAAGTAAGATGTCATTACCTATTTAGGGAGTTCAAATATCTTTGCGTACGTGAACTCTGGTTTATCCATTGAGTCAAAGACATGATCCGCGAGTTATCCATATCAATTACTAATGTATCTCAAAGTGGAATCTGCAAATTGGTTTAGATGACACATATAAAAATTTATGTATGCACACGGATTTAAATCGGTACGAAAGAAAGAAAATACTTACGCAAAGGTTGTAGAGCGAAGGATAAATGATCGAAGTGGTTTATCACCGCGACTTGTAAATGTTGTCCAGTGTTGGATCGGAAAATGATCAACCAATACGCCGTTGATTTTGCGTGGATCCATGAATCCATGTTTGGTACAATCGTGCATGTTGCGTATTGGATCGCCATTCTATAACGGTTACAAAGAATTTTAGTCAGCTAAATACAAGAAGGTAAGAAATGAAATAACAGAACGATACTTACAGCCCACGTGGCTAGAAGTGAGACGTCGAGGGCATCAAGCCGGCACAGTCAAATAGGTCTGCGAATCGGATATAGAAGTCGTCACTTCCGTCGACGAAATAGTCCCGTGAATATTTGCCCGTTACCATCTCTCCATCCTTGCTGATTCTTGCATGTACCACTTGTGGAAGCGGTACATCCGTATTGGTAGCTTTTTCACTTGATCCGGCTTTACAAGAGGCTTTCCCAAGTTTGAACTTGTATTTCAATGAGCCTTCGCCAGTGAGCACGGCCGTAATTGATCCATTGAAATTCCAGCAGATTACATAAATTGTCTTAAGTCTGATTCGACATTTGGAACACCGAACCGGGTACATCTTTTCCGTTCTCTTCGCCTTGACAAAGAGCCTTCCGAATAGTCCTGTCATAGTCGATCATGGTTGAGGTTGCGGTTTAGATCGGTGGCGTTAGGTACGTCTTCTTGAAGAAGTCCTTGGTCTCCTGGGGATTTCGGGAGGCTTCTCGTGAGACTTCTTTCGAAGTGGCCTTGACTTCACTTGGTCGGCCTCGTGCAGCTCCTCTGAGTCATGTCGTACGCCATTTTCTTTGGGGCTGGTGGGAGCGGGTCAAGTTTAGGCCTCTTGCTTCTTGGTCCACTACTTGGTTGACCTTGACCGCGTGGCTCGAGATGTTGTCCGCTTAGGAGTCGGTGCTCTGACTGAGGAGTCCGAGAAGGCGGTGGAGTTGGAGACGACCGCTTAGGAGTCGATGCTCGTGGAGGCGATGCAGGAGGTGGAGGAGGCAGAGGCGATGAAGGAGGCGGAGGAGACGGCCCACGTGGAGGTGGAGGAGACGGCCCACGTCCGGGAATATTATGAAGATCTTCCTCCGTAGAAATATTCCGTGAGTCGTTTCTCCTAGCGTCGCCTCCCCCGCCTCCTCCTGGGATATCCAGCTCGAGATCTTCATAGCCACGTTCCACCTGTTCAATTTTAACTTTCGAGTACACATGTGGAACGGGCCGGAGTGGTAGGTGCCGTCTCGGTCTACTGGAATGGCCATGCCCGATGCGACCTGTTCGAGAAGATTGTTTATTAGTTAGTAATGAACATTGATTAACAAGTTATTCAAGGAAATATACGTACAACATAAAAGTACGAACATACCTTTATTGTTATGTTCTTTAGCGGAATGTACAACTCACATGGGGTCCGTTGTGTGATGTCATCAACGGGGCATGACGGGACCCGGTTCAGCTTGTGGGCCAAATCGCCTTCATTTCTAGTTGAAGCGCAGCCTCTTGCTACGCCGCGCGTAGTTGAGCGGCCGTTGCCGGATCCGCCGTTGGCTAACCCAATGGCTCCGCTCCTCTCGCCAACCTTAGGGTCGCCTTTCGTCCACAATCCGATCAATCTCGCGAGAGCTTCATTTTATCTCAAAAGTAACCTCGCATCGTGCTCTCGCTTTGACCTCATTCGGCTCTTGTATGTGTCGACGCGCACTTGGAACCCGTATTTGTGGACGACGCCATTTCCTCGTGTTTGCCTCGGGTGCTCGGGTTTTGGAGGACGAGCGTTAGCTCGTCCTTCTCTCTGTCGTGCCCGAACTCGCCCGAGGAAGTGGCCTACGCGGGCGCTCGCTCTAACCTCCGTCCGCTTCTTGAATTTCATCACCAAAGATAATCAGATAGCATCGACGGATTAAGTGAGCCGCCGTGAGCATAAAACCGCTTTGCTGCGTTAGGCGCCAGTGGTACATGTGCCCGGAACGATACCTCGCGTTTCAAGGTCGGCTTTCATTTTCTCCCATTTCTCCATTTCTTTCTTATAGCTGCCGAGCCAAGCTTGTGATGGTATTTCTTTTTAAATGCATTGGCCTTGTTCTTTCTATGATAGCTTGTGCTTCTTTCCCGCCTTGTGTTTAACAAAAGCATCCCAATGATCTCTCGAGCTTTGGGAACTTGTCAAAGTCGTGGTCCGGCCCTTCGTGATATATTTCTTGTGTAACTCTTTCTTGTAGTTCCCAAGAGCTCCTGCCATTTTCTTTAACGTCCATTCCTTGACCCTTGCTTGTTGTGAGTATGGGATGGTGAACGTTTGCAGCATTGTAGTCCACAACATTTCTTTCTTCGAGTCCGAGAGATAGCTCGCTCATCTCCTCCTATCCTTGATCGCCTCTAGTTGCGAACGCTTATGGGCACGTGATCCTCACCACCCATCCGCTATGCGCCACAAACTTCCTTGCGGCGTCCTCTCTGGGCAATAGGGCGACCGTCGATTCTACCTCCGTTATGACATGTCGACCTTCTATGCGCTTGTTGAGACCGCGTTGCCCGCGTGCCCTCTTCGTCTAGCTGAGGCGGAGGCGGAGCCCTCATTCTCCTCATCGTTCCCCGCTCGTCCCTCTCCTCCGTGAGGTATTGATTTGTATCTTCATTCCCTCCTCGTTGTAAAACTCGTTCCTCGTGCGATCTCATCATGGAGAAGTCTGTCCCTCGTTACGATCCGTCATTTGATTGTTGTGGGTTGAGGACTTAATCAAAGAATTCTGAAAAATTATTTGGTTAATACCTGTATCAATTATTCAAAAAAATCATGTATGTCTACGTAAAAAAGACAAAAAGAAGAAGATGGATTCAGAATCACATATTATCTCCTTCGTAGAAAAGACTTGTGAAGAAGATCACGTTCTATATTTTCCTTTTTCTCTTTGTTTCTCTTTGCTAGAACACGACCGACCGACCGTTCGTTATATCATTCACGTCCGTGAGTATGTTCATCCGGGAGGAGAGGAGAGAAAGAGAGGAAATGATGAGGAGAGATAAGGAGGATGGGAGTGGAAGTGGAGAGGAAAGGAAAGATAGAGGAAAGGAGACGTCCGTTCGGCCCACGTTCGTTCGTTCGCTCGTCCGCTTCGTGAACGTCCGTTTGTCCACGAACGAACGAACGAACGAACACTCGCTCGTTTGTTCATCCGTTCGTTCGTCCGTTCGTTTACGACGCTTGTTGATTTTAGCGTTCTCGTTCGTTCGAAAATACAAAATTCACACCACATAAACATTCAAATTTCAAATTTAAATACATATTCAAAATTCAAAATTCGAAATTCTCAACAGTCCAATAATACCATTTACATATAATAGTCCATTTACATACAAAAATCATATATTCAAAATACCCATACATACAAAATTCATATATTCAAAATACACATATATTCCAAATTCATATATTAACATTCACGAGTGCGGCACGGCGGCGGCGGCGAGGATGCAGGGCGCGGCGGCGGCGTGGAGTGGAGGCGCGCGCGCCGTTTATAGGGTTTAGGGCCGGCCGGCACAGGGGCCGGGGGAGGCGCAAGGGAGCGGGGCGGCGTGGGGAGGGCGGCAGCGACGACCGCGACGATGACGGCGGCCAAACACTAGCGCATAATGTCGAGAAATCTTGGGGTGGCGGCGCGAACTCGCGGCGACAAAGACGGGCGGAGCGACGGTCCTCCGCGCACGACGGCGGCAGCGTGAAGGCATGCCGCGGCGGCACCGGGCTCGGCGATGACGACGAAGACGAAGACGATGCGTGCCCAAGTGCAAAACTGCTAAGTGTTGGATCCAGTGAGACCCTTGCTATATATAGTCACGGTAATATTTGTCCCGCTGGAAGCCAACAACCGGGACAGAAGATACTTTATTTCTGGTGGCTTCAACCGACAATGATATGAACATTAGTCCCGGTTGAATCCACCAACCGAAGTAAAGCTATCGCCAGGCTGGTGGCTTCAACCGGGAGTAAAGATCATATCTTTTGTCCCTATTGGTGGCTTCAACCGGACTAAAGATTGCGGGCAGCCACGTGGCGCGGTAGGTGGACATCTTTAGTCCTGGTTGGTGGCTCCAACCGGACTAAAGATGTTTTCCCGCCCACCTGAAATTACTCTCTAGTCCCTGGTTTGTTTTACAAACCTGGACTAATTATTACAATGCCTGTTCTATTGTATTTTATATTCATATATAATTATAATGTTCATATGTTGATATATTTTTATATTCATATATAATTAACATATGTTCATATGTTTACATATAATTAACATGGTGTTTCAAGTAAAAGATCTATGCCCTCAATTCGAATGAAGTCAACCCATTGGCATCCGAAGAGTCTCTTTCTGTGATAACACCAAGGCTTTGGTTGGGATATCATAGATCTTGATCGGCAAGATCAGGTGGATGGGGAACCTACTACTATGGATAGTACCAAGGTTCCCGATGTAATTATAGATCTTGAAGAAGGTCAAGTGGAAGACATGGATCTTTCAGATGTAGATGAATAATATTCAATGATTCAATTTAATTTACATCGTCCATACATAAATTTAGCTATGTAACATTTGTCCTCACGTACTTTCTCCGCAAAATTATTCCTTCGTTATGATCGTTGCGTGAGTAAAGGGTGTCCTCATTTGATAGGAGGATACTCGGGTCAACCGCCACCGCGAACGGAGGTTGCCCATCAAACCGATCGTAATCTTCGTCGCCCTATCCTCGACTCCCACGATTTTCCTTTTGCCCTGGGAGAACCACGTGGTGCTTTGGCCTGGACCCTTTCCCCTCTTCTTTGATTTGCTAGCCATGTCCTTCACATAGAAAACTGTTAGTGATATGCCCTAGAGGCAACATGGAGATGTTGAAGGATTACGCGGAGGCTACGCTAGCCGAAAACAAAACTTTTAACCGCGCAAACCAGAACACTTGCAAGTAAGGGCCGATAGATCGTTACCGATTGGAGTAGAGTGCAATGAATAACCAATCGGGGCAATCCGATCCGAACGTGGTAAAGCCGATTCCTGAGACACCGATGGATTCGCCAATCACCGCCGATTCCAAGTCGTCCCCGGCGCGTTCACGCCTCGCCCCGATGCGCCCGACCAGCCTGATCAAGAGCGCGCAACGTAGCAGCGCCTCTACCGGTATCCACACGTCTGGGACAAAACGCCGTGCACACCCGTGTGCTAGCACGCGATGCAAGGCTAGGTTTGGCTCGAAAGCTGGGAGGGTTTCCGTGGAGATTGATCTCGCGACTTCGTTGCACGCGATGCAATTGACATGTGGCAGCTCTCTCCACCCCTCCCTCCTTTATATAGAGTTGGCCGACTCGGGACTAGTGGCCGATTAGGACTCTATTTTGAATCGGATCTCATCCGTATCTCATAGAGTTGGCCGCCCATACGTCGTAAGCCCATAGGACTCCTATCCGATCGGATCCCTATCCGATCGAGCCGTATCCGAGTCCAACTCGAATATCTATTCTATCCCCTTAAGCGTGCGAACCTGTAGGTTCAGGTATACTGGTTTCGGCTATAGTCTAACTTAGCCGATCGTCGGCCGAGTCCAACTCAGCCGATTCGTCATCAGCGGCGCCTAGCAAAGACATATTGACACCATAGTATACAAGAATAATATCGGCTCGAACCTGTAATGTGTACACAAATCCCTTTGCCTCACGATACCGCTTAAGCTATAGGCAAGATGTGTGCCATCCCTTCAATAGCTTAACCATTCACTCGAACCGTATTGGATTATCTCTCCGTTGGATTGACTCCTCAATCAACTTAGCATGGCCATGCATTTCCATAATCCATTACCTCGAGGGGCCAGTAGATATCTCTCCAAAGGAGGGGCAAATTCCATCTTGATCACTCACATCCCACTCCATGTTTCATAGCAAACCCGAAAACTACCTTTATAACTACCCAAGCATGGAATAGCGTTTGGTAGTCCCAAAGTAGGCTACTACACATGTTGGAATCCATGGTGATCTCAGTGCTCTAAGGACTTTGTACCAACACTACCTCGAGACCAACTAATGACACATTAATTCCCGTAGTGTCTCATGGTGGGTCTATCCAACAATGTGTTCTCCAACACATATGTCCATGTTTATTGATTTGGTATCTCCATACCCATGATCTATGAGACATGATCATCAATCAATAAACATGCCGATCTTAGAATCATATTTGTTCCAACAATATGACATATGATCGTGATCGTTTAGAAATAGATTCATACATATAGAGTCTCATAAATAAGTCACGTACTTATTGATCAATACAAGATGTCTATTTCATGGAACCGAATAACACTTTATTCATAAATACATAAACATTGACGTGATATCCAACATCTCCATGTTGCCTCTAGGGCATATCACTAACAATCTCCCACTTGCACTAGAGTCAATCATGTAAGTATCTAATACCCATTGCTTTGTGTGCGCCTCATGCTTCGGCCGAGGAGAGGTTTTGTCGCCGGATCGGCTATGTTGAGATCCGTGTGCACTTTGCATATCTTGACATCACCTCTGTCCACAATCTCGCGATGAGATGATATCGCCGAAGTATGTGTTTGGACTTCGATGTGACTCGGCTTCCTTGGCTTGCGCAATGGCTCCACTATTATCACAATAGAGAGACATTGGACCGCCATCACTAGTCATCACACCAAGCTCGTAAACGAATTTCTTGATCCAAATGAAATTCTCCTTTGCAGCTTCCGAAGCAAAGAATGTACTCGGCCTCCGTTGTAGAATCAGCAACAAAGATCCCGCTTGGAACTCTTCCACCGATCGCGCCTCCGTTCAGTGCAACACGAACCTAGATTGCGATCTATAATCATCCTTGTCTGTTTGGAAGCTAGCACGGTGTAACCACTTACAACGAGCTCTTCTTCACCTCCATAGACTAGGAACATATCCTTAGTTCTTCTCAAGTACTTAAGGATATTCTTACTAGCAATCCAAAGCTGACCTTCACCCGGATCTCGACTCGCATCTCGCTCGTAGCACTCAAAGCGCACGAGACATCTGGGCGTGTACAAAGCATGGCATACATGATGGATCCAATTGCCAAGCATATGGAACCATACCCATCTTATTCCGCTCATCATGTGTCCGAGGGCACCGATTCTTGCTAAGATTAATGCCATGTGACATGGGCAAGAAACCTTTCTTGGAATCATGCATGCTGAACCTTTTCAACACCTTGTCAATGTATGTACTTTGGCTTAATCCAATTAGCCTCTTGGATCTATCTCTATAGATCCGAATGCCCAATATGTATGTCGCTCCCTAAGTCTTTCATGGAAAACTATTTTTCAATGAAGACTTGACGGATTTTAGCATAGGGATATCATTTCCAATCGCAATATGTCATCCACATATAAGATTAGAAATACAATTGCGCTCCCATCGACCTTTTGTAAACACAGGCCTCTTCTTCTTTGATGAAACAAAACCCTTTGATTACTTCATCAAAACGAATATTCCAACTCCGAGATGCTTGCTTCAATCCATAAATGGATTTCTGTAGCTTGCATATCTTTCCAAAGCGATTCGATCGACAAAACCCCGAGGTTGTATCATGTATACATCCTCGCTTAGGTTTCCATTTAGGAAAGCCGTTTTGACATCCATCTGCCATATCTCATAATCGAAATATGCAGCAATCGCTAGGATAATCCGAATAGATTTAAGCATTGCGACGGGCGAGAAGGCTTCATCATAATCAACTCCTTGAATCTGTTTAAAACCTTTCGCCACCAATCGCGCCTTATAGATGTGAACATTTCCATCCATATCGGCCTTTTTCTTAAAAATCCATTTACACGCAATGGTTTTGACACCATCAGTGGATCAACCAAGTTCCAAACTTGATTGCCGTACATGGATTCTATTTCGGATTTCATGGCTCCAAGCCACTTCTTGGAATCGGGTCCCACCATCGCTTCCTCATAGGTCTTAGGTTCATCATTGTCCAACAACAATATATCACGTTGTTCCGCACCCGTGTACCCGTCGTGCGCACGACATGATCTTCACTCCGTGGTGGTGTATCTACAACCGGTGGCGCAACACTTTGCTCCTCCTGTGGTCCCGTGGTCGCCGAAACGTTTCCGGTGTTTCTTGAACTTCTTCAAGATGCACCCTGCTCCTCACTAACCCTTCTTGAAAGAAACTCTTTTCTCCAAGAAGACACCGTGTCTGCGACAAACACTTTGCTTTGTTCCCGATTATAAAAGTAATATCCCTTAGTTTCCTTAGGATATCCCACAAAGAAGCACTTGTCGATTTGGGTGTGAGCTTGTCGATCAGTAAACGTTTTACATAAGCTTCACATCCCCAAATTTTGAGAAAAGACAAACTAGGGGGTTGCCCTCGTCCATATCTCATATGGTGTCTTTTCAACCGACTTAGATGGAACTCTATTTAGTGTGAGCGCACTGTTTTCAAGAAGAGCATATCCCCGTAAGGATAACTAAGATCACTTTGGCTCATCATCGACCGCACCATGTCCAACAAGGTGCGATTTCTCTGCTCGACACTCCGTTCCATTGTTGGAGTTCCCGGCGGAGTCAATCGTGGAACAATTCCACAATCTTTCGATGATTACCAAACTCTTGGCTCAAGTATTCTTCTCCATCGCATCGATCGTAGAAACTTGATTGTTTTCCCTAAATGATTCTCAGATTTCATTCTGGAATTCCTTTGAACTTTTCAAAGGATTCGACTTATGCCTCATTAAGTAGATATAACCATATCTACTAAAGTCA